>JAILWY010000011.1:2435000-3652500 GCA_022113835.1 Atopsyche davidsoni | reverse complement strand
TAAGTAAAATATCAAATATTTTTCCATAAAGTTTATAAAGCCATACTTAATTTTTTTTATAAATTCATATATGCGTGTTAAGATTTATTAATATTCTGACATTTTTTTGGCATTATTTTCAGTATCTATCTACTAACAAGTAGACCTTTAAAAACCAAAGGTTACTTCTTTAAATATATATATATATATATATATATAAAGGTCGTATAAATAATAACGTGGTTTTCTAAAATTTATATGGACTAGGCTATGTTCAATTTGTGATAGATACTCCATATTTCAATAAAAAATTAACTATTAAAATGGTTAGGATATAAAAGAAAAATTATTTGTGAGTGCTTTTCTTTTCAAGTGATTCGTCAAATCACATCAGTACAAAGGCTTGAGTCCACGTTCTTCGTATTTTTTATTATTATTTATATATATATATATATATATTTGTACTGATTCTCTAAGCAAGGAATTTACATGATTAATATGTAGTAAAAAATGAATTTAATTGAATTTCAATTGATAAAATAATTTTTACAGCGAGCATGTGCCTTTTTAACTTACCTTTAAAATGTTACACGTTATATCTTCACTGTCTTAGTAAACTGATAGCGTACAGAAGAATAGTTCATTTATAGGTTTTTGTGAAAAAATGCGTTACTTAAATGTTACATTTAAACTAAATATGTAAATTGGTAAGAAAATATCTTAACTTTATTTCGTAATAATTACAACTAAGATGTAATAAATAGATTGGCTGCAACGATTGCCCGCGCCGAGATCAGTTCAATCTGAAAATATCCATTTCCGTGTTGATGCTAGGAAGCTAAAAGCGCTATGTGTGCCATATAAACAAGAAATAAAACTGCAGAGTTAACTGCGGCATAAAGTTCACTTTGGTCATCGGGTCACCTCGGAGAACCTAGTTCAGAATGGCAGAATTGAAAGCCATAAAAACCCGAAAAAATATATTGAATTTAATGTTTAGTCTGCACCTAACTGCTATGATGAAATCAACGGGATACGAACTGGCAGCCAATAGATCAAAGGTAAACTAATTCAGTAACTCACACGATGCTGATGTTGGATAGATCCATTCATAAAGCTATTTATATCACCCTATATATATTCATACTTCAATATTTTAAATTCTTTATGAAAATATCAAATTTACTTTAGGCACAACGAAAATATTTCAACACTTCAGTAGTATCAATAGACCGTAGAAAATCGTGCTTTTTATTTTATACTAAAATAATTTTATTTAAGTGACTTCGAGGTATAAATATAAATATTTGTATTATTATTTACAATTTGGTGTTTTAATAACAATAACAAATCGTAAAGAAATAACCGCACTGCCCAATATAAGTTTTTCAGTGGTAGTGTATTAAATAAACATTACAGAAATTTTACAGGTTTTTATTTAAAGTACCTAAAACTATACCACTGAAAGGGTGGCAGTTTTACTATTTTTTAAAAATTAAATTTGTATTAAAATAGCGTATCTACTTAAAGCAAAAATATACCTATACTTTTTAAAGTAAATAACATATAATTGAATTGATAGTCTTCGGAGTAAAAAAAATACGCGAATATAAAAATATTGCTACTGCCTGTATAAACTGTGTTTAACAGTTCTTATGGTTAAATGGTTCCGTATTCATTTCAACGAATTTTGATAAGATAAGCAATATTTTCTTTTGAATAAAATTAATTTAATTTTCAAATAAAAATATGTAAATCAAAAAAACATGATTTTGCCTGTCGCTATCGTGAATTCTAAGAAGACAATGTCGACACGGGAAGTGTTTTTTGTTGTTGTTGATATTTACTAATGATACATTATTTTTCATGCGTACAATGCTTTTTTCAATATTCCATAAAATACAAAGTTGAATTACCTAAATATGTGTTAGCATTTATAGATACTTTTCTTGTTCACAAAATTGATTAGAAACACAAGGAAATAAACAATATGTTCATATGAAACATGAATAGATAATTTATGTGACACGAGTAGAGTACGAGTACCTATCGCGAAGTGCTTTATCAACCGTTTTTTTTAATGCGATATATTTCAGTTACAAAAAGTGTGAGTTCGAGTCCCACTCGTCCGGATAAAAATCGATAATATCTATCGCGTTGTTTTGTGTACAAAGCATGTATCTCAGGCACATTGTATGCCAAATGGGTGTTTAATCCGGATCTATTGAATGTTCGTGGTAATATTTTTGAGTAAAATACTTGAGTGATTTTCCACATGTTCGCTTTTATTTGTGACCGGTTTCGCCAACCGTTTCACGTTGGCATTATCAAACAGAGTGAAACAAATATCTGTTTGATAATGACAACGTGCACAAATAAAAACGAACATGTGGAAAATCACTCGAGTATTTAAAGAAATTCAATATTTGTGACAGAGTGCTTGGTGGAATTCCATTTTAATATTTTTGAATAAAATACTTGAGTGATTTTCCGCATGCTCGTTTTTATTTGTGACCGGTTTCGCCAACCGTCTCACGTTGGCATTATCAAACAGAGGTCAACAATCAAGAGGTTATCAAACCGGTCACAAATGAAAATGAACATGTGGAAAATCACTCAAGTATTTTAAGAAATTCAATATTTTTGACAGAGAGTATCTGGTGGAATTCCATTTTAATATTTTTGAATAAAATACTTGAGTGATTTTCCGCATGTTCGTTTTTATTTGTGACCGGTTTCGCCAACCGTCTCACGTTGGCATTATCAAACAGAGGTCAACAATCAAGAGGTTATCAAACCGGTCACAAATAAAAACGAACATGTGGAAAATCACTCAAGTATTTTACTCAAAAATATTAAAATAGAATTCCACCAAGTACTCTCTGTCAAAAATATTGAATTTCTGAATATTCATGGGACAAGAGGAAGTCCTTCGCCGGGACGCGGCGGTGGTCGCGCCCCGGGATGGGCATCGCGGATGCGGATCGGCACAATCACGTGACGCACTGCCGCAAGCCGCGCCATATTGCGGGGCACAATGGGGCGGAGCACTGCGCGGGGCCTCGGGCCTTACGGGGAGACGCTGCGGCTCCGCGGGGACCAGGCCGGGGACTGCGCGACGCACGCGGCCCACGACTCCTCTCCAAATTACAAGTGTGTTTCAGATAACGCGATTAACCCTCTGCAGATAACAAACAAACCTAATACTATATATATATATATATATATATATATATATATATATATATATATATATATATAAAGGTGTCCCAAAATTAACGCGAGATTTGAATTTGTCGCCATTTTTGCAGTAAAAATTAAGTACACTTTTTAAAAAAAATTAGGGTTAGTAAAAATGGAGCGCTGCACGATAGAACGACGTGTCTTTGTTATTGAACAATATTTCAAAAATAATGAAAGCTTGGCGGCCTTTTGAAACTTTACTGCAAAAATGGCGACAAATTCAAATCTTGCGTTAATTTTGGGACACCCTATATATATATTCAGTAATACCCCTCTTTACGCAACTCCATTATGCGCGGTTTCACTATAAAGCAAATTTCACGTTAAAATGCCTCGCATTACGTGAATTTCTTATTATTTTTTCTTTATATATATATATATACACACATACATATATATATATATATATTCCTTATTCCGACCGATTTTCAATCAGTCAATAGCGTCCCTATATTTTGGGGTGGATTTGCCTGAATAAACAACGCAAAGTAGGACGTGTAATAGGACAAGGTGTTATTAAACACCAAACTAGTTTATGTCTTTAAAGGCCTCTCTACACGCAGCTAGCCAAAAGCGTCTTATATTTTAGATAAAACCATAAAAAAGGGACGCTACTGGCTAGCTGCAAGTTTGTGGCGCGATCTGTTCGTGTAATAACATTTTAGAGTTAAACTTTCTTTCTATTAATTTTCAGCAAATTCATAATGTTAATCAACAATACATGTTCTCTATTGTACACGTACTTTAATTAGGATTGTTGAAATTATGTAAAATTATTATTAGGTACCCACATTATAAGTAAATCAAACAGGTCTTTTTTTTATTTTTATAATGCCTCTCCTCACAGGAAGTTGGTGACTATTTCATCGAAACATATCTATCCTGGGCCAGTCTCACTAATTCGACTGTTCTTCCGACTTCCAGCCACTGGCGTTAATTTCCCTCTTTTTCCTTCAACTTTTGCTTGGACAACCAGCTGAAGGATGCTGTATTAATTGTTTCGAAAAAAAAGAGACCTTACACTTTTTTACCATCGCAAGGAGTTTTCTTCCTTTGCGCATCCTGTGCAAGACTTTCTCATTTGTAACGCGGTCAACCCGTGGTATTTTAAGGATTCTCCTATAAAGCCATATTTCAATAAATAAATTCAGCAACATTTAAAAAAATAAATTTAAAACATCCGAACCACGCGTTGTCGAAGACCCCAGTCCAGCTTTGATCTGGAACACGCATAATCTTGCATAACACGATTGGAAGGATCGCTTGCCGATCGGCTTCATTAGCTTGCAGTATGGATACGGACAAGGTCCACCCAGCAAAGGAGTTGTACTACATAATCCTGATTTGCATCGATACAATGATGTCATTGTGTCCTCCTGATCGACATTCATTTGGGTTAACTAATTCAAATAATAATAATAGTGATGTAATAATAAACAGTACTGTGTGGTCGGGGACCTCAACATGATTAAAGTCATTGTATTAAAATAACTACGCGTATCTATCAAAATATATAACAAAAGAAAAATGTTATTTACTAGTAAATAATAAGTCAGAACTAAAAAAAGATTTCGTCAAAACTTGGTTATAATTAATCACCACTAAGTTTTTAGCAAAATAAAATACAGAAAAGTTTTTTTAAATATACAAAACAAATACTGTTATATTTTATACGTGTTGGTGTACAATAAAAGCGTTTTATCTAAATACCTAAAAAAATTGTTTACACCCTAAAATCAGATATGCATTGGAACTGAATCAGTACGATGTAAAAAAATATACTTAAAACTGGCTGCACTAAAAAAATATATAAAACTCATGCAATAGAATGAAATGACAATATACAAATTGTTTATTTTTTTACATTAACTTCTAAAACTTATAATTACTCTTTAGATTCAAAGTAACGGAAAACCCTACGTAAGACACATTTTGTGATTTTGCTGTATGCAACTAACCAAATGCCGGAAACGTTCAATTCCTTAAAATCGCCTCTAACCTAATTCTCAATACTCAGGTTGAATTCGAACCTCGGTAGACTCCTTACGCGGACTGCTCGAGCTTCATTTTAAAAATTACCAAAAAAAAATATGTACGTATCATATGTTTTTTTTTCCGCCAAGCACAGTGGATTTGTGACAAAGCGAGAGGCATATTGAAACCGCGGCTCGCAAGGGCTTATCGCTGATTCCGGATTAGATATCGATATCAAAGCTCGGCGGCGATATCGGATAAGCCCCCCTCCCTGCCCCCGGCCACCTGCCAGCCCCCCCTGCCTCCCCTCCATGCCCCCCCGACCACCTGGCGGACCTCCCAAGCTCATTGAGAATAAATAACAACTCGCAATCGGCAATCAACCGCGACAATAGCGTGGCGTGTGTGCAAACTGACACAGTTGCTCCAAAATGAGAAAAAAAAAATATATATATCAATTCTGATAGTATTTATATTTATTCAATTAATATCAGCAGAGAGGCTCAGTGCTCATACTCTGCGTGGAGTACATAGACATAGTTCCCCACGGTGTTCCAATATTGTATCCGGTAAATTGCCAGCGGTCCTTGGAGTGCCACCGCCAGCTTAATACCCCCGGCGTGGGTCAAGAAGGGGGCCCACACCTGCGGCGCTCGATAAGCCAGGTGATGCGTCTTCTGCCAGGTGGCAAGGTCGCCCCCCGACTGACGGGCCCTCTTTCGTTACGACAAGTAGATATTAAAATATTACTGAAGCTTTCAATACTTGGCACAGGATAATTATATACTGTCGATGCGAAAAATCGATTCTTCGACAAAGAAGAATCCTTAAAATGCTGTGAGTTGACCGCGGCACAAATAACGTAAAGGTATGTTATTTTGATCATATTTTCATAAATACCAAATAAAGCCCTCTGCAGCCGATTGTCCAGAAAATAGTAATTAGTAAGACTGGCTCAGGACAAGCATATGTTGAGTGATATGATCTTCAACCTTCTCTGAGGAGAGGCACTCGTACTAACTGACATTCAATAAAACATCTTAAAAACAACGGTTGCAACATAAGTGCGAATTGTCCTAAAACAATGGCGTTACCTTCAAAGTAAAAAAAAAAAAACTCAATCCGCAACTCGGTTGCCGGCCCGAGTTAAAAATTGTAAATTTTCCTTTAGGAGGGACTCGGGGGGGGGGGGGAGGTAAGGGCGCATCTCCTCTCGCAGATGAGACCGATAAACTGCTCACTAAACTTCAGGAAACACAAAACAGGCTGTTGCTGCGGAGAACATCCCGAGAACGCGTCGGCTGGCACGAGACTACAATGCCGAGATTCGGGGCGAATAATTAACTGATAAATATCAACCGGTAATAATGTAGAAACCAAGTTTTTTTTTGTGTCTTTATGCCATATTTTGAAAAATCGTGTCCTATTAGCCTGAATTCACTTTAACATAGTAAAATTTATTTTTTTACTTTTAAGTCAATATTTAGTAATCTCCCAATAAACCACAGTAAATTTAAGCTCGCGTAGTTTTTTAAATCATTGAATTTCCAACACATAACGCTTATTAAAAACAGGGGTGAAATTTTCAGTAAATTGAAAAAAAAAATTATTTATAAAAATATTTTTCATATTTAATTCCCTCATTTATATTTAGCTATATTCTAGAAAATACATAGTAATTATCGCTGACGTGATTGTTTTTAACTTTTATCTTACCGCCAATGATGTAAAATATGTAATTAGAATTTTTCACAGAAATATTTTTCACACTCCTCCAAGTGGAGCAACACCAGACAAATAATTATTAGTGTTTGTTGGTTTACGCGGTCGACCGCAAATTTATCGTGAAAAAAAATTTGGTAAGTGTTGATCGAGTTGTTTTAATTATTAAATGAAATAATGCAGTTGAGATTAAGGTACTAGGCTGCAAAATCTAAGGGGTGATTATAAATAAATAAAATGCGTTTTTCTGTGTGCGATAAACGTCAACCCCTTCGACTACTGTGCTAAGATTTTTTGGCATGTTTTTAAAATTTTAAGGGGGAGTAGGGTCGGTTAGATTTTCCAGGTGGCTGGCCCGCAGGTTGGGAAGCGCTGGAACCCCCGTGACCTTCCCACGCCGGATATTGTCTCCAGACAAAGGAAATGATGAGGGGGGGCTCGCTCTTTATGCGCGCTTGACAAAATAAGAATTCCTTTTTAAATGGCGAAATCTGATGAAATCCGAATGAAAAATACGACAATCTGCCTAAAGACCCTTCGTACAGGAAATCTTTCTGCGAACGCCACACAATATATAACTTAATTCCTCAAAGCAATCGAATATGAAAAGGCTAAACGAAAGCTGCGAACAGGAACTCATCCGTATTAATAATATTTTTTTAAAAATATTATTAATACACGGCTTAGTTATAATACATATTATAACGAAAAATAAATTATTCATTTGTATAATATTCATTGTAATGTTTGTTATTATTTAAACCAATCATGTCGCATTTATTAAGCAAAATAAAAACTCCCTGAATTCCGATTCTCAAATCAAAGATAGGAAAAGTATAAGAAAACTATTATATTAGTGGAGATGGCGAATATCAACTAATCAACAAACAAAAAAATGATACCAGTGGCGTGCAATACCCATTTACAACTCTAACACAAAAATATATTTAAATGTTTTTTTGCTGTTTTTCTTCAATCATGTAAGTGAAACATAGTTTCTGTCTATTTTATTGCATGAAAACTCAACTTCATAATTCACGCACAATTATCAAATTTATTGAATAATGCACGCCACTGTCCAATAAGAATTACATATTTAAAAAAATGTAGGTCGTCAAAGTTGTATTTTGTTAGTATCAACATAAAATATTGATGTGTTCAAAAGTTTTGGCAGACGTTTTTATTAAACGACTTTGGGATTTCACGGGTGTCAAGATGGTCCCAGCACAACACCCGAGAAATCACAAAAGCCATAATATTGATGTTTCGAGAGTGAAGGGTTGTAGGGGCCCGGCGGGTGGGAGATGGCCGGCGGACCGACTGCAGTACTGACCTTTGGACGAGGACTTGGTGCGGTGCCTGTTGGTGGGGGACGGCGTGCTGGGCAGCGCCCTGCTGTTGTCGGGGCACGTGTAGCCGGAGGACTGGAACCAATACCAACACGTGGTTTATGAATATGCACCAAAACAAAACAAACTTTATGTATATGTACACAATTTAAATTTAAAACATATATAAATAACTATAGGGCTACGACGCTACGGTCAATGTTAATAGTGACCACTTCCAGGAGCTTCATTCTCAAAATAAAAACATATATGAAAAACCACTACAGGCACTTTCAAGGGTTACATCAAACTAGCGCAGAGTGTATATGCACCAAACTAAAAACAATTGTGCATAGCCGAATGGCTAAGAGAAACGTTTGAAATGAGGTTTTCTATGAGAATATTTAAAATACCATAAATGAAAGAGTCTTGCACAAAATTCGCATGGAAAGAGAACTCCTGATCGTAGTTTAAAAGCGTTATACTAATTGGAGTCTAATGCAGCTAATTTAACGAAGAATAAAAAAAAGAGGTATTGGAAGTAGAAAAACTAACGCGAATGCATAATTATAGTGAATGAAAAATATGAGATGTTGTGTTTCTGAATATAAGATAAGTTAAGATGTCTACGCACGTAACAACGTGTATTTGTGGTGGCAATATTTTGGCCGGTTGTCAGTTGTGTCGCGACGTGTGTAGTGGGCTTAAAAACAAAGTAAACAAACGCAAATGACTCCAAATAAAATAAAGTCGACTGAGCCGTTGAGAGACCGTCATTCAGAAACTTGGAATGTGTAGTCGATTGATGAAATAAAAAAGGCTTTGGCTTAGCGCTAATCCGGATTCAGAAGGCGCGGACGAACTTGGCAAAGAACTTCTGAGGATGCCCCGCCAAGGAGAAAGCCGCGTACTGCTGACACGCAAGGCCCCAGCTGGGAATTTATTATTCAATAATGCTCTATTCAATTTATATGCGAAGCCAGGCTTGCTATGTGCACTCGTGTGTGTGTGTGTTCACGCAGACACTTCGTCGCCTGGCTGGCAAAAGGGCGTCACGATAAAACAAACAGATTTGCGGGGAAAAGGAAATTACCATCATCATGTCTGTTACTTGATTAGTGGGTACAGTAAGCCCTTTTTTATAGGCGATTATAGATGCCAACAAAGGACATGTAAGGAAACCTTGCACAACAATACATTAGAGATTTATTACCAATGAATGATTGGTAGTACAGTAATACCCCGCTTTACGCGACCCCGTTATGCGCGGTTTCACTATAACGCGAATTTAAAATTTTGCGTTAAAATGCCTCGCATTACGCGAATTTCTTATTTTATGTATGTGTATGAACATAATGTAGTCATTGACTTCGTGTTATGAACGTATTTTACAAGAACCCAAAAGACAATAGATGTATTTTTCAGTAAAAATAATATGTAATACTGCATAAAGTGTTCTTAGAATTAAAGTGATTGATTCGTATATTTTTGTACAAAGTTTTGACTATGAATGTATGTTTGATCGTAAACCCCGATATATGCGAATTTCACTTAACGCGATTTTTTCCGAAACGTATACCTCGCGTAATGCTGGGTATTACTATACAGTAAATATAATAATTTTAATAAATAAAAAAATACAATGAATTCCAAACTTATTCATATTAATATAAGGGTTGTACGGTCATTTACTACCCATAAAATCAAGGGTATCAAAATACTAATAATAGTATGTAGAGAAAATCGAAAAAATATAAAACTAAACCGTGTGCAGGGGGTGGGAGGGGGGGGGGGGGTTATAGTTATGCTTGATTATTGGGTATTTGGAAATAAGCATAAGCAATATATAATAAGCAGGTAGTCTAGGTCATGATATGCAGAGCGGGCGAGGTCATGGGGCACTCACGAGCTGGTCGATGGCGCGGATGATGTTGTGGTGCCAGTTGGTCTGGTGGGTGAACTCCTCGTGCTGCATGATGAGCTGGTCGTGGTCCGCGAAGGACAGCACGTTGGTGAAGGCGCGGTTGGTGTGCTGCTCCGTGCTCTTGGAGATCAGCGCGCCGGCCAGCGGCACCACCTGCTCCGGCTGCAGCGCCTTGTTGCCCGGCGCCGTCGACTGCGCCGCCCGGAGGGACAATACTCTCAATTATGTTGGACATCTCTTATAATAATACTCAAATAATAATAAATAAATACAATTCTAACTACAATAAATTATTTTAAAATTGTGAGTAGTTTTTCTGAAGTTGGTTTTATTTTATTTAGCGATTTCCAACTGACAGTTTTTTTAATAGGATTTTTCATTTTTCAATATAAACGGCTCAACACTGATTTTAGCCTGGGGACAAGCAAGCTTGCCAACCACTAGATTACGAGATGGTCTATGCCTCGGGCCTTACCGCCGCTTTGTAAGTCTTCATGTCCTTGTAGAACATGAGCAAGTTGGGGGTCAGCACCGCGTACGACTGCTTCCAGTCCTTCTTGACCTTCTTCCCATTCTTTATCAGTCGGGTCTTGTGCACCGAGCCATGGATGATAACAACCTGAAAATAAAAATAACATGTTTTATTTAATAAAGACCAGTTATAGAAACGTTCTCTCCCAGATAAAGTAAGTTGGGGATGTAAATACCTAACTCTAAAACACAGGTTCCAAAACTTTTCCGGACCACTGGTTTATTATTGAACAAAACAACTAAAATGTCATTTTTTTATTTATTTAACAAATTTATTTGTTTTGAAAGACGGCTTGTTTATTTATTACAGAAATATTTTCATAAATTAATTAATATAAAAATCTATCGTGTAAGATTGGCAAAATATGAAAATTATATTAAAAACAATTACTGCCAAAGCGAAAGATCACGAAAATAATTTATTTTTAAATATATATGATTAATTTATTTTGTAAGGAGCAACAAATTCCTAGGCAGCCTGAACGCCTGAAATGCTTTGAAAACCTATGCCCTAAATTAACTTAAGATGAAGAGGAAGTGGTCTTACAGTATTCGCTGAAACTTCTTCAAAAATATCAAAGAGGTCTAAAGCACATCCAATATTAAAAAAGAGATGAAATCTTTCAGTACGAAGAATTTTTGTCGTGTATATGAGAAAAGTATGGCGACGAAATAAAAGAAAAAAACTCCCCTAAGAAAACCCGTGATGGATCATATTTTTTATACGTATAAATATATATCTACGGATTGATGTTACTTCTACGAAAAACAAGAAAGTTTGTACTTCCCCGAACTGTTTACTTTAGACAGTGATTCAGCGTTAAATATAAATATTTATCGTTTAATTTAATTTTATAATTTTTCAAAGAAACGGAAAACTAAGGTCATAACAAATGCTTAAAAAGTGAGAAGTTAATAGCTAGAAGCATGCATTTGCATGTGTAATTTGCAATTTATGGAGTCTACTCGTTAGGAGAAATATTCAAGTGAGCAAGCTGCTTTCAAATATATTAAAAGTAATTGCAGCTGTGACCGGCAAGACAAATCTCTAGCATTTGCCATGTTGTTTACAAAGAAATAACAGATGCTTTCTATGTCAAAAGAGCTTAAATACTTATATTTTACTTTAAACAGAATTTCAAAGAGCTCGCTATACGAATCTCGCTATTCAGAAACAAGATGCTCTGTCTACTAGACAACTTACGTTTTAAGTAAGTTAAAAATTAGAATTATCTCTAAGGTAAACGACTGTCTAACCCAAATTCACTGCACTTGGCTGATACAGGAACAGCTTCTAAAGGATGTGGTAGCCGGCGCGCGCGAGACACCCCGCGATGCACAACATCCTCTTGTCCTCGGGCAAGGTACGCAATTCTCGACCACAAAAAAACCGGTGATAATCCTGTCCACGTCGAGCATCGGTGCTTAGAAAGTAGGATCATACGAAAGCTTCTGACTAGCGAGCCCTCCAGGGAGGAAACCTCATCGAATTCATCCACACTATATCTTGACCTCACTGAAGACTAAGATATCTAGGTTCTTAGGCGCATGAATTTTTATTAATTGTATCATTATGTGAATTTTAAGAAGGCGAAAAATTGGCAGAGGATATAAATAAGCTCGATCATTATAGGTCATTTCACTTGCGTAGATAAAAAAATATTGCCATGTAAATAATCAAAGAAGAAACAACTCCACAGAAAGTGGTATATTTCTATATAACTGAAGAATTCTTCTAAGACTACGGAAGCTTTCCATATCTGTGAGCTTCAACTTCTAAAAGTGTCTTTGATGCCACATTTTATTGTGTCCTCATTACTGATGACAGTCCGATAAGTACTTAGCCTCACCGCCCGTTGGTGCTAGTATCGCAAGAGAGATTTACTATCGTGTAGTACATTCTCGTAGACGGCCGATTCGACGCCGAATTGCAGAAAAAACAGCCCCATTTGGCGAAGAAAAAAGTGCTCTTCCACCATGACAACGCACCGGCTCACATCTCCGCCGTCGCCACGGCCAAATTGGTCGAATTGCACTACGAACTGCTTCCTCATCCACCGTATTCTCCAGATTTGGGCCCGTGCGATTTTTTTTTTTTGTTTCCAAACTTGAAAAAGTCACTCGCCGGGCAGAAATTTAGGTCGAATGAGGAAGCCTACTTTGCAGACCTCGAGAAAACGTATTTTTCAGAAGGGGTTAAACAAGTTGGAGCATCGCTGGGTCAAGTGTATCGAGC
Source organism: Atopsyche davidsoni (assembly GCA_022113835.1). Taxonomy (NCBI): domain Eukaryota; kingdom Metazoa; phylum Arthropoda; class Insecta; order Trichoptera; family Hydrobiosidae; genus Atopsyche; species Atopsyche davidsoni. The sequence continues at coordinate 3,639,563 of JAILWY010000011.1, read as the reverse complement.
TAAAAGGAGACTATTTTGAGATATAAATCGCCATTTTTCCAAAATTTTCGTTTTCTTTTATGCTTTTATGCTTTGTAGGCTGAGTACTTATCGGACCGCCCTCGTGAGTACTGATTCATTGTGCACTCACGTCGGCGAGGTCGGCGGCCTTGGGCGCCAGCCGCGCCGGGAGCCCCCCGAGGTTGGGGGCGCCCTGCAGCGTGCTGGCCAGCGAGAGGACCTTCCCTCCGCGCGGCGCGATGGCGTGGCTGCGGAGCTCGAAGTTTTGCTCCTTCTGTATAAGCAACTCGTTGGATGCCCCTGAAAAAAAACGACAAAAATCAATAAGCGACACGGCCTAAAATGATCAAACAAAAAAAATCGAAAATTAAATTTCGTTTCAGCATATTGAACTGCACTAGCTGATAGTAAACATAATTGATTTTTATGTATGTACGCAAGCTGAATGAAGTTTCAGCTCTTCGACGTTTCGGTTTTCATCTTCAGGGAGTTTGTTTGTGCATCCATTCCTAATGCACTAGCTGATACCGTATCGGAGTAGTAGACACAAACGAAATCAAATTTAAAAAAACAACCTTTAATTGGACAATCAACACGTTTACTGACATATGAACCTTATATAAATGCCAAATGATTCATTAAAATATTGCAAAATCATATTACTAAGCCAAATACCAGCCCGGTTTAAATACAGCAGTACACGGTTCGCCTAAAGTATTTAGAAGTTGATAAAAGAAGAAAGCGCACACTACCAAATTATTTCTCCTTGTATCCTAGCCTAAAATACTTGTAAAATATAAAAATTCACAATATTCAACTAGTAAAATACAAAAAGCGTTGAGCTCTATAATATGATATATTTTGTATTTGTTTAGGTTTTCAGAGAGACCGGAATAATTTCATACGATTTTTGACTGATCCTTACGTTTGGTGGGATTCCTGCAATACCGGAAAGACAGCTGAGTCCTATGGCGCAGCTTCATCCACTCCAGCCCCGGGGACGACATCATCATCAACTCCTTTTTATTGCGTAAAGTCATTACCCACTATTCGAGTCACACGTAAGCACCAAAACTTAGTTTTTGTAACTGCGAAATACGATCAATCACAACGGCACTGTATGGACAAATATTCAACTCGTTATTTTTTTTAATCATAATTACATTGTTTAATGTTAAAATGAGTTGTCATATTCAAAAACAAATTGCTAATTTAGAGACATCATGTATATCTAAATATATTATGATTTTCTGTTTAATCCGACAAAAAATAATCAAAATATTGACGCACGTTAAAATTTATAAAATGTAAAATATGACAAAAAAAACTTGTAAAATTAGAACTGAACAATAATCCAAAATTTATGCCATGTTAAGTTAGGTTAGGTTAGGTTTAATTATAATTTAACCCAAGCTTTACAATTTACAATTGTACACAACTTATTTGCGTTTCGGTTTTTATTTTAATATGTTCATTATATTTTGGTTTAATGTTATTCAAGATTACTAGATATGTTGTTGCAGACATCACAGTTTAATTTTCGTATAAAAAGAAACATTGGACAAAACTAGACAACATGTCAAATCTAAATAAATTAAACAGGGACACCCAACCCAAATCAAGTATTGCACAATTTTTACACATATATCAGAATTAACTTTACAATGGTATTATTAGTAACCATGACACAAAAAAACACAAAACAATGATAGTTACTAAACATGGTCTGAAATTCAAGCCTATGACAAACAACAACTCAAACAAGATGAAAGTTAGTCAGCCACACAGTACACATGAATGTTATTAAACACGTGGAGCTTTTGTCAATATTCCACACTGCCAACTTCACAACTAATACAAATAAATAACCTCCAAACATCCGCGTTTGATTGTTAAAAAAAACTTCATGAAAAGCTTGTCACAGGAGCGCGGATTTCGAGCCAGAGCCGTTAAACTGCGCTGCGGCTCGGACGGGACTGTACGCGAGGGTCACGGTGGGCGGAGCTGTGTTGTATCTCACCAATGCCAGTGGAGTGATACAAAGACAGGAAAGCGACGACCGCGATAAGGCCCGCTGGTGTGATTCCAGAAACTCTGCGGCCGGCTCGGGCGATTCTCAACATGCTCGCTCTGTGGACTGCGATTATTCCAGAAGCCTCTATCGGCTGTGTGCGCAGCTCTCGTTGTTTATTGGCGAAACGCTCTACTTGCTGTATTGTGACATCACAATCCTGAGTGTCAACGCAATGTGCAATTTTGCATCATGGCATTATCAATACATGCTATTTTGGTACAAACGAGCAAGACAATAATGCTATTGCATCAGCTTTGAAATTCTGACGTTTGTGAATTTCAAACTTACTTACTTTATTTTTAAAAATTGTAAATCAATTCGGGTCCCTCTCCTCAGAAGCAGTTTGCGACCATCTCACCGACTATATACTTATGCTGAGCCAGTTTTCTTATGAAGAATAGTGTAGTCATCAATATATAATCATTTCTATACAAAGCTCTAGCGTTTATATCTGATATAGTATTAGAATAGATTATTGCTTTTTACACAGTTCTGTGCTTCTCTCAGTGCGAAAACTTGATGAATGCATTGCAATCTATTCTGGAATTCCGGATTCTTCAAATTGTGTAAATTGAGGAAATCATGCGCTACGAAGAACGGCTATTCCTGCCCGACGAGCTTTACTTTGTTAAGCCGATTAAACTAACACGGTCCTTACGCGGAAGTCTTATTTGGTATTTTTAAGACGAAATTACAGATTTTAGCTGCAATCATTCCAGGATGTTAGTCGTCTCTTTCGTTAACTTACGTTGCATTTTATTAATTCTTCACATTTTGTGCTATCATCGCTACGTCATTTCTACCACTTTTATTAAAAAATGATAATTGTTGTTTATAATAATATTACGTTATCCAATATTTGATACTTTGCAGTGGTACATATAAAATAATTTTGTGAGCTTATTTCACTTGTAATCAATCAGTGAAATTAATATATTTATAAAGTAATCAGTTTTTTGCAATTTAAGAAAATAAGATGTCACTGAACAAGAAGTGATACAATTAAATTTCCATTCTATAGCAATTCGCGACTATTTATAATAAAATTTATACGACAATTAATAATGATTTCGAATCACTGATCTAAACCGCAAACCGTCAAAACTAACATAAACAAATATAGAAATTATCTACCTTATATTTTTTTGTATTTTGTGAACAACGCTTTCACAAAACAATTTATATTAAAATATTCAGGTAAAATAAATAACATTAAACGTGTTATCTTGAAAGTCTTTATTTATTTGCAGGTACTATTTTTAGAATCGTGCCTAGTTCTATGGTGTCTTTTTTGACAAATAGGTCAAATAGAATATTAGTTCCATAAAAAAAAATAGATTTATTTGCTTGAATTGTACATTATTTTTACTCATCGTTTCAAACCATCAATGAACTTAAAAACTGAACATGGTGGGGTCGTACATAGTGAAGGTTTTACCGACACTGTGTAAATCATAGGCTTTGATTGATTTTTAGACGATATCGATAAACTATAAAGGTATAATAGATATAAACATACTTTTTTTTTTCTTTAAAAAAAACCAGTTCTCGAATATAGCTATAGATAAAATATCTAAAGACGTTTAGATTTTTCGTAGCACACAGTATAATCAACCACAAGTTGTAAATTATCTTAGTAGTTTTGCGAGAAAATGGCACTATTTAATTTTAAAACTAAATTAGCTTATAAACATGGGGGATGTGCGCGCCGGCATCAATTAGTAATATCCTTTACTTGGGTGTCTGTCAGTGCAAAAGTGACGTAATTCTGATAAAGCAGTACGCATTACAGCAGTCAACTAAGTAATACGTAAACTCGCACATTATTAATCTGTTTGTCCACATCCAAACCACAAAACTTTGTTTTTCAATTCCATATACGAGCACAAAGGTATTGAGAATATTATTAATAGTTTCATGAAATAGTTATTCCAATGAATGTAACGCACGTGCTAGAGCATAGGTTCGATGACAGCGAAAAATTAAATTGGGGGTGCATGAACTGTACATGGGGGTCTACGAGAGAGGATCCCATTTAAGCAGGTCAACACCAAAATACCACAGTGGATTATCAATCCATACGGTGACCATTGAAGAATCGAAAGTCATACTACAAGAAGAACTGAACGGAATAAGCACTAATGAAGAACTGAAGGTGCAGTATTGAAAAGGATATCAGCAATTTTGGCTTCAGAGAGACATACCTGCTATTTATCCTGCATTATGGACTATCGCAAGAAGGTTTTTGATAGATTTTCCATATTCATGCCTCGTGGAAAGGTGTTTCAATGCGGTTTCCATTCTTCTAACAAAAAAAAAATAGATTCGAAATCGCTGGGCGAGGAGATTCAAAGTGAAATCTGACATATTTAAAGTCAAATATTGAAAAATTGCTATCAAAGCATCCGGACCAATCCTTTCCGTTAAAAGTATTGATTTTTTTAAGTGAATGTTACTATATTTGCATTTTGTGTGTTTTTATTTATAAAGGTATACAGTAAAACCTCAATATAACGGACCCCTGTTTAACGGATTTCGGATATAACGGACAAAAAATCCGGTCAAATGTAAAAATTCAATATAAACAAGGCAGGTGGTCTACGAAAAACAAGAAAACTCGTCAAGGGGTCTACGGGACAAAAACCTTTGTGCTAGAACAAAGGGCAACAACCCTATTTATTTCCACCACCGCTGCCGGCAAAGTACCACTCGTGTGGTATTCCGATTGGCTTTAATTTTTCTGTCGGTAGGGCTACTCAGACTCTTTTGGCCCACGGACCCCCTTTCATAGTCAAAACTTGCCTACGGACCCTGAGTAAAAAACTACATAAATTCATATTATAGACTAGTTGGTGCAAATATCGACTCTATTGTGTTCCAGTATTAACCTACCTGACTCACCGCGATGCCTGTTATTCCTTGTATTTTATGCACCTGTCTATATTTATATTTTACTTAGGACGTAAAAATCGCTAATAATGTATTCATTGTTATTTATTTTAACTTCCATATTAATAAAAATGTGTAACAATTTTTTTATTTTATATTAAACCTTGCGCAGACCTCCTGACGTTGTTCAGGGACCGCTAAATCAATTTTTATTTTCTAAGGACCCCCTGAATGATACCAGGGACCCCCTGGGGTCCGTAGGGGCCACTTTGAGAAGCACTGTTCCAGAGCACATACTATTATTCCGAGTGACTACACCATTGCCGTATTTGTTAGAGTTATGGTGTGGTGTGAGCGACTGCCGCGATTTTCCTGCTCGCGGGGTCCGTGGGGACCACATTGAGAAGCACTGTCTAGATCTTGTACTGACCGTCACTAAAGTGTCCTTCTTCGAACACCAGCACCCTGTCCTTGAAGGAGGGCGACTCCGGGGGCTGCTCCAGGGAGCGGGCGCGGGGGGCGGTCGGGGCGGTCGGGGCGACCGGGGCGAGCGGGGCGGGCGGCGGGGGCCCCGAGGGCCGAGTGCGCGGCCGGGGCAGGACGAACGGCGGTCGACGCTCGCTGGCGATGGCCGCCGACTCCTTCGGGGATATCCACTGCAAAAAATGTTATCTATAAATCAATCTGCCGTAATTGAAAATACATTCAAAAATTTGTAGAAACTTCCCGCTACTGTCGGACATATCATCGCAAAGCATCTCACAGAAAGAAAACATTTGAGCCCTGAAAAAATCCACACTATTATAATGCGAGGACAATCTGTTTATTCCCAATAATAACAACAAAACGAAACAAAATTTTAGTTAATTCAAATCAAATTTGTATTTATACACATATAAGTGACAATATCATATGTTTAGGGAGAACTTAGCAAGGTATAACTTTCTTCACTTGCCAAATGTAAAAAACTACTACCACCATCTATGGAAGGCGGTCAATGCCACTTTTACACATATTAAATATATATTTTGCAGTGGTACTTTTAATGCCATCTGTTGAAATAGCGTATTATTTATGTATCCGATAAACAAGTAAACGACCGCATGACATATTTCATTTTACCAGAAATTATTCTAATCATTCCAACCACACGAATGGACAGTAAAATATCAAAGCATACGACTAGTACAAAAACATAGAATGCATATAAACATAAAAACAATAATAAAAGTGAACAGCCAAAAAAAGGCTATTTACTTTTATTATTTGTAAATTTTTTGCACATGAGTGTTTTATTCATTTTTAAAGCCTTAAAAAGCGAAAGCGCCAAATCATTTTTCTGTTCATATTTTTTTATTAAAATATACAAATTAAAGCAATCTGTCATCGATCAGTAAGAGATACTGTGTAAAAATCATTGAGTTCCTTCCCTCCGGTTTACAATATTAATATTGGAACAACCAAGTGATTTGGCTATTCAATTTTTTTAAAATTAAATATAGGGACAAACAAGGAGAAACAAGACCACAGACTATAAATCTACAGAAATCTAATTCTAAGAAATGAAGGCTTCTTCAAAGACTATAGAAGTTATCTTTTCTCTCCAGCAATCGAGGTTAGTTGTTTTTTTTTTTTTAACTCTATTTTTTCGTAAGGGTGTGTGTAAAATTAAACAGGCAATAATATTTAATGATTTTAAAAGGACAACGACTCTCAGCAATGAGCGACGCGACAGACCGGGCAGAGGCAAGTTTATAAAGTAGTCATAATTAAAACTGCCGACACATGCACTCGGCGTCCTGAATGAAGCGCGCCATGAATGGGCGAATCAATGGGAGCTCTGTTCCGGGGAAGTACTCAGCAGCTGCCGAGTTGAAGACAAGAAGAGGGCTGGAGAGAGTGGCCTGGAGCACTGAATGCTCTCTCGGGTGTTTATCCGGTAACACACGCTCTTGTATAACACAGAGTAACACTCAAAGGTGGGTGGATTATAACTGTTTAATCTACTTGCATAATAATTGAGAACAGAGGTATTTTAATATTACTTATGTTACTATTTGTATTCCTCAAAGTTTTTTTTTCATATTCAGATTTAAAAAAAAAATTTCATTGATTTTTTTAGAAAATATTCATTTGATTAATTTGGATCATATCTACTGGCCCAACAAGAACAGTAACTGCATTAAAACTTACTAAAAATGAATTCAATTTAAAATACTATAATTTGATTTTCTCACAGTCATATAGTTTTAATAATTGTAAAAATATGTTGGTTTGTTTATATTCACACGTTTTTTGTGAAAATTAAGAAAATAAAAATATTGTGGATTCATCATACGGCAAAACACAATCAGTAGTTTTGTACTTGCAGAAAACTACTTTGCAGGTATATTACAGATTCCTTTTTATAAATACGCCTAAATACAAATATGCGGTGGAATATTTATAAAACACAATCAATAAAAATATGTGGTATATTGTTTTGTAAAAATAATTTTGTAATGGTGTACTAGATACTAGAGTGACTTGCATAATTGGCAATCTAAGTTTGTGGTTATGAGGGATGATGGTTGTTAATTCCAGCTAGTTATTCGTTTATTTGCATGACAAATCGGTCGATCTCCCACACAGCTTGCCAAGAATCAAGCCCGACTGAGCGTCTGAGGTGTCTTTGTGCTGTCAACATTAATAATTAAGACAAATGGACTACAACAATAAGTGAGTTATATTTTATTAAAGAATACGTCGTAATAAAAATGAATGCATGCATTTCAAAAATTCACGAATCAGGGGCTTATCGGTTCAGTGATTAGATAAATTTTTGGCTTTCAATATAGTCGTCTTTGATTTTGTCTATATAAAGTAGGTGAAACCCAAACTGGTGATATTGCATGTGTCTATAAAAAAATATTTAATTTACATTCACAAGTTCCTTAATTTAATGTATTTTTATTTAAGTGTCTCATCCATACTTTCGTCAAAATTAATTCCAAGTCGCTTATCATAAGGGTTAAAATAGGTTAAATTAAATTCTGCTGCAACATTTATTCACTCATAATTAACCAAGTAAATTTATTATAACCCTTATTATATTTACGAATATTTTTATGGGATAAAAGCAGTAGCATTATCAGTGATGCATGTTTATTTTAATACTTTTCAGGCAGTATTTATAGTATTTTTAAAATAGATACAAAACAATTCTCTTACGCGTATAAAGTAGCGAAAAATATACAATGTTTAATTTACAGTAAAATATATCTGCTTCCAATTTTTTTTGAGATGAATATTGCACGATTTGAATATAAATTTAAGCCATGCCTAATGCATGCTCGAAATGAAATAAAACACACATCCACAGATGACTTGCCCGACAATACGGCATTATCCGATGCGGTGTTATCTATTCGCAATGCCCGATTAAAATGATGATGATTGGTTTTTAAATATCATTTAATTGGGTGCTTCCGACGCTTTGAAGCAGCTCTAACTAGTGATGTGATTGTATCGACAGTACTATCGATAATTGTGCGCTATCATAACAATCAATAATTCAAAATTACTGACTATAAAAATAGCACGACAACACGTTTGATCAGTTAATACACATTTTTGCACGTGAGACATACAAATTATTACTAAGCTACCTATTTTAAGAATAAATACATGACCAAAAATGCTATTCAATATTTTTCGTATTATAAAGATAAATTTGTCGATATCAAATATAATTTAAAAAATCGATGGCAAAAACTGTTTGAAATATAATGAACTTAACGTTTCTTATAGAATCTTTACATCTTTCAAATTGAATCCATATATAATATAAAGAAATTAATTAAACTGTCTAATAAAAACGTGAGTAATAAAGAATTTTTTTTAGAAATATATGTACAAAATATTTACAATAAAATCAGTAATAGTCTTAACATGGGCTTAACTTCCTAGATGTACACAGTGAATTTCAGTTTATATCATAAGTATAAAAAATAAAAATCTATAGCATTTAATGACTATATTTTCTAACTCCATATATATATACATCTAACTGTAAAGTTTTTGCCATCACTGGTTCGTATCTAGTTGAATAATCATCAAATACCATACAGCACTGCCCGATGGTCGCAGACTGTCTAATTACTTGCTGGTTGACCCCGGCGCGGTTCACCGGACAGTCAGGAGGCGGCTCCAGCTCAACTACACTGATGATGATAGCGAGAATGTACTGGAGAAAGACGCAGACGAAGATAATGCACTCTTCAATTTAAACTACACTGTTTTAATTCATATCCAACATGACGATCACAACCAACTCAACAAAAATGCAGTAACACGCATAGAACTAAACAAAAACGAAAACGATAAATGAGGCGGTAGAAATGTGGCTATATGTGAGAATCATTAAAATACCACGGAGAAAGTAAACTCCTGACAATGGTAAAAATCATAAGATCTCTTAATTTGATCGTATTTTTCGAAATATTAAGCAGAGCCTATTACAGCTAATTGTCCGGTGAAATCGATGATGCAGAATTTACGCCAGTGGCTGGAAGTCGAAAGTACAGCCGAATTATTTATAAATATGTATTCAATGAAATGGTTACAAACAAGAAATTGACTTGTGATAATATTTAATATAAATCGCAATCAATAGGACACGCAGTGAATGCATATGCATGTAACGCAAACACAGTAATTAGCGGCGCGCCCTTCCGCCGCCCGGCCCGGCAATTGTTACAATCAACGACTCTCGACCGGGAATTAGCGACGAGGAATGAGAGGGGACCTCGGATCGGGGGGGGCAGAATACGCAGACTTTCGATATAAAACTGCGGTGTATAAGGAACCGGGGACTACACTATTCACCATAAGAAAACCATAAACACTGACTCAGCATAAATATAGTGAGAGTGTCGCCAACCTCCTCTGAGTGGTGGCACCTGAAGAAGAAGTCAAATTTAAACGTACAAGTAATTTAAAAAGCACGTAAATTACTTAACCTAGATTAACTGCTAACTGTTAATCACCAGACCACGAAGCAGATAATTGCTAAACACGTGAAAATTCTTCAATTACCGCTTAACTCGGACTTTGTCCATAAATTTTAAAAAACATTGAGTGATTTATTATTTTACGAAAAAGATTCTGATATCAGAGTTATAAAAATCAGTGTGCTATGTCGATAACAATATTCAGACTATGTTTTTATTAAACATGGCTCAAATTCGATGTTATTAATTTTCTACAATAATAAATAGTGAACGCGGGTAACGAGCAGATCTGTGTAAAATACAAAAACCGACAAACATGAAGTTAAACGTGGCAAAAGGACGATAATGCGGTATATATATATATATATATATATTTATTATAAAGAAGAACTCACTTTATACTTTATTAATACAGGTAACATATTTTCAGCAATGGATAGACACGTTTTATTAATGTGGTGAAAATTATATACTAGATATTAAAAAAGATTGTATAATAATTCTTATCACATAAACCGAGTACTGCATCACTTGCTACAAAATAATAATCAAAAGTGCTTCCTCATTATCAGTTGATACTTATCAATACTCAAAACTCTAATTGGCTATGAGAGTCACAAAAATAATTTTACAGTAAGAGTTTTTGCTTCACGAGCAAAGAGGTGTCAAAAAATCCTGAAACATCGCTGAAATGCACATTTCAGTTTGATGAATGATGCACGCTGGGGTGGTTGAGTAATGGCATTCGATGCATCCCCCTGACGTGCACCCTGACTCAGCCCCGACAGCCGACGGAGCTCTTAATTGGTCCCGCCAGTATGAAACTCGATCTGAGTGGCTCGGTATCATTATTGGACGTTGCAAAGTGGAAAGCACCAGGGCCTGGCTTCCAGTTTAGTTATTTTATTAACTTTTATTACTCGTTCTTCATCATCCAAAGATGATTTGATTGATTCAGTTTCATGGGTGTTGGTCCCCGTGATGGAACCATCTTCGGATACTTCGTTTGGTTCGCACCAAGTTGATACCCGATAACTAGTTTTCATATACAGAAGTTGAAATAAATCATTATTTGGATAATTAAAATTTGGTTGTCGGTTGTGTTGCAGCGCATGTTAAATAATTTTCTCACATTTAAATGTGATAATAATACATTAAGTATTTGTGACACATACATTGTCATAATGACAGCCATTATCACAGTAGTAAAATAAATAAAGCCAACAATAACTTTGATCTTGTTTAAAATAAAAATCAACGACGCGCAACGATGATAACAGAACAATAAAGTATAGAATAATTCACCGGCCAGGCCACGATTGTGCGGCCACCACAATCACTTGCATTGTATTAGAATAAGTTTATTTTTAGACGCCAACTAAATGTCTGGCAAACTGATATAATTAGTGGGGTGCCCGTGCGTTCGGACCTCACTGGACAAAATAGGAATTTAATATTTTCAATACTTCAAAACTATCAATATATTTCAAACGAAATCGATGAAAAATACCATGGGGATAAAATTAGTGAAATTAGTCACAACAAAAACAAAAATGGGACTCCACTCAGTAAAAATGAATAACGCTGTTAAACTTATTTCAGGTAATGTTAAAATCAGCTGCAACCCATCAATAAAAAATAGTCATATTTTTTTAACTTTAAAATAGATCAAATAAAAATAAATACTTTTGTACCTTCTTTAAAATTTTACTTGTGTAGAATTTTCGGAAGCACATCATTTGAGCATTGAGTTTCGGATTTAAAGTCATTAAACGTACTCACGCTAATTGTGTACTGAGTACAAGCTAAGCACGAGACGCGTCGATGCACACAGTTTCTAAATGTTATATATCTGACAAACCATCTTTATTACTAATAGTAAAAAGTTTTATCTAGTACCACTATCGTTAGTCAAAAAGTAAGCCGCCACTTTTGTATGTGTAGCTTTCAAAATTTGTAAATGTTATTAATACTTCCCGAAAGGAGAAAAAAAGTAAAATAAACTATTTACTTACACATTAATTATAATGACGATATTTTACTAATAGATTTAAGTATAAAAAGAGCAATATTGTCATAAAAATGATTTTTTTAAATAAAAAATAAAATGAAGATTGAAAATAAAAATAACGAAAGATTTACTCAAATATTTTTTTAAAGTAGAAAAAAAAACCATGCAAAACAAATACATTTACTAAATATAATTTTTGATTAGCAAATATTATTTTGATAATAAATCAGTTTAAAAAAAAAAAAAAACAAAGCCTGGTGACCCTATTAACGATGCACAGCCACGCCTAATGCTTGCTTAATATTCCGAGTGATATTTGACATAAAAATGGTACTGCAGTATGGCTGACCTCTCAATGGCCGACCGTGGAGATGGTCACTTACACTCCAATTACACTCTCGATAACACACACAAATCATTAGCAATGGCGTACGTGACGCAATACATCTGCCTGGCAAAAAATTACTAAACAGTACCAAAATAGCACTTTTATCACATCATCGTTTGGACAACCTCACATATAAACCGACAAAAAAAACAAAATACTATTAAGCTATAGCAACATAATATTTTTTTCGGATTGCTTTGTGTAGACTTATGTGGAATTCCAAACCAGAATTCAGCTGCAATGTTTACTGACAACGTTTTCAATAAACATCAGCTTGTATAAACAACAAATTATCAAATTTGTAAACAAGACAAGGGAAAATGTACTGTTTTTATACGCATTTTTATCAAAACATTGTGCCGATGCCATTGCGAATAATCACGATGGTCTCACGCAATTAATAAAACCTGCACAAGACCAAGAGTAATACCAATATTAAAAAAAAAAAATTTTTTAAGTATAGCAGCTCCTTTATTAGACTAATTATGAGTTGACCTAATAAATACGAATTTTCAATTTGTACGACTGAATTGGTTTCCGCCACGTTTTTCGCATCGCGTGATATTTCTGACGTTTCGGATAAAATGCTTCTGTCTTTATTACGTAAACATTATTAGTTACCTAATACAGACAGCGAGAATACCTGATAATCATATTTCAATACAGAAACACTAGACAGTTTAATAGTATACATTTTCACTGTAGAAAGTACATATGTATGCCAATCAATTAAATCAAATGAAGACTGTCTAATTGCAAACTTTTACTTGAATTTAATTTATAACAATACCATTTCCCTTTCGTTAAATGGATTGATAACGCTTTGTGGCTTATCTGCGAGTAAATATCTCTAACAAGTGATCAAACGGTGTGGAGTTTTCTCGTACTGGTATGCCTTGTATAAACGCAGATATGTTTCATTCATTAATGGCTTATTAAAATTCATATGTTTAATGGAGCGTTATCTCCTAGAAAATAAATTTCTATAGTTCCGTGAAAACTTTCCTTACAAAGTGTACCTGCTGAAACTGTTATAGTTGAAACTACTATCTAGTTTAACGTTGCAAATAGGAAATTCAAAAAAATACACACAAAATGCTATTTAAATACGATTTTTTAAGATACAACAATAATAACATGAAATCATTAATTAAATATTTATATTTTTTTAATTTGTTTCACATTGGCTTAGATTGTAAATTTATTAGCTAATCATTTTACTTGTCGTAACCATTTCTGCTTTCGTTGTATTTTAAGGCTGCAATGTATAGATATATAAAATCAAATTAATTTAAATTCTACTTGATAATGAAAAATTGAAATAAGCTTGACTAAAGACACAACTAACAATAAATAATGTATTTTTTTAATTGATGCTAACAGCAGAATAAGATAAGATTAACTTCATTCAATAGATACACTAGAACACAGGAAATATAAATTAGTCTGATGTATGAGTGTTAAATACCGTATCAACAAGTAAGTTCGTTTTTATTTCCCTGTACACAAATAAATATACACCAGAGAAGTAATGGCATACCAACACGCAATTGCTTTTCACTCGTTTATCTGCCAATCTTATTTTCTCTTAAAGAAAAGTATTCCTCATCATATTTGCTAAGTTTTCGTGTCTCTCGCTTATGCAGTTACCATTAAAAATAAAAGAGACGCCTGATGCCACATAAAAATAGCGATCTATGTTTAGATTTATTTTTAATAATATTTTTATACTAAAAAATAAAATGCAGTACTTTCGTCAAAGAGTAAGCAACTTCAGTCGAAAATATAACATTGTCATTTTGATAATGTCACAAACGTTTTAGATTACCTCCATAAACCGAGAAAAGCGTACTGATAACATCATACTTATCAACCAAATTCTTTATCTCTCAATATCGAATCAACATAAACTTTATTTACTTCTAGAAAACACTCTATATTACGAGTCATAATAAATATGTAGAGTGTTCGATTCAGTAATAAAAATAAACTGTATTTGTTTTGTGTTATACGCAAGTATCAAGTTGAAATCACCGATCCTCTTAAAACCGCAGATAAAGACTCTAAAAACCGTTAAATGAATAAAAAGTCAATGCTTTGTAAATTGTGTGGAGAATTAAAGTACTAGTATGAAGAAGTTAATACTTGATTCAGAAAATCATCACTCAATCGACGTGCACTCCAAACGATAGTTAACAATATGAGTTAGTTGTACTTTATGTGTTGTAGTGATTCGCAAACCTCGTCATCTTCATCGTCGTTCCAGTAGGGGTCCAGCAGCAGCGCCTTCCACGCGACGACGTCGGCGGGCACGGGGTTCATGCGGGCCCGGACGTCCCGGAGGTTCTCGTAGATGGGGCTCTCGGAGGCGCAGTCCGTGGAGCCGCTGGTCCGCCCCCCGCCCGGGACCCGCCAGGAGTCGCTGTCGCTGACGGCCTCGACGCTGACGTCCCACTCCTCCAGGCTGCCGCTGTCTCCGCAGTCGGAGACCCACTCCCCGCTGACGGTCTCCTTGCTCTTCATCAGGTCGCCGGTGGAGCACTTCGCGTCGCGCACTGCGCGCACTGCCGGCTCGCTCGCTTTCGCGTCGCTCTCGGAGCGCCTCGCCTCCGCGGGAGCGGGCCGGTGCAGCGAGCGGTGGCACTCGTCTCGCACGTCGCACTCGGAGGTGCACTTCACCATGTCGCGGTCGGAGAGGCGCAGCAGCTTGGGATCCTCGCTCTTCTTGCGCCGGCCGCCCTCCTCGCTCGGGTTCCCGGACGAGTCGCGCGTGACGCGCCGCGGCGCTCCCTCGCTGGCGACGCTGCTGCGCTCGCTCCCGCCGCTGCCGGACGACCTGGTGGAAGTTCGAGAAGGATGTCTGCCCAGCACCAGTATTCTTTGCTTACTCGTATCTAACTTCGGTTTTTCTATATCTTTTAGAGTGTCGTATCTTATCGCGCTCTCCGATGCGTAATTTTCCTTGAACGGTGGGGCGTGCGCGCCGATAGCGGGGCTCCCTCGGCCCGTGGTGCAGTTCCACAGATTCTGGTAGTCGGAGTGGTCGCTGGCCGGAGAGTTGTTCCCGCTGTCGCTGCCGTTCTTCGCCGCCTCCTTGTCGCTCGGCCGAGGCGGCGGCGTCCGCTCGTTGCCGAGGGAATCTCTCAGAACTTCGACCTTCGACCCGGCTCTGGGTTTCGAGAATACTTTGTTGATATTTTCATAAATAGGCATACTCTCGGAGTCTTTGTTTTTTCTCTTCGGGGGCACGGGCGCCCCTTTTCCCTTGTCGAATATTCTGTTGATGTCGAAGCTGCCGTGCCGGACGGCCTGGGGCTCGGGACGGTGCGACCGCAGCGTGACGTCCTCGGCGCCGCCGGTGGGCGAGTCCGCCGCATCGCTGGAGTTATTCCGACTCGACTTGATGAACACGTCATCGGAGAGAACGGACAAATTTCCAAAACTGGGGACTTTGTCGATCACTGGCAGGTTTAATTCCATCTTTTTCTTCTTATCCTGAACGGCGACCCCGTTGACGCGTTTTAAATCCTGAATCGGAGTAGACGATCGTATCTCCTCCAAAAAGTCATCGAAGATGTGCATAATATGACCTTCAAAATCACCGGACGTCTCGCTGGGTCTTCTCTCGTTGAAGTGCTTCTGCTGATATGAGTCCAGCTGATATATCTCGTTCCCGAGATTGCTCAGGATGTTGTCGAACACGCTGTTCACGGCGTCCTCCTCGTCGCCGACCGCGCTGTCGTCGCTGCGGGGATCGTCTTCGGAGCCGAAGTACTTGTGAAGGTCGAAGTGGTCAAGGTCGGGGGACTCGGCGCGGGCGCGGCGCGGCGGCTCCGGGGTCCGGGCGGGGGAGTCGTCGTAATCGTCCACTCGGCAACGCAGGTCGCAGAGCCAGGTCCTGACGTCGCCGGAGACGCCCGGCCGGAGCTGGTGCTGGAGGGCGTGCGGCAGCCAGCCTTCCTCGCCTGGAATGGCGCAGGCCATGGCGGGGCCGCGCCGCGCAGGATGCCGATTGCGGTCAGCCAATTCAGAGTGTAGTCCTTATCAGCGCCCGGCCCGGCCGCGCTAATGTCGGCCGAGGACTTTGTTTTGATTGAGAGAGCGCTGCGCCCCTCCGCGGCCGCACTCGCCTCCGATACGGCACTATTATTGTTTTGACCTTTACACTAAAATCGAGACCGCACTTTCGTTACTACCAGTTACAAAAACAACAAATTCAAATATAAACATATAATTCCAATAATCACCGGCGACGCACCCATTGAAATTTGTACAACAATCGACCGATCAATTGAAAATGTGCTAGCACGTAAGAATACAGAAGCGCGTAGGAAATCCGCGACCGCGTCCCGCGTCGGGATGCAGTCCCAGTACGAACTGACAATAATTTTAGGTTAAGCAATTCGGTTTCATGGTAATGAAGCGGATATTCGCTATCGGGTCTTTACCACGAAATCTCTGAATTTCACCTCGAAGCAGTTCCCCGGCTTGGCGGGCGGCCCGGGAGGCGAGCAGCGCGGGCGAGGCGAGCGGCGCGTTCAGTTGAAGTCCTCTACACACGTCGCGACACAACTTGCATCCGATAGCGTCCCACTTTGCATTGTTTACATTGGCAAAACCATAAAAACGTACCCAAAATAAAACAACGCTATTGGCTGATTGCAAATCGGTCGCAATTTGTGTCGCTGCGTGTGTAGAAACCTTTAGTTATATTGTTTGAAAATATGTGACGAGAGCGTCAGTTTTTTTTTTATTGTTTGCTATTATGACCAGCTTGTGCGACATTTTTAAATTTTGGCCACATGTACACACGCAGCGACACAACTTGCGACCGATTTGCAGTCAGCCAGTAGCGTCCCATATTATGAGTATATTTTTATGATTTTGCTCAAGTTGTGTCCCAACGTATGTAGAAGGCTTTAATATCAGCTACATGTGTAATAATGTAAAATAATTGCGTGTAATCGTAGTCGATGGCAGTTTTGATAATATTTTTATCACATAAAATATCTCAGTTTAGCTTAACTTTTTCGCTATAAACAAAGTGGGAGCACTCATATGTCAATTACCAAATGAAATGCCATTTAAAAAAAAAACTATTACTATGTGATATATTCAGAAATATCACGAATTTATCAAACTCTTAAATTTTTTTTTAACTTATCAATTATTTCACCATGATAATATACATAGTGTGTGTATGTTTGTGTGTGTGTGAGTGAATGATTGCCCATAGCTGATGTGTCTGTCTGGTCTGGTAAGGTCATAAGTAGGTTCCGCAGTCTATATTTATCGCGCGCCCATTTTAACCTAATGTTTAAAACAGAGCGCCATGGCAGAGGCCCTAATGGCACTCAGATAACCGCCTTGCACTCAGCTGGGCCCAGGTTATGCAAGGACCTCAGGCTCCCAATACTAAACGCTCACCAGGAATATAGCTCGTGTAAACAGAACGCAGGTCTTTAAAGTAAATCAATTCGATTCACTTGTAAGCATGATTTATTACTTGTAATTTTCTTGCTTTATGTGACATCAAAAAATACATCAATATCATCTGAATACGAGATATGAAAGTCTTCACTATTTTCTGCAAACTTTAACTGCAGTTTTACAACAATACTTAAGACATATATTTATATAAATACAATGTCAATTATTAACATAAAAACAGCTTATATATCATTTCAAGATAATAAAGTTCTTACTTCTTTCAAAATGTCAATAAAAATAAAGACACATTTTCGAACAAAAACGAATCGAATCATTCTACTTACTCAAAATATTTTACAAACCGTTCTAAAAAAGATTTGTGTTCAAATGAAATACGAAAATAATAGTTTTAATGTGGCATAATGCTGAGTTGGGCAAAAAGTTGGTGTCGTTAATATTAACATCTGTATTGTTGAGGGACAAGGCGTTTGTTTGGTGAAGATCCATATTATTAATGAATCAAGATAACTTTTTAAATACTTCACATGAGTTTAATTTTAATTTAAAATAAATAATTTGAAATTAAAATAAAACTCATGTGAAGTTATCTTAATCAATTAATTAACATCTGTAACTTAAAATACACCAGAGGCAAGAGAGAGTAAGTTTGACAAGACAGGCAGAGTCGTGGCTTCAAGAGCACCCCTCGTCGCTAATTAGCTCGCTACAGGACGAGACAATGTCGTCGCTGGACGGAGCGGCAATTGGCCACATGTCCGATGTCATGATGTCAGCTGGCCGCTTCCTGGCAACGCGTGAATCACCCATCATACTCCCGAAACGGGCGACATTCCTGGGACAGGGATCGAGGATAAGCAGACTGAAATCGTGCCGGCTGAGTGTCCCATTAGAGCGGCGTGGCAATGATTACGGAAGAGACATGCTCAAGAGGAAACAAAGTGAATTTATATACGATACATATACATATATTTTCTGCAGTCTGCTGCAGAGGGAGTATCAGATCTAAGTGCCAGAACTTTGTAAGGAAATGATTGTATAATAATATTATTGGGCAGCCGAAATATGCAGACCTTTCCTTTCCGAATATAAAACTGCGGTGTAGGACCCACTATCCTCTCAAAAAAAACTATGAACATAGTAACACGTCCAGCAAGATGATCAACATACATTTTAGATTGTAATGAAAGAAAAAAATTAGTTGTTAATATTAATTATATTTTTATATTTATTCCACGCTTACATGTGTCTCAAAATAAAAATATTAATTATCGCATCAAATGATTTTCTATGTTTATTATGTAAAATAATTTGTATAAAATCGCTTCAATAATTATGGCGTAAATTTAATATAGTAATAAATAATTTAAAAAAAACATTATTGCGCTATTTTAATGTAAAATTAAATAGTTTGTGTATCCATTTCGGCTCTGTACCAGTCAACGCTTCTCCCACTACTTTATAACTGAGTACCTACATGCATTGCAAAACAACGCTGCAATCATTTTACATGAGATTATTCTAAACGGATATTGCTAGCAATTTTCAGGCAGATTACTACTGTTATTTATAATTATTGACCGTTGTAATGTTGTTGCAGTCTTATGTTCAAAGTATGATTTTTGGTATATTTTGAAGACACAATCGATTCTGATAATATTGTCATCTTAACAATAAAATATAGAAAAGCTTAAGATTATATTGTTTTTTATTATTTTAAATGAAATCCCACAGTATACCAATAATAATAATTAATGAAATTCAGATAAGTATATTACGTTTTGAATTCATAAATATGTCGATACAAACAATGATATGATAAAATATCACAATTATACTGCATTTGGCTTTTATAATTTTACTTTTATGTTTTCCGTATATTTAATATATTAAAATAAAAAGTTATTTAAAGTATAGTCATTTGTAAAACAACATAATGTATTGTATTACAAGTGAAATGTTAAATAAGATGTATTTTATATATTATTGATTATGATTAAGTAAATCTATACAGTATGATTCAAATAAATTTTATATTGATCAATATCCGTGTGCATAAATATTGCACAATAAATATTTTTGATTTCATGATAACATGTAACAATGGCAGAAACCACAAATTTATCGGCGAACTACCACATCCTTCCTTGAGGACCTCAAAATGAATACTTTGTTCATTTTTAATGCAAACGATATTTCATGTATTAGCAGTAAATATTTATTAAGCAAGAATACATGACTATTTATATTCATTGTACTATCTGTAAAATATACCCATCATAAATTCAACGATTTCAAACATAATCCGATACAATTACAATCATAAAAATAACATCACCATGACGTGTTTATACTTGGGTTTTTTTATCTAAAAGAAAAAAACCCAAAATATACCGTGAATTTTGAAATATCTATCACTTTACGTGCTTCGTACTTTTTAAATATAAAAATTTGCAATCTCTTAAATAATGGTGTATACATGGTGATGTATATAAGTATAAAATGAAACCATAAAATATAGACATTCCATCGGTTACGTATAGTTAAAATGCAACACATACAACGACCCCGTGTATTCGGTTATATCTATGGCAGTGTATAAACCCATACAGAGTCAAATCTTGAGTATGTCCAACCAATAAAAAGCAGAGTAATATTACAGTACCTAATAGTTAAAAGTCATTAACCGCTGGAATTACTTAAACCAAAGGTCATAAGATGCGAGTTCCTTCGGACTTGTGACCTTTTGCCCGCTTGGTCACGCAGGCAATAAAACTGCCTGAACATCCAAAGAATCCATTGAAAAGGATGCTTTGACGCACAGCGAGAACCTCATCTCGACGCCGTCATAACGGAATATATAAATTGGATTAATTGCATACGAGGCTAACGATTTATTAAAAAAACAAAAATTCAATACGTTAAGGTGGCAGTTGAAATTTAAATATTAACGAGTGGGGCAAAAGACAATTGTTTAAAAGTACGCAGTGAGTGTGTTGCTTATTGTATTATATTTTATAGTTTTTTTTTTTACGATATTTAATTTATCAAGATCATAAGTTCAAAAATGAAGGTACCTCCTGCCAATGGCCGCCTTAGACTTGCATGGGGGCGATGGTGGGTTTAGAGACAATTGAAGGGGTGTTATTGCGGTATATAAGTGGGTGGCTACATAGAGATAATAAATACTTTCAATTGAATATTTATTTTGATTCAGAGTATATATCAAGATTTAAATCTTGCATTTCATTTTTATCCTTAGCCCATCCATATTATATGTAAACTAAAGCAGAGTTATGAAAGAGGCATTAAAAAAATATATCTCGCATTTAAAAATATCCTAGATTTTTAGATCCAAAAACCAATCAATATAAATTACAATTATTTAGAAACTTCATTTTTATTAATTATTATACAAAACAGTTTTCTTTATTACCAAGTCAAAATTTGATCAATTAAAAAGAAATGTTTACACTAGAAAATACCGTGGCAATTAAAAAAGTGCGTAATCATTATCAAACTTAATTGGTCAATTAGTCAAAAGAACCTTTAATTACGAGTTTTTTTTTTACCTGATAATGATTGAATGAATAAATGATGAAATTAATTACTCACTACTGATGAAATCGAATAATGGTTCTGCAATGATAACCTTTTGCAGGATTCGGGCGATACTTTGGCATGTGACAGACATCCTTCATAATATTTCCTAATAATTAATAATATAGTTTTTAATTTAAGCATGAATGGATTGTAATAAAAAGTTTAAAAGAATAACGAGGTTAGTTTGTGTTAAGCGACATTGATTCAGAGAAGACCTTCACTCTCTGAATTATGACTAATATTTTACTTTAATTTCTAGCAATATTATAAAAATTCTACATTTTACTTTAAAGGTTAAATTATATATTTCAATTTTATTTTTAAAGTCAAATCGTTAAATTTGATTATAAATAAACCCATATGTATATTTGGTTCAATACAGTTTGGTTTTATGCAATCATAGAAAATACATTTGTACCGAATTTATTCAATTACTTTTTTTGATAAAAAATATCTTTTTGACATTTTAAAAACTAAGATATTGTTATAAAAAAGGTTATTTTGGGATTAAGCGATAATATATATATATGATGTCATCATGAACTTTGAACACCCTGTATTTTTCATAAACACGGAGACCACACGTCATAAAAAATAATGCAAACAAAAAAACACTGTGACATAGATTTTGAGTTAAACTTTATAGATATTCAATATTTTTTCAATATTTACTTGGTGTAATTTCCATTTTAATATTTTAAATAAGTAAAATACTTTAGTGATTTTTCCACTTATAATTTTATATTGTTGACCAGTTTCGCCAACTTTTACGTTGGCATTATTATAAGTTTGATAATGCCAACGTGAAAGGTAGGCGAAACCGGTCACCAATAAAAAAATTATATGCTGAAAAATCACTCAAGTATTTTACTAATTTAAAATATTAAATTTTATACAAAAAGAAAGACCCGCGCTTATATTTTTTATTATTCTACGTTTCGGTTCCGGCGCTGGAGTATTTTTTTGGGATTTCAAATGTCCCTGCCCCGGGGGCTCAAACGTCAGAGACATTTAATTAAAACGCAGCACAACACCCAAGAACAAAGTAAATCTAATAACAATGGCTGCCAAAACGTACAAACACATTTCTCACACCATACGTGACCGCGAATTAGCAAACAGTGTAATAAAATATTTATATAAGGCATTCGCCTTATGTACGCCTTGGATATTAAACAATAGTAAATGGTTACCCTGGCGTATGCTCCACCGACTCAATCCGGAGCGCGTATCATTGGCAATGCATATGCAGATAATGCCCTGCCAATTCATATTACACCTGTCCGATTATGTGCAGGCCAATTAGGCAGTCGGGTGCGACGACGTGACGGCGAGACGGCGGGCATCTCACTGAGTCGTGCCGTATCACACGAAATAACAACTATTGTTATTATTCAAAACGGATATATTTTGTAAACTTATGTGAAACAATTTGGGTTATGTGTAAATTTAAAAAATGTTGGCGATTGATATTTTTTTTGCTTTATATACTTATTTTTTAAACTATAACGTGACCTACCTTGCAGTTTGATAAACATTTTATAACCCAATAATGAAAACCTGAATTCTAATTAATAGTAAATTTTCAATAATGAGCAAAAAATATTTATAAAGTAATACTGCAATATGGGAGAGAATTCATTGAAAATGTTTTTTTTTAATTTAACACCTGCTGTTTTATAAAATTTAGTTATGTATCAATTCTTTCACACAATTATTACTCTAATTATAATTGCCCTGTTATTGAATATTTAGAATATCAACATGTCTACTATCAGCTCTACGTTAAATAATTTGAAGAAATACTTTTAATGAAAAAACAAGTATGTTTCGTATATTGCTTATATGAAACTCAATGCTTCTACCATACCCCACTGATTATTGTTACCAGAACATATCACTTCATAATCGCATAAACTGTGCATGCTTCAAAATACGCAAAGTGTTATCTATTTAATAGACAAAAGGTTATATATACAAAGCAGTCATTAGCACTGAGCTAAAAATCGCTTATATAACCTACAAAACACCTATATCGATAATATTATTTCTCGCGAGTAAATTTTTATTATACAGCACCACAAGCACAAAAGTATCGGTCGATCAAAATACAAATTTATCACATCGCGGAGCTTAATTTCCAACGCGCAAAGCACTGCGTCCTCGAGCCGCAGACAAACAATAACAACGGAGCACTTTCCGCGGCCGGGGCGAGCGGGAGACTCTCGAAACTATCAAACTTCCCGAGCGGCGATTTCACCCAATTGATTACGCACGTATTCCGTTTATGCGATGACAATCACCGCTGACGTAATAAACCACATTAAATTTTAATTTACAAACAAAAACACTTTCAAACTCTATACACAATTACACAATCGGCCTTCATGGAAAACTTTAGAATAAAAAAAGGCCATTATCGGGTGTTTTGCATGTGGCGTCGCTGCGCGTGTAGGCGGCTTGATTCACCCCTTACTTGATCAAACGTCAAACGCGGTGGCACACGCGCAACACTTGTGAATATTTTTTTTGTGGAAGTGTATAATACATTCGGTCGGTGGAGGAGATTTGGTCGCGCGCTGAGCAGCACTCGGCGCTGGTCTGAGCCTTGTGGCGCGCGCGGCCCATTCATGAGCGCCGCGTCTCCCGATGACTTAATAGTCCTCCAGGGGTGCCCCGCACCGGCGTCCGAGCAGCTCAACTCCCACTGGGTGCTGAAGGCATCCTCACACGACATGCAGCCAGCCAGTGGCGTCCTACTTTGCATTGCTTACTTGGGCAAAAACAACTCAAAATACCGGGACTATATTGGCCGATTGCAAATCGGCCGCTACGCCTTAAACGCGCACAATACAATACATGTAGTAAAGTATACATAACCCAACTACTGTTCCTTTATAAAAATAGCATGTTTGCAATATATAAACTCACTCAGTTTGCCCTCTTGTTTTGTCTGTCATATTTTGTTTTAAATGCTTATCTTTGTAATCTAGTTCTCAGTTTCACATATGTTTCTTACATAACTCAATAACTAAGCCCACACATTACAAGCCCCAAAACATGTGAACTATTGTAAATTTACCAAATGAAAAAATATATATATATTGTCATTTAAATTTACACAGCGACACGACTTTGCAAACACCTAATAGTTGTTTATTAGGAAGATTGCAAGTTGTGTCGCGACAAAGCCTCCGGTCAACAAATCTCCAGTGCCGTTTTTCATGCAATACGCTGACGGCATGTAAAACTGATAATTGAATACTTCATAAAGAGTGCAAGTCCAATTGGCCAAGTGGCACAGCGTTTTAAAACACAAATAAATTAATGAACATATATTCAAATGTTTGTTTTATCAACGCACTTTTTTGTGGTATTATCTGATGGGCACATGACGCAACAGGTACACATAGCATGTTCAACTTCAAAAGTTTCACTGTCATCATTTACTGTAACCTGTGCTAATGGATTTGAATAGTTCTATGGTCGCACAAAAGCAAAAAGGGAGCCGCTATTCTGTAAATATAAAACGTTGCTAAACAATTTAAGTTGGTAGCATACGAACACCGCGGAGGATCCGGTTCACCCATACGTCCGCTCCACATCTTTTCATTCGAAACACTGTCTATTTTTACGTATATATCTGCTATAAATCAAATTCCATGTCCGATGTGTTGAAGGAGCACAACGGGCTTTTGTACTCACTGATGGCTGTAAAGCTATTTGCAGTTCTGTATTAGAACCAAACCAATTACAACTGTGAAAACATTAACTGTTTAAATTATACCACTCATTGCAAAAAATACAATTTATATACAAACACCGAATATTTTGTTAATTATGTCCGGAGTCAAGTGTGCTTTTTGTAGGGGAACTGACTGCGTTCATTTTTTAAGAAAAAACCGAAAATGTAAATTGTTTGAGGAACCATTGCCATTAACTGCATCTAGAATCAAAATGCGGAAAAACTTTCATATACGCAGACATGCCAACCATTGGACCTCGAATAGAATATTGGTATCATTTAATACTGTATTATATAATATAAATATAACCATCAATCAATTATACAAATCTACTTTGCAGTACTATACTTTAAGCTTCAAATGTGGTAGATGTATCTCAAACGGAATGTTTTGTATAAAAAGTTTGAGATTGCCTTGGCTGGGTGTAAATTTTGGTGACTTCGTTTGGCTTTGGCTTCCATTGTTTTTGTGTTTAATTGGCAACCCTGCTCCGATGTGTGTCTCGGTATCATAAGTTTGCCGGACACAGCCACAGGGCTACGCGCATACGACGTTCTGTCGCAGAGTGCTGAGTCATTAGGACGGCGGGTATGAATAAAGATTAATACGTTAATAGCCTGTTTTATGCGAGACGCACTGGTTATCGCTCAGCTGCTGCTGGCGAGCTTTCTACAGTAGTAAAATTATGTCACACCACTGTGCATGCTTTATGGCCAAAAGCACTGGACGAAAGTTCTACAAATGACATCACGCCTTATAAGTAAGCCATTCACGTACGAATGCATATTTCAGTTCGATTAATAAACCAAAGATCATATAAATAAATAAATGTAAAAAAAAAACTTACGAATGATAATTGAATTCTATATAGATATATGAAATGATATTACAAGATGAAATAATGTTTTATTAAAATAAGTAATAAAAAATCAAAAAGATTTTTGGTGACTGAACGTCATCCACAATGTTCCAACGATAAAATGGGAATGCACTTGCAAATATTAGCACGCAAATAATAATGTATTTTTAAGAATGCTGTGAATCTGTACAGCCTTTGAATATTATTAAATATTTAATAAATCCGCATCAGCCGCCCAAGACTCGCACAATTACGATGTAACATGACTTCAATTGGATAGAGTACCGGGCCGCGATAGCCGTGGTGAGTTGATTTGAATACCTGTATCGGAAAAATAAAATCGTAATTTTTTTTTGTTGTTTAATGTGAGAATCGATCACCTAAAAATACGATATATTCAGTGAGACGAAAAACGCACCAGGAATTTTAATAAAAATTTATATAAAACAGCGTCATTATGACATACATATAAAAAAAATTAATCATACTTCCCGTTGCCACAAACACATTCCAGCGGCTCTACTCATCCTCAATCAACCAAGCACAATATAAACATCATCAAACAATATCCAAAACCAATTACTAATATCCACGACATACCGGCTTCATTTGTAATACCAATAATTGTAATACTTCAACCAAAATAAATAGCTTAATTGCTGGGAGTTTGTGGGTTCACGAAAGGCGAAACCACTCATAAGCGTAAACGATCGTAATCTACTAGCCACTAGGCTATTCGTAATTGCTTTATACATATCCATGGAGGCTTACACAAAGCTGGCAGTGTCCCCCGCGAGTCTCCCCCACCCCTGCCATCGTGTCGGCACGGATTAATCATTTGATTGTCGCTCGTCACTGTGACGTCGTGCAGTGTAAATATTTTATCTAGCTCAGGGGTTCCCAACCATTTGGGACCATCGGCCACTTTGAAAAACAATTTTTTATACTTGGCGTAAATACTTCATGCACTCTGACCCCTGTCAACCCGTGCTGAGATGCATAATAATTGTCAAACCAATTTTACCTGCAACCCCTACAGCAATAACCAAACCAATTTCTGAAGGGCGCAGGGAATATTTTTATTAGGAATTTATATTTAGGAATATTTTTATTGCACGTGGGAGAAAAATCATCGCAAAGCGAGTGAGGATTATTCTAATTGTTATATGTATTAAAAATGTATAACTTTTAAAACTATATACCAAACATCATCTAATGACTTCTTAAGCCGGATATACATGCTGCAACACAACCGACAACCGAGTGGTAATAAGTCTTAGTAAAAAAGCGTGCTTTGTATTTTTATGTTTTTTTTTTTATGGTGCGTCCCCAGTAAACAACGCCAAAGAGGACGCAATTGGCCGGTTACCTTAAGGTTGTTCCCATGAGAGCCCCATGCCACTTTGTGCCCATGGTATAGCGCACTGTCCGCGCCCGTGTAAACGGTGCACAGTGGTGCGCGATGACGTGACCCGGGGAGAATTTTGTGTAATTTGTAATAAAGTACAACCGCACAGTGGGCAACTGTTGATTGACGCGCGCTGCAGGGCTGCCTCGTTCACCGGACATTAAAAATACCGATATAACTCAATGAATTCTTAAAATAAATGTATAACATTTAACTACTTGTAAAACTAAACGAAAATTTGTGATCCATTGTCAAGCTTGTGTTTTATATTAACTAAAATTGTTTTTAGAGACCAGTGGCTTTGACGAAGTGCAGTAGTATCTAAAAAATAATTTAATTGTAATAATAATATTAAAAAATATATATATTCTTCTTTTGGTGCCTTGCCTCAGAAAAGTTTAGTGACTATCTCACAGAACATATCTCTCTTCATGGTTTTTCAAGGGAGAATTGTGTAGAGTTTTACACTCGAAAAAAAAGTCTGCTGCCCAACAGCATAAAAAAATATTTAAAATACTTAAAACATATCTATAATAAAACCTTTGGGCTATTTTAGATCTGAAAACTTTTTTTCTCATCAAATAGTTTTAACGCAATATTCATTTTAAATCCCAAATAAACGATATTCAAATTTATTATAGTATTATTTTTAAAACATATAACAAAATAAACTACATAAAAAATAGTAGTGGTTACCCTGCGTGGAGGCGATCAATTGTAGTAGGATATTAGTCCTGAGGCACGCGCGGTCTATGCGGGGGTAACTCAGTATCGACTGAGCAACTGCGACCGACTGGGGTAATTCATAACAAATCATCACAATACGCGTGCATGGCGGCGGGGAACTATTGAGATGTCGGCGATAAGTCAGTGTGAATCATTGGTTGGGTTGAAACGTGTTTTAAAATTGAAATTATATTGAATTTCATTGGATGATGCATGGACCAATTCGATACACATTAGAAAAATTAAACATGTCCAATCGCTGTTAATCGATGATAAAACTTATTTTCAAGGTGAATAAATCAATATATGTATATTATATATAAAGTCTATATTCACGCAAGCAATAATTTTGATATAAAACACAGGTCTATAATTAAAAATTTTATTTTTTTCATTGATTCGTAAAGATACAGAATAGGATTATGTATGGAATAGCATATTGAGTAAAAGGTCTCAAAGGCTTTTTTGGCACATATGATGCTGATTTTTAGAGCAAACAAAATCATCGCATATGGGGTTTCAAAAATCTACGAGTAACAATTGAGACATAAATAGTACGCATCATCAAATAAAATGCTATTGGTCAGGCAATAACAGGCTATCGCGATATGATAATCCTGTTTTTGTGCTAATATTTCATGATATAATTGTGGACGATATGCGGTTTCAACTAATTAATACAACCCGACAAACAATTCAACTAATTTCCATCAAAATTACTTTTTGCGTAAACTTTTGAACACCCTATATTTATACATATATATATAATAATTAAATTGAATCATAATAATTTGTGCAATCTCGTAGACACTTTCTCTTGCCATACTTTGAAATGAAGAAACATTAATTTGAGAACGAATGGCTAAAAACCAGAACATCTCAAGACTTTTGCGAGACAGATAACTGTACCAATGCATGCACGAATATAACGTCACAAATTGGTATTTACACGTTGAAATGTGAATCTGGTTCACAAACATCCCAGTAATTCCGCATTCCGGTACTCAGACCGTCTATTAACCCACCGGCTGGGGTCGAGAATCACGGAAGTCGGAGCTATTTCCGACTACTGCAGAATATATTATTTCGAGAAATATCTTCCAGCTGCTCCTATTACCCTAACTTACTGCAAGTGTTGCAGACGCGTGAACGTGCTCTCGTTGCTGCAAGCTGCCCAGTAAACGAGTGCTAATATTCTAAACTTATAACTAACACGGTCTCTGAAATGCTAATTAATCATAACAAGAGTTGGGAACCTGTTAGAAAACAAAAGTATACTAAATACTGAAAACGCCATCTCTTTAATTTGCAAGCCAGTCGATGCAACATTTTACTCTTAGTGAGCACATTAGCCAGTTAACATACCAAAAGCTAACTCCTTATCATTCGTTAAAACGTAAGCAGTACTTGTGGCACAAATATTAAAAATTTTCAACCCGTCTGAAACGAAATTATCTAATACAAAAAATATATATATTTGTGATATTGTCACTTAATCAAATGCTTTTTTTAAGTAAGAAAAATAAGTCACTGTCGATTTTGCTCGCTGGCTTGGTATGATACGGCGAGCGCCATATTAATAGTGTCTATGCAACCAGCATTACATGCACGAGATACACACTGCATGCGATAGGCGCCAAGTCCATTTCTACCAGATAATACGACATCGCATGATGCAAACTCACATAGACATTCTAGGTGTTAATAATTAAAATTATTAGTTAACTTAACCACCAACTGCAAAAAGTACATCTTTTTTTGAGCTGATTTTATTATTTAAAGAAACATGAAATATTCGTCATCAAATGCATGCAAAAGGATTGATTTAAACAACCTTGAGTGCTTGAGAGTTATACCGATGATAATTGACAGATCGTTCTCCAAGGCCTTAATGGTATAGAATTTTCATGTACCTGTTGATGTATATATTATTAACATTTAACATTGTGACAGTAGCGCTTAAAAAAATCTAGACAAATTCATACTAAACTCGTTACGTCTAGACAAAAATAAAGTAGGTAATATTTTAAGAAAAACAAAAAAATATTTTTTACAGATCCCTGAAGATGAAAGACTCAATAGCAACGTCAATCGCGAAGTCAATTTTGGTCGATCACCGTTAAATAATAATGTTGTTTAATAATATATTTTGCTCATCTACCCATAGCTCGCGAGAGTGCACCTCGCACTAAATCACATAAAACTTGGCATGTATATTACACCTCACTTATGACGACAAGTCGATCGCGACTATTTTTTATGTAGAACTGATGTACACAAAAGTTGGCCACCCCTGCAATGTACAAACGCAGCATAACACCCAAGAGCGATGAAAATCTAATAACCTCGGAATATAATTAGCATAAAATAATTTATAGATAGTTGCACACTCGTACAATCTTCATTATGGTTGGGGCAAATAAAAAGACCGGAACAAATTTGATCGAGAGCGCTTTCGCCACCACGGTATTGCTGCAAGGAAACTGCACATCCGCCATGTGTGCAGAGTATCGTCAATCAAGCACGGCCCGTGGGTGTTGCGCAATGATTGCAGCGAGGCGGCCGGGGTGGCCGGAGCGTGGGGCGTGAGGGCGTGGGGGCGTGGGGCGTGAAGGCGTGAGGGCGTGAGGGCGTGAGGGCGTGAGGGCGCAGGGGCGTGGGGGGGGGGGGGACTGGGCCAGCTCGCGTGTCTGCGGCCCGCCCGACGTTTTGCAAGAACTTAATGTGAGAACCAAAGTGCTTTTGCTCGATTTGAGCAATTTGAGAAACATGTGCCGTTTCCCATACAATCGTGGTTTAGTTTTTGCACATTAACAATCTCATTTTAAAATAATAATTAAAACCGGCTGGGCCTTTTACAACAACACAATTGACAAGCGAAAGGTTATCAGTACATATATATAGACAGACCAATACTAAATCTTACACTCAAAATAAAGGTTACTCTATTGGTTAATTGCAAATCGGTTGCTAGTTGTATCGCTGCGTGTGCTGTTGAGTTCCGCAATATTTTTTTCCCACTAAGAACATTAACAACGTTTTCAAAATATTATATACTATTCAATCAACAAAAATATTAGATATATATACTTCAGTAAAGGTTGGTGACCATCCCATATAACATATATCTATCCTAGATCAGTCCTATTATTTAGGCTGCACTCCCGACTGTCGTAAAATTATCACCTTTCATGTTTTGAAATTGTTACGTTTTTTCCTTAAACTATGAACTGTGACATTTTTTTAATGAGTCAGAGTAAATGCACGCATGATTCCCTGCCGTTGAAGTCACGGCACGCCTCTGACGCGTAAAAACTCCCACGCCAAATAACATACGCTCGGGCTAATGAAAAAATAAAATATTGCAGTAATTTAACATTATAACATTTTTGTCATATCAAAGTAATTAGCTTTTAGTGTTTTGACATTTGACTAACGACGTGGTGATATAATTTAATTTTTTAAACACAATTACTCGGAAAGAAATTATTTCGTTAAATGCAAGAATCAAAAAAAAAAAATAATTATGCACACTAAGTCTGCATATACGAATTTAGTAAGTATATAATTATAATCATTTAAAAAGTCAATGTCACAAGTCTGCAGTTCATAGCGAAGTTCTGGGTTGGTTCGATGAGCCCCACCCTGGAGCGGTTTCGTAACTCGCCGCCTCTTCATTAGCGGCAATAACAATCAAATAATTACCATCGCCGCATTCTCCTCCGGTTACAGTTCCCGGCACTTATTCATACACGAGATATAAAGCAAAACGCACAAAAACAGAAACACTTTCACCGGCTGTGCTGGACGTCAGGCCGCGGGGCCGAACTAGCACGGGAACTCTCCTTATAAACATTAAAAGAAATCCTGTGATCTAGAATTTCCGATATAATAATCAAAATAAATTGCCCCAGTAATGGCTGGCAAAGCCTACGAACACAATAAACATTGTACATGTTTTATGTGTATCAACTATCAATTGAATTTATATCGTATAAAAACTACATTTGCTCTGCTTTATTTGTGTATAATGATACGACTGAAATCAGTTCAATTTGGTAAACAATATAACAGCTGGGCAATCTTTGCTCTTTGCACTTCAGTTTAATCGAATACAAACTGATTTGTTATTTTTAAATGAAAAATATAATTAACGTTAATATTCCCGACAATGATCCAGAACTACCGTTGTTTTTTTAAATTTTTTGTAGAACTAAAAACACTGGATTGTAGCGCCAAGAAACAAACTGAAAGAGTTGCGAAACTCATTTCTGCGTGTAAATATTATACAACGTTTTCGGTCTAGAGTACTAAACCTACAATCGTATGCAAAGCTTCAATGTATTTTATTATCATTGTTTGGATTTTGTAACTGGCAGACTCGGCGTACTTCCCCAAGTCTTTTCCATACATAAACCAAAACGAATATCAACAATACGAAAATTCTACTTTTCCACTGTGTAAAAAATCGAACAGAAACGATACACCTCTAAAACACATTGTCATGAAATAAATACTTAAAATCTACTGATTCACTGGTATAAATTAATATTTTTTAATTAAATAGCAGCTGTCGCCAGTGGGGCCCTGCGTCCGCGGGGCGGGCCGAGAGACAATGGCTGGCAGCCGATACATTCGTATGCGCGTTTTTCGATGGGAAATTCTTGTGAAGAAAGACGTAATTACAATATGAGGCAACGCCGTTATTAATGCAAACATCTCACGGTTATCGCGGATTACTTCCGAGCTCGGACCTCCGCGCCATTGTTCCGGCGCGGGGGCATTTACTAATCGCACTTTAATTTGTTTCAATTTTCGGCAGTGAAAAATTTAGTAGGGACAGCTGACTATTATGGAAATAGATGATCTGAATCATTGTTTAATTGCAGCGTTCAGTCAGTGCAACACACTTGCGGTTACAATGCCCGATCCCTTTCTCATGTTTAAAGATGGTCCCAACCCGGGGACCGAAACACCAGAGGATAGAAAATTTCAAGCACCCCAATACCCAAGAAGTATTTAGATTTCGTTACACACTTTGAATACTTTTTGAGTTTTGACATTGTAACTTAAAAACTGGAGTCATCTTCATATTCTAAAAGCCTGAGGTTAATTACTATACATAAGGTTTTTTCTTTGTACGTCAAAATAATTACTAATGTATATTAGATTTTTTGGACCAATCAAGATTGACATATTTAATTTCAAGTTAACTCTGAGTCGATTTTTCAATTGTGTTGTCTTAGGGGGTAGAACAAATTCTATGACTGCAGAGCACTTCCTCCTGCGAAAAATCGGGTCTGCGTACAAATACAACAGAAGCCGTTAATCAGCCGCGCGCCTCAGACTCTTACACGAATTATGTCAGTTGCTGGGCACTTTTACTTTTATTACATATTATATTGTATGGCGGAGGCGTCAGACGAAGAGTTCGCTGAGCCTCATTTTTTTATTCTCGCCAGGCCTTATGCTCTCGTTCTTACTAAGCCTAATGTTCTCCTTTTCCGTAAGCTACATTTTCTCCTTCTCGCAGCGCGATCGGCAACCCAATAATAAACTAGCTTATAATAGATAAAATAATAAGAGGATATCGGCTAGTCGGCATTTATTCGTCGCTTGTGTTGCCTTGTGTGCAGGCCGCTTTACTCATTACACACAGCGGAAGAGAACCCCTGCGGGTTTGATTTACAAAGAAAATTTATAAACGGTTCGGTTATTATTGTAGCGGATTTGAAATGAATGGCAAAAACGTGTTCATACACATTTGTATTGAAATTATTTTAATAACTTAATTATAAGATATACGATGTGATGCTGAGATGTATTAAGCGCATTACTTTAATACGGCTTTGGCTATTATGATATTTTATTGTGGGGAGCGATATCAGGTTACGGTTCGCAAGTATTTTATATGATTTATAAAAATAAAAATCAGCATACTTCAAATTAACCACGTTATAAATATTACCAGAATCACGTTATAAAAAACACAATTTGGAACAAATAGCAAATACACATATTTTTAAAATTAATTTTATGTATATTTTTAACTATCTACCTAAAATGTATTTAATTTTACTTTTAATTGTCCACAGTAAATATTATTTTATAAAAAAAATACAGCTAATCGATTGTTGGCCAACCACCACCGCGATGCCAATTTTATAACAAATTCCTTACTTGCATTTATTTAATCAATTTTTGCCAAGCAATGATAATCGAGATCACGGATCTCAGTATTTCGTTCACTTTCTTGCGCCTCTGCCTCAGTGCCCGACGTCATCGCCATCATCATCGCTCGCGGGTCCGATTTCCCAAATCCACCGAATACGGACGCATCGGCCGTGACACTCAAAAACTACTTCTCGGGGGGTCATTAGAAAGCATTCCGTTTTGCCAGCTCATTACGGTCGCTGTCAATAGTTGTGTCTGATTCTCGAGATAATTCCCTTTTAACATTTACGCCTAATCAATTTTCTTTCCGCCAAGATGGTTCTGGTACTTGAAGCCGACACGATATTGTGATCATCATAATAATAGCATTCATTTATGTCATGGGATAGAGAGGCGCAACCCATTCAACCCATATTTATAAAAAAATACTTTGCCGGAACATGAAAATAAATAATACATGGAATAGAATTTGTAAAAGTTTCAATTTTTTTTCTCTTTAAGGATCAAATCTGTGACATAATTATGGAAATATTTGTTATAGTATTTTCTTAAAGAAATATTAGAATTATTTTATTTTTAGGTGTTGTGCTGCATTATATTGAATCAAAAATGAAGCCTTTAATGTCGAAAAAATTTAATTATTCTTAAGAATAATATATCTTGCAGGTAGTCAAAATATATACCATAATTCTGTCCTTAGATACGAATAATTGTTTGCAAAATGAAAAATACCTTAGAAAAATAAAAAAAATGTAATAAAAAATACGAGTTACTATGCAGAAAAAATACTTCAAAATTAAAACATTTAAAAAACAAAAAAAATACGGATTTTGGTAAATCTTCAATTCGTGGCTTGGTTTTCATTTTGTACAGTGCTTTTTAGTGGGACCTTAGAAAAGCGCTAGCCCCATTCTATAATTAAGTATATTTACATTTTTTATTATTATTATTTCACATGTGCTGTTATTGTAAAATCTACGGTGAACCGAGTCAAGTGGAATCAAATTAGTCCGTCGGAAATGCAAGTCCCCAATTGAATGTAGGGTATCGCATGTCACTGCTGTTCTAGATAGGACACAGCGCGTAGTAGAATTAGGACTGACTCACGCGGGGGGCTCGTGCAGTGACGCAGACCGTGCAGTCCGTGTTATTTGATGACTCCGAACAATAGTTTAATAATAAAACGCAATATCACAAAGCCTAAAGTACCATCCAAATTGAAAAAACCAAGCGTCAACGTCTGGGTCATAAAACAAATATTTTTGGGGTGGTCTATATCATATGTACTCACAAACAAAATTATCGTAATCTCCTAGAAATTTTGTTAAATCAAGAGTATTACAAATTCTTGAAATAAAATCCACTAATTCTTATGAATCAAAAAGGCTGCATACAAATTCAAACAAAGTCTAGAATTAATCGAGTCACCCTTTTTGCATGTTACCGTGATATTTGAGACGCATTTTTTTATATTTGATCCACTGCAAGATACAGGTCTCTCGTGCTCGTGTCAACCACTGACGTCTCAGCGCGAATAATTCCCGTTACACGCCATGTCCCCTGCCAAGGTCAACTGGCAGAACTGGCTCACCCACTGTGTCTGCGGCTCTCCAGTCTGCTGGTCGACCTCCCGCTGCTAATGCAGTGCTATTTAGCCGATAACAACTGTACTTGATGTAATAATACGTTTAACATACACGACAATCACTCTGGCCGATGCAGTTTATTAAATTAATTTTACTGTCCAACTAGACAAGAATGACACAATGTCAAACCAATAACCACGTTCGTATCAATTTTATAAACATAATTATATTGATTGTCAATATTATTATATGCAGGGACAAAAGTCTGAGTTTACGCAAAATCTCAAGTACAGTGTACTAAAATATTTGAAAATAAATAAGGTTTATTACATATTATTGTTTAATTTGCATGTTCAAGGTAGATCAATGAGATCAGGTCTACGCATAAGCACTTAAAGAATCATAAAGAAGACAAGACCACAGAATATGATATCTGCCTTTATTTTTCTAATATTGGACACGCACTTGATCTCACAAAATATTGACCTTGTCAATCGATTATTTTTTTGGCCGTGAACCTTTCAAAAGTTTTCGATATAACACTGAGCGTATAAAGTCGTTGAAACTGCATTTCAAGACTGTGGAAATTTATTTATAACCGAGGCATCGGCACTGTAGTATTCCTGCTGTTTGCCGTATCAGCTGACGCGGACAGTCCACTTTAGCTAATTACCAGGTGACAGACTGGGTCGGTGCTAATTTGCGCACCGGGCCGAGAAGCCACCGCGTCACCCGACAAACCGGAGCGACCTTCTGAACATAACTGGACACGTGGAGCCGTGGAAAAGCATTCGTGTTGAAATTGTGTTAAAATCAAATTTATCTACTTGCAATGTATGCTGCGGTCGTAATGTTAATAGAACAGCTTTTGTGAAGATAAGACTCGGTTGCGGTAGAATGCAGTGCACTTAGGGCTAGATAAGTATGGAAAGTTAATATTTACTGCAAATTCAACATGGTCTTGTTTAAAAATTTTAATAAAACTGTGTCTTGACTTCTATGCAAGTCTCTCATTAGTAAGAAAATATGCACTTTGTTTAACGCTGAAGTGTGGAAGAGAACACAATTAGCTGGCTATGAATAATGAATATTCTTATAACGATCCACTTCTACCTGTTTTCAGCAAAGAGATCAGCAATTTATGCATATTTCAAATTTATTTATTATACTAAAATGCAAACCATAGCTGTTTTGCAGAGAGAGTAATTAAACAAATTACTAAGAGAACTTATTGGCTTTAAAAAAATATTACTTCATAGATAGAAAAAAAATACTTACGATGATGCAAATATAATAACAAATATTTTTTTAAAAAATAGCAACCTACACGCTTTTAATTGTAATAATTACTACGTTTTATTTTTAAAAAAATATTTTTACTTAAAATAATATTGATAAATCACTTGATGGATTTCCATTACAATATTTGATTACAAAAAAATATTTTTAGTGAGTTAGCTAAACTAGTCGAGCCAATATTAAAAAAGTGGTAAAACAATATTGAATATTTAATACAAAAAAACTGTTAGAAAAAATCAATGGTTTGATGAAGGATGCTAGCTGGTGATTGCAATATACGCGTAAATACGATCATTTTATCTCATGGAGGTCGGATAGGGTGTGTCCTTGGGACGTGACCTTGCACCAAGATAGATAAAACGTCAGATTACAGCCGTAAAGAAAGATGAATGGAAAACAGGGGGGCGGGGCGGATCCACTTCCCCATACACTAGCCCCCTACAAGGGGATGGCGCTAAAGATATTGAACACAATAAATCTTAGTTTATCTAAACAGACACGACGCTTCCAAGATAAAATAATTCTATTCAGCTTATAATAATTTACATTGATTTCTTTTCATACGGTGGATAATCTTTTCACTGAGTATCTTTGTATTATATTCAAAATAGAAATCATAGCAAAACATGTTCTCTTAGCATATTAAAAGAATACTCAAAACTTAAAGGAAAAAAGTTGTTTTTAATTAGTTTGTGCTATATTGAGTGTGAAGAATACAAAGTTCTATAAATCGACAATTCGTATGCGACGGTGATTCATTTTTCAGCTAACCGTGTTTTGTAATTCCCAAAAAAGGTAAACTACAGTATATTTTAAATGTCAGGAGAAACTAGCCTCAATTTCACATGTGGGTGCAAATTCCTGAAATACGCAAACTTTTGACATAGATTCATTTAACCTTTTAAAGTCAAGCACAACTTTAAATAGCAGTGGGCGTATCAAATGACGCTCTCTAAACAAGTTGATTTTTTTTTTCAATTAATTAATGTAATTTACATGCAACGAACAAACCTTTTGCAAACAACGAAAGATGGACGCCAAGAAGAGTCTAATAATAAATATAAGATAGACAATATCTCCGACATACATTTTCTATGAAAATTTTTGAAGGTAGGGAATCAATTTAAAATAAACATGGTCTCTGTCGTATCTCAGATCAGGTCCTGGTGAGCTACAGGAAGTCGAACAACGACCAATATACTTTGCTATGCAACCTTTTGGTAACAATTGGTCACCAGGAAAATAATATATAATTATTCCTCAGAGCAGTTCACATATATTATAATTGGTAACAACAAAAGGTGAATGGTAGGGAATTAGGGTGAAGTAGACATAGTCTCCATCATACCTCAGATCAGGTCCTGGTGAGCTTCAGGAAGTCAAACAACGAGCAATATACTTTGATATGCAACCTTTTGGTAACAATGAAAGTTGGTCACCAGGAAAATAATATATGATTATTCCTCAGAGCGGTTCACATATATTATAATTGGTAACAGCAAAAGGTGAACGGTAGGGAATTAGGGTGAAGTAGACAGTCTCCATCATACCTCAGATCAGGTCCTGGTGAGCTTCAGGAAGTCAAACAACGAGCAATATACTTTGCTATGCAACCTTTTGGTAACAATGAAAGTTGGTCACCAGGAAAATAATATATGATTATTCCTCAGAGCGGTTCACATATATTATAATTGGTAACAACAAAAGGTGAACGGTAGGGAATTAGGGTGAAGTAGACATAGTCTCCATCATATCTCAGAACAGGTCCTGGAGAGCTTCAGGAAGTCAAACAACGAGCAATATACTTTGATATGCAACCTTTTGGTAACAATGAAAGTTGGTCACCAGGAAAATAATATATGATTATTCCTCAGAGCAGTTCACATATATTATAATTGGTAACAATAAAAGGAGAACGGTAGGGAATTAGGGTGAAGTAGACATAGTCTCCATCATACCTCAGAGCAGGTCCTGGTGAGCTTCAGGAAGTCAAACAACGACCAATATACTTTGCTATGCAACCTTTTGGTAACAATGAAAGTTGGTCACCAGGAAAATAATATATGATTATTCCTTAGAGCAGTTCACATATATTATAATTGGTAACAACAAAAGGTGAACGGTAGGGAATTAGGGTGAAGTAGACATAGTCTCCATCATACCTCAGAGCAGGTCCTGGTGAGCTTCAGGAAGTCAAACAACGACCAATATACTTTGCTATGCAACCTTTTGGTAACAATTGGTCACCAGGAAAATAATATATGATTATTCCTCAGAGCAGTTCACATATATTATAATTGGTAACAACAAAAGGAGAACGGTAGGGAATTAGGGTGAAGTAGACATAGTCTCCATCATATCTCAGAACAGGTCCTGGAGAGCTTCAGGAAGTCAAACAACGAGCAATATACTTTGCTATGCAACCTTTTGGTAACAATGAAAGTTGGTCACCAGGAAAATAATATATGATTATTCCTCAGAGCGGTTCACATATATTATAATTGGTAACAACAAAAGGTGAACGGTAGGGAATTAGGGTGAAGTAGACATAGTCTCCATCATACCTCAGAGCAGGTCCTGTAGAGCTTCAGGAAGTCAAACAACGAGCAATATACTTTGCTATGCAACCTTTTGGTAACAATGAAAGTTGGTCACCAGGAAAATAATATATGATTATTCCTTAGAGCAGTTCACATATATTATAATTGGTAACAACAAAAGGTGAATGCCAAGAGAAGGTAGGGAATACAGTCTCCATTATACCTCAGAGGAGGTCCTGATGAACTTCAGGAAATCAAACAACGATCAATATACTTTGCGATGCAACCTTTTGCTAACGATGAAAGTTGGTCATCAGGAAAATAATATGTGATAGACACGGTCTCCGTTATTCTCAAAGCAGTTCATATATATTATAATTGGTAACAACAAAAGGTGAACGGTAGGGAATTAGGGTGAAGTAGACATAGTCTCCATCATACCTCAGAGCAGGTCCAGGTGAGCTTCAGGAAGTCAAACAACGAGCAATATACTTTGCTATGCAACCTATTGCTAACAATGAAAGTTGGTCACCAGGAAAATAATATATGATTATTCCTCAGAGCGGTTCACATATATTATAATTGGTAACAACAAAACGTGAACGCCAAGAGAAGGTAGGTTAATTAGGGTGAAGTAGACATAGTCTCCATCATACCTCAGAGCAGGTCCTGGTGAGCTTCAGGAAGTCAAACAACGACCAATATACTTTGCTATGCAACCTTTTGGTAACAATTGGTCACCAGGAAAATAATATATGATTATTCCTCAGAGCAGTTCACATATATTATAATTGGTAACAACAAAAGGAGAACGGTAGGGAATTAGGGTGAAGTAGACATAGTCTCCATCATATCTCAGAACAGGTCCTGGAGAGCTTCAGGAAGTCAAACAACGAGCAATATACTTTGCTATGCAACCTTTTGGTAACAATGAAAGTTGGTCACCAGGAAAATAATATATGATTATTCCTCAGAGCGGTTCACATATATTATAATTGGTAACAACAAAAGGTGAACGGTAGGGAATTAGGGTGAAGTAGACATAGTCTCCATCATATCTCAGAACAGGTCCTGTAGAGCTTCAGGAAGTCAAACAACGAGCAATATACTTTGCTATGCAACCTTTTGGTAACAATGAAAGTTGGTCACCAGGAAAATAATATATGATTATTCCTTAGAGCAGTTCACATATATTATAATTGGTAACAACAAAAGGTGAATGCCAAGAGAAGGTAGGGAATACAGTCTCCATTATACCTCAGAGGAGGTCCTGATGAACTTCAGGAAATCAAACAACGATCAATATACTTTGCGATGCAACCTTTTGCTAACGATGAAAGTTGGTCATCAGGAAAATAATATGTGATAGACACGGTCTCCGTTATTCTCAAAGCAGTTCATATATATTATAATTGGTAACAACAAAAGGTGAACGGTAGGGAATTAGGGTGAAGTAGACATAGTCTCCATCATACCTCAGAGCAGGTCCAGGTGAGCTTCAGGAAGTCAAACAACGAGCAATATACTTTGCTATGCAACCTATTGCTAACAATGAAAGTTGGTCACCAGGAAAATAATATATGATTATTCCTCAGAGCGGTTCACATATATTATAATTGGTAACAACAAAACGTGAACGCCAAGAGAAGGTAGGTTAATTAGGGTGAAGTAGACATAGTCTCCATCATACCTCAGAGCAGGTCCTGGTGAGCTTCAGCAGGTCGTCGGCGCTGCTGGCCCGCGAGCGCAGGAGGCTGTCGCGGGTGCTGAGGACGCGCGACAGCTCGTCCAGGTAGTCGAGCTTCTCGCCGCCCTTGCCGAGCAGACGCTCCCCCCCGGCCCGCCAGCACAGGATCTCGTGCTGCATCCTGTGGGAGCCCAGGGCGGCCGCGCACTTCTTCACGTCACGGGCGCGCAGGCATTTCGGCTGCGGCTTCTTGCGGGAACTCTTCTTCAGAGTCAAGTTGGGGATGTCGCAAATGTTGGTGCTCATCAATATTGAGGTGCCACTATTTGAAATATCACTACAGCAACCGGCACGATTTACCACCTCATATATGTCTTTATTCACTTTTATATAATAATTATTGTATTATCAATATTGCGTTATTCGTAAAACGAGAGAAAAATATTTTTCACTTTCTTCACCCGTGTCGAAATGTTTGTCGATATTTTATCAAGCAATTGTTGATGAACGATGCTTGTTTGTACACTAATAACAAAAAAAAATTAATTCCGATTGGTCAATAAATAACAAAATACTAAAAACTGAGCTTGATTGGTCTAAAAAGACATAATTAACTTCTGTCTACATGCAAATTACCCTTTGACAAACAAATTTAAGCACGAAATATTGTTATATTTTAAAATTGAAACTAAACACGCTTGTAAAGCAATTTTAACATAGAGTCAAATAAATCAAACATGAAATATCTGACTTACGAGTCATAAATAAGGAATTCAATTGATGGATCAAACATGGATTTATAAATATTTCAATATTTACATCGTATATCCAACAAAGGTAAGCAAAGTATTTTACCATCTATTAAAAAATAAAACTGTGCTACACGTTTAAAATTTTGTCTAAATATTTAAATCGCGTATTTCGTTTTAATTTTAATTGATTGATTACTTTGGTATAGGAAATTGAAATGAAACTCATCATGTCAATGAATCCATAAAAATAATTATTAACTGAAAAAAATATCTGTTTTAAAAATGTCTTTAAAAAATAATATTAATACAATCTAGAAACGTGGACAATTTATAAATACATTTATTAACGTCAAAAGTGAAGTTTAATTAAAAATCGCCAATTAACGTTTCTAATTATAAGGCCATCGGGTAAGTTAAATACTAGTCATAGATATGTACCATAAAATGAAGATTGCATGATTTGGTCTCCGTGGTGAGACTATCATCAAGAGTTTTTAAGATGGGGCACGGGGACCGAAACGTCGGAGGACAGAAAACATCAAGCAGTTTAACACTGAAGAACCCATAATATCTAATAATTAGATTGCTTTGTACACACTAAATATATTTGAGCTCTCGGTCATGCCAGCACTGAGACAGAAACGATTGAGTACAGGAAACTTTTGGCCTCTCCAATAAAACCTACGAGCATACATAATTAAATAAATTATTTACGTTATACACGGGAAATTCCCAGCACGATTCAGTATCAGTATGATATCCCATGAAACTAAATCCCCTTACTTGTGCTACCAAGCGTGGACAAAACATCCGATATTACCGTCGCATCCGTCGCGTCATTCAAACTCTTTCAGGGACTTATATACACGGTACCACAAAATCATCGTAGCATCCTTTAAAGGAAGGCTGTAGTTTTTTTTACTGTACTTTCGTGGTCAAAAAGTTTTCGGGTTGTACTTTAAACGTTTAGAGTAAAATAATTAATAGTAATTCAGTCTTTATGAGTATACCTTCTCTGCATAGCTGGTAACTAATTATATGGTATGGTAAAACATATATGAAATCAATTGCGTTAAATTATAATTTTAATAGTAGATGGGCGGGCGGTTGTGGTTAACATATTTCGTTAGAAAGACCTACATTTGTTTAAGTAGGTAAATAATATATGCTTAAGAAGTTACTTAGCCTAATTCTCTATACATAATAACTGTTACATATACGTGAAGCAGAAGCCAGGGCTCGCCAACCCGTGTCCCGCGAGACAAACATACTGTGTCAAATTACACTTGTGAGTTTATTATTATAGAATCCAAACTGTTAAGCGAAATCTTTGTTTTTTATCAAAGTAAAATTTTAAAAAATATACAAATTTTAAATAAAGTAGAAAAAGTACGTTAATTTATTATTGGTTAAAAAAATTACTTCTAGGCTATAAAAAAGGGGCCTACTACCTAGTATAGTATTATTACCTATATCACAAAAAATACCATAACATCATACCCATATAATATATTTTTTCAATTTTGTAGGTTATTTTGTTTCAAACATGTTTTTTTTTATTTTCAAAGCAGATATTACAATTTTTTTGTTAAAATAAAATATATACGAGATATTCGTAGAAAGCCTTAGTATTGACTTTTTTTGACTCTTTGGTTTTTTTGCACGCTTTATATAATCTAAGCAAAACAATTTCTGATCATTAGTTCCAGTGATTTAAATAATTAAATAAAACCATTTTCGTATGGTTGCATAAATTATATTAATTTA
Organism: Atopsyche davidsoni; assembly: GCA_022113835.1. NCBI lineage: Eukaryota > Metazoa > Arthropoda > Insecta > Trichoptera > Hydrobiosidae > Atopsyche > Atopsyche davidsoni. The sequence goes on along the minus strand of JAILWY010000011.1, from coordinate 3,595,615 downwards.
GCACATTCAAAACTTGATAGTGTCCATCACCGTTACAAATATCGCATATGTATTAAATAAAATAGAGATACAATTTTATTTACAAAAGTGTTACCGGCCACTGAATCAAGGAAATAGTTCATAAAAATTTCTTAAAATTATGACGAATTTCCAAAGCCGTTGCGAGAGCGCCTGGCTCATATCTTTATCGGATACAATTCCACTTGCTGTTTGCCAATACTTGACGCCGTATTTCTTTTAAATAATAGTTTCCTTTTAAATACAAAAGAAGTGCTAAATATATGCAATTGGTTACAATACCTCGGGGTACATGCAACGCCGATTACCGTAATATGTTCATGGGAATGAAATAACACAGTATCTTTTTTTTAAAACTCTATTTAGATATGTGTTTTAAGTAAGTCTGTGAATTTACATTCGTGTAACGAAATTTGTAACGCCATTGTCATTTTAGCAACACCTAAATACAAAAAAACAAGTATTTCGATGCGAGGAAATGTGCTCACTCAAAGAAGCCAGCTCAATTATTAAACCGAAAGAAAACATTAGGTTTTATCAATACTATTGGGCTTCCAATATAATTTATCATTTGTACTTTCTAAAAGCATGTTAATAATCTATTAGTGCTTATATATTATCACAAATTATTGTAGACGTATAACGCTTCTTTAAAAACCTTAATTTGAAAGATGCAGTGAGTACTGACAAATGCGACATGCGTTAGTAAGTTATATAGAGCAATTACACCTGTCTTCACCCATCTACATTATGTTAATACCTGTTTGATAAATTATTCTCGGCACATGGAGATGTTTTTGTAACAATCTAAGCATGACTGACGACATAAAAACTTCATAATTTATACTAACTATTTATTTTACACGTTGAATGTTTGGAAATAACCAAAATAATTGTCCGTGGCAATAATGAAGAAAAACGATCAAATTGATCCCCACGTTTATATTTTTATATAATTAAAATACGGTAGTAATTCTTCAGTGTTTCAGTTTTTAAGATCACAACTCGTGTACGAAAAAAAATACTGAGGAATTTCTAACATGTCCACCATTCGCTGTGCTATGTTTATATGCAATCTATTTAATTATTATAAAAATTTCAATTTTGTACCAAGTACTTGACAATAGGAATTCTTAAACTTAAACTCATTAATAACTAGTATATAGAAATAATAGTTTCACGTTTGTCATCGTTGTTGTTCGGTCTGGGTTTTTCCACTAATGACTTTAAAATATTTCAATTATTAAGACTTTGATTGTTAATTATAGTACATAACATCAAAAATTAATATGTTTGAAGAATTTTGCTCGTATATTTTATTAGAAAAGCCATTCAGAATATAATTCCTCAATTACACAGTATATGCAGTAACATCTGAAAAGTTATAATTTGATTGATATCCTGTATAAAAGTAAGTATATTCTTTCTAACTGTTAATCAAATTTTTAGCTTATAGAATGTTTTTTAGTTAAGTAAATTTTAAGAAACTCAACTATGCTAAATTAAAAAGTGCAACTGAAAAAAAACTTTAATATTTTTAAGAAAATATTAAATTTATCGTATTATTATTAACAAGTCAAGAACTTGCAAATCCAATGAACAAAAAATATATTTAAAACAACTAAACAGCATATTGTTTGTTTAACGATGTATACACAAGCATAAAATATGCATATTAAAAAGTAAAAAAAACATACTATCAAAACCAGTTTGCATTCAAAAATGTATTCATCAGATAATAAATTGAACAATTAATGTAAATTTTTCGCGTTTTAAAAGTATTACGACGCTATTATCTACGTGTGAATAAAAAATGAGCCACCATTCAAGGTGAGAAAAAAAAATATTTGAGTGAACGAATATTACAGAGAAGATTACCTTACGAACTCAATATTATTCACGTCGCTACTCGCGCCGCGCGGACTAATTAGTCAGGTAATTGCATTCAACTAATTAATTAACAGGTAATGAACTGACGGACAATATGAATATTCGATTCACCCGTATGATCCGGATAATAGGCCGAAGTATATATTTATTTATGTAATAAGTTAAATCACGGCTACATAATAATTGCAAATTATTATTTTTCCGTATTCTTGGTATTTTTATATTTTTTTCGTTTGATTATTGCGGTGTAACGCGATACTCGCATAATAACGGACGGTTGATATAATGGCCGGTAATTTAGTAACCAAACTGATTTTCGGTTCAATTTTGAGTAATTAGGTGAAAGTATCTCGTATACGGGATATTGCAATGACAATTACTTTGCTATTCAACAAGGGTAATAATTTTTAATCCACGGCTATAATCCGCTTGCCTTCATCTTACGCCACAGTTTAAATAATAACATGGCTTAAAAGAGGACCTACCATGCCATGTAACTTCACTAGGTGTTTTAAGTCTACGCATTAACAAAGCAATAAAAGATTTATTACATTATAAATACCCTCTTATTAAATGTAATGCTGCGGATCTCCCGTGTTTCTGTCTCGGTACTGGGAAAATTTTAAGTATCCTGTAAAATGGCCCAAGAACCCCAATTAAAACATAAAAGCAGCATAACACCTAAGAATCGATTATTTATAATATAGTAACAACAGACACCAAAAACGCAAATATTTATTGCTTACTATTATTATATAAAATTTATTTGTCAGTTTATCTTCACAGTCCAAAATAGAAAATATAAACTGCACCTTGCAAGATTACACTTAACCGAAGCGTTTATGTTTTATAAATATAGAGACTGCTCTATTTTAGAAATCACAAATCATATAATTTCTCGAATACTTATTTGCCAAACTACTCAAGTTCTGACATATAAAATTTAGATCAGAAATACATAATTAGAAACATAAATTTGCAAACTCACGCTAGTAAATTATAATCTTGAGTGTCATAATAGGACACATTTTTACTAGAAGAATATTTAATTTCGTTTCCTGGTTAAGACGAATCTAGTCGGTCAAAAAATAAAAATGGGAACACTAATTTTTATAATGAAATTCCACTCAGTATATAATATAATAGTATGATATGTTTGATTTAAGCCTTACAATATGTACGTAAACTTTACATTTTATTTATTTTTTCAGTAGACTATAACCTGAAAAAAGAATTTCATTAAAATACAAATTTTTCTAGATCATTTTTGCTTTTTTAATTAAAAAATAAATAACTTTTATAAATGAAAAAATAATGTAGTAATCGTCAAATACAATCAGTCAGATCTCGAATAAAATTAAACGATTTTTTATAGTTAATTTGGTTCGTGAGGCTTTGAATGACTTCGGCTTCAATACAGAATGATACTTAAGTATTGCCATGCCGGAGAAACGACTTTCCTGAGCTCTGTTTCTGGAGAATCTCATCGAAACGAGAAACCAGAATGGCAACACCTATAAAGGAAATGAAACGCGAATAGTGACAAACCACGTATTATAACATATAAATATTTTGCATTTATACTCGCTTGAAAAGATAAAATTAAACATAACCTTAAAAAATATATTCACAGTGCATATTTTTTATATAAAATATGCTTAGCGAATATGCTAGTGCTAGTAGATCATTAAATAAAAATATTCTTAAAAGTTTATTTGATCGTTTTGATATGGAGTCAAATATATATATATATATATATATATATGTGTGTGTGTGTATTTTTTGAAACTCAGTTAATTTCAACAAAGCATATAAAATTTCAATAGTACAAGCCAGATATTTTACTTTAGTAATTATTTAATGGGTTTATAGTGTATGTGTTTTATTACGGTTGAAAAATAACAGTGTGGGATATTTTTTTTGATTATATTCTATTCAGAAAATAATCCGCGAACTCAGTGGATCCATACAATCAATCGTGGTGAATTAATTACTGGCCTGTGATGTTTATTTAAGTTGTGTAATTAATATTACGTAAAATTGTTGTAAATCATAATTATATTGATGTATTTGAGTAGCTATCTGGAATAATTACGCAAATTGCCCGAACTGTGTGGGATGGGTTCAAGGTACTGTGACAAATTACTTGTTGATGAAATACCAAGTATCCCATCCCAAATCCTACAACACAAATTAGTTTCCAATTGTTAAAAAATCACATCGATTAGGTCAGAATCGTAAAAATCCATTACGGTTAATGACACTAAATACCTGATGTATATATTTTTAACCACCGTGGAACGGCAGAAAAAAGGTTACATCCTTTACAAGTATAATTTTTAGATTTTAAAAACTGAGCGTGTTATTTTATTACCTAAATTCAAAATATATTTTTATTAATATTGAGTCATTCTGATTCATTAAACAAGCCTAGAATCGTGAATTTTTTCTCACTTTTCGCTTGTCTTAAGTATAAATATTTCGTAAGTTTTTCTCGTTTTCTGGAGCGACACCAAGTCTCTCCTTTTCGTGTTGACGCTATGAGTTTTAAAGCGTACGAGAGTTAAGCTGCCCACACACGTTGCGTTGCAACTCACAACCGAACAGTAACTGGCCCAATAGCGTCCTCTTTTGCATTGTTCCTTTAGGCAAAACTATAAAGACCAATTACAAATTGGTTGTCACGTGTGTGGGCTGCTTTGCACTGCAGCAATGGGCGTAATGAAATAAGTGATTGGAGTACGCGACTCTCGATGATTGGCCTCTGGAAAGTGATGCCGCCGATATCTCGATGCCGATAGTCTCTCGGCGCATTTAAATAGTCCGTGAAAGTCGGCGCTTCCATTGTAGGGGCATTGTATTATTGTAATGATCGAGTAATCGCTGGAGTATAATTATTACAGGCAACCGTCGCAGTGAGGCTTCGCCGTAATCGCGGTTAGAAAGGTAAATTGCTCCCGCGGCAGGTACGCGGCTAGCTGGCTGTCTGCATTTAATACTGCCTTCATAAATACTGAATTCCACTGTCAGTGTTAGAACGTAAGTTTTGAAGACCTGCAATTAGTTTTGAAGACAATTGCAACGTCTTCGTTTTAAATCAATATCCAATAAGGGCGTCATATGATTTTTTTTTTACTATTCTCTGTACCAGAATCTCTATGCACTGTAAGTTTCCGATACATATTTAACAGACGATGAAATGGTTGCGTCGCATATCATTGACGAATGCCGATCAGATAAATCACTGCATTAACATGAGTTATTATCAAACGTGTTAATGCAGTATTAAAACTTTTTACAACTGCACTGTACGTCTTAAAAACCGTGTCATGTAATTTTCACAAGCTTTTACAATAAAGTAAAAGTTATTGCTCTTGCGTGCTTACGTTTGAAAGTCAAAGCGTATAAGTGTAAAGTAGACAAATGTGTAATATAATGTTATATATTAGAGAAAGGAACTTTAATAATTCGACATGTTGAGCAGACATGCCAATAAACACGAATATGCTTAAAAACTATGAATCGGAAAATGTTCAACATACCTTATTATTAGTTATGTGAAAAGTTAGTGCATAAATGTTTTGTCTACAATACAATATAAATCTTGCATTTTGAAGGCTTCACCGGCAATCTCTTCCGAGAATATATAATTCACCACTACAGCGAAGTTAGCATATCTGTTAAATAAATGTCTAGGAATTAAGTTTGATGAATTCTCTCCTTCAAACAAAACTTTCGATTCTTTCAGCAATGGGAACAGCGTGGAGCTAATTCATCTGATGAGAATATAAATATCAGATCTGATTGTAAAATAGTATCTCAAAAAAGAAGTGCCAAGTAATAAATTACAAAACACCCCATTGAAATTTTAAGATATAATTTTATACGCTGAAGGTGTCTGTATCATTAGCATGGCACACTACAACTCCAACTCGGTTTTTCCCAGACATAAATCAAATATTAAATTTGATATATCAACATCTTGAAATAGTCATCAGAAACAATTCAGTTGTTTGTCAAGCAAATTGCTCCATTCGAAATCCATGGAGGCACATGGTTGGCAGCAGTGGCGTTAGAATAACGTATACTCGTAAATCACATATAAGAGAGACCGTAGCCGTCGCTTTTGTAGCAAATATTTATAGTAATTTATGTTTTGAAAAACCCATCCTTTGCTCAAATAAATCCTAACAACAAATGAAGTTTGTACATTTGTTTTGATGACAGCGTTTCGTAGTCTTTGCTGCCAAGCACCTCCCAGTAACCGTCACGACACGGGAGTGCAAATTCGATCAACCGTAGACATATCAAAAAACTCCTAAGGTAGAAGAGAGCCGTGCCCTGGAGACAACCGCTCGAGTCACGAGTTTTTATTTCTATGACAAAGACACGGCTCGGCATGATTAGAGCGGCTCTGGCTTCTTAAATCTTTCATATTTACATGTTTCGCAATTGCGATTATATCTGCTGAGAGGTGAACAAACGACAACAACGAGCGTATACCTTTCCAAATCTCACAAGTCCCAGCGCAGTTGTTTTTATTACATATTATATAATACAAGATGCTGTACTCTCGGTCTCGCCTGAAAGAGGCAGATGAAATCCGACCACAAAAGAATATAATTTAATTTATACAGTGTGCCTTTTTCTTAAGGTTGCAGGAGCATCTCGTACCTGGCAAGTGAGCAGAAGCCCCGCAAACGCTCGTTAGCGTCGACGGTGCTCGGCGCCTTGGCGCGACATTTCACTTTCACCATAGGAAGACGGAGAAGAAGGTAGTCTGGAGTGTACCGCGCAGTGGCGATGGCGCTGGCCGTTACGTCTCATCACACCAGGAAGCTAACCGGAGCACGATCTAACCCCACCAACCCACGAGTAAACTAAAGTATACACTCAATAGTTTAAATTGCATTTGTATGAATTTTCATGAATTGTGTGTTTGGCCTAAAAAAAACTAAGTATCCCTTCGTACTTCGTACTTAATACTTATCTAGTACTGCAGAGCTCTAAATATACGACAGATTTTATTATTTTTGTCGCACAAAAATAAAATAATTAAATTGCGCCTGCTAGAAGAATTAAAAATATTCGGTGATCATGAGTTGACTGGCTTAAAGCGCAAGCTGCGTGAATATTTGTTCTCCTGTTCATTCTCTTTGTTTTTAAGAAAGAAATCAAAGAAAAACTATATCAAGGAAATATTATTTAACAAGTTTTTCTTCCCCTTTGAAACTTGCACTAATTTAAAATTTCTACATAACTATAAACATTGGCTTTCAGAATGAATGCTTTAGCTACAAATAGACAGACTTCAAATATAATAAAGACAAAAATATTTCATTACACAATGAATGCTATTTTCATATGATGATATCTCTGCTTTCGAAGAAATCAATTTAATATGTATTGATTGTGTATAAAACTACAAATATTCGTGTTTATTTCAAAAATGCTTCATTAGGGCCTCGGTGAATTACTGAAACGTGTACAAGATGTTAGAGAAGTCCATAACAATCTTCTGAGAATATTTTCACTCTTAATGCACCACAACGAACCTCAGACAATAAAAAATATTTTTTTTACGTACAAACTATTTTTACTGTATACGTTATACTAAGCGAGTAAAGAGTAAATAGCCTTGGCATAACAAATTATAGCATTAATGTTAAAACAAGCTAACTTTTTCAAACGATTTGTTTCCGAGTAAACATCAAGTGTTTAATAGCATTAAACGCATGTTATTTTTTTTCGACGGTGGTATTGTGGAGCTGTAATGTCCCTTGTCGAATTCAGTGCTGAGGTTGAGTGTCCCTCCAGCCAGCCGGTCGTCTTGAAAGGACTTCCTGCCTATTCACAGTCGATTGCCAACAATGCGCACAGCTGATCACAGCCGATCTACGATCACAGTCTTAATTAAAGCCTCCATTATCTAATCTGTCTCGACTGCCGGCACTCTTCATTTATAAAGGTGTAAAGACTGCAGCAGGACCCGGCTGTAGTTTTAAATGTTCATGGTCCTTGGTAGCTTAAAAAAAGACACGCTGCAGGAAGTGACATGATTTATTTTACTTCATACTATAATAACCATTGATGTTTGGATTACCATTGCATGTTATAAAATTAGAATAACAAGTAATAAAAGTATAATTTTTTTTAACCATAAATGTCATATATGATATGATTATATAATACGCCGAAGATGACAATAAGATTTGTTTTTGATTGTAGACCTTGGGATTTATTTACTTGCGATATTATAGTTTTTTTTATGTATCGATAATCTCAAAATTCTAAACCCTGTCACAGGGTTGCGTTAGAAACAAAAAATACGCAGAAACTATTACCGTATTTTTGCTACTTTTTACTTAAGTTAAGAAATATGAGCAGTCCCAGTAATTCAAGTATATATGCAACAAAAAAACCACTTAAAATATTTAATACGCACGACCTCGGTCTATCGTCTGTGCGGTCTTAATTTATATATTTACAAGCTTTTTCCTAAATGAATTCATTATTTATTTTGAAAAATCCTGCTTCTGCAAAAAAATATGCAATGTTCATTAATGCATGTCTAATTAAATTCGTTTGAGAAATCTAAAAGAATTTTAAAAGATTATAATCAAACGCAATGATTAAGTTAAATTACAATATACTTAATTCATCCTACTCTTATATGGATCTTCCTGAAGGTCATAAACGTAAAATCCCCCAAATTAGTCGAGCAATTTACTGAAGCACATCTCAACAGAATCCTAGAGTATTTTTAGCATATAATTTAAAAGATGGTGGTCTCCGGTTTGGTGACCGAAGATTGCTCAAAAAAATCCGACAGCCGCGACTGAGTTGGACCTAATCGCGGCAACCTAATGACTTATGTGAATATTTTTGACGCAAGTAAAAAAGAAGATAAACCGGACGGTACAAGACAAGTAATTATAAGTATTTTATAATCTCATAGCGGTATAGATAAATAAATACCCAATGATATGTGACTCCGTTATAATGAAATGAACCGCTCAGAGTGACAGGCTAGAGATAAAAACAATCTCATGTTGGGGACACCGAGTCTTTCATTACACCCACAATATTATTTTTTTAAGACAATCAGGAACGTGTTATGAAATTATAAATATTTATATTGCATTTTGGAGTTTGTCAAGTTAATGCGGTCATTTTATAGGTCACAGACCAACTTGGCATGCGTGTCAGAACACATTGAGTTGTATCACTGTGTAGAGTGAAGCTACGTTTTATAACTAGATAAAAAGATTCACTGAAAGACAAATGAACTTAAATAAAAAAAATATCGTGAATTCAATTGTTTTATGTTGATATGGAAATTTGAATAATTTCTGAAAAAAATAAGCTCGCTGAAGACTTGAAGAAAAGTAATCGTGCTCATTGTACAATTTTAACTGTTCACAAGTTTCACAAGATGTAAAATTTATAATTATAATGTGATTGCGTAATTTTGATTCACATGAATGCATTTTTTTCACACTTCAAGTACAGTTGTTTATCACAAGCCACCGCAAGCCGCGGAAGAGTCAGGAAGCCATGCGTCTGGCTGGCGTGATTAAGAGAAGGAGGTGCCGTATTTTAGGAAACCACGGACACGAAGAGTCGCTTACACTGCTTCCTGTAAAACATGCTCGTAATAGCGCACTAAATCTTATTACATAGCTTTGCTCGTGTTTTTAATCGGAATTATTCAATTTAGATCAATTAAGACGTTTATAAAAAAAAAATTATAAATTGAATTAAAATTTCAGGATACAGCCTTTGATAAAAACAAACAGCCCAAAAATAAAAATGAATTAATAAATAATAATAAATTACGCGGTGAACTGAGATGTTATATACTTTCACGATTTAATTATTTTTTCGTACTACCAAAATCAATTATAAATACGACATAACGAAACATACAATAACTTTTTTAATGTGTTTTGCAACAAGAGTTTAAAAAAAACTGCAAGCATTAGTTTGTATTTTATTAAAGTGGTATAATTTATTTATGTGTGCGTGTTGTCGTGGATTTTTCATGCATATTACTACGGGGTATTTCACATATAAATTTATATCCATAATGCACACGCTATTTTTTATTATAGTTATATTGAAGAAAAAAAAAACTACATAATGGCTTATTAGAATTGGTTAGTGGACTCGAATCGTGATAATCACGAGTCATCACTATCTGCAACCGTCGTCCATTTTTTAAAAAGAGACGATAATTTTTCGTCACATTCACTACTCACAACATTTCAGCAAATATGTTTTAAAATTAAAAATACGTTTCATTTTATTAAAGCACAATACCAAAGTATCAAATAAAATGTATCTAAAACATAATAGTTAATATCATTAGGCACGTGCTAGAAAGCAATAAAAGTAAAAACATACTATTCAATACATTTTGAAATAATAATTACTTCTTAGGTGAAGGTATCTTATATTAACCTATTGCAGTTGATTGTCCAAGGTAAACTCGAATGAAACTAACGTGGATGGCTGAAAGTCCAGCCGAATTAGTAAGACTGGCTCGAGACAAATATATGTCCAGTGAAATGATCACCGACTTCTCCTGAGAACAGACTTTTCGAATATAAAAAAACTAATAGAGATAATTAAAAAATAGTTGAGTGTAATCAAAAATCTTCTAAATACACAGGATAAAAGCCATGGTAGTATTATCGTCAGTAATGTCTGATAGCGTTATCGCCGTACGATTAGCACTTAAAACCTTGCGGAGGTTGACGTATTATCTAGGATCTCAGTTCTGTTCCGTTTAGCTCGGGCCGCAGGATCTACGCAAATATAACTTTTGACACGATTAATACAACAATGGATAGCACAGCTGTACTTAGTTAAAAAAAAATTCTTATACTTTACGACATTGAAACACCGCCGGGATGTATAATCTGTATTGTTACCGTCAAAAGCATGGATATTTTTCCAGAGACATTACTTGGCGGATGAAAACGTAAAGATAATAAATCGTTTGAGACATGAATTGCAAGGTTACGGACTGAATATTTTTTTAACGAGATAGGAAACCGAACCGGGCACACCAACATGGACGGATTCACTCGTAATTTAATCTGATAGCGTAAGTATTGCCTTATTAAAAACAACCTCCTGATTATAAAACATGTTATAATACAACAGGTGAAACGTACAAGCAACAACTACATATAATAATAAAAATCTATATAATTGTATATAATTAATAAAAAAAAATTCTGTATCAAAAAAATGTAAACATGACGTTAGTGTGATTGTTCACTCATTTTACCAAAACACACTGAAATTATCTGTTTTTGAAGCAAATAAATGATACAAAGAAAAAAATGCAACGTGATATCAAAAGCTACTGTTAGTTTATTGGTTGAAAAGATAATTAATTTTAAAATTGCATCATTCCTGATTTCCTATCAATGAGTACGTGACAACGACTTTTTTTCAAAAACAATATAACTATTATCATTTTATTTTTTTTTACAATAAACTATGCAATTAATAAATGTGTCAATGCAATCGCGTCAGAATTCCCACAGGATAAATATATAACCACTACAATTGTATTTTCATAACGATTTTATTACTTGTCATCAAATATTTCTTTTCTGACCTTTTAAAAACTATTGCGACATAACAAACGTCGATGATATACCACGAAAAGCTTGCCCTTTATAATTATTTAATTGAGTTATTGTATTTCGTGAAGATGAAAAGTAAGCGAAACTAATCGGTTCAGCAAGTGACATTTCACTTACAGTTTTAAGTATTTAATCGAATTTGTGTCTTACAATAAAACAGCTAATGATAATATTATAATTGCAAACAATACAGCGCAGTGATGGCCCGTGAAGAATGAAGCAATCATTTGTAACCTAACCCAGATAGCACTTGAATCCGAATTCAATAATCGATCAGAAATTGAATATTACAGTTGAGCGTATGCCATTAAAATATAACATACCAATATCGAGCTGAAGCCATGTGTAACTTCACGCGTGTGTTATAATTGCGGTCTATTTTTAGACTTGCGATATAAAAAAATATCGTTTCAACGCATCGTCGATGGAGCCGGTGAACAGACTTATTGTATTTCAAAGTCTTTACTAAATTAGGCGTTTACACTGTATTTACTTTGCATATTTAAAAAAATATATTATGTAATATCCCTGATCTGTAGAAAACGTCTTGAATATTTTTTTCATCCTTTTATTAAAAAATGGACTGTCCAAAGCAAATCCTTTATTATCGACACAAAATATAATAAATATTGTTGCGTTTACATTCGTGGTCAAAATGAATACAATGCATTTTAACACGCTACCACTGAATACCAGTGATATATGCCTTGATGGAAAAAAAAAAAAAAAAACAATGCTCATGTTTTTACGCGCAAAACCTCCATTGTGACAAGTCACTTACGTGTGTAACGTTTCACAATCTGTATCGCTACAGCAACAGCGTTCTCTCAAATAATTATCTGATTATATAGTGTTCATTAAAATACGTCACTCGGGAGTTGTGTCTCTGATCCAGGTACGCGGCAATATATCCTTGACTTGTTAAAAAAATATGTATGCCTAGACTCATTCCAAGTGTTTGTGCTATAATGAGCGGGCCTGGCGCACAGACTGACTGCCCCGGGCGACAGGTTTGCTGTGGAGAAATCACCTGCCGGCTGCAGTTGCACAAATACTGCAGGTGTGATGACCTTTGCTAATACGCAAATCGATCTCGTAACGCGAACATTGAACTTTGCGGTGAACGCCTGGAGACGGACTCGTATCGCATTCGCCGACGTAATCTACTTGGCGATCCCGCAAATGCCTTGAATACAAACCAAAACGAAGCGTTAGCATCATACCTTTTATATACCCACGACAAACGGGCTATATTTGTAATATGGCAATTTATCGAGAGCCGTTATTTTATTCGCCATCTCACTATATTTTTTAGTTATGTATTTAACATATTCTTTAATTCATGCAAAAAAATTCTTTTTAGACATATTTTTTCCTATTTAAACTCAATATCGAAAATAAAGAAATCCATGTACGCTACACAACTTGCGCGCAGGATCAGGGGATAGCCACATATACCGTATTATAAACATAGACCTAATGTAAATTTACTAAAAGAATATTTAATTTAATGTAATAAATTTTTTCACGGTATTTTTTGTTGGTTTCAATTTTTGGGAGACGTCGGAGTACCGAAAACTGGAAGCAACTCAACTCCCATGAACCCAAATCAACCTTGCGTTTGTTAAACAAATATATATATATATATATAAATATTTTTTCTGATTTGCGCTATTGATATTCAAAAACCATGTATTTATTTAATACGTACCATCCCTAAAATCTCCGTAAATAATTGTGCTAGTCAGATCAAACCCAATCAGTTTCCATGTCTTTGAATTAATTGTTATCCGTTTACCTAATACGGAGAAAACAAAATAAAAGTAAACGTAAAATCCCGGCAGCATAAACAACAAGTAATGTTAATAAATATTTACAGGTGTTTAAAATAACATAATTACTACTGGCCTTTATTTTAATAACATAAGTCATGCTACAATAATATAAAAAAGTAAACCATAAATAATAATTTTAAAAACGCGTAATTGCTGTTAGTTTCTATTGCTTGATATATTTTTATTATGGTTTATTAAGTTTTGTGTTATAAATGGACATCATTAGAACCGTTCGCATCACCCAATTTTAAAGTAAACATGTTGGTGAAAGTAAAATACAGCTATTTTTGTTATAGAAGATAATAGAAGAACCCGAGTACCCATTGACTATACCATTCTCCATAATAAAACATGAACAGGCAGAGATATGATCAGTGAGATGGTCACAAACCTCTCGTGAAGAGAGGCACCTGAAGAAGAAGATATTTATGATAAATTTATGAAGCCTTTAAACAAAAATAAAACACTTTTATTTTAATAACTTCACAGGAGTACAAAGATATTTTACTAGTATATTGTATTACAAATATCTTCAAGTACTAAAAAATACAAAATTCTTTGTTCAATAAGAATATATAATAAGTCTAATACAGTGTGTGTTTATCCCCAGACCTAACGCGCAGTTTGTGAGGCTTACAGTATGTGGCTTAGGTGTTAGCATAGATGTGATTCTCTGTTAGAGAAAAATATGTGTAAAAAAAAATCTCTTGTATTATGAGTTTATAAATATTAATTAAATAAAATTCACTTAATTTTTACTCGGTTCAAAATAGGTTTTACTTCAAATGAAACTGTGGGCTCAAAAAACGTCAACTTTTCTTTTATTTTCTCCATCTTGGGTATATGTAAAAAAAACTAGCTAAACGGCAAAGAAATCAACTGGAGACGTATAAGAGTATTCCGCGCTCCACGTCCGGTTTTCGGATCGATTCGATCCGACAGCCGTATTGGGAAATAGAAAAGTAGGTAATCGGTGAGCATTCAGATTAACCCAGTATAAATAACAAATGATATATTATTAATGCATTTTCGAGTACTTACGCTAATTCTGTAAGCGAATCAGTAAGAGTGGAATGAAAGTCCAATAAAAATTACTTCATCAATATGTTAATATTTCCACATAAATATGTCTCCTAAATCTAAAAATTAACTTTAAAAAAAAACTATCTATAAATGTATTTCATTGTGTACTATTTTATATACGCTAAAAAAATCTAATATATATTAACATGCGATAGCTATAAAAAAATTACTGAATAATAATAATCTACGTAATCTTAATTCCTCGTAAAAAATATATACGATTATATTTTCATTCAAATCAGTAATTTTACATGGTGTTTTTTAACCGAAATTAAGATTTAATATTTTTTAAAATATAAATAGGTTTAAGAAAACGTCTCGATCATAAAAAATATTATCAAAAACTTAAAGAAAAAAATATGTATTTTGACCTTAACTAATATTGCGATAGCAGATATAAATATTTAGTTCAGTAAAATTTTTAATGTCATGTGAATTTGATATATTTTTTAATTGTTTTAATAACGCACAAGAAATTATAGATTTTATCAGAAATTATTTAGTTTTGAAATTAGGTTTATGCAGCCAACAGATCTTTATTACGCCAATTTATATATTATAGTATAATACATCCAACGAAATAAAGCTTTTCAAAAATAATATATCATTATAATCTAAATTTTTAAGAATAAATACTTAATCTCTTGCCAGCTGCACGATCTGCTCTTTTGCTCTACAATACATTTTTCTATGCCTATAAACAAAAACCATAATTTTTAAATTTAATAATGAATTAAAGACTTACTATTGCTAGCTGCTTTAAAGTTTTAAATTATTTTTAGTATCACTAAAAAAATATTCGTGATTATTCATTACGTTTTCATAAATATTTGACAAACGTTGAACATATAATTTTTATTAAATTGGTGAAATTACTTAATGGGATCTTTGAACAAGAAAGTTTTGTTGTCACGATTTTGTAATTTTTATCGCAGACAAAAGTTGTTTCATTCACGTCGAATATCATAAAAAGTTCAACAACATAATGCTTTGTAAATATTGACATTAAAATCCTCACGAACTAGAGCGTACTATTCATTAAAAAACTATACACACTAATTTAGATTTAAGTAAACCCATTTACTTAGACACGGTTATTAAATCAACATTTTTTTAAAAGCTTTTTTCCTAATCTTCACCATGTCGTGCATAAAGACAAGTCCTCGTTCACCAAAATAAGTCACATGGTGATTTTATTAAAAATGAAACTCGAGTAATTGGTCAATTACTATATATTTTGACATTCCTGCTCATATTTTGCTCAATTACGTTATACTTAATTTTTTTTTCAAGGGGAACACTAATAGGTATTTACACATGCACAAATCACCATGCCTTATTATTACTAATAGAAAAATATCAAGAATTTAAACAAGCTTTCTAAAGGCTACCTAAAAAAACCGAATGGGTACAATATGCCTTATTTTCATATACACCTAAACTATATATTGCTCGTATTCAACAAGACATACTGTATGCAAGATATCACCATCATCAATACTATTTCCCATTATCTATTACTTGCAATAAATCTCTATTGTTGAATGTTGTAGATCATTATCATGATATTGGAAAACCGCTTTGTTGAACAACTACGTGTAGGTAAAATTTTTATTTTTTTAATCTTAAATTTCGCCAACACCACTTGATATGAAGGATTTAGAATATGAGATTTTTCTAATGTCAATACAATCACCAACCTTCGCAAAGCTTTCTCTGTGTGGATTTCATAAAGTCACCATTTTCAATTCGCACTTAACTCAAGTGAATATTTTTTTCAGTTTCCCTGCACTCGTGAATACTATTGTAGAGCAATGTCATGCGATATGATAATTCAATGCGTAATAAGATGAATCAATTATTATTTCCTGTTATGTGGTAATCGAGTACTGTACACATGTATTTATTTCATTTTTTTAAATTAATTTATCTTATCAGTGTGGTATATGAAATAATAAATGTTCCAAACGCTATTGTCTAGTATTAGAGACTGCTATAAAATCACTTTAATTAAGAGCTCTTTCGACCTTTAAAAGCATTATGTAGCAAACGAACCTCACTAATAGTGATGAATAGCAGTAACCTACTTATCTCTAAATACCATTTGGTTAAGTTTATAAATTATGTACAGTTCAAACACACACGTAAAAAATACAATTCGTCTAGTGGTCAGAAATAAACATCCGTTCTATCGACATACAAAAGAATATGTCAATTATTGTCTAACTCTAAATTAATAATTTATTATATAAAAAGTAAAATGTCAAAATGAAGTTTTAACAAAAAAGTTACTTTGATAATTTGATATATTTAATTGAAATTTCTTCATAAAATCGTATTCAATTGTGCAAGCTAATAAAATCCAACAAAAGTGTATATTTTCAATTACTTCTTAAGCCACAGCGTTGCACAATGCAAATGCAATCGTTCCAGTAATACGGAACGAAATTACTAACACGTTTTAAAAATAACGTAAAATGAAATAACTTCTTTCTCCTGCAAGGAGGTTGCGACACCCGAAGTGCTCAGGCTAAGTGCGTACTAATATTCGACTTATTCACCTATAATGGAGAATTATACCACTGCAACGTCCTAAAGTGAAAGTAACCTAACGATAATCTATTCCTGTGCGTTATATCACTATCGATACATACAATATTAGTTGAGAGTTTCCGGCTCGACCTCCGACACGCGAATACCAAACCGATATAATTGGAACCACATCGAAGACGATTCGTAATGGCATTGAAGCGAATTGTATTAAAAATAATTATAAGCAACGCTTCTGGACTTAACGGTGTGATAGTTGATATTGATACAGACTTTTATCATAAAGAATCAAAATAAAATCATCACTGCTTTGACTAAGACCTTATTTATTTTTATGTTTCAAAATCATACTGACGCGTTACTTTTAGCATACCGTGCGCCAAAAATATATATAAAATTAATTAAGAATAGAGTAGAGTAATTAAACATTATGAAAATTAGATTATAAATGATTTGAAAAGGTGCAACGTCCATAGCGCATCTCCTCTAATATTCTCAGCACATTGCATTGAAGGAGCAAAGCAAGCCATTATACAGGTCGAATGTTATATTTCATAACCTCACCAAGCAACACCAAATATAAGATCTAGAAGAGCTCTATTGCAATATTATTGTTGCTCGGTTGCAATAAGAAATGAGTGTAATGTTTTCCTGCATGACGGAAATCTCCACCGACACACATCCTGCATACGCTTTTGTAAGTAACAATGTCTCCAGACACAATTGTCTGTTTTGAGACTGTTGCGTGTGAAGAATTATAACGGGCTTTTTACTGGCGAAATACAAAAAAAACCTTCGTTCTAATAATCATTGAAACATGACTAAGTTCACCGAGAATCTGCGAAATGATGGGGAATACGATAAACTTTCTCTTGTAGTACCACGACCTATGCTAACAAGACAAAGACCACAGTTGAAAAAGCCACAAAGTTTGAATATAAAAAAAATACTTATATATTATCTTTCAATGTAAATAAACGTAGTTTTTGATAGATTTAATAAATAATAACATTTACGTTTCATTATGTAGCATGTTGCGAGTAATCGACCCGTCCATCATAAAACAAATTAAAAATAATATTTCTAAGTAATCATGACCCGTACAAACAAACAACACTCATAGCGCAATCGCACCGAATAAAGCTGTTTTAAAACATATTTTTTTCAATGAAACATTTACTTACATATTCACACACATAAAATAATTTCAACACATACACAGATTAACACCACGGAACTGCAAATATCAGATTTTTTTTTTTTTTTAATTTAATTTTTTTTTTTTAAATTCCACTGCCTGAACGAGTCGCGGGTCAGCTGAAAAGTTCGCTTCACTGAAACGGAGGCTCGGAGTGTTGGCGAGTCGCGAGGCGCGCGGAGGGCAGAGCGGCGGCGACTGGACTGGCGGCCCCGGCGGCCATGGAGCTCCGCCATCATTGTTGTTTAATTGCTGCGAGAGACGCGGAGGCTGCGCCCCTCCCCCCCCCCCCCCCCCCCCCCACCCCCCCGCGCCGTATCATTTTTCACGTGCTCGTGAAAATCGCGACAGTCGCTCAGACCACACCATGACTCTAGCAAAACGAGACGCGGCAATGGTGTAGTCACTCGGAATAATAGTAAAATAATGTGCTCTGGAATAGTGCTTCTCAAAGTGGCCCCTACGGACCCCAGGGGGTCCTTAGAAAATTAAAATCGATTTGGGGGTCCCTGAACAACGTCAGAGGGTCGACGCAAGGTTTAATATTAAATATAAAATTTGTGACACATTTTTATTAATATGGAAGTTAAAATAAATAACAATGAATACATTATTAGCGATTTTTAAGTTCTAAGTAAAATATAAATATAGACAGGTGCATAAAATACAAGTAATAACAGGCATCGCGGTGAGTCAGGTAGGTTAATACAGGAACGCAATAGAGTCGATACTTGCGCCAACTAGTCTATAATATGAATTTATGTAGTTTTTCACCCAGGGTCCGTAGGCAAGTTTTGACTATGAAAGGGAGTCCATGGGCAAGTTTTGACTATGAAAGGGGGTCCGTAGGCAAGTTTTGACTATGAAAGGGGGTCCGTAGGCAAGTTTTGACTATAAAAAGGGGTCCGTAGGCAAGTTTTGAGTATGAAAGGGGGTGGACCAAAAGAGTTTGAGACCCACTGCTCTGGAAGTACCTTGTCGAGGTGGGAGCACTCCCACCTGCTGCAGGAGTATCAGGTCCAAACGCCAGAGCTTTGTAAGGAAAGGATTATATAAAATTGCGACTGAGCGTCGCTCCACGATTTTAATATTTCTAACAAAACGAGCCACGGTAATGGAGTAGTGACTTGGAATAATAGTAAAAGGATGTGCTATGGAAATACCTTGTCTGACTAAGCGCTAAAAGAGGAAAGGATTAAATAATAATGCTATTGGGCAGCAGCAATACGCAGACATATTCTTCCTATATAAAACAGCGTTGTAAAAGGACCCGGGGACTGGCTCTGCATAAATATATGTTCAATGAGATATTCGTTAAGACCTCCTCTGAGGAGAGACACCCGAAGAGTAATAGCTAACTGTACCTAATTAATTACTATAGATCAAAACGTACTACATAGAAAATATACTTATTTGTTAGTAAATTATTTTTTTTATTGAATAACTCGATCTAACTACAATCAAGCCTTAAAGACACATGTTGCGAGACAACTTGCGACTAATTTGCAGTCAGCCAATAACGTTTCTTGATTTTTTGTGTTTTTTATAATTTATCATTGAAACTATTGACTAATTGCTAGTCGATAGTAAATTGTGTCACGACGTGTGAAGAAGCATTAAATCCCTTGTTATTTAAGATGCTTTTTTTGTACGTCACAGTATTACTTATATTTAAGTTATTCGTTTATTTACTTCATTGTAAATGCAGATAACATTACTTAAATATACAGAGGATTAGATATCACAAGTATTTTGTGGTCAGCTAGTAAAACACATTCAGAATACTTCCCGAGCGACTTATACATCGACATACATCACAAGTCCCAGCTGACTAATAAATTATTGACATTTGCGGTGATAAGCATTAGCAGCTGACTTCTGTTGTAAATTTTCCTACTGCGTATCACTGATATTCATTTTAAGTAAAGCAGCCTACACGCGTCGCAACTCATATTTAAGTAATCAATAGCGTCCTTATATTTTGAGGGTGTTTTTCTATGTAAACAACGTAAAAAGAAACTGTATTGGCCAGATACTGTTCGGTTGTCGTTTGTGTCTCAAACTGTGTTGTCAGCTATTTTTCATATCACGATAAACATTATATAAGCCAATGGACCATATATTTTAAATATGAATTGTAAAAAATATGCACATGTGAAAGTATAACGACAGGTAATGATGAAAATTGAACACAAAACGGCTGTCAATTTCACGGGTTTTTTTTTATTTTTTTAATGTACCATTTAAAAATCATTAATTTAACAATTTGCAGAAACCGATTCTTGCAGTATAATTAATACACTTATTTCCGGCTGTTAGAATCGTGCTCGTGAATAAGCCGCTGGAAAACCGCGCTCGCGTTGCCGGCGACCATTGCGAATGATTCGCAATGACATGACATTTTAAAACTTTCTAAACCTCGGGTGCCTTTAACGGCGGACCTATTGACATTTTCAGATGAGCCGTCCCCCTCACGCGCAGAGCGGCCGGTGCCGAGTGAAAGGGGGATAGCGCCAATGGATCAATGTGGATTTGCACTTTTCATCGATGGGGTATCAAACGTTAGAAAAAATTTCTCTTTGAAACAAATGTGCGTAATTCTAATCGGTATAATTACACGCGAGTTGCTTCGGAAAAGTCAGCCGATAAAGCGGTACGTGCGCTTCGCACGAAACAAACGTTATATTAGATTTAAAAAAATGATTAACCATAAATATATATATATATATATAGAAATAGCATATCAGGCAAATGGTCTCTAATTTTGGTCATATCAAAACTCACAAGTGATTGTTGACGAATTGAGGATTTTGGCCTGGGAGCATCATCGGACAACACGAGGTAATACAGTTTTGATGCAAGATATGGGATGTGGTTTCAACAAAACGGTGCCACGTGGCGTACAGCCCGAAATTTTCATTATCTTTTATCAAAATTACTTCTTGCGTGAATTTCGGGACACCGTGTATATGCCTCTGCAGCACAATTTATTTTGGCTCGCTCTATTAATTTATCACGCACGATTTTTTATTAACATTTGATTAGAATAACGCGTGTTTAGAAGGACAAAATACAATAAAGGACATACAGACATGCTATTAAAAGGTTTGCCACCGGTGACCTAATATATTAAAAATATAACATGATATTAATGTTGAGTCTTTTGTCAATCAGTTTTTACTGTCTTATTGTATATAAAAAAACTTAAGGAAAATTCTTCATAAAGTAAGTAATGCTTCGTGTTTAAATAAAATTATTTGTGAATATTTTAGTAAAAATATTTTTTTCATCTATTTAACCACAGGATATACCAGTCTCCAATATTTTCAAACCGAATAATTCAGATTTATATCAATTGCGAGACCCCCAGTTTAAAGGCTCCCGGAACTCGAAAGCAACACCTCAAAAACCTTCTGGAATAATTGACAAAAATCAATTGAGGCACCAATGCATAAAATTCAACATCAAAATTATTTTTATTGACTTATACATATTTTAACTGAGTATTTCAGGTTCAGGTCAATTAAATGATACTTATTTATGGACTAAGAGTTAGTCAGTCTGGCATTGCAGGCTTCTAATAACTATCAGTGTTTATCAATATGTGAGAACATATTGTTAAAGAAACCACTCATACGTAGTCGGTGGAGGGTTAAAAGAAGCAGTTTTTTGCAAGCTGCAGCTTGTCTTGTCGAGTTCCGTTATATTTATACGCACCACACAGCATTAAGTCAGATTCTTGGTAATTACCATACGCTCGTATATTCTCAGTAACGCACCAATATAGTTTACAAATTATAAATAAAATATAGCCGATAGGCTGACCGTTTTGGGCATTGGCTAGACAGCCGATAAAGTAACGCGAGCGAGACGTTATTTTATATTAGCAATATGACGATTCGATTCACACACGCGCTGTCGGAGTTTAAGTTTAGTTAAAATTAATTTTTGCTTAGTGATGCACCGATATAATTTGAAAATGAGCAAATCCAACATGATTTATAGACACTGTTTAAGTTAATGCTAGACAGCCGATAAAGTGACGATTCGATACACACGCGCTGTCGGAGTGGTCCGCTCAAATATTATATAGTTCGTTTATTCTCAGTAAAGCACTGGTATAGTTTAAAATGGGCCAACGAAACATAAACAATAGATTGACGGTGAAGTAACTGTTGGACAGCCAATAAAGCGACATTGGCGAGACATAACGAGTCGATACACACGCGCTGACGGAGTGGTGCGCTCAATTATTATTGCCTTTATTAACCTTGCTGGCGTGGCACCGTTTACTAAAATATTAATAAGAAGTGTACGGAAATATGTATATCATACTGTTATATTTAAAATACTTAGCTGCTGTGTACGTCAACCCGATTATTTTATTTTTTTTTGCTATTGAGTATTGAGTCAAAGAAACGTGATTATTCCCATGCTGTGCTATATTTCAGCTGGCACCCTGTTGGTTTCGCACCCGAGTGCCTCGCACACATCCGTTTGTATACAAATTTTCATAACAATGCCCCACCTAGATGCACCAGCTGTTATGTAAAATGCAAATAATACGCCAAAGATACCGATCGCTATTTACAGCTCGACACGGCGAGACTGAAATTTATTGTTTTCCAACAATCGGATTCCTACACACACACGAGCGCCGCCTTTCCCGACAATTTCTACCATTACATGTATGGGATTTCCCATAAAAATGCAAGCATTAATTGCAAATAACGATTGATTGAGTCAGTCTAAAAGATAAGTTTGTTAAAGAATTTTTTTTTTATTTTTGAAAAGTTCATTTATAACTAGAAAAGTAATGACATCACGTTAATACGTCCGCTAAACGCAAAAACATTTTTAATAATTGCGAGACAATTTACATGCATTGTTTTCACAAAAAAATAATAATTTAAAAGCCATTTTAACAGTCTCCGTGCCGCTGACCATTTCCGGAAACAATCTCATGTCTATTCAACTCACAGAATCACAGAAAAAAAACTCAAGTGAAGTTATTATTAGTCTCGAGTCGAGTAATGACAATGCTTAAATATTCTCACCACCAAAGCGATATTACTTTTAAATTTTGACAAATTTTGTTAAATAAAAAATAATACATTTGTAAATCAATCAATAAAATTATCCTAATTTATTATTTATAATAAATTAACTATTTATTTATTAATCATTTAAAAATAATCAAAACTGACCAAGTATGATAAAAATTTTCGACCAGTAAAAATAATAATTGATTGATTATAAGAATCACGAATAAAGAAAAATAAGGTTATCACAAGGTTTCATGTTTACATTAAATAAATACACGGTGCTGATTCTTGCGGCCGGTGAGCATTTAGCAATGCGTACTAATTTAATTCGTTTATTATTTTTCAAAACTGTCGTAATTTTCGCACAAAATAATCACGACGGCATTGAACACCTCAAAAAAAACTCCACTCATAATAAAAGTCAAAACAATGGCGCTACACAATGAGCGCTGAAAAATACCCAATCGCCCGAAATTCACATGATTACTCTTTTCGCGCATGTCCCCATCGATATTGCGGAATGATCTGTTGATTTTATAAACTATATAATCAACACGCGCTGCGTCTGTTGTGACGGATGTGAAAAGATTACCGTGTCGGATTGTTTGGCGGCTGCAATGTCACCTAGCCAATTCGAGCACCACTAGCCGTAGTGCCCATAGCATAAGGCAATAATTGAAAACGGTACCTACCTACATCATAATACCGATGCGGCCATGAGAGACAGGGCTGCTCGGTCGGTCTATTTGAAAATGTTGTATTTTAAATATCAAATCGTAATCGGTGTTGCAACTCAATTATGAATCTTGCACGGTTTACATTCATCACAATTGGAACAACACTTCCTTGCAGGCGCGGTCCGCTTTTTTACGCCGTGTGTGTGTTTTTTTTAAATTTTTTTTACAAATAACCAGGAAATTTCTACCCACTTGTGAACACGCACCGGCAATTTTGTTAATTAACTTTGCGGACACCTGTACATACATTTACATTTTGTTTATGTGGTGTATTATGTGCCAAAGACAAAACATTGAAAATTCGATGGAGATTCACCAGAATGTGATGTTGTCTCAGTTCTTCTGAGTACAGCCGAATTAATAACACTGGCCCTGTACAAATATTGTGAGAAACAACAATTTATCTAAATTAATTTCATTTTGATAAATCTTCTGTATGGTTTCTTATCAATGAACAAATGTACGCGTACACACAATTCAAAATGTGGACATTGCTTTATTGATATTAAATATTTTTGTTTTTGTTTTTATTTTTATCGATTCATTCATTGGGTACATAGTTTCATATTATGTCTATCATTATAAATATCAATATTCAACAAATTAAAAAGGCGTTGTTTTTATATTTAAAGGATGTTTGAATATCACCAAGAACGAATCTGCATTGTGAATAATATAATATTAATATTTGCAAACAGACACTTGGCATTACAAACAGAGTTTGATAATGCCAACGTGAAAGGTTGGCGAAACCGGTCACAAATAAAAACGAACATGTGGAAAATCACTCAAGTATTTTATTCAAACATATTAAAATGGAATTCCACCAAGTACTTACTCTCTGTCAAAAATATTGAATTTCTTAATATAATATTATTGCAGTTAAATCCCTGTTCTTAAATTTCAGGTCCAATGATACATGTCATGAAGTAATAATAAATTTGCTAAAAACTATAATCTGATTATTCTTGACCGTGATTATTCTTGGTGCTAATTTAATATTATTTAAAGAAAATACATCAGAATCAGTATTTCATTTCCTTACATTGATTCTCGTGAATTTAGAAGGTAATATGATTACATCGAAATATTACAAAAAAAAAAAAAAAAAACATGTATTAGCTTTGTAATTTAAAAATACTAGTGGTAGTTCTCGGGTCAACCCTGCCGCTTGACAGTGATTGGCTCTGATAATAATGACATCGGACATCCTCTCAATTGTCAGACTGGAAGTCACCAGCGCCAGTGAGAACCTTCGCCAGCTGGGGCCGCAGCAGGCCCCCATCACATGCCCTGATGCTGGGTCGTCCCGACAGACGAAGATTCAAACAGTGAGCCAGTTGAATCAATCCCACCATAAGATACGTCGATAGATAAAATTAATCATTACTATAAAAAAAACTCTTTATCAAATATTTGAGTATCACAGCCTTTGAATTCACCTTGTTTAATTTACAGCCGATATTTCATGCACACTTCAGGGAGCTTTAAGTGAGATCATATAACCGACTTTTGGTCTCAAAAGTACTTGCGAGGGGGTGAAACAAATTTGTAATTTTTTTGTTAAAAAATAAAATAACTCGATTTCTAAGTATAAACGAATCATTCGATAAAATGTAGCGACATTTTTACTGCACATTTTTAATATTTAGGATTTATATATATTCAAAAGTAATATCAAATGTATGCACCGCTCTCGAGCGTTTTTTTATCAATTGGTTATCTGAAAACAACGATAAAGCCTTAATCGTCTTCGATACGAATAGCGTTTTTTTTTTTAAATATTGTATATTATGTATTCATAAAAAATCCAACCACGCGAATACAGAAAACCAATTACACCACGATACATATCAAAACTATTCAGTTTAAAAATAACTGAAAACTTCAGGAGACCGACTGGCATTATTTTAATATTCTCTTTACGAGAGTTCGTTCTGATTTCTTTGAAAAAAATACGGTCGAATTAATAATAAATACGCAGTAATATATTCAAGTCATTGATCCGGTGAAACTCTCACGATCTAAATAATATGCCGGGCATTTTAAGCACTGTGCAATGAGCGAATAATAATGTAATGTAACGCAGCAGATCTCTAAACATTCAACTCGCTATAGTATATAAGCTATTGTGGAGTACAGGCGAGTTAGAAAGACTGGCCCGGGATAAATATAAGACGATAGTATAAATATTTCTTACCTTCTCGGTGGCTTTTCCGTCATTGGCACTCTCCGGTTTCGACAGGTAGATGGAGTGGTTTTTAATCAGAAGCTGTGACAAGCTGTTGGCCAGCTGCGGTGGAAGCTTGCTCGGTCTGACACCAACCTCGTGAAAGACGCTATCAGTTGTTAGGGCTGACAAGGAAACGCTCATGCGGTTCTCGTTGTTGATCTTCTTGAAGGAAATTTTCTTAATTCTCTTCTCGTACAGTTCCCCGTCACTCATGTAGTCCTCGTCGAACATCATCATGGTCTTCTCGCACTCCTCCAGCACGTTAATGTAAGACGGAGTTCTCAAGGACCTCG
Source organism: Atopsyche davidsoni (assembly GCA_022113835.1). Taxonomy (NCBI): domain Eukaryota; kingdom Metazoa; phylum Arthropoda; class Insecta; order Trichoptera; family Hydrobiosidae; genus Atopsyche; species Atopsyche davidsoni. The sequence continues at coordinate 3,569,071 of JAILWY010000011.1, read as the reverse complement.
CGATATCAGACTCAAGACTCGCTGTCGTCTCGGAGCAGTCGAAGTCGCTCAGCTTGCTCCTGGATATATTCGAAAAGACAGGACTTTCTGAAAACGCTGATAAGGGAATGGGCGCATCTGAATCTTGGTAAAGATCATTCTTGAAGCACAGCCCTTCTACACAGACCGATTGATCTTCGCTAACATAAATAGTTTTTCTTCTGTCCTTGTCATTATTCACTGACAACACAGGACTACTGGGTTTCATTTCAAATTGAAAGCTATTACTTCGCTTTCCGTACCCTCTACTGGACCCAGAAGTTTTACTCTTAGCCGGTGGTGATATCTCCGGTTTCTGCCTTGATTTCCAAAAGCTCCATTTTGTAGGCCCAGAGCCTTCAACTTGGGGGTTTCCCCTTTCTTCATTCTTATTTGCAACTTCTTCTTTTGCAGAACTCTTTTCCAAGTTTCTAGGAAGCGTTTTGTTTTTAAGCTCCGCGCTCTGCTCTACCTTTGCGGGCACTCCACCTTCCTTCGAAGACCTCGGAATAGAGCCACTCTCCGTATTTTTAAAGATATTCATTTTCGACATGACGACTCTAAAGCTTGAAGCCTTTCTAACAAACGGTTTGCTCTCGCCTTCCCTCTTTTCACCTTTCGAAAACAGCAGAAAACTTCTCCTGTGGCTCTTCGGGGCCAAAACGCGAGTTGCCCTCTCGACTACTGGGGTATTTTCATCATTCGACGTGTAACAACTATTCAAAGCGTTCCCAGTGCCCTCCGGTGTCCTTTTGTGTTCAATAAACGTAAGCGCCTTGTTAGAGCGAATGTTTCGTAAGTCGTCTGCGTCCACCCCTTCCTTTAGATCCCAGTCCAGGTATTCCACCGAGTTCGGCAGGGGTCGGCTGTTTTGGCGATGGTTGAAACTTGACGAATATCCAACTCGATTTTTGTACCCGCCTCGAAACATTCTGGAAACTACACTGCACCACTTCGAGTGACCGCGGAGTCCATTTTATTTCTCACTGCACTTAGTTCATTTAGCATGGTGGTGATTCCATGTCATGGATGCCACGGCATCGAAACGCCATGTCGGCTGACGCAGCAGGTACGCCGCACCGCCCGGTACAATACTAAGGTGTATTTTCTACATTTGCATTTTTAGCTCGCTCCTTATCGGCTCTAAGATAACGATAAGATTTTAAATTTTACGCCACAGGCGACATTCAATATTACTTATCTAGAGAGCTAAATAGATCGATACGCCGCTCTTTAGTACGACTTCGTCAAGGAATGACTTAACTTTATTAAATGTAAAATTATGAGTGAGTATAAATACCAGCATATTGTGATGATTTTAATTTGATCGGTGAACTTATAAATAACACGATTTGATATTTTTTGTTATTTAATAATAACACTGCCGTACCTGACTTCTATAGCATATATTCACAAATGACCGATTTATGTTTGACTGTTATTAAAGACAGTCAAAAACAAACATAAATTAAAAAAATTGTTACATATTGTCGGTAGTTCGCTTGTGTTATGTCGCCTCGTAATCTGCCGCTGTCATTTTGTTTACATCTCAGTCGGCAACTCAGAAATCAAATGTATCACCGTCAGACATTCTAAGTTGTACAATGTTTGTTTATTTCAACGGTGCTCTAGTTACTAGATGCGTTATTTTCAGTATGTATTCACAATGAAATCGCCAAGTTTTGGACTAATTTACTAACCGAGCGTTCAATAAAAACAAATAAAACCGAATGCTAAAACTTTCGCTAAAACAGTGAGAGCTCTTTCGACCTGCAGAGGTATGGGCACACTGACCAGACCGATGACCGATACTTTGTAAAAATTATGTTTATTTCTAACAAGATACCTTATTTTAATAAGTAAGGAACAATTAAACATGATTGATTACTATTTGATAATACAGAATTATAAATTTTCTAAGATGGTCAAAGATAAAAATAGAAAACGTTAAAATGTCGAATATTCTAGTAACGTAAAAATAATATTTAATGCCATTGTTTACAAACATAAAATCTTTAGTTTCGCGAGCTGGATACATCCAAGCCGAGATAATCTAAGCCTCAACACAACAACAAAAAAACTCCATTAACAATGGACGCCAAAATCTGCAAATTTATCAGATAGCTTTTTGCGACTTTTTTTGCTCCATCAGTATCTATTATTACGATAATGCCCTGAGTTTGAAAGCACACTCTGAGCTACGCCTACCTCATATTTAATGTATTTTACACCATCGATAATGTGAATCACATTATTCTGGATGCTGTGAATCAAACCGCACGTTTGAAGTCTGCTGCCAACGCTCCATTTCAAGGATATCAAGTATTCATTATTTTTCTATGGTTTCGTTTTCCTGTAAAAAAGAGACGAGTATAATGACCCCACACTTCCTCGGCGGGCGACCACAGCACATAAAACCGGCTCGTTACAAAAAATACCCTTATATGGAACATACGAAAGCCTTAAAATGGGCCCTGATCTACTATAATATATAATATAAAACCCATTCTCCGTGTGGATCAAACCTTAAGGCTTAAGCAGTCTCGACTCGTTGTAACACAACTCAAACGTAATTACCCAATAACTTGTTTTGGGTGCTATTTCAATAGTTTTGACTGCGTTAATAACCAGGCCAGTCGTAGCTCGTTTATCGGTTGTGTCGCAGTGCGTGTAGACAGCTTAATGATTCATTTTTTTGTGTTCATGAGGCAAGTTTCGCTTTCAGGGGCATTTGGTAAACAAATAATCCGTAATAGTCATTTCTACCTGTTCCTCGCGACGTGTCGATGAAACCTGAAGATAATTATTTCCCCGTCCGTATACGAGTATGTCAAACAATGGACGTTACATTTGGCAGAAGTACAACTCTACATTCTATAGTATATCATGTACATATATATAGTGCGATAAAATATTTAAAACGCTTAAATTAAAATTATACAACTATACGTTAAATATGTATTGATAGTTTTTAAACACCTGTACAGTAATTTTGGTATGTATCCAAATCTAATATTTTAAATCTAGTATTTAGTACTTTTAAAAGTCAGAACCTTTTTTTTTTTTTTATGAACCAAGCATTATTCGATTTAATTGCTGCAGGTTTTTTTTTTCAGTCAAAATGAAATGATACGATAATGCGAGACGGTATGCTTAACAACTGAAAAGTTACCCCCGGGGGCAGCGAGCGGCGGGCCCCCGCGTGGTTACGCAAGACTTCCACAATCTTGGCGTGGAAGTTTAATCAATACGAGCCTTTAGTCTTGACATTGCTGTTGGCGAAACCGGTCCAGCCGAAAACCCTCGCCGGGAGCCGGGCTGAGTCCGCGCCCACTGCGCCTACTGACCGCCCTGTGGTGTTTGCGTCCTGTGAATGCGTTGTTGCCAAGAGGATATGTCGTGAGATCGAAGGCTGTCTGCTTCCACACGCGTCCATACGAATAAGCAACAAAATGATGTACTGGTATTCCAATTCTTTTACATATTAACACGTATTTATAATAACTGTGCACGTGCAGTTGTAGCTGCAAGGAACAGTCGCATTCCTGAAAACCTACTGTTTTTGTGTTGTTTTTTACCTACCATTTTATATTTGTTGCAAAAAGAATATCAGATCTAAACTTCCAGACCATTCTAAAAAATATATATATAACAATACTATTGGGCAGAGCAATACGCAGACTATTCCTTCGAATATAAAACTGCGGTGTAGAAGGACCCGGGGATACACTATTTTTCCTAAAAAAAACCATGAAGTGAGAAGGTCGACAACCTTCTCTGAGGAAAGACATTCGAAGAAGAATATTAGTATCAGTAATACATGAAAAACTAATTTAAAAAAAATAAGATTCTGTTAAAAAAATCTCAACCTACAACAAATCAAACTTTTGAATATCAATAATGTTTTATCAATATTATTTAGAAATTTGTACGACGCATCCTTCCTTAATAAGAATAGCATTGACGCAGTACCTTTAATAGTTGTCTGATAGGTCAAAAAATTTACCTCAAAGGTATGTGACCTATCAGACAAAATGTTATCGCCGTAATTGCACCGGAATAAACGTTTCGTTTGGTAAGGCTGCTTGTCTGTGAGGAATCGACTGGAGGAAACTTCAAATTGCTATTTCAACAGTATTAAATGGTTCATAGTCTATAAAAAAATAATAGGTAACCATCAATCACTTATATTTATTTAAAAATATATAATTAACGACTTATTGTCGAGTATTTTTTTTTATTTTTACGATACTTTTCAGTATGAACCATTTTTTGTTCAAAGAATATTATGTTAAAAATATATAAAAGTTAGAATACATTTTTTTTAAACTAAAGTAAGATAATTTTTTTTACAATAAATTAGTAAATATGTTGTGTTTTCTAACGCTGTGTTACAAATAAAAGCAAATTATTATTTGAGACAAAATAACTCTACGGCACGCATTTGGAATCAGAATATATATATTTTTTTTAATAAAGAATTAATATCTCGTATCTTTTATTTCTAGTTCCCAATCGCGAAGTGCTACCGTCGGGACGACTGAATAATATTTATAAATAAAAAGTTTCATCGCTGAAAATGGCGACGGTGCGGCCGATCGCCGTGGTGTCGCCGATGAGGAAGCCGCGCAAGCCGAAGAAGAAGAAAACCGTAAAAATCAGCCCGAGAAAGCCCGTCAAGACTGTCCACAACAGCTACTGCGTCAGCACCGACAGCGAGACGACGGCCACGACGGGCTCCCCCGACAGCTGGCTGAGCGGCGCCGGCAAGCGAGGGCGGCTGTGCACGATGTTCGACCACCCCAGCCAGGCAGCCCCCGCGCTCTTCGGCGACGCCATCCCCGACCACGACCGCAGGATCCTCGAGCGCATGGCCGCGAAGATGCACAAGGAGATAGCGAGCATCGAGATGGCCCACCAGGCGCACATCCTGTGGGAACACGAGCGACTCGTCAGAGAAAAGGTGAATAAAAACCGATTCTCTGCGCGTTGACAAATCACTCTACCATCTGATGATGGAATGATGCTGCTCCATGAGAAGTGCGTTAAAATTCTGTAGCACTATCGTCTTTCGAAGACGAATGCCAGCATATACACAGAAGGACTCGTGCCTCATCATGCAGTTTATGTGCATTACTCTGTCACACTTTCACTTCTAGTCCAAAAATCCTTGTATCTTATAAAACGTTGATAATTACCCGAACAAGCAGCTAATGGAAAACGAATCCCTAAGGCCAATGCAGTTATCCATTTCGATTTCTCATTAAATTAATCATCGTGAGAAACTAACACCGCGTCTAAAGCGAAAACGTGCCCGGCGTGGCACGCAGTGTCTAGCGGCGCGGGGCGTGCAGCGTGCAGCGTGTAGCCAATCACGCGTGATTATTCAAGCTACGCGCTGTGAGAGCACTCGTGCTCCTCGATCGATTGATGATAGTCAGTCAAGCTGGAGATTTTCTCCGACATTGACTCCCTCGATTCTCCCTCTCGCCAATGTTAGCGAGACGCCCGATCAGTACTCGCTTTTGATTCGTGTCTATACACTCTCCATCCAAAACGCAGTGCGAGACGAGACAAGGCGAGAAGAATCGAATCCACAGTCCACACTCTCGTGTGTACTGTGCGAGAGTGTGAACGAGCTACAAAATATATTATTTATTCCAAGCGTTGAATCCTCTCTGCTATACTAAAATCAAACGACACTCACTCCTACCTAGCTTTGGAGCCTGAGATATCAGGGTAAAAATGATTTAAAAATTACTTTTGAATCAAAGCTATTTTATTATTTTACTTCTATACGAAAAATTATCAACACTAAATGGTTTTTGAAGACAAAAACTGTAGACAATAGACGAGCAGGCTAAAACTAGAAATTATGTTTATTCATTGTACAAAACATTTTATACTTGTATTCTTATAACCGATGCTTGATGGTCATGAGCTATGTCGCCCATCATAAAAAAGGAAATGGCAAACCTTTGCAGCTTCAGCAGGAGCAGGATGCCGAATACAACAAGTATCTCACAGCCAAGCGGCAGGCGGAAAGGGAGTACAATGAAAAGAAGTTCTGCGAGGTCCGGCGGGTGTACGACTGGGAGAGGAAGCACCTGAGAGCGCAGCTGAATATCAAGGACTGCGCTGTAGCCAACCGAATCAGGACCCTGGAGCATAGAAAGGCAAGATATTTTTACAATTAATACCCAAATATAAAAATTATATAAACTCTATGATCCTTACATTAAGTATGGTTTGTAGTAATGTGTATTAGTATACCTTATTCTCCGAACGACTCCATTCTACCATTTTTGGTAATTATCCGCTTACCTTAAAGAACTTTTAAATGGATAGTGCTAGTCCTACAAAATGACTCATACAAGTATTATATTGGCTCTTTGCAACTAGACTAGCTTTTTTATATTGAGTATGTCTTTATCTCTATAATCTAAACTCCATACTTATAATTGAATCCTTTCAAATCACTCTACTTCTCAACCCTACGAATCATCATACAAAGCATAGCATCAAAAATCAATACAACCAAGACTAGAAAATGCTTCATGTAAATAATATTTAAACAAATTTTATAAATATAAAGTTCAAGAGTAAAAACAACCAAATTGCTTAAAAGACTTCTGACATGACAAGTGAGAGCTCCTTCGCTTTATAGAGCCATCGTCAAACTGAAGAGCTCTTACTGTCTCAGTGTTAAATATCTGTTAAGTCTCATAAACCAATATAATAAATCATTTTAAATAACTTTAAATATTGTCTCGGTTAAGTTGAAAGTTACAATTATATGACATTAGACTGATTAAATCAATAAAAATAATTACGCTTTTATAATCAGAAGGTGGTTTTATGGAAGAAGTTGGTTCAACGCTCTGTTCTTTTAATAATTCTGAAGTGTTTATTGGTGTTAAGTTTTTTTTTATATAGGAAAAATAACAGATAGAACATCTGTATTTGCAAAATCTAATATGTGAATAAAAGCAATAGAAACTCACTCAAGGAGGTAAGATTTAATTGAATCTTAGTTGTTATATTTGAAGAATAATGAAATAGTTCGCAAGCATGAACTGTCACAAGAGAAAGCTGAGAATGCGCTGGTCATCATGAGGCAGAGGAAACTAGAAGAGGCCATGTGGAGAATGTCTCTCGCTGAAAACTTAAAACTTAAAGCAAACAATGCAGAAATCAATAAAGAGATTCTCATGAGACTACAAAAGAAGGTATTGTTGCAATATTTATTTTTACTTTTGGTATGGAATAAGCATTGATGCAGTCAGACTTACTTCATAACAATTTAGTTGTCAACAATTAAGAATGGGAATATTCATATTTTATAGCGTACGGCAATCGAAAATCAGATACATGAAGAAGTCCAGCGGCAGAATTGGAAAGATCAAAAATTGATAGAAATGGAACATCTGGCGAACCTCAAAAAGCAACTTTACGAAAAGAATTTGAAAATGCAGAGGCTGCAAGTGGAAAAGGAAAACTTTCTTAGAGAATCGAGACAATTAGCCGAGGCAACAGCAAAGCTGAGAGAGAACTTGAAGTAAGAATTAAAATTATACCAGCTGAACCAAACAGCAGAAGTCACTGCCCATTACAGATCATATCATCAACATTTTTATATATTCTAGCACATTTATCTGGATTAAGACATACTAATTGAACAATATACTAAAATATACATCACTCAACGCACTACTGTTATTTTAAAATATACTACATGCTTAATTATTTTTTTATATAAATCTCAAATCACTATCAAATATATTAAATTTCTCATATAAATATACCTTATTATGATCTTGTGTTTTCAGACGATCTCTAAGCCCCAATATCTTTCTACGAGGAGAATCAGCTAGGAAACAGCGACAGACATACAAATCTCACCCACGGATTCCTCATTCCAAATAACTGTGAATAAACACAAAATAAATTAATTTTTCCGAACACAGACAAACTTTACTGTACTTAATTGTACAATTCAAGATACGAGAATTGCTTCTATAGAATTTTTAATAAAATGCATAAGCAATATAAGTACAGAAAACGAATATCTCAAATTATTTCTGGTTGAAACATACACTTTCTACAAAAATTCTACAAAAAAAAACTTTCTGACTGCATTAAATAATAATGTTTCCCACCAGAAATATAAAAAAAAAAACATTTTATGGTGCAAAGCTAAGATTTCTCAAAAAAGACAACAATCCATTATAAATTATAATTCAAATCCAACGATTCAAGTTTTTGGATTTTTGATCTTTAATCGTGATGTGCACATTACAATTCTCAATCTGAGTTCACTAACACACTGATTACAATCAACTGGACGCTGGCATTATGCCTGATACAATTTGATGATTTAATACAATAGGGCAAGAAGTGAGGCTGAAGTGAACGCAGAGAAAGTGCCAGATTTCCCTTCAAATTTTTGAACTCCTTAGTCGTGTTTCATGTCAAAAATTAAAACAGAATAATCTTAAAGCAAAGCAACATGTCTCCATCGTGATGGATTCAAATACAAAGGTCGTTTGACAGATTTCTTTCCAGCGATAATGTCCCGAAGAGCTGTCAATGAGATTGATATGGGCGAGATACGAGATGATTCATACGACTGCAGTGAGGAACAAATTAACTGCAACAAGAGCAGTTTGTCTTTCCAACTGATTTTCACCTTATTTATGAACAATAATTTAAATCGACATAAGTGTATAATCATTAATCAGTCTGTATAAGTTCTTAATTTTTCACAAAACATGAAATTTCATATTATTTTCGATTTCTATGTTGTTGATCTTGGGTATTGAACCCTGTTTGATGATTGATCTTACTATTAATATTTCGAGTATATTTCAATAACACGAAAGTTGCGAAAATGTCGACAAAATATCAACCGTAAAATTATTTTCTTTTCACATTCTTAAAACTTCTATTTCGACACCTACCACATGCTCTTCAAGGCACAGGCTAAATAATAAAACAATGAGCTATCCACAAAAACATTATATTGATAAAGCTGTTTCTAAATTATTCTAATATATCTTCAGAATTTTATAAAACTCACCTTTTTATATATTGTAACCCGGTAGAAGTAAGGTAACCCATCACTAATGTATTTCGTATTTTATTTTATATTGTATTTTGGATTATATTTATTTATTGTTGAGCATAAACCGGGTTATATTATCACAAGAAATCAAAACACCCATTTCTTATGAACACATGTCTTGTAATATAACTACACAGATTTTCAAACTATCAATAAATATACGACAATACTACCAAGAATTTAGATTTTTTATATTTCCTCTAAAATAAGCATATTTTAGAAACAATACAATGTATTAACAACAAACCTACAATATATTGTAACATGTGGTTGTTGCAATAAAAAGTGACAGTAAATAATTTTTCTTAATAGGAAATCAAAAGAATGAATTTGAAATATACCACAGACTACGATTTAATATAACCATAGTAACAACTTTTTTTTAAAATAATAACCGTTGCAGTGGATGTCATTAAACTTATTTAAATGACATATTTAAAAAAATGACATTATATATTTTAATGGCATACCTGTCTAGTGTACAATAGAAATGCTAACATGTCTAAATATAGTTCAAGTTTCAAGGATTTTTTAGGAAAGGATAAATGGCCATTATTAAATAATTGAAAAATTCTATCACAAAAAATAAATTTATTTCATAATTTTGTGAATGGGCATATATATAATATATAGATGCGAGACTTAAAATCTACAAATCAATTCTGATAAATATTAGGTGGATCATGAACTTAAGGCACTAGAATAACGAAAAAGTATTTTATCCCATATAATCGAAAACATTTGCTATTTAATTATTTATCATTTTAACCAAATCTAAGAAAAGCTTATCAGCCTTGGAAAATTTATTTTTCTAGAGGTATCGTAGTGTTTGGGACGTCAGTTTAATGATTTACCCCAAGCTCGCCACAGCAGACTCTCAATTCACTAATAAACCCAACAATTTCTGGCCAAAACATAGTCCTCGTATGGATTGTATAAAACTATCTTTATATTATCAAAACCTCCTAAAGGGTTGATGAATAACGCCCGATAGTCATCAGATGAAATGATCAATCATCGTGAGATGTAATATGCAACTGACAATTTGCAAGCATTTACTGACAATGGTTTTCGTAATTCAATAAATATTTCTAAAATTTGCAATCATTTTAACTAATAAAAAATTACGGGATAATCAATTTCTTTCTATGTGTGAGAGAAATCAATAATTTCATGATGCCAGATAATGCAACAACTCAATAATAAATTACCAAGACTTTAAATTTTAATGTCCCGAATTGTACAATTGCATTTAAAAAATAAATATTAGAGGTTTGTGCTTTGTTTCCGACAACCATTATAGCAGAATTTAACAAATAAATAATAGTAGAGATTTTCTGGTATTTAAAAATGCAATATTCTTCATTTACTTTTTTTTTTATAAATTATGTACTATGTTTCAAGATTGTATTTATTACAAGAAAATACTAAAGACACAATCTTCACAGATCGTATGAAAATAAATTGAGAGTCTGCTGTATGAACAATGGGAAACAAATCAATGTGAAACCTTGAAACTTCTCCTTATAACATAATATTATGAGTAGTCTTATTTACATATGTTTTAATTCAAAGTCTCAAATAAAATTTACATACGGCTGAGGACTTGAACTGCACGAAATTCTGAAAAAAAAACACCAAAAAATAGACTCTTCACCATTCTCAGTTGCATTTTGATATTTGGGAGAGTCCATTATATTTTTTTAGTTCAATCCAACAAATCCTCAGCTGTTCTGAACACAAAGAATGGTTACTGAATATAAATTTTACAAAAGACGACATTCAACATTTAAAATGCGTACGTTATATAAGGCAAATCTAAGCATTCACACCCAATATTCTCATCATTAAGTAATAATGAAATGTTATGTGAAATTGTAAGCAACTAATTATCTTAAGATATTAGAATAAAGCATAGAGTTAATACTAAATAGAGGCGTGCATAAATAACTTTCATTGTTATAAGTAAAACACATAAATATATATAAACTAATATATCATTTATGAGTGTGTACATAATAAAAACTAGAAACACATTGTAAGGAATTTCTTTTTACAAGTAAAACATAACATTAATTATCATCGTAAATCATTATATATTTATTAGAGTTATGGATCTTATTTTTGTATAATCACGACTTATTTCATTTCCTTTTTCCAAACGTCATTACAAATGTATACCAGTTTGACTGTCAATAAATATTTTAAATAAAATATTAATTTTACGTTTTAGGCTGAGCTAAGTAAAAAATAAATAATATTATAAATATGCAATTTCACTTTTGTAAAACAAAAAAAATAGAGTTTTACAACGGGCCCTCCGTTTAGAATTAACTCTATGGAACAAAGAAACGACACTTCTTTTCTCAATCACGCCACAAGAACCTTAAATGAATGTATACATAATCAAGCCAAGCAACAGTTTGTAAAGACTAAAGTAACTAACTGTTAAATGAACCAGTCGTTTAAGCAACTAGTGACTATATCCACACATTCCGATAAACTCAATCGTTTAATATTAACAAAATAAAACTTTAATAACTCCAAATCAATTCCTATACAAATGCAGCAAACTTCTTACGGCTTATTTAAATTAAACACGATACGAAGTACGTTACATCACATCCTGATTGGAAAATTCATTTGCACTTTTCACAAACATTAAATTTGGAGGGGCAACAACTTTCCAGTCAAATGTGTTTGTATAACAAAGTGATTTGGGAAATAATGGACTTGCATCATAACAGCAATCATTCAACTCTCATCCACATTGTTGTATTTTACAAACTAAATAAAATTTGCTTATTACTCGTACCAAATGGAATAGTCAACGCTGCACTAAAGTGTTATAGTCATTTTGTTTATAGCATGAGAGTTTTCAGTAATCAGTAAAAATTATTTAAAGAGTTGAAGAAGTAAGAAAACCACCGTAGAAAATACAATTAGTTCAGAATAACATCGATATTTCAAGTTTTATAAAATTTCTTTGGGTGGTCCATAAATTATATTCAGTGGTCTCAACCCCTTGCCTGACAAATAATTTTTTTAATAATAAAAATGATAATCTCTATTTGCTACATAAAGAGCATAAGTGCCATGTAGCCATGGCTTATATAGTGCATAGTTAGCACTAACGTAAATCAGTTTTAAATAACTAATTTGGACTAAATCTTGAATGTATCCAGGCAAGGGGGAATGCCCAAAGAGATGAAGATTTTTTTTATTCCTTTACTAATATTCATTCTTCAACTGCATACGATTCATTAAAAGCTAAGCAAAGAGAAAAGTAAAAGGATTTATAAAACCCGCCGGCAGATACATATGTACATGTTTCTATAATTCAGTATAAATAGTGTTACCGTCTGTATCAAATATACAAAAAAATAAAAAATCTCACTCAACTCTTATTTTCAATTTCAAGCAAATGTGGCTTCTCCAACACCACAATAGAATATTAGATGTTTGCATTTCTAGGAGACCTCTATTTTTATGTTTTAGATTTAAAAAATGCACTTATCTTATAATTTATCTTTTAATCTACATATCTTTAACGACAAACGAGAGTTCAAATTATCCATTTTAAATGTGAGAGTATAAAATTCAGCTTGATTATTATGCGCATGATCATTTATAAAAAAAAACAATAATTTAATATTTCATGGACAGAATATATTAAAGTTTTATGATATTCAGCAAAATACATTTTTATATTTACTTAATCTCATTTAAAATTGTAATCTCTTGAATCAACTTTGAAATCAACGAAATGGTTTATTCAAAAACCTATTTACTAGTTAATTATATTCCAAGTGGTAAAACGTTAATTCAAAATCTTCGATAAAAACTCAGTTTCTTTTTTTAATTAATTTTACTTATTAAAGGCATGTATTTAGTACAGAATATTTTACCTAGTAGTAATATTTACCTAAATTACAAACAAATAACATCAATATTCAATGTAAAATATATTATTTTCAAAATCAGGTTATAATTTCACATAAAATACATTTGATAACTTGTTACTCAACTATTTTAAATAATAAAAAATACTTTAAATGGACTCATTTCATCAGAAAAAACTCAATATGGGGTCGTTAAAAATAAAAATATCAGTATAAATTACACATTATAAACTATTCGGAAGACAAACTATATTGAAGAATGCTCGGGGTGCTTGAATTAAATTGAAATAAAAAAATTGTGACACAAATTAAGCATGTTTAACTAAAAGAGCTTAACCCATAGTACGAAAATATTATCAATGTTACTATCCATGATTTTCCATCAATTCAAAGGGTATAAAGCAATCAAAGCTGCATAAAGATTTTTATTATGTGTACAGCTTGAAAATTAACTAAAGATTACATCATGTTACAGTTGTGGGTTAAATTCTTTTACCAAAACATGATCAATACAATAAGTTACTTATAAAAAAAACTTAACAGCATTAAATAGCCCTTTACAAGCTAACCAGATAAAACTAATGCTGGCAAACCCTAGCGGGTGCGAAATACACTGAAATGTACAATTCCGTTTACCGTTTTCGATAGTCAGTCTGAGCGAGACCCGACCTTCATGAACTCAGCCCGTTTTTCTACACATCTGTCAAAACTGCCAAGGCATATTATTGGAAAACTTGAAAGATATTAATTAGTTTATGATTTTCTTACACAATACTATTATTAGATTTATATATTATTATATAAATAACTATTACTCACTAAAAACATTGAGGCGATTAAGCAGTTAAGAATTTAATGAACAATATACCTCTTGGCAGTTTTTTTATATGTAAAAAAAAAAACACATTCAGCCCAATCGAGTTAAAAGTATGAACGTAACTGTCGCAAACCCAAAGAAATTTTTAATTTCATTTGTTTATTTAAGGCAAAGATGTGATATGAAAACCTATGTTTAACCTCATGTCGGCAATCTGTCTATGTTCTGACAAAAAAGTTACTATACCTAATATCTCCCACACAAAACTTTAAAATTGTTATTGCTTAAAAGTGATCTGCATGGTTCAAAAGCAATAGGTTTTTTTTAATAAATGTGCTTTATTTAAGGTATAGGTATTAATTTTAACTTTTCAATTAAATTTCTTATTGACGTAAACGAATCTTGTGAGAAAATATCGATAAATCAACATATTTATCCCGACAACATGATTATCGGAACAAAATATTTTTGAGTCAACGTTTTATACCAGAATGCAAGTGATGTGAAGTATATCATTCTTTTCATGAGGTCTTTGTACTATCAAATAATTTGAAAAATAATATTTAATAGTGTAAAAAGCTCTTTGGTACAATAATGTAGAAACTGATAAGGCAGAAAACTATAATAAATACATAAAAATTATCTGGGAAAACTTTAACGATTTTTTTAATAATTTGTCTAATCTTTATACATTTTTTTAAGATCCAGTATTTGAAACTGAACCGAAGCAGACATGGGTAATATAATTATATCACGAATGGGTTCGCTTGTCAACATGGCGTCTCACACACAACATCTTTACTAATAAAAAAAAAGAAAAATCCTGATTTTAATAAATACTGCAAATATTTTATAAATAATTTGAGGTATATAAAAATGTCTCGCTATTTTGATCTTCGAAGATTACGTATTTCAGTCAAAACAGCACGAGGTAAAAAAAAAACTAAAAATATTTGTTCCTCTTAGAAATGCATATCGTTTTGGAATAGTTAAGAAGTCACCAATTTCATTTTTTAGATTTTTCCATTACTGCGGCAATTCAAAAAAGAGTACTCGTCGATTACTTCTATCACTCTATCAATTCTAGTCTATCTCAAAAGAGCTGCAGATTTTAAATTATTATTACTAAGTATTCAGTTTTGTCAGCCTCACTCGCATCTCCAAAGTCAATATGATGGGTAGGAATAAACACTAGTACTGAGCACCAACAATTGAATATTTTTTTTGTTTTACCTTCACTATGAAGATATTCGGACTTATCATAGAAATTTTCCTCTCATACGGATGTACCGAGATTCACTAATTGTTTCTTTAAATGCTTAAGATTCCTAGGATTCGAAAAACGATTTCAAAAAAGTTCAAGTAAAAAGCGGGAAAAAATTAAGCTTATTTATTAAATATCTATATAGGTACAAAAATTATTGAATAAATAAATTTCAACAGAAAATCGTAAAACCATAAAGTATGTTTTAAAATCAAATTTAAAAAAAACAAATGTAGAATGTGGAGATTAAAAGAACAGTTTTGTTTTTTTTCGACTGCTTCGAGTCGAATACTATCTTCCCGATCACTTACACGAGGTCTATTTCATTTATTACGTTTATTAAAGCACTGCAAGACTATTTGGAAGTCAACCGAATTCGGCGAATATCAAACTGCACGGATTACGCAGCGGTGAATCTCCCATGACTGAGGATGCAGAACCGATCGGAGCGGCAATAACAAACATAACCTACAAACAAGGGAGTGAGTCTACATTAATCGACAGGACACCACCGAGAAAAAAAAACACAGTAACCAATTCCGGATTTCTGACACACCCTCGACAGGATTGTAGGCACACTATAGTCAGTTTCACACTTCGGGTCAAGCGCTAATACTTGGTACAGTCTATCACCAGTCGAGGAGTTAGGAGGACCGACTACTGGACTCAGTCCGCCTTTGCACTTTTTGAATTGTTGGTCGCGCGCTTGCTGGGCGTGCCGTGGTGATTCTCTTTGTTATTTGAGTTGCTGAGATTGGAGTTTGTGGTGCCAGAACTGTCAGACATCTCGGAGCTGGAGCTTCGGATGTCACCTTCCATCTATAAACATTCAACATAAATTCATTGATACAATTAAATACAATCGAGTTTAATGTAAGAACTATTATTTATTTCATGCCATGGATACGTGTGAAATTACAAAAAGGGAATCATATATTAAAAGAGGACTCTTTTGATATGAAAGTTTCTTAACCTGTCCAGCAGCGAGAGCCTTGTATGCGACCTTGAAGATAAGCCATGTCCAAATGATGTGAAGAAAGAGCAGCAGGATGAGAAGACTGTTGAAGATATAGTATGCGGGGAACATGGGCAGGAGGCTCGGAGCACGAATGGAAGTACTGGAATAATAAACATACCACGGTTAACCAATTAACTATTTGTGACAAAATAACAATCAAAAAATTTCCTAACATCATTGAGAACTGGAAAACTGCATTAGAATACAAATTATAATCATAGAAATTGGGTAATAAGAGTCTTAATGAAACGTACACAAACTATTATCATCAAAAACAGATCCAATTCGAAAAACCTATAATATGAAGAACAATATATTGTAAATCACGATGAATGCACCGTTTTTATTTATTCATTGTCTCCTTATTATAGAAACGTTATTAGACAATCAGGGACAGTAAATGCAAATAACAATTCAACATCTTAAACAAAACTAACATGAGTAGTATAAATGACAGAATGAAATAAAACCAACAGTATATGATTATAAAGTTCTTTTAGAAAACTAACATTGATCAATTGCGCAATGAAATTTAGATTATTAATATTTTATTAAATACCTCCAGATGATGTAGAATGGATAGATTCCGAGGCGGGTGATGACCCATATGATGATGAAAATACCGAATATCACGTCGCAGAGTTTCTGATAGTTGGCATACTTTGTCATCTTAGCAGCCTGAAAACAGCAACAGTTTTATTTAATTAACAATGGGACACACAAAACACATTAATCTTCCATCTTCAGGGTTTTTTAATGAAATCACTGAAGATGAGGCGTCGGAACACTGAAAACTTCAAGTAGTTCAACACCCATCAAAGTAAATTATGAATGCAGTCAGATGTAATCATTACAAGTCATCAATCAAATTGAATACTTCAATTGATTCAACTTTTAAAATGCAAATCACTGAAACGACTTACACCTAGTTTCTGAAAAACTTATCAACAAAAACAGTAGTTATCATGCTTTTAAATGTCACAGGTTACATATATTAGGTAAAAAATAAAAAACCTTTTGTATTAACATATCCAATGTCAACACAATTTTTGTTCAACCTCTCAGGTCGGGGATTGGACCAGGAGTCAAGTGAACCAAACAAAAAATGTTTGTTTTATAATATCTACAGTTCAAATGGAAAAATAGCACTCTATACAACCCACATAATACATTTGATAAAATGTCAACTATTATTTTCTTTAATCGACCTTTCAAAAACAAGACATTACCTGCTTTGTAAATAAGAAGCTTATAAGACTTTTAAAATTTTCGGCTCATTGGCGTATCTATTTCTAATTAGTGACAATATATTTTTCCTATATCGATATTCACGCAAAACTATTTGTTTACAATAAAATTCTCAATAAGAAAGTATTTGAGCGATGTGCTTACCTCCAGGAAGATATCTACACAGTCGTGCACCAACAGCACAAGAGTGCCGACTCGGTGCAAGTTGCAGACCCAGGAAAACGCCATGAGGGCAATGGTGGCGATGTGGTGGATAAACATCTGCCAGAAGTCCTTGCGCTTCACATCAAAGAACTGGGAGATAGCCAAGGACCAGTAGAATGACAGCGAGATCATGTAGTACCACCAGATGTCATTTGTTATCCCCTAAAACATAGAAAGGAGCATATTTAGGGCTGTATGTCAAAATCCAGTTTTGAGGGTCCCTCCAACCCTCAGAGCGAGATCAAAGCCAGTCGCCATGAGTAACCGCATCTGGTAGGACACAACAAAAATGGCCTTTGACATTTTCAATCAATATTATTACACGTCTCATGTTTCTTGAAAATCCTACAACCTAAGGAAAATACCTCTCTGATTTAAATTTTCTGCGATTTTTAGCAACAAAGCAAATGCTGAAGACGTATCAAGGCGAATACAGCCACTATTGCCATTGAATGCTTTCTACTGCTTGCCTATTGTGTTAAGTGATTATAGACTCCACATTCTCAGATTTTCTGAGGTTGCTTGGAATAAGATTAAAAAAAAACCCTAACCCAATTTTTAGGACACTCGTTGTGTGGTACACACTATCGAAGCTGAACCATTTGCTTTGAAATTGAATAAAAATAATTTGTACACTTAGTTATCATTGCTTTTTGTGTAAGTAACAGAGATTATGTTTTGGAGGTCATGTTCGGTGGTGGTGACAAAAACTGAGATAGAATACTTCGAATATATTCTTAAGCATGAAAATGATTAATTAGTCATGGCATGTATTTCTTCATGCTTAGAACAAACTGTGACTTATAGGTGATTATAGATTATGTAGTAGGTCAGAGATAAGTGGATGATATCTGTCTTACGTTAAATGATCCGGAATACTCGAGTCATTATTAATTATCTACTATTTCATTTTTATGAATCATAAAAACTATCACACCACCATGATGTGAAGTAAATATACGAAATGAACATATTTTTGTAATACGAAAATAGGAACATCTACCCAAAAAAAAATAACACTTTTAGGATTATTTTGAAATCAACACTCCTATTAAATTTATTTTTTAAGACTAGGTCGATGCTTTACTTTAATGGCCATTGAATGACAATGACAAAAACATATTTAAGAAAAAGTTCATTTTTAATTAGATCAAAAACTATTTAAAAAGTTATTCATAATATTTTACATATTTCATTATTGTTTTTATGTATTGCTTTTGTAAATGTCTTTCAATAACAGAATGACAAGACTATGTGTTAAAATTTAGAATAATAAACAATATAAAAATATATATTCAGTATGAATAATGCATTGTTAGTAGATTTTTCGTTAATTGATTTTTTAAGAATGATATATTCTTTCCAAATATTTATATATTGTACTCATGATATAATATATATATAAGTTTTACTATAAATTTTTCTACACATAGTTACATAGATTCTTATCAAGTTACTGCTGCATACATAGCAACCTTTTGATTAATTTTTCCTTAATATTTTAATTTTAATTTGGCAATATCAAGAGTTTTGCACAGAATGTGCAAAGAAAGTGAACTCGTGAGGATGATAATGGATTGGCTTTATTTCTCGAGATAGTAAATATAGCCTACTGCAGCTGATTGTCCAGAGGTGTTCACCGACCTCCTCTATGAAGAATTTACATCTATCACTAAAAATATGCAACGTACTATTTTTTTAAAAATGTGCATATTCTTTTGACATAAATGCATAATTTAATTTTAACGTTCAAGAATAACAATTGAGTGTGCCCGGATCGCGTGATGTCCAATGGTCGAGCACGTCCAGTAGTCGCGTGTCGCCCGCCTATAGCGACCCGAAAGAAGTTGGAGAAGCTCACGAGCACTCTCGTGGAGGGGGCCTGAGGGAGGAGAGGGGGGGGGGGGGGGGCTCCGCTGCCTTATCAGTCGCGATCGATCGACGATCCGACCGCCTGCATTCCTCGATCGGACGATGTTCGTCACGAGTCTCGAACATTCGCCGCCTCGGAGAGCGGTCACAACGGATAACCCCCTTATTCGAATGCTTTCTGGCGACATGCTCATTTCATATTAAAAATCTGATTGAAGTATGTATACACGGAGTATGCATATTTTTCTCTGCAGATGCTATTTACAGTGCATGCTTGTAAACCTGACGGGATTTTACAAATTAATAATTACTAACGTAACTAACCGCTTATTCCACAGCAAGTGTCGAACCAAAGCTTGGCAGATTACAGCGACTATTTGCTAGGCCAAACGGCCTAATCGAAATGAAAAAAAAAAAAAAAAAAAAAACAATAAACACAGTCGTAAATCACAACAAACACCAAATCGTATCCCCTAATCAACCCCTCCGTCAATCGAGACGGCAGAAAACAAACAATTACGACGGCCGGCCGCTAACCCCGGCCTAGCCGCGGATTAGCAGATTACCCGAATGGGAGGGAGGAGGGGGGGGGTTAGGTTAGGTTAACGCCGACCAAGTGTTAAATCAAACGACAAGACCCGACGTCGATCTCATTTCGATACAACTGCCAGCAATGGCGGCGCAGCAGGCGAGCGTACGCAATACATTAAATAATTTTGCGACTCGCCACTAATTTAGTCAGTAAACATATGCGATATACACAAGATGATTCCAAACGTTTTATAGACCTTTCAATAATATTCGAATATATTTATACCGACGAAATCTAGAAAAGAATTATTTTATAAATTGGAAAAATTATAATGGGATTGATAAAAATTTTACCGCTCCACATCCGCGAATTGCCATCAATTCAAAATGCTATTAAGAAACTATTGGAAAAATCAGTAATTGATACCGAGTTAGCGATAATAATAACGATGCTATACTAACGATAGGAAAGCTACTTGAAAATACAAAATATTCAAGTATTAATTTGTGGTGAATAATTTGCACGACACAAATCGGCGATAAGTGTATAATCGAGCTGCTAATAATACGGCAGATAAGCGGACTGCGATAGTGGATAGGACGATCGTGGACGGCTCCTCAACCACGCAGGTGGCTCCTCAACCACGCAGGTGGCTCTTCAACCACGCAGGTGACTCTTCGGCCATGGAGGTGGCAGGCTCATCGTTTGAAACAAAAGCTTAATCCGCATTGACCGACAATAATATCACATGTGTATTATTACATCGTACAATGGACGGCCACTGAGAATAAAAAAATATTTATATTAAACACGCCATTGTCACGGATGCATATATACACAATGGGTATATGCGCAAAATATATGTATACTCCGCTTTGTGCGCCATTTTTATTGACTGTCGGTCCGTATTAATCACGCTATCTATAGTATAATAATAAAAAAGACCTGGATAAAATGTTTAAAGTATTCAATCAATCGATTGTTTAGAAATCATTTTCGATTCGATTCGGTCGTCATACTTGGGCCAGTCACTGATCGAATCACAATGCGCATCGAGACGCTTGTTCAGAAGCGGTCCGAGTTGCGAGGCGACATCGAGTCTGGATGGCGGAAGAAACCTGCTCTGGACCGCAGCAGCTAAAAAAAATGACATCACCGAGAGATGCGTGCAGGCCACTCAACGACTTCTCAGGTGTAGGGGTAGTATCAATTTATAACCGCGACTAGTTGCACAAACATATTATAAGCGGCAATTAAATTTAATCGACCGATGAACTTTGAATTTAAAACTAACCTACTGATTGTATCCTGTTCGAGCTCGCACGTCCGATATCAGGAGAAGACGCAATCACTCCGCAGCATGAATATAATAATTCGCTAAAATAGGTCGACATCATAGACCATTTGTCTTGTTTGCCAACCGGGCAATGGTGGATCCGGCACGGCCAATCAAATGATCTGTCTCTGAAGCGCAAGTGGTCTACCAGAAGGAACGATGCATAAATAATATTACACCATCATCACCAGAACACCGCAAGCTCTATTATTTTCTTATTCTTTTGGTTTTGGATCGGTCTCCTCAGCAACGGAAGACTGTCCCTGGACGTCGACGAACGGTCAGTAAATTTGACGAATTTTAGGTGCATATGTTTAACTAATTAAATGTGAGAAAATACGTCAAATGATTAAATATAAAACTATATTCCTAACGAATAAAAAAGTAGTATAATTTCTTACATCCTTGTATGAAAATTTGACTTCATTATTTTTACGATATAATTGTCGCCAAGAGCTATTTATTATATGAGCTCCAAAACATCCGATACAATTAAATAAAACATATCAAAAACGCAATAAAAACTCGAATATCACAGTATTGAAAGATATCGCGAATAATTAATTGAGCGTAGGCGATGTTTTGACTAGGTGTGGGGAGGGGCGCGATAACTCCGGCGGGGGTCGCGGCCAGTGCGCCCCGGTGGCGGGGTCAAGGTCAC
Organism: Atopsyche davidsoni; assembly: GCA_022113835.1. Taxonomy (NCBI): domain Eukaryota; kingdom Metazoa; phylum Arthropoda; class Insecta; order Trichoptera; family Hydrobiosidae; genus Atopsyche; species Atopsyche davidsoni. The sequence continues at coordinate 3,547,075 of JAILWY010000011.1, read as the reverse complement.
GCTGCTGATAAATGTGCAGCGGACGAAGTTCATTCATGCCTGCTATTCCTTGAAACGGATGCCCAAGGTGTCTATCGGTCGTTACCGCCAAGAGACACCCGATCTAAGAGGCCACACTAAGAGGCAGGTAGGCAAGAGGTAGGAAACGTTCGAAGGCATCAGCAGCTGCGCCCGATTGTATTATTTGTGAAGCTGAAGACAAATCATAATTTCAGCAGGATTGGAAAACACGATGACATGATCAAGATGGAGGAGAGAAAGGAAAAGCCGCTTGTGCAAGACCGGACTGGTCTTGTGGGGGAAATAATCTTGTTTTATCGTCGACGAGTGAAACAACTCTCGAATGTAATAAAAATAAAATATAATATAGAGTATATATTTATTTTTGGAGGCGGATTCTAAATTAACAAATCATTATTCCGTTTCACCAATTATAGCTTAGTGTTGCTTTATAAAATAAAAGCATTATTATTCGACACGTCGCGCTTGCATATAAAGATTCAAATTCTCAATCAGTTGCGGAGCCACGGTGGTCAAAATAAGTACGGCACTAGGTGCATTTTGTTTTAAAAAATATATATATAACGTTTCATGTGTGCTTAAATATCGCATAAAACATTAATTGACAGACCGAGTCAATGAACTGAGAAAAAAAAGCATTTCGTTGTACACATATCGAATACTTAACTGGTTAGTAACTAGTTTTTAAAGCAGTATATTATTTATTTACAACCTGACTATTATCATCAAAAAAACTTTCAGTTTCCGATATTATTTTTTATTAGTTATTAACACCTGTACGTCTAAAATCGCTCGAGTATCAATATACGTCAACTAATTGCCGTCAACCTTATCTAAGTTTAGTTCTTCTCAAATCGATGTTCAGAAGTTTGGAGACTCGTGGCAGACATTCAGTTTCCGAGAGAGTGTTAAATCTACGGGTCAGATCGACGGTCAAGTGTGGAATGTAAATATTTATTGCCGTGTTTTCGGCTGGCCAATAGACTTTCACTGCGTTTACAAATATTGAACGATGACCTGTCATTTCTTTTATCGCACAAATTTTAAGTTTCATTTTTCTTATAAACTATATATACATAATATTTGCGCTTCGATTTGAATTTGTCTTTGAATAATAAAAATATATAGCTTTAACGAGCTTTTTTTTTTTTTTTTAATATGTGCAAGGCACGCTAGCGTCACATGAGTTAACCTGAATAAGTTCGCAACCAACGTGGGAGTAGCTCGCGTATTATTATAGCATATGAACAATATTAAGTAATAGTTAAAAAAATTATTTTTTATTATTTAAAGCGATTTAAATTGAAAAAAAAATATTGTCCTCGGATTCGAACCGCTAGATCATAGGTTCCCGAACAATTTTGTCCCGTTGACCCCTTGTCGAGTTTTCCTGTTTTTTGTAGACCCCCTGCCTTGCTAATATTGAATTTTTGCAAATTGACATCTGATATACAGGTGCGCCATATTTTATGTCGGTATGTGGAAATTGAATAACTATTTCTTTTTTTTGTAAGAAGGTTGACAACTGCACTGAGACCCTTTTCCATGTGGTATGAAGATGGAAAAGCTATCAAAAAACTACTTGCGATGGTCCATAATGCAGGATTAACACCATTATTACGTAAGTACATAGGTGCAATCTGTGTTAGGTGCATTATGACATTTACGGAATGCCTAAATTTTGTTGATGACCTGCTTAAATGGGATCCACTCTCGTAGCCCCCCATTTACAGTACGCGGACCCCCAATTTAATTTTTCGCTGTCATCGACCCATTTAATTGGCATAATAAGTACGTTGTTTCATCTATAGGATATGATTGTTAAAAATTCTTGCCTAGTACTAGTGTTTCGTTAGCATAATTGGGAATGCACCTGCCATGTAAGCTTGGGGATGTGGATGTGTTCGAATCACACACAAATCACGATGATATTTTTCTAAGAGTTTCTTCAATCAATTTTCATTATAGTAGATGTACAGGTGTTAATACTTAATCACTATCAATCATCGACCCCTTGAATGGCAAAATCGACTCCTGGGGGTCGATATTGACCGCTCTGGGAACCAGTGCGCTAGATCGCCGGGCGGTCAACGGGAACGAGTGCCACCGAGGTGCATGATGGATGCCAAGAAACCGATCGTCTGATGTGGGTGTGACGTGGTCATCAGGTGCGTCCCCGTGCGTGTGCACGGACAGTAAGGGGCCCGCCCTGCCGCAGTGGGCGGGAGGGCACGCGGCTGGGGTGGTTTGCTCGGAAGCCTGCGCTGACTTATCAACGGGGGAAAGTCCAACCGCATATCCAAGCGAAAAAAAAAACGAATTCGTTGTTTGATTAATTGCGAACAACTCCATCATGCACACGCAATGATATATGTGAGCTTTGTGCGCATTATACACAGTGACTCTCAAGCCACGGTATTTCCTGAAGAGAAGACTGGATACCGCAAAAAAAACGCGTTTCTAACTAAATACAGAAAATATTTTTTATTTTAATATTTAGTATTTTTGTATAACCTTGCCCACGGACTCCCTTTCATAGTCAAAACTTGCCTACGGACCCTGGGTGAAAAACTACATAGATTCATATTATAGACTAGTTGGTGCAAGTATCGACTCTATTGCGATCTACCTGACTCACCGCGATGCCTGTTATTACTTGTATTTTATGCACCTGTCTATATTTATATTTTACTTAGGACGTAAAAATCGCTAATAATATATTCATTGTTATTTATTTTCCATATTAATAAAAATGTGTCACAAATTTTATATTTTATATTAAACCTTGCGCGGACTCCCTGACGTTGTTTAGGGACCCCCAAATCGATTTTAATTGTGTAAGGACCCCCTGGGGTCCGTAGGGACCACTTTGAGAAGCACTGGACTAAACTGACGCAGGCTGTGCTCAGTTCCATCGGTTGGAGCGGAGATCGACCGGCAAACAATCGAGCAAGACCGACGGCATTGCCATCTGAACCGATGAGTTAGCAAACGATGAGCTTTGAATTCAACAACTAACATGATTCGACTCTCAAGAGGCAGCACACCATGTCTCGACGACGGAAGTAAACCACCGTTTGAATTAGGATTCACAGCACGCCACTGGTAAAAATCTCAACACATACATAAATCACTTGACTAAAAAAAAGTTCAGGCAAGGCTAGATATATTTTCTAGCAAATTAACTAAATACATCAAAAAAACCATTTACTTCCTGTACATGTGTTATTAAGTTCTCTTCAAGTCGACATGCAAAGCAACAGCTTGATCGAATCGCCCATTAGCCTTAAAATATTTCAAAATTAAAAACACATTAGACTTTTCTTCGCGGGCAAAATCTGGCGGGATCGCAGGGTCGGTTAATAAATATAAATCAGCACCGTCTGCTTTTTGCAGATGTGAGGGAGAAGGGGCGGTCAGCCCGATGGCACTCTGAAGTCGGAGACAGGGGTGGGTGGGGTGGGGTGGGTCGACCCCCCCCCCCCCTATTTGCCCAACCAACTGGGTAATCAAATCTACGATGAATTCGTAACGCCTTTCGCGTACAGCATTATACGTTATCGGGGTCATGAATGTTTACTTGAAGAAAAATATACGCTATTTCTTGTAACAAAACATAACATTATAAACATCGCGTGCGTGCACGAGCGTAGAGCCCGCCATCACGGCGGCCGGGGAAGAGTCCGACCACTAATCTACATTTGAAGCCGCAGCACAAAGCAAGGCTTTACAAATGGCACATAAAAACTTTTCATCCTGAAAAATGCGCGTCCCTCCCCGCCCAACCCAGTCTGGTTCGGCCCTCGAAACGGGTTGCTGAGGCAAAAAATGCCTACGTCGTAAGCAGCCTACACACGTAACAACACAACTGACAACCGATTTGTAAACTAGACAATACCGTAGTCTTATCAAGGTTTTTTTTATAGTTTTGTCTAAGAAAACAATGCAAAAGTAACCGTAACCGTTCGGCTGTCGTCTGTGTTGCGACTTGTGAAGACAGCTTTAACGCAAGCGAGACGAATGTTGTCGTTGAGAATTGAAATATATATCACTATTTTACAAAAATACACCCGCAAATGCAAATACCTGTTTGTCCGGTTACAAAAATGAACGTAAGATTTTATTTGCCTCGACTTGATCTTTAAAAACTTTATATTTACATACTTATATTATATGATTGTGATATTATTGATATTTTTATAAAAGTAAAGATAATACAAGAACCTAGTAATCACAGTGTTATAAAAAGTGACATGACAAATTAAGAAAGGCATATCGTAAGATGGTTTCTCATTATTGAAGATAATGTTACTGAATTTTTTTTTATAAAAACCTAAAATTCGATAACACGTCATGATATGATAGATAAATTGATGAAATGTGATAGTTAATAAATGAAAATCGGCATCACGGGGATTTTTAAAATTTCATTATTACACGACGTCTATCATCGCACTGTAAATTGTGACAATAGAATAGATAACATTATTGCAGAAATAGAAAGAAAAAAAAAAACCCTAATGCCAAAATGTGAAAAGCCGGCGCCGGAGGATGACGATCGCCATTGTTTATATCAGTCGCGCGGAGTGATAACACGCGGCACATTCAATTACACCAAGAATCTGACCTTGGAACGAATAACTGGATTATTTTCCACAGTCATTATCGGCCAGAGATAGCACGTTGTGCGAGTCACAAATCATTGTACAATACTATAAAAGTAATTATTGTACGTGTAAGGCAGCTGTACGCGCACGCGCCAACAAGCCAGCGCGATCGATGGACGAGGCACGGGGGGCACGAGACCCACGGGGGGGCACGGGGGGCACAAGACCCACGGGGGGCACAAGACCCACGGGGGGCACAAGACCCACGGGGGGGCACGGGGGGCACGGGGGGCACAAGACCCACGGGGGGCACAAGACCCACGGGGGGGCACGGGGGGCACAAGACACACGGGGGGCACAAGACCCACGGGGGGCACAAGACCCACGGGGGGGCACGGGGGGCACGGGGGGCACAAGACCCACGGGGGGCACAAGACCCACGGGGGGGCACGGGGGGCACAAGACACACGGGGGGCACAAGACCCACGGGGGGCACGGGGGCCCGGCGAGACGGAGCGGCAATAATTCAGTTTGAATATTTTGATACCCTTTATCCTTTACCGATGCTTCAAACTGTTCTGAAAATAAACGTGAAACTCTCCGCGAACTTTAAAAGCAATACGTAATAATTACTCGTAAATGCCTTAAAGTTAAAAAAAAAAAAAATTTAAAAATTCAATATATATTTATATATATATAAAACACTTCCTACATTAGAAATATACAAAAAATGAAACTGTTATTTGCATGTTAACGTATGTACTAATAACTAAACAATCAAAACGTAAACATGGTGTGTAATCATCACTTGATCATGCATTACCTTAATGAGATTACATAAATGCATATTATAAACAAATAACATGGCCAAGGAATTGTCGTCTCCGCCCCACTGTGCGCCGGCTTTTGTTGCCTAAGCTCGTGCAAGGTAGTCACATTTATCTACGAATTACTAGAAAATACTATTTACACAATGATTAGTGCTCACATGTGGTTTTTATCCATTGTTTTCCAGAAATAGAATAATAATTAGCAAATACACCGGCATTCAGTAAATAGAAAATATGACGAATTTTCCAAATAATTTTCCGAAAGGCATCTTTTTCTACATAGCGCTCAGTGAAAATCGTAGGCACGGAGGAATATATTATGTACGAGAAAAAAAAAAACTCTCATTGTATTGCGAAGGTAAAATCGATATCAAATAATAATTTGGGAAAAGAAAAGATACTTTTTTTTTCGACTCCGCGGGCAAACTCTTAAAGAGAGATTTGGGAATTTGGCACAGCGCCAGAAACTTGTGCGCTCAATAATCACGCGCAATGATTGAAGCATTACAAATCAAACCTACCGAGGTAGTATTTGAAAATGAACGGTAATTAAACTGATCAGAAAGTTAAAATAGTACACTAATTGCCTCAGGGCTTCGCATACTTTAAGTGATTATTCAATGGAGACAGTCGGCAATCCCAGTTGATAAGAAAAATGTTACAATTATGACTCGAAATCAGTGCATAAAAAAATATATATATACATATATATTTAGGAATTCTATTCAAACCATCAGAATCTACAACGATGAATTAAATAATTTAATTTAAAAAAGTAGTCAACCTAATCGATTGTTAATGCATTATTTTAATAACGAAATCGTTGCCGGATATCACTTTTGGTTGTTTAGCAATTCCATTGACCTTGACTACAAAAATGCCAATAATTTAAATAGTATATTTGATATGCTCTTATGCATACAGTCATCAGTGTATGGATCGATTCAAATGTTTTTATTCTTATATTATATATGTTAGGTTTAGGAATAACCTTTTGGGAACATTTTCATCCCCGGAGACAAAAGCGAAGCGTTTTCCGCTCACTCGAATTAACATTTATTAACACCTTCGCTAGCCTCCATGGCAACCTGAGATAAATACAGTTTTTAATTTAACGAAATTCTTAAAAATTAAAATCAATAAAAAAAAAAACACAAAAATTGACCAAGTGCATTTTCACGTAAAACACGTCGGATACATCGCTTCGGAATATGGCGCGGCATTCAGAGTTGAATTACAGTTAATAAAAAAAAATGTCATGAATTTTTTTAATGTGTCCAGCCTCCGGCGGCGTGGCTTTCAGCTGCGGTCTTTCCGAATTGAAAGTTCGTTAAAATAACAGGTTTTCACAATCGGAGCCAAACGCGGCAAGGGTCAGCCGCCGAGGCTTTTAGAAAACACCTTCAAAGTGGCCGTCTTGAAGAATAATTGCACGTTTTTAAACAAATAGTCATTTACATAACCATACCAAGTCAAACAAAATAATAATTATCATATCTTCACGAGATCTGCGGATATTTAAATGCATTTTCAACGCGATGAACGCTGAAAACGTTTTTAATTTTATCACAAACATTCGAGCGCTGGAGATAAAAACTTGTGGCTGCACAGTGATAATTTACTTTAAACACATTAATTACAACGAAAAGTAATTTTAAAAAAGTAGAAAGAAAAAAAAGTAGAAGCCATGACATATAAACAACAATTAATTACTATTGCATGTTTATAAGCATTTTTGCTACCAAGGAGTATTTGACTCCTCCCGATTAATAATTTTCAATTGCAGCACAACGGTCTATTTTACAGGCACACTTCGATGCGACAAGCCTGGAGCCCATAAATTCGCGTCATTACCAAATCACTTGTGTATCTTTTGTATATGAAAATTGACAGATTTGGGTTAAATGACTGACTAACGGGCGAAAAAATCAATTTCCACTGTGGCCTTTTGTGCCGCTGACAAATTTTGATATTCAGTTTTAGTTTCCTTTGTTTATTTGGACTTACGGATAATAAAATCAACTATTAGAAGTTGAAGCCGTTGATATTAATTAACAGTAAAATACTTTCCCTGTGGCCGAGAAAAACTTACTTGAAAAAATATATGTTTCCTAATATATGTGTATAACTTATTTCCTTGCGAATTTCAGCTGGTTTTATTTTTATCGTTGTGCAATTCATTGGCATTAGTTTAAGAATTCGTTAATGGTTTTAACGTGAATTTTTTCCTCGAATGATGCAATAAATGTGACCGATTAAGTAATAATACGAAGCATAGACAAAAAGCCACTTTCTATACGTGATCATTCAAGAGTGGACGTCGTAAAATAGAAATCTGGGAACGACCATGTTTCTTTGATGTGGATTTTTGTTGGTTTTTTTTTTTTGATCAGAGGTTCCTGTCCTCTGATTTAAATAGACAATAATGTAAATATGAATTAAAAAAAATACATATTTGAAAAACCATATTTTTTTGGTATTGTGGAGTGATTTTAAACCCGGTTCCCGTCACCGGACGTTACCATGAGTTTTTAAACGCCGTTGAGTATAATAATGTAATGCGCCATCAATAATCTTTAATTCCATGATTAAATCAAGACTAGGTGAGTCGAGTGATGTCCAAACAGGTATAACCAGAGGAAGTAATAATCCAATTAAACATATTATTCTCAATAAACCGGAATACTCGTATCTGGTTTGTATGAGATCAGAAATGTAAAAGCGAATGTTTAACTAAAATTTTGGTGTTGTAAACTAAATACTGACTTTAACATAATTTATACTTTTTACTCGAGGCTTAAAGCAATCAATAATGCGAGAGAATTCATACAGCAAAAACACAATTACAAGTCGGTTAGTGAGTACCATTAGAAGAGGATGTCGATATATAAAGAAAGTTACGAACAGTCAACGGTACTTATCGATTTATTATCGATCATGCACTCAAATTAAATTGAAAAGAAAACGGATGGCAAAAACATTAAATTGATACACGACCACACATCTGGTGATTGGCCAGAGTGAGAAGAAAATAAAATTGAATCGACCAGAGTTTATCAAAGAAAAAGTGACTGACCTGGTGGGGGTAGCCGATGTAGCACTGGTCGATGTCCCAGAGCCACTGCTTGTCCCAGAGGATGACGGCGCCGTAGCAGAAGCTGAAGGTGTAGTAGAGACATCTCCAAGCGTTCTCCGTGAACTTGACTAGCGTGGAGGGCTTGTCCTGGGACCGTCGCAGCCGCCACCATCGCTCCACCCGCCGCTCGCTGATGTCCAGCCGCTTGCTGAGCGCGAGCACCTGAGGACAAGACGAACGCATTTAGCATCTGCGACACCTCAACCTTGTCAATGTGACAACACCGAGCGTGATGATGCTCGGTGATGTCAGGTGATGACCTGTGCGCGAACCTCGCCGACGTGTGAGCCAAGCGTTAAAGCCTACCCCACACGCCTCTTGTGTGAACCTATCAATATTTAAATGGAACACATATTAACCAAGACTCCCATTCACTATTGCCATTCTTAGGTCTGTGTAATCTTATTTGGGAAGTGAGATTTGCATAAACTATAATATATATAGAAAATGATTCATATTATTCGTATTTGATTAAATACCTTCTGAAAACCAACAAATACGAGGAATTATAGTATTTGAAAAGGTTAACGAACGACAAGCCCGGCACGAGGACGAGCAAGCCTACAGCTGTAGTAAAATATTCATATTTTGGGACTTAAAATATTGCCGTGTTACAACAAGTCAATAATAATGAAATAATGGTAAAATTTAGATTAATGTAGCTCGTTACATTTGAAAATCTCAATTCGGAAAAACCATGTCGTGGGTATCACTGAGGCAGGAACAGGGATGATGATTAGATTAACTTGTCAGTGGACAGCAAGTGATTGTTAAATTATTCATGACTCGATAAAAAAACAGTTAGTGAAATGATATATAGTGTATGTGATTCATTCAATCGTCAGTTTTTCTTCCTCAACAACAATAAAGAACCTATAAAGAAAATAAAGAGGGAGGGTGCGTCACTTATTCGTATCTCTTTCTCACACATACTAGCTATTATATTTCCACGAAAAAACAAAACCAAGGAAATAAATTGATTTACTATTATTGGGTATTTTTCTCACCGATTGTCCAGGTCTATATTCTAAATTTTTAGTTTTGTAATCCGTTGTAACGATCGCTTTCCCTTCATAATGCCGATACTTCAGAGACAAGAGGCGCATCGAGCGAATACCATTTTCCGTCAGTCTTAAATAATTAAGAGGGCAAATTGAAAAGGCAGGTCCACACTCGTGCACATGTTTTTGACAAAAAAAAAAAAAACGGAACTTCCGGCAAAGAAAAAATCTACGTTACGCCCGGTGCTGGAGGCATTGTAGTCGAGTAAAAACCATTTTTTGTTAGAATTTTTACGTTTATTACATCTTCGTCAGTGTTCTACATAATTACCCGTGCGGGATATAAATCACCTGCACGTGTGCGCACACCCACGACGCGTGTGTTATTCAACACATGCTCATATAGCGGCTGGTTTTCGTAAAAGCAAACATCACGCGTGTGCGATGCGTCCTGGAGGAGAAACCTGCAATTATTCAGGTGATAAATGAAACGGGGCGGCGCGATACCTGCCTGTGTACGTGAAAATTCTTAAAATTTATATTACACCCGGTATGAAAGCAATGTCAACAGAATCAGTTTATTACTAATACGATTAGGCACATTAGTTCATATATAGAAGATGACTTAAAGAAACTCTCAGAAAAATATCATCGTGATTTGTGTGGGATCACAAATCACGATGATACTTTTCTGAGAGTTTCTTTAAGTCATCTTCTATATATGAATTAATGTGCCTAATCATATTAGTAATAATATAATAAACCCGTAATGGGTAATAAATACGCATCTGATTGACCAATCCGTAAATAGATATAGAATCAGTTTACTCATTCTATTGAACTTATCTGACACTCGGGAACAACCGTGCGAGTATTAATGTATTTCTTAAACTTGTAGCATCACAAGGAAATGAGAAACACGATACCAACCTTAAAAACTTCAAAGATTTTTCACAGAGTATGTGTTCATATACAATAACAGTTATTCCAGAAGCAAATAAAATATAAATTAAATCTAATTTAACAATTTTTAAAAATGCGTCGTTTTCATGGCGACAATGTGAATAAAAAATTTAAAAAACGTAAAAGATTTTCAATTAAACTTTTAGTTATGATAAAAAAAAAAACATTGTTAATGAAAATCGCCATTCTGTATTAATATTTATAGGGAATATTTTAAAGCAAGGCAAGATAGATTTCAAGGCTTGCGTGATTGTATCAATACTACTAATATTTCCTCTGGAATTATGCCTCGAGTATTGAAACGCTGTATGTACGTATTTAAATGTCATTGATATCAAAAGTAAAAAAGGTTAAAATGACTTCTCAACAATATAATTATTTAGCGTCGCCGTATTACCCATTCACGTGGAAACAAAAAGCAAACACAAAAAGTACAGCCGCTGAATAATCAGGCAGATCGCAAAACGTTTGCTTAATTTTATCTCATGATTTATGAACAAAAATGAAAACAGAAAAAAAAACACTTTAAGTCAGCTGCTCACATTACTCTGTGCAATAAAAGCAGTGACTTGTAAATTTACATAACAACCCAATAAAAAAGGCTGTTGCTGATACATTGGACTCGGAATCGATTTCAAACAAGCAAGTATGTAGAGGAAAAACAGCAGGAACATAACAAATGTACAAGCGCGCGCTCGGAGTGGTGCGCTCAATTGTGCCGCTATTTACGACTAAAAATTATAGCCATAAAGTGCAGATGCAAGACACATTAATCAAAAACAAATATCTTAAAAGGATCTTGCTCCCGAAATCGACAACGAGACTTCATTTACCGTATATGTTCCTTTTGGAAATATAGCTATATTGTTAATCAGGTGATTTACTACTTTTGCATGATCATAAACAGTATTTTTTTTCAACACGTTTCTGTCATTTATTCTACCTTGCTAGATTGAAAAAATATATTAAATATATTGAATTATAAAGTTCGACGCCCACATTGCTAATAATACAGTAATTTATATTTAACCAGATTTTCGAAATGTCCGGTATACACTACAAATTTTGGGGGTATAATGATTATTTGTAATTGTTTCGTATTTCCTTCAGTAACGTCCCTTCGGGGTGCGTCTCATAAATATTTTACGCGATCATCCCACACGAAGTCAATTAACAAAAAAATCTGCAACACTAATTCAACGGCCGAGACACTGAAAATGCTACTTGAGCGTACAACCGCTATTCTTTAGTACCGGCCATGGCAGTTCAAACGCAGCCGTTTTGTTTTGTGCTCCGGAGAATAGTACGGTTTTAGAACCGTTTAACGCCGCAGCCGCCTCGGGCCAGGCCGCCCGACAAGTGCACGCCGACCTCGATAATCATATGTTTCTTCAAATTCACAAATCCCGCTGATCGTCCCTCCGAGCGTTGGCAGAACGAAATTTTACGGTCCGGGTGATAAGGAGCCACGATACACGGTAAAAATATACAGATACACCATCAGCGTGTAAGCGACTAAAATCTATATCACATTACAATTTTATTGCATCTATTTATAAATTAATTATTTTTAGAAAACGCTGCCCTATACCATCCAAAACAATGCAATAAATTTTCTTGTCTAGACAAATATTTTATCGATGTATTATTATATAAATACGCGATCGTTCTCTTTAGCAGATTATACAAGATAATAACCTCGTAATGTTATATAAAAAAAAATTTAAAAAAATAACAACAACTATACATTAGGCATTCTTTAAAGACAAAAAATCAGATTCAAGTACTTTTTGCGCTATTTTTTTTATATTAGGTAGCTGCAACAGTATGACCGAATAAATTTGAATAAAATAACAAAATATATATTTAGACAGAGAGAAACGTATTAATCCAGAAGCGTTGATGCTAAAAATAAGCGCCAAGTGTTTTCCGATCCAGGCAGGCCGGAGAAGCTCTCGGCAGACGTTTTGCTGGAGACACTGAGGACGAGCGATTTCCCGACACAATAATGCCATACAACTAAATAACTCTGCACTAAACCGTAGTAAATATATTTGATGCCTGATAAACGTGTAAAAGCATCAGCACAAAATTTTTTTTCAAATAAACAAAAAAAAAATTGTCTTTTAATTAATTTAGTCCTATATATATATTTTTTTTTTTCTGAATATTTTATATATTATAATTACAAGTGTCTTTTCACTTGCATGGTAATGGTATGTTTATTATTAACCGGTAAAACAAATTGTTTGTACTTGCAAGGATTTGTAATGTGATGTAAATAATCAGGGCAATTTTATTTTTTAATTAATTTTGTTTTCATAAGAAGTTGTAAATTGAATGAAAATGTGAAAAATTAATACGTTCCCAGAATTAATTTGACTCGATAAGTTTTATATTATTAACACACTGTGTTAAATAATATACATCGTTTGATCTACGCGCACATGGTTGTATCGGGATATTATTAAAAATACATAATTATAAAACTTTATGAATTCATACACAGACTTTAAAAAAGCCTACAGTGCTTTATGACTATGTAAATTGCATGCCCCTGAAAAATATCATCAACACTGTGAGAATCTTACTTTCAAATTTGGCGGAATAACTGGAATTACGCTAATTAATTCCAATTTGAATTTCTCTCGCCTGGACGATTAACGCCCATTAGATCCGACCACTGCGCCTCAAATTACAAAAACTGATTAAAGCCTACGCTTTGCAGTGAATTAATACTAATATTTGAGAACAGACGATGTCATTATAAAATCATCAACGGTTAGCAATGCCTCCAACGGTGCGGCGGCCGTTATCAAATAAGATGAACGCAATTACGCTAAATTTAATATTGCCTTACAGGCCGAAAAACCCCGACATGAGAAGAACGTTCACCGAATTCCGGACTTTATGGGTCTCGCACACTGTAAACCTGCCAAGACTAATCAATTTACACGGTTTATAACATAGACGACAAATAAAATACACTGTTTGCTTATATTTATTAATTACAATAATAAATCAAACTGAAGCTTAGCAGGATCTCAACATGAAATAGTTATTGTATTAAAAGTTTAAAAAAATATATATATTGATAAATAGCTCGCGAAATACCCTGGGTCACTACGCCATTAAAGAATGTGTGATTCTTAATCCCATGAAGAAGAACTGTTATTTAACCCTAGAACCTTACAGTTTTCAACATATTACACGTGGTTTTAATCTTCCCCAACCTCCATTATGTATTAAAATAAAACATAAAAATTATGACTAGGTTCCAAGTGTTAATAATGGAATACTTATATGTACGTATATACCCACACGCATAATTATAACCAATCAAGTAACACTCGTGTATGGCGTTGTATTGTCTACATTAATTACTTCTGACTCACTATACCGTAAAATTTCCTTATATCTACATTTAACAGAATTATCATATCTTGAGGATATTTTCAAGCAATCTCAAGACCAAACAACACTTTTTTTCGGAGGCGCTTCAATAAATCCATATTTACGATAACTTGGATTTTAATTATTGGGACGATAAATTTACCTGTCGATTATTTACAAGGTTGCCGCTACCAATTAAAAAAAAATGATTGCCCGATCGCACGGTGAGGTGCGTCACTGCTACTAGACAATATTGTCAAGTTAAAACTGTCTAAAAGTAGCTGTTTCCCTATCATGGGGGTGGTACAGAATTCGATCCTTTTATTTGTGAACCAATTGATGGGGGGGGAGGATTCTAAGCATCAATATATATTTATATAAATATATATATATATAAATATATATAAATATATATAAATATATATATATATATATATATATATATATATATATATATATATATATATATATATATATATATATATATATATATATATATATATATATATATAAATATATATATATATATATAAATATATATATATATAAATATATATATATATAAATATATATATATAAATATATTTATATATATAAATATATATATATAAATATATATATATATATATATATATATAAATATATATATATATATAAATATATATATATAAATATATATATATAAATATATATATATAAATATATATATATATATAAATATATATAAATATATATATATATAAATATACATATATTATAAAAAAATATATATATATATAAATATAAATATATATATATAAACACATATATATATATATATATATATATATATATATATATATATATATATATATATATATATATATATATATATATATATATATATATATATATATATATATATATATATATATTTTTTTTTTTTTTTTTTTTTAATAAAATACTTGAGTGATTTTCCACATTTTTATTTTTATTAGTGACCGGTTTCGCCAACCTTTCACGTTGGCATTATCAAACAGAGTGAACAGAGATAAAATCACTCGAGTATTTTATTCAAAAATATTAAAATGGAATTCCACCAAGTACTCTCTGTCAAAAATATTGAATATATATATATATATATTCCTTATTAAAAAATTCACGCTATCCCTGCGTTCAAACATACCTTGAAAGTGATTTTGAGCTATCCAGTTGCAATTTTTTACCCCACAATAAAATTTGACAAGCAATAATTAATTAATTAATTAATTAATAAAAAAAAACACCACCACAGCTCAAATTTGATTAAATACTTCAGATCTACTGTTTTATAAACAAACAATAAAAATATAATTATTGTGAAATAATTGAAATGGGGGAAAGGACTATATTTAATGACTACAAGACCACGTTACTCAGGCTCGAACCCCACCTAAATGGGTGCATTTTTTATCGTCGTACTGAGAGCCCAAATCAAAGCGCTGCAACGACCGTTACAAGGAAGATGCCACAGGAAGTGGCAAGCAGGCGGAAGCGCGGCCGCTACTCGCCGGGACTGCAGCGCGGTTGTGGGGGCACGCGGGGCGGCACCACGCTCGCGACCTCGAACTGATGACCGAGTGTTCGAATTCATGAAAAACACGTTGGCCTTAGCGTAGAAGAGTCGGGAGATCGAATTGAAAACAAGCGTGCTCATAGAAAAAATATGTATATTGCATACAAAAATATAATGCACAAAATTAAATTCGTGAAATATACAAATAGATTTTGATTTAATTATATAATACGGAACGCATACCAAACAGCATGAATTATCACAATATTTTCACTGCACAGTATAAATATAATCTTGTTGAGGGACAAGGCATTTGAATGGTGGAGATCCATGACACCATGATCCATGCATGACTAAGTTTAGTCATGCATGTGATGATGACCCGGTCATTGGGTCGAAACTAGTTATGCAAATAATTTCAATAAACTCAAAAGTGAAGACAAAAATACAAAGTTACTTTTTATAATTATATATAAATATAATTTTTAATATTTTAAAACTAGTTTGAATGGTATATCAAGAATAAAATGTAAATAAAAAAAAATTATTTATATATATATAAACATCTAAGGCTTCCTGTATACACGTAATTCGCACAGCAAACTTTGAATTAAACTATTGCTTGCCAAATTAGTAATACGAGTGTATTTACATAATTTGAGTTAAATAATTACCTGTATAAGTAATATATGCAAAAAAATCTGATTTACCGCTTTTTGCAACATCACGAGAATAGCCACTTGTATAGGAAGTAAGAGATTTGGTTTTTTTTTTTTAGATATGTGCTTTGGCAATAATTGCAGGTAAGTTTAGGATGCTGCCGTCGTTAAGATCAGGAAGAAGTCATAACAAACGGTCTCCACTGGCGTAAACTTTCTCTCTAATGAGCGTGTAGAAGACTGTAGTTAGGAAGTGGATTATTATCCGCGCCGAGACCGATCATATCACTTGAGAGTAACCGATTATTTCATTTTATAAATTTGATATTGACAGAGCAATGAATATTTTTTAAAAACAAATATGCCTTGGCAAACTCTGCTTGTTTTTTAAATAAAATAAATGTAAATGCCCGTTATAATGCTCGACTGAATGCCGGTTTCGAGTAACGCTAAAATGCAATATTATTACACTTGGTTCTTTTCAAATGAGCGAAAGAAATCCAGATTGTTACTCTGCTACTTCCGATTTTTTTTAATACAGTTTTGGAGTATTATCTAACTTTAAAGCAATACTACCAACGGTGTTTATAACTGAACGTATAATATTGAACAAGTATGATGTTAATAATGACACTAAGGATCGCTACAACTCTAATAATACTAATTACAACATAAAGTTACAGTGTTGGGTTTCGACACGAAAATTTATCGAAATATACAGCCTTTCTTTTTAAATCGTCCCCATTATCCTCTGCGAAGGAACGGACAACACAAGTACATTGATGGCGTGCAGTTTTATTTATTCAATATAAAATAACCCTAATATAATAAATCACTTATATATTTTTTTGAAAATATATAAAATACTTTTGTTGCAAATTTTAAAAATAAACTACAATATATTTTTTGCTTGAAACATATATGAGTTACTCTGCAATGCTGTCACGCTGCCACCAGGTGTGCATGCGTACATTTTTTTAAACACATCGCTAGTTACAGGTGCGGAATTCAATATGACAAGCTAACAAACCGTCAAGTTGCAGCGGAAAGCGGTGACTGCACATTTAAACTATTATAACTTTTATTAGCAAATATCCCGTAATCCATAATGTCGAAGTGAATAAACTAGCGTCATCACACACAATCTGAAAAGAAAATTGGGATGAGAAATGTGAATCTATGGTAAAGAAGCATTACTTGAAGATGACAACAGCTGAACAGTGAATAGGTTTACTTATCACACCGGCCGTGTCCGATTAGCATTACCCACAATATAGATTCCACTATCTACTTTATCACATATTCATCTTTACAATTACCTGCCGTCGTAAAGGTTGTCCAATTTGGATAATTTACCAATTTTCCTTGTGCGGAATGAATAGCGAGAATTGCAATAATTTATTTTTATTCTCAGTAAGCCGATGATGTCAAGAGTGCGGAATATAAGATTATCTGATAATGTGCGCTCGAATATACTATGTTACTGTACCGAAATTCGTGGAATTACGTATATCAAATCAAAATTCAAACCACTGACCTCTCGTCACAATATCCAACCGAGAGATACGTTCATTTAAGACTGTCGACTACATTATCATAATTGTTCATTTGAATGCGTCAATAAGCCGAAGGCTACTCGAAGTAATATACACGTTTTTCCATTGGATGAAATAAAGCATCGAAAATGGTTTGCAGAGAATGTAAAATTCTGTAAATGTACGTACATGAAATTCTTTACAAATTTGATACATAAGAAAGGTACACGACTTCGTATTCGTTTGTTAGCTTTATATAAATAGTTAAACATAAAATTTTATAGCCGCATTAGTTAGCCGAGCTGCGAGGACACGGACGACTCTCCGGGGACGCGGCCCGTTAAGTGGGACAGACTCACTGGAACTGGTATCATCAATCCAGGCCCAGAGACCTGCTGATTACATATTCAGTCAAATTAATTAAAAATCAAGCCGCGACGCGTGCTTTCCCGGGTGAGGGACTTAGCTTGCATTTTTTTTTTTTTTTTGTTGATCGGCTTTATTGTTTTATCAACCGGCCAAATGTAATTTTACACCATTTCTTTGGCCAACCGTTTCAGAGTGATATTGTGACACACAAACGTTTGATATGTTTTAGTACAAAAACACATCGACTTTCTGTCAAATCGGATAATTTTGCATTTTTTTTCTTCGGGGGGCGAATCGGCGATTTTTTTTTCTTTCTCGGCGGGCCCGTAAGTTTCACACAATCGACATCTAGACATTCGCTTCCGGGAATTCTCGCGGGCCGAGTCGGCCGCTAGGGCCGCGGTGTGAACGTCCGACAGCGCCGGGCCGAGACCAAGTAGGGGGGCACGTCCTGTCGCTTGGTATTCAAGAGAAATAAACGAAATCGCATTCTTCGCGGGGCCCGAATAAGTCTCACAGCGCCGAGGACAAACTTTCCGCGAATCGTACCCACCACGTGCCGTTATCTCCCCCCCCCCCCTCCTCCCCACACCCTCATTCCCCCCAACCCTCCTTTACGCGCCACCCCTGACAGACGTTTAAATTACAAATGATAAAGTGCGCGCTTCTTTTGTTCTATTAATTTTGCCCCAAAATGGATTCTGAAAAACTTCGTATAAATTGTAAAAATGAAGTCGCTCTAACTGGGAGTTTTACGTGCCGTAAAGGAAATATTTCATCGGAGTACAGGAATACATGCATATACATACATTTGAATAAGTAAAATACCAAAATAATTGGTTGGTAGTGGTTAGTCTTAGCGTGAAATCACCTGACACCTGATACATCCAGCAACCAGGGCATTTGCAAAGGTAACCACGTGTGATGAGTAACAAAAGACAGATCTGCGCGGTTCATTCGAAAAATCAGAGACCCAAAGATATTCTGGAACTACATGCTAAAAAAAAAAAAGCACGGTCGGATTGACAAACGCTTTTTTTTTATATAATAATTATGTATGCGCGACATGCACCGAGGGATAGCTCAGATACTCTAAGTCTAAGCAATAAAATAAATTATATTAAAATTTCAGATTCATTTTTATTTCCTGAAAAAGTTAACCGGTGAGCTTCATGACGCCATATTGGCTATTTTTACAGTGTAGGTAGCACGTGAGAGCGTTTGCGAGTTTTGAAAATGGATGTATTGTTTTTCCAGGTCGGCGTTAGCCTGTTTTAGATCGCTCCGCCGATATCGAAATATAAATATAAAAACAAACACGGGGCTCGTGGCTCCGCGCATGTCGACACGAATTCAGCACGAGGTTTATATTATTAAATATACCCACCGACAACAATCGGCATAATTAAATACGAACCAATTTTAAGTTCCGGATAGCTGGAATTCCTCGTAAAATTTTGTGCAAGGATTTGTGAAAATATAACATTATTTTAATATTACAGAAAAAGGAATTTCAAGGACACCAAGAATTTCTAAACAAACATATCTATATTTGAATTCAATTTTCACTACTTAAAAAAAAAATTGCTCTATTAACGCAGGCTACGTTTATTTTAAAAGGCCGGCCTCCATCAGATAAAGGCACTTTGATCTACATTCAACATTCCTATTCAATTATATCTACATTGTTGTTTTAATTTAAAAATGTATACTGACATGCAATATCAGGAGAAACGCCCGAGTCAAATTATACCGGCATGGGTTTCTCTTGCGGGCGATTTGTCGGTCAAAAATTAAAAATTGATTGGCTCGTTGACGAAAGAATTAGGGCCACATTTCTCGCCGTACCTAACGCTACTTTAATGCATATAAAGTGGTGGGAAAGCATCAGGGTAGATGAAAACGAGATGAAACGACCAAATTAAAAAAAAAAAAAAAACCCATGAATGTCATAAGTCTCCGGCACTCGACGTGACGCTATGTGGAGGTCACGCAGTGTATTGATCGAGTGGCTAATAGAATAAAGTATTTCGACCGTGAATTCATTCAGAATAATACCCCTTGAATGTTTACGTTTACATAAGCGCCGCGTTGTTGTAATGCGCCAGATTGCGTCGGCGATCGCTCGCATTGTTTGCGATAATGTCCCTTAATACGAGGAAATTGGATTCGCTAATGAATGAAACATATTACCGTCTCGCGTATACGCTTATAATTCCGCGTGGCATTTACCGCATGCACTACTGAAAATAATGCCGTCGGTGCGATCCGTGTTTACCGTGTGGCACGCCATGTTGCATTAATTGAAGGATCAAATTGAAAATGTCGTGAAGCGTTCAAATATCAAATACGTTTTTTCAAGGAATATTTTCAAGTATGCAATATCGGTAGGATCTCATCATTGAAACAATAGTAAATACTATTGAAATATATGATGTTGGTAAAGAAGCGAAAGAAGCGGACTGTGAGACTGGTCCAGGATAGACATGTTCGAGGAAATGGCCACCAACCTCCTACGAGGAGCAGCAACAAAAGAAGAAGAAATATATGAAAAGCTATTCAAACTATTATGTATGGCATGACATATTTAAATTGGTGTCAAATTATTTAATGGGCATACAGTGCCAATAATCGCGTGTGTGTGTATACATTGCTCACACGAACTGCACGGCACTGCAATCATCTGCCAAAATGGGGATCAACTCTGCGACGGTCTCGATCGATAGTCAACAATCCTAAACCACTGAGCCAACATTGAAATATGATTTGCGCTAATCTCCTCAGGCGACTGGTAGTAAGATTAGAAGGCTGTATACTTGTCACGTGTAATTACATAATATCAGCTGCAAGCGATCACTTCAGCAGCCTCGCTTGCGACTTCCTACAGACTTTTTGTCGAATTACTGAAAAATGCACTACAAAAACAAGATTTGATAACTGCAAACATGCGCTTGTGAAATAAATATAGTAACTATTATATTTTCCTTATATTCACTAGCCAAAACACATATATATTTTATTATAAAATTATTCAATATCTTAAATCAAAACATAACGACTATAAATGAATGTTAATTTTATTGAATATAATTAAGACAGCATTTCACAACGAAGACAAATCTTAAATGTATTTTATGGGATTATTTTTAAAAATAATTTTAAAAAGAGTGTAGACGAGCAAAATCTAAGAAAGTTCATGACCATAATTTAAAATTAAAACGTTTTACGATCGAGTATTTTTCTACCGCCTTGTGTTTATAGCTTTACTGGATATAAAGTAAGATACTTACTTTGATAAAATGCAACAATCTTGCATAGTAGTACTTACATTATTCAGATAAAGATAATTAGAGTATTTGGGGCAATTGTGAGAAGGCTTACATCTTTCCAATGAATATAAGGAATGCATCATTACGCAGAATAACATAAACGGAAAAGATATCACATTTATATATTATACCAGATTGTTTGTAAATTCTTAAAATATATTCACTCTCAATCTCTCTGTACACCCAAGTACTAATTTAATGAAAGTTTGTATTTTTCCCCTTTTGTTTAAATAAATAAACAAATAGAATTATTCTGCATCGCTGTGATTCGTAATATAATAAAAGTTTTTACTACATAACTAATTTATAACTATTTAAGTTTGATCTCACTAGGCGAAAACTTCAGCTACTGAAGACAAATAAAAAAAATTAAAGTGTAAATAAACCTTGTTAATTTAAATTTCTAGCTGAAGTCAAAGACACATTTAGCTAACAAAATCATCAAAACCGGCCTCTCAAAAGCCTTGATGATCTTTATCGGGAATTTATATATTCGGCTGGAAATCAATTTATTTATCGATCGAATACCGGAGTATTAAATGACACAATCGTCGTTAATCGGAGTCCCCTATACTATTGAAAATAAAGGGGGAGATGATAATGTTAATAGCAATAATAAAATCGAAATAAATAAATGATACTGAGATTTGAATTTCAAATATGCAATATTCGTCATCGATGACATGATTTCTGAAAAAAACCGGATAAATTTCAATAATGTTTTGACAGTTTTATTTTCCCAAGATATGTGGGATTTTATTAGAAAATTTCGATTTTAAAAGAGTAAAATCAAAGCTACGTTGAACAGACACGCTGTCTGTTACAACAAAAATTAGAGTTGTCATAAATATAATGAAAACTAAAAGGCTGAAAATATAAAGAGAAAGATCTTATATGTAAATAAAAAAGAAAATCGTTCGACAAATTTAACTCATGAACATGCGATAGAAAAAAAACTAAACAGTAAGAAAACTGAATAACAAAAAAAATATTTTAAATTATTCCCAGTTATTCCTTTTTGGTAAGTTGGCAACATTTTCAATAATATCACTTTCTGTTTATTACACATAATGCACGGGAAAAAATACCATGGATTATTATAACCGAAAATTAGGATTTTAATGTCCAGCTCTTAATGTAATTCGATTGCATTAAATTGAATGCCTTTATGGCAAACACTGTCTTAACTGTTGAGTGTGCCAATCATGAAGCCTCTCACGCAGTCATCGTGATGCGGAAGAACGTCTCAAGGACAGCAGAGAGTTGAGAATCTCCGCTGGGGCGGGGGTGCCTCGTGCCCCACATGCAAGGGTTGATCAGCATCAGCACTGCCGAATCATTGGACGATGCTTTTTCATGAGACGTGTCAAAAAGAAACACTGCTTATTTTATGGGGAGGGGTATATAATACACCATAGAAAAAAATACACAAAAAAGTATATCTATCAAATAAGTGCGTTTATCGGGGGGGCTCTGTGAGCAAGTCTAAACAGCCGATAGAATTGATCAAAATTTTGCACACCATCATTTTGAGACATGGCAAATGAGAGTACACAAAAGATTATAAGTCGTTTTGTGACAGACAAGGCGATATTTGTTTACTAAGACGAAGGCTATACTCTAAATTCTAAGGAGTCTTTGCAGCAGCGTGTAGCTTCACTAATGCGATACGGTTATAAAATTTGGAGGTTTCGGTTCGCGCATGACGATCACGACCGACCGTCATCACATCGCGCACTCAACAGTTACAAAGCATGAAACATTAGCGATAAATCATCATCAACAAAACACACGAGCACAATTATCAAAATCTACGCCACGGACTCGCGTTCGAAAATCACGTTTTTTTTTTTTTTAATATTAAATAAAATAAAAATATATAAACTTTATTTGTCGCGTACGGTGTTCTGCCGCGAAACTGCCGCCATGGCGTGCTAAAAATGGAATAAAGGAATTACAGAGATTTTTGTAGATAGCATGCGTTCCCTCCGTCCGGCGCTTGCTCTCATTATAATGTCATTATTGACTTTTGTTTTCTTTCATAAACCGGGTCACACGCCAACAATGGCGATTTGGAAATTAAATTAGGATGGTGTATTGATTAGCGAGACGCTCCTTGCGTGATGTGTATTTTTTCAGCAACGACATTTCAGCCGAGTTAAGACCGAAATTAAATTACAACTATTCTACAACAACCCCAAAGATTTGGGAAATGATAAGGGCGGAGTGACTAGAGATAATAGAATTAAATAAATAGATAAAGAATTCAATTGCTCCGCACAGATTTAAACAAAGGGACCCGGTAGACGATTACAGTTCTGGGTCAGACGGCAATTGACGCCTGTACAAGTATATTCTGGAAATATTATAAATTCATCCTCATAAATCACACATTGTTTGTGCAACAAGCCTGCAATGGCTGAAATTGCGAAGCTGTTGAATATTCAACAATCCCCTGGTCTCATATCAATTGTAAGAGTGCAAGTGGCCTCGGCAAGCCTACGCATAGTTCAATTAGCAGCTCGGGGAAGGTAGGCGGCCCTCGGGTCAAAGGCTTCGGACGAGTTTAAAATGATCAGCTGCTCCACTCCACGACCTCCGCCGTTTCTGCAACTTTAGTTTGAATTCTAAAATCTCCCGAGACTGTTTGAAAATGCCGACAGTAAAGGTTGGTGCAAAAATATTCACAAAATGGAATTCCACCGAGGACTTTCTGTCAAAGGTATCGAGTGTATTTATTATTGAATCCTACCAAATGGATTGTGTCAATGTATTAATATCCGCTTGTGCGGATACTACAACTAGCTCTAGATTACGAACTACGATTAGATTACGACGGCAAATATATGGCGCCATTGCTCGTATTCCTTCCACTTGTACGCACTCGATAACTCGTAATCGTTTTATACACTAATATCACAATGATTAATTAACTCGTGTACTTAAATTAATACGTTACTTGTCATTAAAATGCAAACCTAAAATAAAACCCTCAAAATAATTTATTAATAATGCAACAAAAAATCAGAATCCCATAAAGGTTTTTTGACCTAGGGGGGAAATGTTTACAGGGAAGTAAATTTTTCAGCGATTTTAAAGGTTGAGGATCGTGGGGGAAGGAATTTTGGATATACAAAAAATACGTCGACAGTAATGTGATACTTTTTCCCCTCTAGCGACATTTGTCTTTTCGATATTGATAGATCGGTCGACAACCATCGATATATCCCAGATTAATACACTGGTGTCGAATTACCAGTACGAAGCATAAACTAAGTTCCGTCATCAAAAAGGATCGATTAAATACGTTCAAAAGAGAGCGGATAGAAAACGGGAAAGATGTCGTTGTATTTGTTGCTAGATATGATTTATTATCGTGAAAATATCTACACTAAATAAAAGCATACAAGAAAATACATATATCAAGTAAAATCTACACATGGTGGTGGCGTGAAGTCTATTCAACAATAAAACATAATATCTTTTAAAAAATTAAAAAATACATTTTGGCCAAGAAAAAATATAGTTTCAAGGTTTCTCAAACATATTAGTAGTTTTGTTTTATATTAAATAAATATAACTGCGTACTCAAGTTTGAAACCCTACAATAGTGATAGAAATATTGATCGGACACTTTTCGCTGCACACAGCCGACACTAAATAAAAGTAAACAAAAACAATACAAACATTGCATGTGAGAATTGAACTTTTTCGTTATATAATAGCATAAGAGCTATAGATAATATATTCGATGCAATTGAGTACTGCATAATAAATACAGGCAATACATCTTGTACTTGTAAAATATAAAATTATATTTAAAGTAATCAAAATCACGATAAATAAAATTATTATTAGCGTAACAGCAAATAATTAGTTGCAGCACATATTCGTCCATTGAAAAAATATTTTCAGACTTAATTTTAATAAATTGATATTGAAAAATCATTCGTAATGTAAGCCTCGGTTCAAATGACTCGAGATGTGACGCGCCGTGTTAGATTCCTCCATATTGATTTATTATATTTACGGCGTAAATCTAAAAATATTATCAATTTAAAACACATTAGGCACTTAAAAGGGTAACCTACGCAAACGTAATTTCGAATTGCCGGAGCTGATCAATATCGGTCCGAGATTGGCTTCGCGAGGTTCTTGCGCTGGCCGGCACTCCTCGGAGGCTCCTCGGGGACTCCTCGTGTGCCCGGAGACCCTGACGAGGGGGGCCCTTGCAAATCGAAACCACTTTATTCCAGATTCATAACTTATTCCAAGAAAGAGAAACCACTTAATGTTTTATTGTCCGAATTAGAATCGATTGGAATTCGTAAATATAACGGAATATATAGTATTTATAAATATTTTGCCTATCAAAACAATTTTTTTGTTGTTGCTAAAAACACGTATTCTAATCTAAAATCGTTTATTTCTCCGGAAAAGCCAATAAATAAGTAAGTTTGTTACATCAGAATGTTTTACATTACATTCGAACATATATAACCACTATATTTCAATTCAAATATTTTTTTTTTATTATATTAAATCGCATGACAAGAGTAACAGTTATGCATATAATGATATGAATGGCTCGATGGTGTTTCAGAAGTCAGATTCAGATCATCTACTGGGGAGGCAGAGTCATTCCTAATGATAGCACAAACTCAATTATTTTACCATAAGCTTATATATAACTATGATTAAAAGGAAAATTATTTATATATATATTTAAAAACATGTATAAATAAGCATTTAAATAAATTATCAGAATATCCGAACAACGATATTTATTCTGAATGGATATCTAAGTGTAAACTTACATCTTTGAGTTTTCATTATAATATTTCAACAAGATTTATTAAATAGATCTGAGAGAATACTTTACAATTAGAGAATTAATATTGCCCGCATAAGTGACTCGCTGCAATAGTGTACATACTGACTTCATTAAAGTTAATATTAAACTAATGAATTAAACAGTCATCTTCTGGATAACAGCTATACGGGTGTGAAGTGCATTTGCAACAAGCTACAACCCTGCCGGGCAGGTTGGTACGTGGGTGGTTGATTAAAGATATATTTTAGGGGAGAGTTTATTGTTGTAAACAGAAGAGCACAGACCCGAGAGCCAATTAAGTTTTAAGAAATACACAAATAAAAACTCAGTTGCCTACTTAGTAAAGATGATATTAATTAATATAAGCCAATAAATAATTGAATTACACACAATATTGGCTGGTAACAATACTTTTCAGATAAACCTGTTTCAATAGAGAATTCATCAAAACAAAAGTAGGCAGATACTGCCATCCAATTAGTATAAAATAAAGACCATTACAAATATTCTTATCTGACATTTTCATATAATTAAATCTGCATGCAGACTTTTGTTTTTTTTTCAACAACAAATAAAAAATAAATATTAAATTAGAAACAAACAAGGCCTATAACTCGAGACACTAAAACCATGTGTATTTAATAGAAAAATAATATAGGCTTTAAAGTCAACCAAAATGTTGGGCGCCTTCAAGCCCTGTTTCAATTATAACACTAAATAATGGGTACAAAACACAACATAATTAAACGTTGCGAAAAGTTCTTGACTAAAACAAAAATGTAGATATCTGGTTGATTAAATTATTGGTTTAACTAACCTCTGACAGAAATATGTATCAACCTTTTATAAAATTCTCTTCGTCAAGATTTATGACATGCACCCTTAGAGCTGCAATTTTCCAAGTGTATTAAATACATGTACTTACCGTTCTGTACTTGAGTTTTCCGCTGGCCCGGTACGCCTCCTCGAGCACCTCATTAGGCACAGGTTTCTTCGACCTTGTGTTTTTAATGCCGATAGAAATTCCAACAGGTGAAAACCAATATCTGTTGACGAAAACCTTGCATCATTTTAGGGCGGAAGCATATTTTCACATTAGCAAATTTCATTTCCTCGGACATGGGGCAGAATTAAAAACACATACAGCGAGCGCGCGCGTGAGCGGCATCGCAATGGGCTGACATACAGCATGCGCGCACGCGGGACACCCGAATTCACTAATTCATTTGTAAATGACAAATGCATGATATGGAGACAATGTGGCAAAATAATAAAACAAATTATATTCACCTTTCTAAAATGAAACGGATTACTAGCATAACCAATGCCATGGGCAGCGGGTAAATTAAATCGGAATAATCCGCATATTGGATTGTCTTGCTCGAGCCGGGAGCGATGTCGGCCCAAGTAGTATTAGGTGGTAACCAAACATCTTCGTTCCAAAATCCATCGAGGATACCTCGCAACATTTTAATACAGCTTCACGAACGACGGTTTAATCGTGAAACTTGAACGGAAACTAACTAACTTAAATCTAACGCTAGGAACGCAAGCCAACTCCCATGTTTGTATCACGTCATGCAAACGGGTAATGGGTAAAACAGAATCCTACTATCATTTGACAAACCATAGATATTTTATAAACTAAATGATAAAACGAATTTACTTTTGATTTTCCAATTTTAGAAGGCCGCGTCAAAAAAATATAAATCGATTAGATAATTTACCCCTCTTATTAGCTGAGATCATTTTTTGTATTTTATTTAAAAGTAGTTTTTTTTTTTTTTTAAATTTTAAAATGCACTAATGACATCACGTGAAAATATTAGATTTTATTGATTTGAGCATTGAAAATGTTTTGTCACGGAGTATTTTCTTTAGTTATTATTTTAGAAAATCATGAATTTGTATATTACAGCCCAAAATATATTTTGGTTATGAAGTAATTGTCTATGAACTAAAATGACATATTACTGATCAGAGATAATATTTAATGATCATAGACCAAATATCTAATGACGGTAAGTAAATGTTTCCACGTGCGGGTGCGTTTCCTGGTTCTGACAGATTATGAAACTTCTCGGTTAAATTTATGTCGATATGATTCTTTTTTGCCCGACCTGTGCCAACATATTACTTGTCGAAGAAGCCCACGGTTCTAACTTGAGATACGCTTGTAACACATGTCCTTACGTTTACAACATAACAAAAAAAATAAGCAGCAGAACCTACCCCAAACTTAAGGTTATTTAAGCAATTTTTTTTACAATACTCAAATTAAATATTCCATGTTATTGAAATGACCGTGTTTATGTGTGTATTGCAGGAGTTGGATTATGTGATGGGTGGAGCTGCCGCTTGGGAGAATGTGGACTCCACCGACGCTGTCTGCCCGAAGTGCGCTCACAGCAAGGCATTCTTCATGCAAATTCAGATTCGCTCCGCTGATGAGCCTATGACGACATTCTACAGATGCTGCAATCATACGTGCGCTCACAACTGGCGAGACTAAAACAGTTATAAAGAACATGATAGCTAAATCAAAAGTTATTAAAGTTAGTGATAGAATACTTAAGTGTTATCAATTAAACGTGGCATCGTATTCAACCCTGAAGATGAAGATAAATAAGATGGGTACTGTGATAAACTGTCTCAATTCGGAGGCGGAGACTCTGGCTGCTGAACTGCTTAGGCAAGGCGATGTGATCGCTGTTCCAACTGACACTGTATACGGTTTAGCTTGCAGTGCTAATTCTCCAGACGCTATCAAAAAGGTCTATGATATTAAAGGGAGGAGTGAAATGAAACCTGTCGCTATTTGTGTAGGTAGTCTAAAAGATCTTAGACTCTGGGCCCATGCAGAACATATACCTGACAGTCTCCTCAATAAACTGTTACCGGGACCTGTCACCTTAGTATTTGAACGAACAGCCATGTTGAATAATCCTTTTTTAAATCCTCATACGACCAAGATTGGAGTGAGGATTCCTAATTATGCATTTATTCAGAAAGTTGCCAGCATATCTGGCATCCCCATTGCTCTTACTAGTGCCAATCCTAGTGATATTCCATCGAGTCTTTGTATTCAAGAATTTGCATCTTTATATTCTAAGCTGGGTGCTGTGTTTGATGGCGGTACTCTGGGTAAAGGTCTTAATGAAGAGAGAGCCGGTTCCACAGTTGTTGATCTGTGTAAGACGGGCTTTTATTCTATTGTTAGGGAAGGTGTAGCATTTGAGAGCACAGTCCAACTGTTAGAAAGTTTTAATATCGAAAAGGATCTTTATAGTTCTTGATTTTGTTTATATTGTTAATGATATATTTATTGTTTGTATGTGTACAAATTATTCTTTTTTGCGAATTACAATAAAATTGTATTTTAACTACTACACTACTTATTTTTAATAGTGAAATGAAATATACTTTAAAATGAAGCATTTAGTTGTTTTTTTTTTTTCTATTTTCAATGTCTTATGTTGTTTACGTATGTCTATTTTTTGGATTGGACGTCAATCAAATGCGTATTTATTACCCATTACTGGTTTATTATATTACTATTAATATGATTAGGCACATTAGTTCATACATAGAAGATGATTTAAAAAAACTCTCAGAAAAATATCGTGATTTGTGTGGGATTCGAACCCACATCCCCTGGCTTACATGGCCGGTAATTATATTGTTTAGTTAACACATTGTTGTCATGAAATATATTAATACACTTTTCATAAACTTCTAGAAGAATACGGAACACGTATTACTACCGGTTACTGGGCATTTTGTTTTTTTGTGGGTTTGCTTCCGTCCGCATCACAATACGCATGTATAAGTATTTTCAGGCAATGGACCACACATGTTATGGTGGAGTCATTAAAAATAGTGGCAGATGAGCTTATCACGAAATGTTCTACCTGCAATCTTAGGACTTCCTAATTTTGATATATTTAAATTGCAATTGTATGAATACTAAGATCACATATAAAAATTACTTTTAATCTATTTTTTGTTTGTTGCCATTATTTCGAGCCGAATGTGATATTAACCTGTGCCTGCATTATTATATTGTTAATTTTGAATTATTTAACTGACTTAAATTTACAAACATTACCAAAGAAAACATTTCTGGGAAATTTTTGATTTTTAGCGATTTGCTGCAACTGCAAAAATATCATAAATCATTAAAAATTAGTTCAATTAACGAAAAACCTCAGCGCACGTTTTTCATACATCAAGACCTTTTAATTTTACAGTTGTTACTCTAGAATGCTGTTAAATAAGAGTAACTTACAATAGTCTTTATGTCCAAATAGTTTATCAAAAACTTATATTATCAATGACTTGAGCGTTATTGAGATACCATTGATCATATTTTGCAACTTTAGGCTTCAATTGTCTAATAATAATTTTAAATACTTTGATGATTTTGTTTCTAAGCTGCTTGAAGTTTTCAGTCTTACGACATTTCGGTCCCTGTGCTGGAACCATCTTCAGAGATTTTGAATCATTGAAAATAAGCATGAATAATTTTATACAAATTTAATTTGAATGAAATTGTTGTTTTAGTAAAAAAAAAAGCCCAACATTGAAATTATTTCAAATGTTTTTCAATTTATTTTGGGAAGATAAGGTATTAATAATTATAGATTTTTCTTGTAATCAAAAAATTATAAAAGTAAAAAACTGCTTATTTTTCACATTATCAACAAAAAACTTCAAAAGCAATGTTATTTTATTTGTTTAACAAGTATCAACTATTTGGTATAAAAAAGAGGTAGCCTTTAATATTAAATAACAAGTTAGCTTGGACAGATATCTTAGTAAATAAATGTACCTTTTTCATAAGCTAGCTTTGCAGTATATTTAATTCATGGGGTTTAACATACCTTTCTCACTATAAAAAAGATCGCCAAATTTATGGGGTATCAATGCCACTAAGTAATAAAATAAGATTGTATGGAGATGAGATATCGGATTGTCTTCGTTCATACTTTTTATATACTGTAAGACTTGTGTTTACCGTCAAATAAAAGATCACATTAAGTTTCATTATTTATTAAGCCTAAAAAATTAATAATTAACACTAAACATCATAAAAGTGATGTTTCATTCTAATAACAACCATAAAAGAGGTAAAAGAAACGAAGGATTGTCCATTAAAAATGGTTGATGATTTGATGTTTTCAGATGTGTTTGAGAATGCTTTAAAAAAGAACACATCACAAATATCAAACTGCGTAGCACTCAATTCTCTATTTAATCAGATATAAAAATTTGAGAAAATTGTACTATTTGCAAAATAAATAAAATATGAAACGGTAATCATTTAAGAGATGAGTCTTCAAATATCATTTCAAAGAAACAAATAAATTACTTTAAATCTTCACTGCCATTTCTGAGGAACTACGTTCACTGAAAAAATTAAACATTACGAGATATACATAAAGACTCAGTTCTTGAATTATTACACTTACATTATTAATTATATACTTCTTAAAAGATGTATGGACAAATTTCTATTCAACATAGCATGCATTCTGATACGAGATTTATTGCTTTAGCAGATTATGGCAACAGACTATAACGGATTTCCCACGGGTTGTCTTTCCTTTGGAAGAGCTGCTTTGATAGCTTGCCACCTACTCGGAGGCCACACAATGTGAGAAGCTCTGGCGGTGACTAAACCGATGGATACAGGTCCAAAAGAATTGCTGTCTAACGTATGCCCGGTGTGATCTCCCTCCACCCAGCAGTGACCTTCGGGAACTTTGATGTACGGTCGCTTATACCCGAGGGTTTTGACGACATCGCCCTGCAGACCGACCACCCTTTTGATATACTTCTGGCTTGGATCTTTGGGGGAAACGAGCGAGATGATATCCCCGCGTCGTATATCATAATTTCTGACTGACCACCTCGACAGGAATACATAGTCTGTGTCAGTCGAGTCGGGATTCAGCGCCGGCTGCATAGATATACCTTCTACGCGAGCCACATATCCGAATTTGTCCAAAACAGTGACGCCAATCGGCACCCCGATGACAATAGATTTCACTGCGCTTGATAGCCACATTCATTCGTGTACTCCTGTTTTTTAATCAAAACTATCGGCTGTGATTTATTATATAATGTGTTTGATACTTTTTTAAGCTGATTAATTTATTTTATATAACTATGTTTAACCTAAACATCAACACTTGACGTTGACAGCGAGAAACATAGATACACAAAATGAAAGTACGACTTGCTATGTCGGTAGGCTGTAATTTTTCTTGTCTGTTTTGTGCAATATTTTCTATTTATTAACATAGTTAGCATCAAATTGTTCCTCTGAAATTATCATTCATAACTTCACTGATTTTATGATTAATTTTAGTATTTATACGTTTATAATAAAAATATCAATTTATATCAGTCCATTATTTAAAGACTGGCAATTTTTCTAAAGAAAAAACTGTTTTATAAAAATGTAATATAACTTAAATAAATTTTAATAAGCAGTAAAAAAAATTATAAATTTTATTTACAGTAATATACAATTAAAAAAAAAAAAAAAATTGATGCTTGAAATAATTTATGACATTGTATTATAGTAATAAATTAATTAAATGAAATCATAATAAAAATAGTCGTTATTTCTAATATTAACAGTAAAATTATTTAAAATTATAAATGCTTTGTATACGATTTCAAAAGAAACCGATATATGTTGTGTTTTTATTTTATCTATGATGGAAATAAGGATAATAATAAAATAATGATTTTCGTCATAATTAATATAATTTTTTTTTTCGTTTTTCTAATACACTACATATTTTTTCTATTTTAAAAAATATTTTATGTTTTAGTGTTGATCACAAATAGGTCATTAGACATACCAGTACCACTTGCAAAATAGTTGTGTACTTTCTTTAGTCCAGTTATTATAGTAAGCATAATATTTAGATGAAATGGATCGTGGATTATTTCGTTTTCATCGTGCTAGTGCGAGTTTTATCGGAGCGGGTTATGTTTACATTCAGTTAAGTTTCGCATTTCCCAAGGTTGTCGTCCTTTGCAATAACACAGTCGGAGAGAAAAACCTACAATCTACATAATCAGCTGTCAATGAGATTGATCATCTGTGCCTGTAAATACAAAGCCAAACACAAAACTTACACGTTTTATCTTCGCGAAACGGACTATTCGCGATAGACCTCGCATCGACGCTCCCGAAAGCGACAGTTTGCGAATGTTATCGTCCGCACGATGGAATTGGGATAATAACCTAAAGATACGGGAGTGAGTGCTCCAAACGTCATGGCTTGATTGCGCTGCGAGAACGAAATTCTCGTCTAGCTCTGCGGCAGGTCGACCCGAGACAGCGAAGATGTCGGGCTCGTTGCCTCCGACGGCTGAAACCGTCAGCCCTATCAGGTGCAACGAGAAACCTTGGGACCTGTGGGTCGCCGAAATCGGGCACGCGTCCCCGCTGAGGGACGATGAGCCCCCGCGCGGCGACCCCGCCAAGGGCCCGCGCCGGCCCGACGGCAGCAAGCGCCCGGACCGCCCCGAGCGTCCCGAGCGTCATCGCCACTGTGGCGTCACGCGCCTCAAGCGCGCCTGCATGAGCCTCTACGGCCACTTCCCCAGCGCCGACTTGCTCAACGCCGCGCTCTGCCACATGTGCGGCATGACCGTCAAGTGCAGCGCCGTCCACCGCCATCTCCTCGCGCACCACTCCAGCGCGCCCCTGCCTATTCTACCTCCTCCGCCCCCAGCGCCCACTGTCAAACTCAAGTCTTCGCACAAATCCAAGCATAAGAAAGACCCACCCTCGATTCCTCTTCCTCCCCTTCCGCCCTTGCCCCTCTGTCTCGAGACCGATCTGACCGGCCCGGATGGCTCCGGGAATGTTCAGCCTCCTCTTCCGCCCCCGGCTACCTTGCCTCCCCTGCCGCCTCTACCGCCTCTCCCTGCTGCTGTTCTTCAGCGGGATATTGACTACTTTCCCGAAGCTGATGGAACTCAAGTCAAATCTGCAGCGCAGAGTGAGGTGAAAGTCTTGGTTGACGATAATGACTTACCGGTGGTGAGCATCCGGGATGATGCCGATTTGCCTCTCGGAGACAATCTCACTGATGACATTATCGCCATCATGAATTCAGAGGGCATTCGGAGTATGGAGGAGCTCCCTGAGACTGACCCTGCAGCGTGGAAGAACCTCATTCGAGACATAAGCGCTATTCGGGAAATGAGCCTTCCTGAAAATGTCTCTGCACATGACCTATACAATGTTTCTGGAACGGTCGGGCGAGTTGCCGGGGCATCGTACTCTCTTGGTGCTGAGGAAGGGCCGACGCAGTATGTGCGACCCGTCACGTTGTCGCCAGTTATTGATGCGGATCCGTCAGGTGTTGTTTTTCCTGTTCGAACGGCTCCTGTCAAGCCCCGACCCGGAAAAGCCAGCAAATCCTCAAAACCTAAGTACACAGTGCGAGAATATGATCCAAATAAACATTGCGGTGTGCTATCTTCTGAGACTCAAAAACCGTGCACCCGCTCTCTAACCTGTAAGTCTCATGCACTGTCGCTCAGGAGACAAGTAGACGGAAGGGTAAAGTCCTTTGATTTACTGCTCGCTGAGCATCGGGCCGCCAAGCAGCCACCCATCATGAACTTAGTTCCTGTGTTGAGTGACCAAAATGACACTATAGCTACCATCAGCATACCTTCTCCGCCGTTGCTCGTGCCTGATACCGTGGACATCTCAGACTTTACAGGATTGGATACCCGGCACGAAGTGACCAGCTACTACTCTTCTATACTGTCGTCAGTAGAAGGTGTAGCCGAGGAAACAGAGCTGGTGTCATTGCTGCCCCAGGAGGTTGCAGAATGTCTGGCAGACACGCCAGTTCCGGTTGAGGTTCCCGTACCTGCGGTGGCTGTGCGAGCAGTCCTGCCAGCCCCACCAGAACCGCCACGGTTACCAGAGCCGCGGCCGGGCGATGTGTGCTGGTATCCATCCAGTCCACGACCGCTCGCGGCCTGTACGTTCTCAGCTTGCCATATGGGTAACGCTCTGCTGTTAGGGAAAAGACTTGCGACAGTGCGAAGAGACATAAAAGCCGCCCTTGCGCGTCCTCGTTCTGAGAGTGTAGTGAATAATTACTTTAGCTTTAATCAAAACTCTATTACGTCAAAAAGTGCTCACGCTAATGGCGCCACTAAGTCGACGACACCTGAAGTCAGAAAATTAATTATGGCCTGTCCCGTGTCGTCGGGCCCTGGAGTGAAATCCGAGCGCGGAGTGTACTACGACCCCGGTGGTAGACAGAACGGCCACTCGTTCTCCAGTAAGCGGCCCCTGCTGGATGAGTACGAGGAGGCTGAGTCAAAGTGCGCGCGCGGAGGACAGGGAGTGAGAAGTAAAGTGACCAAGCGCATGTCGCAGGCGGACCTAATGGAGTTAAACTGTATGTACGACCCGATGATGGCGGATGAGAAGTGTTGAATATTGAGCGATAGCTCGGTTGTGTGTAATTTCATACGTATATTTATTTTTGTGTAAAAATCGAGCCGTTAACTTTGTAAAATGTAGATTTAAACGGTTTTTTTACTCGGGAGCGATTATTGTTGAAGTTTTTGGTGTTACCGTTTCCCGGTGAAAACTTGACTAATACGATTTCTGTATTATTTTGTACATTATTTGTAAGTTTTTTTTAACAAATTTCCGATGCGAATATCGGTCCTTGTCAATAAAATAGAATTTTCAAATTGATGACTTTCTTTTCAATACTTTTATTTCCAAACGCACTTAAGTTATCATGATGCACAGCACCTTTTCAACGGCTCGAAAGCTATTCACCTTTTGATGTATGAACGGTATATCCTACTTACTACATAGGTATTTGCTTTTGCCCTTTTTAATGTGTTCTAGGAAAAAATGAGCATTTTATTAAATAATCCTCAATACAATAATAGCAAAATTCACCACAAACGCTGATTGTTGACGATTACTATATTAAAAAATACTGAATTGAATAGACCAGCAGTTTTTTTTTGTACGTCTCCAAAAATATTATATAAAATAGGTCTTTTCATAGTTAAATTAATTATAGTTCATGTGGAAATGTTGAATTAAGCCTATGTATACGTGCATGGCCTGGTGTGTAAATTGTAACAAAACTATCATAAAAGTACTTTCCTATACCGAAAAGGTTTAAACACCACAGCAAAATCAATGGCACTGTAAATCATCTATATTTTATTTCAAATTTCTTTTTAAAATCATTTAATGCTGCCGCTGCTGTGATAATTATAATGTCACCACTTTGCTGTGGTCAGCTGCCAATTTTAATATCTTATCTCAATTACAAAGAATGCTTGAAACAAAAATGTATATCCCTGTTGGCATACAAGTCGCACTAACCGCGTACTTTATCCTCTCGCTGACCACATGCAGAGGTCCACACTCACCAACACTTCACTCTCTGATATAATACCATAAAGACAGAACTTATTTCATTTCCAACTTTAAAGTTTATTATATTGATTAAAAATGTATTGATACCTCCAGTGTACGAAGTACGTTAATCTTTCAAAAGCTATCACGAGAAATATATTTTTTTCCTAACGTCATTCTTAGGCTGACGAGTATTACAACTGTATTAATAGACGCTTTTAACAAGCCTTTACGGTTTTAAGCCTCTGGATTTCCTTCATCTCAAAGCAGCGGTCTTCTGATATTCATATCAGAAATCGGTGATCAAAGATTTAAATTTATGTGAGCGCTATTTAGTACCGTTAATACATCATCAAAACTTATAAAATGTTGAGTTATCACAATACATGCTTTTGTCGAAAGAGCTCACACTAATAGTCATTATGCGAGTAGTCTCAAAAGCAATATAATTGATACAATAAAGTACTAAACGGGTACTAAGAAATATATTAAATTTCTTGCCGCCGAGTCTTTCATTATTTTCAAGATTGGCCAATGAAAATAAATGACCACAATCTGTTAAATACTGTTAATTTATATTTAAATATGTAAACGTAGTGATACATCGAATTATCAAATGCCATCATAATCGTTGAAGTCGGTACTTGCAGATTTCATGTCCTAAGATATCTTCTTCTTCTGGTGCCTCTCCTCATAGGAGATTGGTGACCCTAAGATCTCCTTTTATTATTTATGTACTTATTTTCAATATCTTTGTTTATTTTCTTACAAATTGTGTAATCCCGATTTTACTACACGTTGCACGATAAGTGGAGTAATTATTTTTTACGTTGCTGTCTGGTTTATTGCTGAGATTGCATATAATTCTTGAATGCAGTTTGTTTATTAATTTAAACACATGTCTCTATAATCACAAGATATGCACAAATTAAAGACAATTCTGGATATGTTCGAACAAGTGCCTCTTCTCAACTCGGAGATCTTTAGATAGTTTTCCGTGTTGCTTTAAATCATCAATGCATCATTGTGACTTGCTTTATTAGCATTGTCGTATTTCTATAAGCTGTGTGCATTCTTACGAGCATAACATATCTTGGTTTATACTATTGAGCATTACGTCCACCTCGCAAGACATTTCCATCTTTTATTTTATCTTAGTATTCTCTACTTCAATGCTGCCATTGTCTTTTTCATCCAGCTTGGTTACTATCCTATTACTATACAATCTGTTATACTGCGTCCGATGTTCCTGGCTTGATTATTTGCACCATTATGTTTAAATCTCATTTTAATAGTTGTGGTCGTATAAATCTAACCGGCTAATAAACTTAAGTTGAAAAAAAAACTCTTCCAAGCCTACATCAAAAAGTTAATTTTTAAAAAATAACGAATCTCCTTATTAAATAAATAAATATTCTTAAGTTTCTTGGCATTTCAACACCAATAAGTTTATTCCTGCGGGTGCCATCATCACTGATACTCGCAGAAGTTATTTAAATTAAAAAGACAAACCATATTGGTAGCACGGCATAAAAAATAAAGCACCGTATTCACATTGGACCCAGCTATTTATTTTTAATCTACTCGTGCTTTACTATTATCATTTTTTTTATTAGTGGTGGTATTTCCAATTATAAATAGATTTTGCATGTGGGAGGTTAAAAATCAATTAAATCATAGTACCAAAAATAACAAAAAATATATTTAAACTTTTATTTATTATAATATAAAATATATACAAGATAGATGCAACAATAAACCTCAGTTAATAAATGCAGATTAAGGCAAAATGTGAAAAGTACTTACACGGTTAAATAATTTTTAATACTTCACTGAAGGGTTAATATATTTTGCCTCTTTTCTCTACAGAGCTATAAAGCCATTATTGATTTTTATATCACAAACAGAAAAATATGTAGACTCGATGAGAAAGATATAATTTTCTTCAGAATAAAAAGCTTAACTTGTAGAAGATCTATTTTCTGATTTTGGCTCTCATTTTGGCTTTGGATACTCTGCCGGCCGCGGCGCCTTTCTGTGCTCCTCGCATTATATTCTTGAACTGTCCTTCATTCTTCATTTTTTTCCTATAAAGTAAATTATGAAAAACAATTTGAAAATACCAATCAGAAAAATAGACTTGGACAAGTCGATAGCTGAACCTCAGTGAAATATATTAGTAAAACAGAGTGTTCAAAAAATATTTTACTCAATAATGATGCTCATGCATCGTGCACACTTTCAAGATTAATTCAGAGAGACGAGTGAAGTCATGAGAGTATGAAAGCCCCACGGCTAATTTGAAGGAAGCTTCAAGTGTGACATTTTAATTGTTTCAATTAATGAGACAACCAGCTTAAATCCAAGTCTTTAAAAAGGCACTTCATAAACCTCACAGGAAATCTTTTAAAATACCAACTTCAATTGTGTATCGACAGACCACAAAACCATGGCTTGAAATGGCATTCTAAAAGTAAGCGTAAATAATAACGGCACATTACTGGACCTCATGAAGCAGCATTGATTTTCTTTGATGTGTTTAATTTAATAGAAATAAAGTTTATATTTCATAATGATCTCAGATAATTTATTTTATTCATGATTACAGTAAGCATTAGACTACTGGATATTGGATACTAACCTTCTGTTCAAAGAACTCCTTGCCAGTGGAACGTAAGCGTAGGGATCTGGTTTTCCTTTTTTCTTCATATCTCCCTTGGCTTTCTTAGTTTGATATTCCGACCCCGTTGCGCTCGATTTCACAGTAGCGGCGACATTTCTACAAATTGGTTTCCGATATTGATTAGAACGTTACGGTCGCTAATGATTTGCTATGGTAATTTAGCAATAATGTATAATTATTAATTTTATTTTGTTACCTATGGATACCCTTTCCTCCAGTTTTGTATTTAGACTGTGGTTGCGAAATTTTAGATGAACCCGCGCTGTAACCAGATTTTCCACTCTTATTGCTGCGAATATCGTCAAACTTCCTCTTTTTCCCTGCTGAGAGCAGCATTGTCTCAGCTGCCGATGCGTTATCATCATCCGAGCCATCATCTACAACACACCAAAATAAAATTAAAATGTCCTCTTATGCAAAAATACAACCTAAATCGATTTATATAAATGGACTTTTGCAACGCACCAGAATCATCTGAGTTCTTCGTATTTTTGCCCATTGCATCGTCATCGTCACTGTCATTTTTCCTATTATCGAAATCTAATATTAATTTTCCATCGGGGGTTTTCTTGATTTCTTTAGGTTTTTTCTTTTTGCTAAATTCTTCATTTGCACCAAATCCTTCTTTATTAGGTCTTGTAGCTAAAAATCAAACAAAAGTTCATTTCACAGAAATTCAAACTTCCACACATTATTGTGGGTATTTGAGAAACAAAAGTTAAAAATTACCTGTAATATTTCTGGCTGAGGATGGATCCATGAGATCCACTATATTATCGGCATCTTCCCTGATCCACGTCTGATTCCTCTTTAAGCTGCTCTTCCCGGCTTTGTTCTTCACCTTGTGATCATCCTCGTCGCCGATATCCAACTCTGAATCAGAATCTTTCAGAATCTCTTCCAGAGTCATCGACGATCCCTTGACTTGTATTTCACCGTCTGAATCATCGTCCTCGTTCTTCTGCGCTCTTCTCAGCTCCCTCTGTCGCTTCTTTCTGGAGTCCATCTTTCTCATGTGCCTGAGCTTCCTCTGCATGCCTTCATCAGACTCTGGGATGAGTCTACCGAGGGTATCTGCTCCGTACTTCCTCATCAGTCTTGTAAGAAGGTTTCCAAGTTCAGTTCTGGTATGTCGTTTGCAGTCATCGGACATTTCCGCTATAGAATTGAATATCACAGGAAGACTTCCCGCGACTAAGGGTGAAGGGAGTGACTTAGTGTATACCTGAAATAAAAGCACAGTATTCTATATCTCTAGTAGTAACATTTGCGATGAAATCTGAACAACATATAATTGTTACCAATTTCAAAATATTTACTTTTCAAGTTTTGCATCACTTTCTGTAACAAGACAGTCATTATTTTAAAATATTACCTTCAGGAAGGCAATGCAGGCCGAGACAACCTGCCTATTAGAGGTTTTAATCAGTTCGCATATATTCTCCATAATCCTCTGCAAATTCCCAATGCCGAGAGCCGCAGAAAAGTTGTAAGTGGCAGATGCGAGGCACCAGATGGTGGCTGTGGATACGCTGACTGTCCCTTGCAAACCAGCTTCCAGCATGACTATAAAGTGGTCTAGGCCGTTCTTGTGGGCTTGAAGTGTCTCTCCAATAGTGTTGACCAGATCAAAAGCACCCTGTCTGCATTTGGCATTGATGTCTTTAGTGCAGATAACGGCTTCAGGGAGAGCACTCTTGATAAGTTTGCTATCCTGATCGAGATGCGGCTGTGACTTGATGAGGTAGTCGATACACCTGTGATTTTAAAAAGAAGTTCAATTACAATATTTTATGAGTTCTACAAAGCTTGAATTGAAACCATTACAAATAAAATGATAACATTCTTTTCAATGTGCAGTGCAATTTTACCTGAGTCGTGTGGCTTTGCTAGTGTCAGCTGCCTTATTGAGCGACTGAACCAACATCTTCTGTATCTTCTTTCTATTTTCAGTGAGGAACTTTTTGCAGTTCAGCTTAAGACTCTTGAACAACTCTTCGAGTATTCTGTAAGCTTTCTTGTGTTCCATGTCTACCATTTTTGCTTTTTCCTTAAGGGAGGTGTTATCTTCCTGCTCCTCGGTTTCCATCTCATCTTTTTTCTTGTTTTCCTTTTTGGCAGACTTTTTCAACTCTTCCCCTGTTGTTTCACACAAGGGGAACACCCATTTTTCAAATAGAGCGGTGATGTTTTCAACAGTTTGGTAAAGTACGAGAGGTCTGATGATATCCAAGAGGCACTCTTTCTTAAAATAGTTTTTATCTGCTCCTTCTAGTTGCGATAAAGCATTTTGGAAAAGCTCATGTCGCAGTGTGTCTGGAGTTACAAGAAGGTATACCTAAAAAATTGCATTATTGAAAAGATTTGAAAAAATTGAACAAACAAAAAAATAATAACAGTAAATATAATACATATTATATTTACTTGAATAGTTTCCAGAGCTGCCAGTCTCTGTCCTTCAGCATAGCTTCCCTTTACCGGTGTCATATAAACATTGAGCAAAAGTGGTAAGAAATTCTTTGCGAATCTACCAAGCTCCTCAATATCAGCATTGCTTCCCCCGTCATTAGTAGTGTTTATTAACTTTCTCAGGCCCTGCATAACTGATGGTCTAAAATCGGAGTTATCCTTGAGCACGTTACCCAATATACGGGCAAGGGATTTAAAATTATCTTTAACATCACTCGGCGAGTTGCAAAAGTTGGGTAGCAAAGCCCAGAACTGTCCGCAGAGCAGATTGTAGGTGTGGGCGTTGACTTCGTCTTCTGCCGCTGCAGAAGACTTGGATTTATTTCGGCACAGAGATGCCAGTTCCAAAATGTCCTTGGTGAAATATTGCAGGGTGGTGTTTTGCACTTTTTCTTTGAAAACGGGTAACAGCCAACTGCGATCTAGATTAAGTGTGTCTGCAGAGTTCCTCAGAGGGATGCATTGCAAGACAAACTCTGGACCGAGAGATTTGACAGCACATCCAGTGGCGTATTCCATTTCTTTGACGAGTGTGAAGTTGTGGCTTTCTCGCCTTTCATTGAGATGAATAAGTAACGGTGCTAATAAAGGCTTGATTGAGTCTGTTCCAACCTGTAAATTCATTTTGATCAATATAAACAATAAAATAAATCAAACTTGATTTTAATTATGCTTAGGATATCGGTTGGTCTTAGTTCCATATCGCTTATCATTAAATAACACATCAAAAATATTTATTTTACAACTGACCTCAAAGCAGACAGCAATAGTCAATATGACATGCTTGGTAGATTGGTTGAACGGATTATCTAATCCAGTTTTGATAGATTTAAAGATTGACTCTAAATTGTTCCAATATTTCTGTGCTGATTCTTCAGTGTTGCAAGCCGGCTTAACACAATCCAACAGAATTGCCTACAAAGAGATTCATCATTATACAAAATATAATCCACTTTTAATTTACTACTATGAGAATAAAGCCTGATTGACAAACCTTGATTGCATTTGAGGCGGCAGACGTGATTTCCATCTTGTCGGCCAACCATAGCTCAGAAACACAATTCTGTACAAACACCGGTAGAGCATTCATACAAATATTCAGGTCCAAACTAAAAACATTTGATAAGATTTAATAATTGCCTTTTTTGAAGAAATAACACCAACAATTCTGACTTCCGTTGCAGTAATCTACAAACCAACATTAATTTTACTTGTAATAACCACAATCTATGAAATATTTAACAAACCTTGCAAGGCACACGAAAGCCTGCTGCATTACCGTGACCCAAGCCAGAGTCTGTCTGGAGTCTCCGACCCCTGGCCTGTAAGCCGACAGAGCCCGGATCAGCTGGGCAGCGAGGGCAGGAGTGAGATGTGAAGTATCTCCCATGGTTGTGAAGAGAGAGTGCAGAGTGCGAAGACACCATGTTTTTATTAAGATATCATTTTGGGTCATTAGCGACAGCATTGATTCACACGTACTCTGAAACATCAAATAGAGAAAATCAAATTTTTGTTCTGAAAAACTTCGAAAGGACCTAGAAAACAGTTAATTATATAACACGGTAATAATTGCTTACCTTGATGTACTCTTTGCTGAAAAGAGCAATCACTTCCTTAAGCAATGTGAGGGTGTGAAGTACGGTGGTCTGATTGGCCTGGAGGACTTCTCCCTTCATCTGGATGATGCACATCATGGCTACGCGGTTAGCAGCCGGATGCAAACTGGGAATCTACGCACAAAGTACATAAATTAAAATAGCAGTCATAATCAACTCAAATTAAAAAAGCTCCTAATAGACACCTTTTGAACAGACAATTTAGTTTCATGGGCATTTTTTCAAACTGAAACTGAACAATTCTTCAGAATAGTTTTGTAACACAATATTTAAGTAATAAATTCACACGTCATCAATGAGATATATCCTCATAGAATTCAAACCCACCCCTTCAATGGCTAGTGTTTTAATATTTTACACCAATTTGGCTCAGTAAGTAAGCAAGAATGGTGTACGGTTAAAAATGTAGATTGATTAAATATTTGATGATAACCATCAGAAAAATTCAATTACTATCAAAATTATTTAAAACTATACAATGGCTTATAATTACATTTGTTTGTTCCTCTGAAGGCAACATGAAACAGCTTCCTCGTAAAATAGCACAGACTGCATGTTGAGCAGCTTTACGAACCTAGAGGTGACAATAAAATTTCAAATCAAAACAGTTTGAGGCATACGATAAAGTTGATATTGATGAAACTTATTAAAAAAAGATGTAGATTTAAAAATTGATTGCCTTTGGTTTGGAGTGGATGACAAATGCTAGAATGGAGTCAAACACTTTCATAGTAGAAGAATCACTCCACGAGGCATAGTCTTGGGCTCGCAGGAAGACAGACAAGCAGCCAATCAGACAGCGAAGAATGACATTATGGTCCGATTCTGCGTATTTCTCCAAGAGGTCCACAAAAATGTCGACAGCATCAGAGAACTGATTACGCAGCACAGGCTTAGGGACTGACTTGAGTCCCATAGACAGGAGAGAGATAGTAGCTGCTATTCCATCATCGCCCTCTGTGGCTTTAAGTGTTTCAATCTGAAAACAATAATAATTTATTTAAAAAATTATCTCACTCCATATCCAAGCTATGGTGTACTCCATTTTTTGCCATATGGAATTAAAACATTGGATTTTGAGAGCAAGACAGACAAGCTGAAAAAAGGTTGTGTCTCATGTTGAAAATCCAAAGAATGGAAAAATTGTCTTCGAAAAGCTGTGCCATTGAGACTTTATATTGCGTTTTTACATATACATTAAATTTATATAACTTACAAGTGCTGCATAGTATTCCGTGCTGGATTCCGAACCCCCTCTTTCTTTGATAATTTCTGTTACAGCCGCCAAGATAGCCAACATTTCTTTGTGAAGTGAGC
The DNA here is from genome assembly GCA_022113835.1 of Atopsyche davidsoni. Lineage (NCBI taxonomy): Eukaryota > Metazoa > Arthropoda > Insecta > Trichoptera > Hydrobiosidae > Atopsyche > Atopsyche davidsoni. Next base: position 3,502,335 of record JAILWY010000011.1, on the reverse strand, counting down.
ATTTTGAGTCAAATCCTTTCAACAATCTGAAAACATGTTTAAATTGAATATTAAAAATTTAAGAAATTAAGTCGGTTTGGAATTGAATAGAAAAGTAATTTAATTTAAACCTACCGAGTGAAGCTGGCATTGGAGCATGCACTCCAATCTGATGCAAATGTTTGAAATGTTTTGTACGAACCCACACCGGATTCGCTATCGTTTATTTCAGATTCGTCTCCGTTTATAGAAATATCCTGGAAACTCTTGGCAATCGACAATTCGCTGACAGCACTAGATTTCTTGACATCTCCCAAGCCATGACCAAACACATTGACCGCATTGTGTTTTTTTAACGCGTCAGTTGTCAGTCCACTGTTATTTCCTACAAAAATAAATAATCCTCTTAATATCACTACATAATATAGGAAAGCCGATCAGACTAAATAAGAACTACTCATTTACGATGCGGTTTTACGACGCATACCTAAATTTTCGTGGAAGAATTTTGATTTGGCGAGATCACGAAATTTAGTTACTGTAGGGTTGGAGCTGGAAGATTGTCCTTTCCTCCACCTTTTTCCTTTGGGCTGGCCTTTAAGTTTGGACCGAAATTTTCCCATTTTATTTTATAACTACTTTGACACAATATTTACTGCACGTGGACGAGAAGAGTGAAATTATTACAAAGTTAACCTAGCAAATTCCAGGTTAGCCATCATCACGCTGAAATGTCAAAAAGTTTTTGGCTACCGAGTGAAATCATAGACAAAAATCCAAACTTATTTCAAAATTAAAAAATTATTTTATATAATGCGAGTAAAAGAGTAAAGTACCACACACACGTACAAACAAATTGCCATATCGTTTAGTAAATTGAACCGTGTGTAGCGAATATCGACAGTTTTTGTGAGATTTCGCTGATAAATCGACCTCCCAACCTAACCCAACTCTTCGGTTGTCAGACGAGTCAGGAGCCTTTACCACAATGGTCAAATTATATACCCCAATAAACATATCAAGGATCACAGACACCACAACAAATTTATCTACTACCAAGGTATATTTTTGTTCGTCCAGCTGAACCTAAACGCGGTTCAATATCCTCAAATCATCTCACACATCAGAACCAGAAGCATAGTTTTATGCTTTGCTTGTATTTTTGTTAATAAATTTAAGTTCTATTTTATTGGCTTTTATTATTTTTTAAATGAATAATAATATTATTTTGAAGTTTTTAAAATACTATAAGAAATGCAATGCAAATTTTATAACCTACTAAGTATTTTATTTACAGCGTATCAAGCATTTTGGAAATTGGGTTTATACTTTTTTACATTACTTTATTTTAAAGTTAATATTTCATGACATTAGAATAAAATGAATATAAGTTAAAGATTGCGTAAACTGGCCACGGACTTGATTGCATCCGGTGGTTGGTGTGATTGATGGCTGCTATAAAGACTCTCCCCACTATTTTATTAAAAAGATAATTCCATCATTTGATTTTTTTATTTATTGATAAACAAAAATATAAATATTATTGTTCTTTTGAAAACATATTTATTATAAATAAAATTACAATTAAAATAAACAATTAAATAAACATACAAAAGAGTTTAAAATTGAAATTATTTTGTTGAAGTAATTACTGAGCTTGACCAGGTCTTGGATTCCTTGGGTTTAGGACAGTTCTGTTTGTAAATGTAATAGTAACATCTTGAACAATCATGTTAGGAGTCAAAAAGTCATCAATTGTCTGAACGCCATCGGCAGGAACTCTATCAAATGGATATCCCATGGATCTCCTATCAGGATACAGTTTGTCCTTGATGCCGCAATAGCTTGCAGCATCAGCACATGCACCATCCAATGACTGCTCTACCTACAAAGTTAAAAATATTGTAAGTTGCTTTGCTCATACTTAAAACTGATAACTTGGATTACTACATTTATAGCTTGTTAGCATTATTAGCTTGGATTACAACATTTACTATATACATACCTTATCAAGTTCATAGTTGGAGATCATGACAAATAGCTGACATTCCATTCCACTCAGTGTTCCACGAGGTAACAAGACATGCTGTGGCCATCCACATCCACAGAAGTTGAATGAATCCTCAGTTTGTCCTTCACGTCCAACCTCCAAATTTCGGAAAGTTCGCTCAAAAGGAATAGTTACCGAAGACTCATCAGAACGGCGAGTTATTTCATTCTGTCCAGGTTGCACTGTCAACAAATATTTTTCATTACTAATTTCCGAGAAACATAAAAGCTAGATTTCATAAAATATATAAAAAATAATGCTTACGTGTAGTGAAAAATCTATCCATCTCAATGAACATTAGACGCTGCTCACCCAGATTCCAAGGTAGACCACGCTCATCAAATTTAGGAGAAAGAAATATCCTTACGGTTCCCAATTTAGCAGGTCCTGCGTTGTTAGCCAATATTCTAAAAGTTATAAATTTGAGGACCCATGGAAACACAAAAATTTCACACTAGAAATCACACTTATGTAATAATATTATCAAGTTAATCTATTTCTTACCTGTAAGTGAAAGGTGTATGGTTGAGGTGAGTTGTACGAACAAAAACTCCACCTCCTCTGACAAAATCAAGCCCACGAGATAAATCTAGATCGCTCTGCATCCAGAAGGTTTCCAATCGATTGGGAGTTCCTCCAGAAGGTGTCATCTCTACTTGAGAAATTGTAATATCTTGATTATCAAGCTAGAAGTAGAAATAAAAATTTCACAAAATGTTGGGTATTCTGATATTACAGGTGAATAGGTAATTTTTATATATTTACACGAGCTCTAGAGTAGCGTGGGAGAGTGGCTTTATATTCCTGGAACAGCTCATCTATGTAACCGTGCCAACGGAAAAAGATGGGATCTCTCAAATCTGTAGCAGGATCAGCCATTACACCGAAGCGTTCCTGTCGATGAATATGCATAAATAAATACCACGGTTTACACTGTACATTTATTGGATCATTTTAATTATGAAAAGTGCTTCACCAAATATCTGTTGTCCGGATCATGAATGTACCCAAGGAACAGATGTCCACTATTGTGTGCACTCCCGTAGTATGCACTGTTGATAGTCAAAGAACTAGCTTCAACCAGGTTACCCAAGATATCTATTCCTGTTGTTTCATCCAGAGGGATTGATTCCCCAGCAGCCTATACATATAAAATTATTTATTTAAATGTATGCTTTGGTTTTGATCGAATGTTTTAGATTATTGAGACATTTATATTCAAAATACTCACGTTGATAACATTTCCAGAATGTATGGCATCATAAATCCTTCTGAGATAAATTTCAAAGTCGCTAATTGATATGTTTATCTCGTCAACATCTCTTCTCAAATCACTCATAACCATATTTTCTTGTCGAGGTGCCCACCCTCTGAGAAAGAAATATTATTATTGTCGTTTCTGACATAAAATCAAGTATATTGTAATATTCAAACAGATTCTCTCACCTCGAGGCTAAAATTGTATCTAGCTTAGGGAAGTATCCTTCTTTGATAGGATCACGGAAATTATTCAGTTGCTTAACGCGAGGCAGCATATTTCCCAAGCGTTCAAAATTATACCTAAAACCAATAAGAATAAATTATTGACTTGGCGTCAATGATGAATATTGTTGACTCCTGATCAAGAATTCACCAGTGAAATCACCAACACGACACATAAATCTTAATGGTATGTTGTGAATATGATTATTTCGGTTTCGGTTCAGTACATACTCATTCCTCAATTTCTCAGTAGCAAATTATGTGATCTTACTAAATCAAAATTCATTTATAAAAGTTTATATTATTTGATTGAAGTTTAAAAAGACAAAACCCAACTTAACCTAACCAATGTGTTTGTGTGGATTTAAATATGTATCAATTATAAAATAGAGTTGATGCATGTATCACCTGGCCTGAATTTGCTCATGCATGTAGTAGAAGAGCTCGCCTCGTCGATCCTTAGCAACAATGGCCCGATTGTTGGATTCAAATGGATAAACAAGATGCCAGTGCCAGTGGTGGAGGTTCAAGCCGATATCTTCTCTCCAGTAAGCCACTCGGTGCTCTTCATCTAAGTCAGAAGCCGTGTAATCTTTAGGGATGACGATAGGCTCCTGTAATCAATATTTCATAATAAAGAGTATTGATAACCTGCATGTTAAACTGAAAAATATTTTATAATTCTGACAAAACATGAATAAATTAAAATCTTTACTTCTAGTATTAAATTTACTAATAGTGTGTTACAATTAAAGCATATTAAAATCTATTCATTTTCTCTTTAGTATGCATTGTTTTGGATAATGATATGCTCAAAGTGGAAATTTAGAATATGTTTTATTGAAAAAATTTGGGCCGTTTGATGATGATGACCTTGAATCTGTATAGTCATTGATATCAATTTATACGTAATAAGGTATTGAGAAGATTATAGCAAGACAATGCTATGATTGCTTGTTGCCGTGTTACTAATGGGAACCTCCACCGTGGTTGCAATACAAAAAGATGCTAAACATTTTATTTCCCATTCGTTGGTATTTCTATGATTAAAAAAAAAATTATTTATAATGTTCAAATGTCCAAGACAGGAGTAATTATAATACCATTTATGAGTAAAACTGAAAAATAAACTGATTTCTTAATTATTATTTACATTAAATATTTCTTACTCTGAGCTCAGGGGGCACCAGGGCTGCTTCTTCTCTGGCTTGCTGGAACACTCCGGAGTCGAAAAAACGGTCAGGAAATGTTTGCACTAGAGTAGGAACTTGAATTCCATTTGTATCAGGCCTGAAATTATAATATTAATTTACACAGAAACATTATTTATTGCTTTTTACTAATGCGCTATATGCAGGACTTAGTTTGTTTAAGTTTAATTTTATTGAACAAATATTATGCTCACGGTAGAAGTGACAATAGATGAATTAATGTAAGTAATTTACCTATGCAGAAGAGCAACACTGAGGCAGTAGTTGTACATGCCAGGATTAATTCTGTCCTTGCAGTACAGAGAAGTTGATAAAAGTTCATCCAGATCACGACAAGCTGAAATACAGATTAACAATCAAGTATTACTAAAGGAAATGAAGTGTTCGACGATTTGAGCATTTTTAGTGATGGATGGCCAACTATAATTATTATACATTTTCTTCTCTGGATATGTTCTTCCTGGGACTATGGATATGATTTGTACTAAGAATCTACTAAATATGATAATCATTACCATTATGATACAATTACAATTCAGTAATGTAATTTATTGAAATTCAATAAGGACAGCTAATATAAGATATTTAACTAAATAAAATACACAGTCTTCTTCTAATAAGTCAAGGGGATCTGGTGCTTACCCATGAATGTATCAATTAGAGACGCAGCAAGACGTCTGTGTCTCGGGATGAAAGGGGAGAAGCCATCATCCCTTGAGAGCTGTTGAGGTCCAGTGATATCAGGAGGCGCAATGGCCCTAACAGGAACATGTTCAGAGGCTTCATCTCCAAAGCGATTGACAATCTGAGTTCCTATACTCTGGTAACGGTCTGTCTAAAATTTTAAAAAATAATAATTATGTACCGATATGTATTTCACTAGAAACACAAAATATTTGGCGATATTGAGTAGAGAATGTGTTTGGTGAGTAGAAATATAAAGGATGAATAAAACATGTCTGATGCAGTTTTATTCTGAAACTATTTCCAACCCCTTATTTACACAATCTAAACTATTGTAAGTATTCAATTGTGATAGGTGTGTATTTTTATAACAAATAACAACAAGGTTATGAGATTGAAAGAGGTAATAGATTGTCTAAGGAGTATTGTTACATGTTAGCGAAATAAGGTTGAATTGCAAAAAATCAATACAAATAAATACCACCATTCCAGTTCAGCCAATTTTTATAATGTTGGTTTAAAAAGAGCTTATTATTGAAATGAAAAAGGTTTTATTTAATTTTTTACATGTTTGATTCTCAATCAAAATAGATGAAAGTTTTTTATAAAGAAATAATAATAATAAATAAAGTATTTCAATTATTAATAAATAGCCAATCTGAAAATATATTACGGGGTTTTTTGCACAAACTCAATATTGATAATAAAGAAATCCATGTACGCTACCGCCTAAGCTACATCTTGTAAGTCCCACAACCGGCGCGCAGGATCAGGAGCCACCCATGCACCATATTGTAAGCATAGCCCTAACAACTGTTATAAATAACATAAAAGAAAATAATTAATCTTGGAATTTTCATACTAACCAGAAAATTTGAAGGAACATCAAAGATAACTTGTTCATTCCCTTTACTCGTGAAAACTGGCTCAGAAGGCCTATCAAAAAGAAGTTGAAATTGCCTTTGTTTGCTGGACATTTTGAGTATCTATTATGTAACTTTACACAGCAAAATAACCTCTTACTCCAAACTAAGAAGTTGAACTGAAACGAGACAGCGTAAACTACATTGTTTTCTTGCATACGCACACCATATTATATTGTATCCTGTCGAGTTGAGTGCAAAACCACAAAACTTTACATTGTAAGTATAATTTTATACAGAACTTCAAAAGTACTTTATTATTTTAATATTATTTATACTTGTTAATATATAAAAGCAGCATTTTGAAAAAAAAAATTGATAAGATAAGATACTTCTGCTTTATTCACATATTAATTGTGTAACGAAATTAAAATATTTTATTTTTTACAATATTTGAAAATCAATAATAGTATGAATAAAATATAAATACATGCAGTTTGTTAAAATATAATATAAATTCATATTCTCTTAATAAAACTATTAAAGTTTAGAAGCTTAATTAACAAAACAACGCCCGGGAGCGATGCTTTAAAATAGAGATAGTAAAGCTCGCAATTATATATATTATACCCACCAAAATATTGCCATTGACAATAGTAATTTTTAAATAACAAAATGAACTCAACCTATTTATATTTGAGTATAAGAAAATGAATCCTAAAAAGTTCTCAAAACAGTTGGATTTGGTCATTTTAACATCTTCGTAAGTGTAGTATTTTATTTTAATATTAGGGTTCATAGCTTTTGTGATCAACTGTATTTAATGATACGCGATTTTCCAATGCATATATTGATTACTATCAAAATTTTAACAAACAAAATTATCGTCATTGGGTATTTTTTATTATTGTTGTGACTGCAAATATGTTTTTGTCAAAGTGTATTGTATCCACATATTTAATTTCTGATATATATTTTACTAGTATACAAAACTTTTATATGAATAGATTTGAAGATAATTTGTCCATTGACTTATATCTTGGTTGTCCATAGTAATATTTTTGTTATTTAAAAAAATTGCATAAGTATTGTTAACCGCAACTTCTTCAACTTAATATTAATAGAAGGTTTATTAATGTCTGATGAAGCTCTACGAAGGATGAAGTCGCTTAAAATTAAAAATGTCATAATATCGATTTCTGTTGTAATTTTGAAAAATTAAATAGTTCTGGTTTATAAAATTTTTATTTACTATTTTAAAAGTAATATAAAAACTACCATATTTATTTATATAGTTGTACTGAAAAACAGGTGAAATTTTATTATGTGTTATTGTACTTCACAATCACAACAATAGAAACCGCTGATGTACTAAAAATGCATTAACTCTTTAAAGTTGTAAGTAACTTGATTGCTTATCTATTATTGTGTGGTTAAATTAATAATATTTTGCACGGGGCCTTTGCCACAATTGGAAATTTATTAGGAAGTTGTTAACCAATATTGATAAGAATCACCTTTGGAAATATACAAGTCTTGATTATATTAGAAGATTAACAATAAGTATTATTGGTTTAATATTTTAAACAGTATATGAAAAACCATATCATCCAGGAATATATATGTTTTAAATATTAGGAATCGTGTTGACTGTGTGCTTTTTTGTATCATAGGTTTACATATTTTAGAGTTATATGGTAATTTTAATTTGCTTAAGTAATCATGTACTTATTTTATTGACAAAAGATTTCCTTTCAATGAGGACTAGTCATCCTTGGCACTCATCACATAAATGATATTACTTTATCCTTTTTGGCTTTCAAAGTAATTTTATACTAATTCATATGACGATTTCACTAGAATGATATCATTAGATATATTTTATTTAAGTAATAATAAACATTTTATATCAGCTTTAATTCTTTTCTTCAATGGCTCAATAAAGAAGTTAAAAAAATAAAATGAATGTTAGCCAAAATTTAAGCGCTACAAGTTTTGTTACATTTTATAGAAAAATACTAACAAAATATGATTTGTCTTATTTAATGTAAATCTTTGACATATAAAACAATAATATAATTGAAAATTTTTCTCCTCCTATTTTTAATCGTAAGTTTGTCCCCCCCACTATTAGATAATAAATAGTATTTTATTTATTTATGATTTTATTAAAATTCCTACAGTAGAATGTCCATACGTTTTTCTTAACTAAACCAAACTAATTTCCGGTATGTTTTTATGTATAAGATCATGAAATATTGTTTTATTTTAAAATTCGTTTTATAAGAGAACTTGTATTAATAATAACTTTCTAATACAATATATTTTGTTTAGCATTTCAATTGAATTAAAGAAATACTTGGATCTTTTTGCATTATTAGCATTTGCTTTTTTTTAATGATTGGTGCTTTGCTTTACTTTGAATTTTACCTTACTAGTGCCATTAATAACCAAAGCGCGCTTACTATGTATGCGCTACAGAGAAAGTATGCCAGAATAGAACGTTATAGTGTACGCTGTGTAAAAGTATTCTGTGCTTATGACAGGCTAGACAACTTCACACTGTGATAAGTATTCTGTGCCCAAAACAGCTTGGCCAACATAACGATACTAAGCCTCATCGCCGTTTGACATTTCATAAATGATTGCTTCGAGCAGATTTTTTGGGATCTGTTTATAGATACAACATTGTCAAGTATTACAGATTTTTTTATTGTTGCCAAAATAAGTTTCATTATTGGTTTCATATTTTCTGTTGTATAAAATGGAGGCTGCTGTTGTAAGTCTAGAGAATTCGGTTAGTGATTTTCATTATTACCTTGCATTGAAATTATCGTGAGTATTAAAATGAAAATACTAAATCAAACGTATCTCGCAAAAACGATATGTTTGAATAATCAAATTATTATATCATATATTACTATAAGGTAAATTGGTTGTTTGACATCGTGCAATTTTGATAAAATGTCGCTAAATTCTTTACTAACAGGAACGCCTACTTAGGTCCTGGTGTTTAAGTTTTAGTTAAAATAAAATTCTGTCAACAGTCTGGATGAATAATAACCTATTTTTTTTTTAATTATGCGTGTTGCTGGCATATTTAAATTTGATATTTATCTTATCTTTTGTATAGGTTAAAAGAACTGATGAACGACTTGACATGATGGCTTTCAAGATTGACACGGTGGAGAGGCAGATATCGGAGCCCGACCAAAACCCTGAAATGTCTGTTATGAAACTCCTTAAATCTGTCACAGAGGTTTGACAATTTGTAATTCATCTTTTGCTCTAACAAACTAATATGCAAAATATTGGTGATATACTGTCTCGATAAGTTGGATTTTTAACACTCAATTATAAACAATGTTTCAAGCAATTGAATAGATAAATACCATTTTTAGTGAATGATTCATTAAAAATTCATATATTCCAGGAATAAATATTTTTTCAATGCTGAACAATTTCTAAAAACCAAATGCATGAAAGTCACCAATTTTTAGCATTTACTTGATGTTATTGTAATGTAATTAATGAAGGTGTTTGGTCTTCTGTAAAAATAATTAAGCTAATATTGACAATATCTTTAGAAACACTTGTTCAGGTTAAAACAAAGAAGATTAGGATAAGCTACATTAAGTTTTAGTGTTGATGTCTTCAAGACTGCTTAATTATGAAAAGTGCTTAATTCTTTTAATAACGCTGAAATGATTTTTAAAGGAATAAAAACAATGTTCTTACTATTTAAGAATATTCATTAGCTTGAGGCCGTTTAGTTTTTATTATTAAAAAATTCTTTTACATGATAAGTCACAGACTAAAAAAAAATGGTGAGTAAACTGAAATTTATTAATGGCAACTATATTCTTGCTTTGCTATATTGTGAGAACAAAGCTGTAGGTTATTTTTATCCGCTTTTCTATTTATTTGCGTTTAATATTATATTAATCGCAGTGTGGGTTTTATTAATTTGGAAAAAATGCAAAAAGAATTGCACAAACATCAAATAATTCCCCAAAATTCATCCATTGTGTATACAGAATGGAGAGTATAAATTTTTAACTTAATAGGATATTCATTAGTAAAATTTTATCGAACATCACATGGAAAATTTATCATGTTCATATTCGACATATCACCTTCATTCTTGTCATTTTCAGTATCAAATTTGACTTCTGATGTTATAGCGCTTTTTATATAAAATGAGAATATCGTTCTAATCATAACTCATGTAGATGTCGTAAATAACAATTCTTCTTATTTAGATTTAGTATAAAAACAAAGGTGTCCTCAATCAGCAACCTGCGTAAACTTGATGGATAATGTAGCTGGTGTAGCTTTCTCTTTGGATTTCACATTTACAAGTCATCCATCACATAATCAACAGCCATTGTCATTATTAAGGTGTCAAATAATATTAAAATCATATAATTACTGGCAATCAACTTTTTGTTGTAATAGATCATCAATTGGTGTAATTACAGTATTTTTTAAATGTGCAATAAAATGTGTAGGCAATTCTATAATCTGATCTCAAACTTTGAAATCTGATTAAACAATTTGTTTATTTAAAAAGCAACAATATTTTTTTATTCTTATTTACAAATTCTGTGGAAAATTAAATATCTGTGAAAAGTCATAAATATTCATTCGTTACTATGTTATTGTTTATAATATTTTATTAATATTATGTTTTTTCAAACTAAGATTGCTGTAAATAATTTTTATAAATTCCAAGACTTATTTTTATCAGATCATAAATTACTTTAATAGTACTTATAAGTACAGCGGCTATAAAAAAATAGATTATAAAGTTTGCTTTCATCCAGGATTTCCTACATTTTTTATGATTCACAATAACCATACTTTATGCATGTTTTCTATTAGAATTCTTTGCGATACAGGTAAAGAATGACTACCAGAACCTTCGGAAGGAGATTCTGGAGGTTCAGGAACTGCAGCGCCAGGTTAGTGATCGTCTCCGACAGCAGGTCCAGCAAGTGCAGGGCCGCTTCTCTAACCTCAAAGAACGCATCGCTGCCGTTCCGCACAACTAATCACACGCTAAGCAAATCACCACATTCACTTGTACATTAAGGCTGACCTTCACCAGAGAGAACAAATCTCACTTCCGTTCCCTTATGAACTGCACTCGGAGAGTATTAGCTGCAACAGCTGTCATTAAAAATGACATTTTTTTTTTGTTTAGAAGTAATTTCGATCCGAGAGTTTTCTCTGACTAGCAACTGCTGTCAGGGTTACTGGTATACTTACACGTTATTATCTGATAGCAACGTAGCCAGAAAAAGTTTTTAACATGACTTTTGTGTCTCTGAGATTTTTGTTCTCTCCGGTGGACGCTGGAGAAAAACCCAGAAAAGAGCAACACAGCCGTGAAGTTCAAAAGTTAATTTTAAATATGTATATAGCAGATATATCAGTTGTTTATGCTGTTAGTTTTTCAATAGTAAATTTTACTATTGTATTGTTATTTATTATTGATATTCGTCAAACAACTTTCAGTATTTGACAATGCACTAAGTGCACATACATTATACCGGTGAAGTCACAAGTTTATTGTATTTTTTGTGATAAAAATATATCTATAATACATATTAGCCAATAACCTCTTACTGCACAATAATTTTGTCTAATATATTATGTACATATATAATAGTAATAATGAATAGATTAAGTGTTTTTTTTATATAATGATGGGCTCTATATCTAGTTAATAGGCATTTTTTTATTAACAAGAAAAATGTATTTTCTTAATTGAAATTTACATCAGATGTGGAATGGAATCCAAGCTTTGTATCAATTGTTATATTTATAAATGTAATACAGTACTTTTTTTTGCTATTTAAGCATTTAAAAAATGCAAAGCTTATTTTTATTTGGGTCGTTTTACATTTTTATATTCTTTTGTATCAGACCAAGTAAAAAAAAAAACTAGTCATACCTCAAATTACAGACATCTAAAATTATTGATAATTATCTCCTCGAAGTTGTCTTCCAAATTATCTATGTATGATTTATTGATATTTTTCTATTTAAACAGATACTCATATATGAGTGACCAAAATCACACAAAATATGGCAATCTTTCATAAGTATAGTATATTATTCAATATTCTGCCCGGGTGGAAAAAATAAAAATCAATTTTTTAACACGATTACGTAGAAATTTCAATACGTTAATGAGACGGTTATGTGAGAGTAAATATATATTACTGTAACCGTAATACAGTGAATGCATTGATAAGTTAAAAATTAATCTTTAATAATTTTTTTATTTTGAGATAGCTCCGAGGTATGACTGCTGCTTTGTTAAGAATAGAAATAAAAGTATTGTAATAATTATTTTCTTTTGATGCAATTCAGAAATATTGTTGATTGGAAACGTGCCATGTTAATCGGTCCATATCTGATGTGAACTTAAAGGACTAAAATTACTCCGAATCTAATTCTTCCTAATGTCTACAAAGTGACTGTAACATTTAGCATTTATCTTAAAAAACGACAGGCGTCCTAATGAAACGCCTAGCCACACGTATTTTCTACTAACAGTATAAAATGTATTATGCGTACATTCCTTCTAGGTCTTTTATATAAAAATCTTTACAATTAGACGTAAGATACTCGTAGGTCTAAAATTATTGAATTTAATTTCGTGTTTCGTGGACGGACGGTAGCTCTTAAAAATAAAAATATTGTAAAGCCAAACGCACCCGTGGTGAGCACCCACTGGGTGACCGATCGCCTCATTGTCATGTATTAAGCTACTGCAGGCTTCTCTCCACCCATCCTCAGCATAGCTGGCTACATCATTTTCATGAAATATTTGTCAATTTCGGTATGCACATAAGATGTTATTCCATTCGCACAAAACACAGCAAACATGTACTAAGGCAATGCATTTACTTTATCCCCTTCTTTTATGCTTAGTGTCTTATAATATTTTTATTTTTGAGCTACCTTGTGAACCGTGTATACCATAAAATGTATTATTTTCATGACGACTTCTGTTGCAATACTTGAAATGCCAAATAGATTAATAAGAATATATATTACAGATTTATGTATTTACAAAATCATTCTTGCTGTGCAATCTATCACATATTATTTTTTTAAACTTGTGCAATAGGTGTGAAAATAATTAGATTATTTTAGTTAGATGTTGCATGTTGCATATTTTGGCTTAAGTTTCGACAGCAGACTTTTCATTTACTAGTTGAATAGATGGAATGTTAAAAATACTCAATTAACAAGGTGCTAGGCATTGATTATGAGATTTATTTTGTGATTTACTTTTTTGTTTTATCTGATGAAATTTAGCTAAGCCGACAGTCGGAAGGTTGCATGCTTAAATCATAAGGCAATGAGATGGGACTGCTCTGTTTGTACATCGGCTGTTCACATGCAAGTCATAATAGTCTTCTTAAGACTGATGGTTGCTCTCTAGAGGCCTGAGACATAACGACTAGGGTATCATGTACATGCAATAATTATTATATCTATATCTTAAAGATTTTTGGTTGCTAGTTGTATTATTTTTCTTGTATATGTGTGTGTGTGTTGACTGAAATATTTCAAAGCTTGGTTCTTCATCTACCTGGTAAATTATGAGTCTGCTCTCAGATTTAATTTAGTTAATCGTCAGCACGATAAGTGTGTTAAATACTATTCTCCGGTCAGCCTGGGAACACTCGCATGTCTAGTCAGTGAACCACGAGAACCAACAACCTCGCCAGTGACTCCACCAAGGCACAGCGCTTAGTGCCAAGAGCTACGTTGGTTTACAATATTAATTTATGTTATTTTAAAGCAATTTAATAAATAATTATTTACAGTTTGACTTCTGAAAGTCACGCACTTGGTGGAGCCACTACAACTTTGAAACCGTAAATGGTAGAGCTGCAGAAAAAAAGGACCTCGGTTTCGAATCAGTGTTAAAATAAACTGTTAGCATTCTTCGATAATTTAAATAAACTTCACCGACTCATAGTCCTATATAAAATATTGCGTTCGAATTCACCACATTGGTTTTTTAGTGTTTTTTTTATCTTTGCAATAAAATAATAAAGTAGAACCTTGAACTAACTTCTTAGCTTTCAAAGCTTGGTTCTTTCAACGTTGGCAGCTTTACCCGGTACGTGTTTCTTGCATCTTCCTTAGATGTTAGCTCAGTAAGCAATGATACAACCACATGTCTGATCTATGTGTAAGTAGAGCCACTAGGTTAGGTAGGATAGTGTACATGTTGTGACCATGCTATACTTAGTTGGACTGTTGCCAGGATAGAAGGCCCTTTCTATCTTAGTCGGTAGTATTTCTAATTTCTTAAGGGAAACTAATACATGTCTGATACTGTGTACTTATAAATTTAATGTGTAGTTGTTGAGATATCATCAAGTCAGCTCGGGCATGATTCAACGGTACTTTTTGTTTTCAGCTGAAGTCTTGTCAGTTAACATTACGTGAGATGGAAATGAAGGGCGAGCCTAAGATTGTGAAACTCACGGAACTTGACTAGCATTAAAAAAAGTGTGGCCATAGTTTTATTTAAGGACATTTTAAAAAAGGCATTTTTAATTTTACACAAGCAATTCTTGGTTTACAAATGTTCAATTTGCCTAATATTTATCACAATTAAACAAATATTTCTTAGTCGCCATTGATACATGCTGTAAAATATTGGTTTACAAGTCACGCTATGGTGATTCTACTCGCTTACAAAAGGAAATAGATTATTTATTAGTTATGATATCATCTTTAGCATTGTATGTCATTCTAACCTCTCCATAAATATCAAAGGTAAACAAGACAAAATCTACTCGGAAATCTAATCTAAATACGAATGAATTGACAAATATATTTGGTAATGGCTTCGGAATGTATGAAACACACACAACGCAAAACACAATACAGCAACCGCGAAAGCAACTCACTTGTAAACCGAGAGTCGCCTGTGTTGCAAATAATTTTTATTTTATTGTGAAATATTAATGAACAATTTAAATATGTCTAATCACACTATCCAAATCTACTGTGAGTTTTCTAATCATCTTTCCATAAAAGCTAAATTTATAGAAGTACTTTCGCAATCCCAAAGCCTTTGGCTATCTGAGCTCGTGTTCAGATCACCAAATATGGCAAATGAATGCTCATGCATTTTTATCATTGTTTTATTTTAATCATTGAATTATTTAAAAAATATATATACCTATATTTATATATATTGTTTATTTATTTAAATTTATTGTTTTGTTAAATGTAAAAATAAGGGAATGAATAACTTGAAACTCAAAATTAGCTTTTTTGTAATTAAGTTGATTTTAAGTTACAATTTTTTTTATTCAGTCTTTCTAGTGTTTACTTTTTACGATTTTTTAAAATTTATTCATAACATGGAAAAATGTAGTACTTGTTAATAAATAATTATTATAGTTTATGAAAGATACATAGGCATTACTTTATTAACTATGCATGAAATTTAGATTTATATTTTGTTGTGATTATTAAATGAAGTAACTTTTTTATATAATTTAAAAATCAATGCATGTAAGTATTTATATTTATTAATTTCATTTAAAAACATGGTCTTTATCAAATACTGTTGTATATCTTGTACATATTATGAAAAAAATAACTAAAACTGTAAACTAAAAAAAACCATGATAAACTGTTATAATTTTTATGTATTTATATAATCATTACGATTGTTTTACCTGTTTAAATAACAATGATTAATAGCTATGTTATGCACTGTAGTGGAAACTCTATTATCCAAATTAAATTAAATAAAGTAATACTTTTAGCATTATCAATTGATGACATTAGTTTCTTTTACTTAACAAGTGATATAGAAAAACAATATAGTAAAATGTTATTCATTGAAATATTTTATTTTTGCTGTGCAATTTTGCTAGTCATAATCCGATTTTTTTCCGAGATATTTGAGTTTCTACTGTATTTGCTTAATATTAAAAAAATAATAATTGAAAATACAATAATTCAAATAAATCATCGCAATATCACATTGCTATAGAAAAGTTTCTAAAACTAGTCGAGGAACATTATGGATTTATCAAAATCATGTATAGTTCAGATCAGGGTACGAGAATGTATTGAGATTTCAGCTCTTCTAAAGTCAAATCCTACGAATATTCAACACTCTATAATATTGAATTGTTCTACATTTTCCCTTGCAATGAATATTACAGCACCGCATAATTATAATCCATACAATTACATTTCCAGTAATATCTTTTTGAGAATTCATTCCAATTTTATATGTAACTGAATAACTTACCCAATGCACAATAATCTTGTCGTAGTTATATACAATCAAATTGTTTGTAATACCAATTAATATTGTTAAACATAAATGTACAGCACGTCGTTGTGGACCGGGACGTTTCGATGCGAAAGTAATATATAAGCAGGCAACATAACCTCACTTTCGTTGTGATTTTAATAACAATACTAACTTTATATAAAAACGATATTTCAATTAGATAACGCCTGCCGTATCAAACTAAACTGCGTTCATATGTAGTGTAGAACGTTCTGACTTGTAAAAACTGCGTAAAATTTTAAAGATAACAATAAAAACTTGCAATGTTGTTATTCTCGGTGGGGATTAAAATTTAACATTCAAAACAATCAACTGCAGGTTTCATTGAATCAATCTAATGTTATGGTGAACACAAGTTCAAGTGAAGTTTGAAGAAACTGGTAGATATCCATGATTCATCTACGATATTCATTCGGATGGATTCCCTCTGATTCTATCATTACCTTGTCAATTGTCTACTCCTAGAGACACTCGCAGCCACCAGAACTTGACTCAAGAAGTTTAACGATTTGAAAAATTTATCCAATAAATCTACTGACTGTCAATTAAAATAAAACTTTCGCACCAAAATTTCCTGGTCCCATATTTTAATTACATATCAAAATGTAATATTTGTTGTAAATATGGTGTTTAGGGATGGAAACTACCTGGAAGGCGGATTGATGGACAGAACTGTTTCTTTTTTCTATTAGATGTTAATAAATTCATCAAGATTCTAGCGCGGCCCTCAAGTTATAATAAGCAATACTTCACAATAATATTCTTTTGAATGTTGAAAACTAAAGATATCCAGTCAATGAGGACGTCGCTCCATCTTGATGATTTTTAGATAAGACTGACTCCATTTCGAATGTAACTGGAAAGTACTTGAATATAAACCGAATTGTAAAATTTCTAGTATGTTATATCTATGGGGAAAATAGTTTTATGGAAGCCTAGTCACCACATGGCTCATAGTTGTAATTAGAATAAGGCATCGTTTACTTTTTATAAAACTTGTTTGTTACAAGTTTCATCGCAATTAAATTTCATGTCAATTCGATCATAAAAAGATTTTTAAGAGAAAATGTTGTCCGCTGTAATAAATATTATCAGCTCGGCGAAAATGGCCTCTGATTAAAATAAAATTGTTTATTATTTTAATCAACTATCAAAACTGTCTGTTGCAGTGAAAAGTAGGGTAATCAGCCTTTGAAAAATGGTAAAAAAATGTGTAAAATTTTAACAGTCTGTCTATCAAACCGTCACGAAATGTGTATTAAAAATATTAATAAAAAAAATCTACACTAAACAATGTTGTGTTTCATTATAATTTAAAAAAAAACAGTCCTTTCGTATTTAATATTTTATATATTTCATATCAAATGAACACGGACATTTTATGTGCATATATTCATTATATCTTTTAAAAAATGGCATTATTTGGAATGTAAAGAAAAAAAATTTAACATTTCAAAGTTTCACCTTAAAATAATAGAAAAGACAATAAAATCTGGATCCATTAAAAGAACAAATAAAATATCATGCCATTGCATTTCTGTTATGCATAATACGGCAAACAGGGGGTGCGACCTCGACGACATCTCCTAAAAAACAATATCACAGACAGTGTTAGTCATGTTAAGTACTCCTAATCAAACTTGTTCAACTAAATCTAATTCATTTTTGTAAAATCAGTACTTTATACAAAATGGACAAAAGAATTCACAAAGCATCGTTGCGCGACACAATAATGTGTCATTTCTTCACCACACAAGACGTGGGAGTGGGAAGTCAAAACATCAAGTAATTGACCACTCGATTCAATTAAAATTATTTTTGACGTAAATAAAGTTGTACTATGTTTATTATCAACGCATTGACTTCATAAGTCAACATTGATAAATTGATACTTTAATGTTGATCATAATAAATTGCAAGGCCCTTCCTTCTGAAGTCAATGGGTTAACGCAACATTGAACACACATAGAAAATAATATTGTAAGTCTGAATAAAATATCAACACCTCCAATTACAAAGACTTGACTAACAATTGGTTTTAGAAATATTTACTAATAATAATAAAAAAAAAAGAAACTATTCATAATTTTATAAATGTACAGATATTATGTTGAAGATACCAATATATTGTAAAAAATATATATACTGAAAAGTTTTACGGCAAAGTATGTTTTTTTCAACAAAGGTCGCTTCAGTCCCTTTTTTACATAACAAAGAAAAAATAATGACTACTACTAAGTGTCAAATAGTCTTTCAAATTCAAAGCAAATTACTGTTATACAATATTAGATCGCAACATAACTACAACGACGACGAAGTAGCTATACTTCCCGTTTTACCCTTAAGGTCAGGGTTAATTAAATCATATTATGGTTATAAATTAATTTTTAAATGGTTTTTTTAATCACAACCAAATAACGCATTGAAATTGAAACTTTTAGAAAATATTAGATTTGTTCATAGTTTGCGGTAGTATTTAAAATAAATACTTTGATTACCAGCCCTTCTCGAGTGGAAGTTTTCAGGTTCCGCCCTCAAAACAAAATTGAACATAGCAATTTTGTCTAAATACTTCAATTCATTATTTGCAAGGAAATACAATATTCAAATTGTACTTTTTTCAATAGTCGTTAGTTTCACAATTTCAAATTATTAAAATATAAAGTCGTTTACAGAAGAGTTTATTGCTCCCGAGTTTTTTTTTCAGCAAACTCCTAATCGGATCCGAAATGGTTATATTGTAAGTATTGTAAACTTATTAGGATAAACCCAAAAAGGTTGTCGACACAAAACTATACCAAAATACCTGGTAACTACAGTATAAACTATGATTAAGTGGACCCGAAGCTAACACACTTCAGGTTGTATAAAATTATTGTCCACTTAGTTTGTGAGCATTCCGACGTGTTATATAAAGCAAAACGTTAGTTTGTAGATAACTGCGGTGTCGCAGAAAGCTACTACCCATTGTCTTCAATTAGCTCCTAGACCAAGGATAACAAATAAGATATATGCCAAAATAAAAGGGTTAAGATTTTTTTCCACGCGTCAATATCTCCACTTAAACCTGTGATTAAAGAGGGGCTTAATTTTGAACAGGTTTAAATGGCGATGTGTCAAATGATGGAGACGAATTCAGTCGGCTTAAAGTGGTGATGCTGAGACAGGGAAGTAGGTTTAGATTGACCTAAAAAGGTGGTGTGAAAGGCGGTGAAAAAGAATACTGTTAACGTCAAAAGAGAGCTCTCAGCCTGGTAGCCTGCAGGTTATGCTTTGGCGACCCGCAGTCTTTTAGCTTTTTGATGCAGTCACTGAGAATACTGGATTTTATTATAATTTTATTTGCACATTCTCAGACGTGCACGAGATTCAGCCGTCTAATTTTCATAAGAATAACAAATGAGCACATTCAGTATGAAAATAACATTTTCACTAGTTATTGTTTGAAATACATCAAGAGTTTGAAGTCTAATATTACATGAACACACAGTTTTACAGATAATTCAACAGTATTTACAACAACATGAAAAACGGCTTCGACAACTATTATACATACATTCAGGAGGTACACCTAACAACTAAATGTAAAAATATCTTTCGTTTTTGAAATAACACTTACATTGAGAATTTTTTCATTTAAAGATGTAAAATTTAAATACTGATTTTGGATACACATTTCATTAATAGATTAATAAAAACTAGGGATAGACCGATTCAGAGATTTCAACATTCCCGATTCATCAATTCGAACCTACAATTGGATGACTTCAATCTAAAAGAGACTGACACCAAATTTTTTGAACAAACAAAACGTTTAATTAAAAAATATAGATTTCATTTAAGATTTGTACCCATTATATTTTTGAGTCACTGAAATTGGACAACTCGTTAGACCCGGTTGTAAAAATTACTAAATTATTTGACAAATTCCTGAATTAATCCAGATGAATATAATTGGCTGCTAAAGCCCTTCGAGCTATTCGGCATGGAGAAAATCAATTTAAAAAATATTAAATAAAAAATATACATAACTTAAAATTGGCCTCTCATCAAAGGATTCTCTTTATGTAAAAAGTCATCCAATTCCTATTCCTATAAAAATGTCCAAAAATTGTTTTCACGTTTTTAGGTTTAATTTAATATAATGGGCCGAAATACAATTATTTCATTTGTTTGGAGATATTTTTGAGGTGATTTATTGGTATGTCGTGTCGGCCACCGGTGGCCGACGCGGCCCAATTGGAATACCTCCGTGTCGGCCACCGGTGGCTGACACGGCAGTCAACGTGTTAAATTCGACTACATCTGGCGAACAGTTGGAATAATAAAGTTCAAAGCAATAAGCATTTGAGCAAATCTCAATATAAAATGTTTTAAATTGTTTATAATTCAACGACAAATCACACATCTCAAAAATGCTCAGTAGCAAATGGGACAGCCGAATGACAAAACATTTGTATCACTCGATATTTAATATTTTAATCGGTCAATTAGTGTTGAAATCTGATCTATCCCTAATAAAAACGTCTAAATATACAAGTGGAAGAAGAATATTTTCATTATCCTATTTATCAGTGACGTGAAGTGAAGATACGCTGTGCGTTAAACACTGGCTTTTATTTAAAGAAACCGGACCCTGTGATCTGATTCGCATTGAAAGATTATGTAAATAAACATTGCCAACGTACTGTGAGATCTGTTGGCAGCATTAAACTCGACAAGGTAGTGCTTTTACAGATGAAAGTTGTGTGGTAGCAGTTACGGTCATTGAAGCAAACTAAACCATATCTCAGGTGGTCTTCAACATGCAGTACATCTCCACTTCACGGCATTGACTTTTATACATACAACATTGAAAAAACGATCAATTTGCATGCCAGGAAAAATTTTATGTTACACATTTATTTCTAATAGAAGCATATAGAAATATAATTAAAATTATTCATATAGCTCCACTGATACAATAGTACCGAGTGGTTTTCATTCGTTCTATAAATTCTTTCACTTCATTGCTCATTGTGGTTGTCTTTATGCAGTTCGTTGCAATAAACGATTGAGAATGCTATTTAGACCAATATATTGTCTTTATATCATAAGTTTTATCCTTTACAAGCTAAAAGCCAGCCAAAATCGAACACATTCATTCAAAAACCCGCAAGATATCGAAAGTGACACATCTAGTATTGCCATATAATCAAAATAATAAATTAAATCAAAGTTTCAAATGAACAAAGTGCAGAAAATTGACAAGCATATAGTAATACATTTTACTTAAATTTTTTCTCATATGAAAATAGCACTTTACGAGGTTCAATACTTAAAGTATCAGTTTGAGATATGCCACTTTTTATACAATTGTGATCAGATCATACCAGCTACGTGTGCCTGAGAAGCACAAGTAATAAAATATATAATTATTTATAAACCAGTTCCGAGCGGTCCATCATACTCAAAATTTCTTTAGAGAGCAGTGCTTTCCAGCGTGGTCTTGTCCGTCTTCTCCTCAGCAGGAGTATCAGTTTTCGGGACACATTTTTCTGGAGTCCTCTGCGTGGCTTTGTTCCTGAGACTGGCGCGGCCGTTTGGATCAAACTTTGAAATATTTCTCTTGACGAGGGACTCGCGCGTTCGCCCGAGACTAGGGCAGTTGATTCTCAAGTTGGCAAGACTGACATAGTTACTTGAGGATATTCCGAGTTCACTGTCCAGCACAATCTTTTCTTCAGGTTTTGGGAGATTATCGATATTATTTAGAGCGCTCTTGTTGTCAGGGGAGATGAGATTCTTGTCCAGGATGTTTCCGTTAGGTTTAGAAAGTGTGATAGTAGTGTGAGTTTCAACAATAACAGGCTTAGGACAAAAATCGATTAAGTCTAAACCATTGCTTGCATCAATGCTACTCATGACCGATATACTTTTTTCTGAATTAAGCAAGGGAATGTTTTTGAAGTTGCTGCACCTGGTCAGAGAAGGCGGAATGTCGACGATGCCGTTCTTATCGATATTATTATTTGGAGAGATTAGTTTTGGAGAATTAGAATATTTAAGATTATTGACAATAGGGAGGTTTTTCTCGGCGATCCCAGGTATATTCCTGACAGTACTCTTGTCGGGCAGGACGTACTTTAGAGGCGAGGACCTCTTCTCCCTGTAACTAAATCTGCCAACAGAAGACAAGTCATCGCACTGCCTGTTGTGTCTCCTGAGTATGGGTGTCATGCACTTGCTAAAATTAGGAGTCTTGTGAATTTTTGGTTCTTCGGCGATGGATGCCTTATCGATTTCCGTCTGGCAAGAGCTAACTTTGGATAACTTTCCACAAACTTTGGATGCATCCTTGTTTCCGGGGCTATCTACTTTCTTAGTGTAGTGTGGAGATAAGAACAATTTTTGATTAGTATTGTTTGAGCCATTGACTCCGTGGTCTGGTTGCGGTGTCTGCACAAAAAAGGTGCTATTTCCTTTTGGAGATTTTTCAGTTTTGGCCTCCTTGGGGCTGTGCGCCTGGCCATTGCTAGAGCTGTGGTTAAATATTTTAGACAGAGGGTTGTTCAAAGTAGATATTGACTTCCTGGCGAGTTTGGGAGACAGTATTTTTTTGGCAAGAAGGTTAAAAGGTCTACTGTGAGGTTTTTCTAAGGGAGGCGGAGGGTCAATCGTTTTCGGTTCGAAGTTTTCTCGTAAATTCTTAATTTTGCTTGTGATATTTTTCTTTCCGTTTTCTGACTTGGGTTTCGCGTTGGAAGTTTCGGGATTGACAGTGTAAGATTTGGGTTCGCTCTTAAATATTTTACCAAAAGCTGAAGGGGTTGATATTTTAGTTTTCACTTCCTCCACTGTATCATCAGAATCGCTGCTATAGTCGACGGTCTCCCTCACCAGTTTGTTAGGTATAGAATGGTGCCTGCTGATCGGTTGTAGAGAATCGATCATCATCTTGCTATCAGTTTCCAATTCTTCAACAGATTGATTCCTCAAATAGTTGGGAGTGTCTAACTGTTCATCCATGCTGAAGTCTGTATTGCAATGGTGGCTTTTAGATTTAAGAACTTTGACCAGTTCGAGATCAGGTTTTTGAAAGTCATACCTCTCTCCTGGTAGTACAACATTGTTATTTACTTTCACAGTTTTGTATGTTTCAGATCCCGTACAAGGATCATCGTGGATAACTTTCCTGGCCTTGTTTTGCTGGTTCAATCCAGATTCTGATATCGAGCTATCAACAGACTGCCGCTTCTCCGCAGTACCTTCTTTGGTAGGTTCTCTGCGCCTGAGCACGATGGGCCTATCGAGCCACTCTCTGACGTCGTTCACTTTAGTGATATTGATGGTCTTGTCATCAGTACTGAGGATGTAGCCAGCCGTGGTGGAGAGGACATTCTGACTCTTACTGAGAGCTCCCCTGTCAACAGGTTTGCTCGCAAGGCACAGATGACTCGCCGAGATGCACTTGGGGCCAAGTCTTCGCAACTGGATAGTTTCCGGTAAAGGTGATTCTGCACTACAATCTGTTTCTAAGATATCACTGGATTTAGACTGAAACAAAAAAAAACATTTGATGTATACCATTTTTTTGTGAGACTCCAAAGTTGTACAGAAAATTACTTTGTTGATATTGTGTATAACAACTTAAGTGTTGTACCTAAAATGTTGTCTTTTTGTAGGAAATAAATCATTATTGTACACTGAATTTATTTTATGGCATCTTTACTTATTTTAAAGACTGTAATTTTAACAAGAAAATGCTGTGTAAAACTAACTTTCCTGCAAAAACACAAAGTTAGTACAAATGTGCGTTTGCTGCATCGTCAGCTTACCTTTGTGATGATCTGAGGCTCAGGCAAGGAAGTGTCAGGCGGCACCCAGTCAGGGGAGCCATTATACTGCAGAATGTCAGTGAGCAGGTCCTGAGGAGGAGTCCTTTGCACTGACAGGTGCAGGGTGAGGGCCTCCAGCCACACTTCCATCACCTCAAATGGTGGTCTAAACAGGCCAAAATTCAGTTTTCAATTTAATTGTTTTTCAACATATTATTATATAGTCATGAAGATTGCAATTCCTAGATTAATGTAGCTTAACCTAGAAATCTCTAGACTTTAATGTAGATGACAATGTTACCTTTTGTCAGGGTTGAGATTGCAGCAGAGGAAGGCAATGCTGTAGAGGTGCTCGGGGCAACCTTCACAGAAAGTATCCCGAAACAGGCTTTGGTTCAGTCCAAAATCTGAGCTGCGAGGCAAAAAGTCAGGGTCTGCGTGGACTCTTCCAATAATCTGAAAAAATAGTATTTTTTATTATAATAAAAGCAATCCAGGTTAAAACAGTGGAAATACCATATTGGTATCATATAACAGTGGACATATTAACAGTAACATATTTAATAAACATTTTTAGTGTAAATTGCATGACTCAACCAGTCGAAAATGGCCACAGGTGCCAATGGTCTGGGAGAATCACAGTTGATGATTTCTGCCACAAAACATGTTAAATATGAGCAGTCAATAACAGCACACCTGCCCCGTAAATAAAAATTAAGAAAAAAATAACTTAGTGCAGACTTACTTCACATAAAACTATTCCAAATGAAAACACATCAACCTTCTCATCGTAGACATTGCCCTTCATCATTTCTGGTGCCATCCAGTATGGGTTGCCAACAACCTGAAACATAGTATAAAAAACATAATTCAATAATTATTCATGAATATCGTGGTCAATGATTCCATGTTGCATAATAAATATTTGATAAAGAAATTAAGAAAATTTTATCAAAGTTACAAGTTATTACCGTATATCGCTTTTTCCTCTCTCTTGCAGACCCTCTCTGAGATCGTTCCAAGCTTCCTGATACTCCGGTCCTTCGTACTATCCTGGCAAGTCCAAAGTCGGCCACTATGACAGTCTTGTCCTAAAAATATGATTTTTTCTTATTAGAGTTGATACTGGTTTAATGGTTTTGCGAATAGTTTACCAAAAAACCAACATTAACAATAATGATGTTAAGCATTAATTATACAAGATGGTACAGGGTTCTGACCTCCCTGACGAGACAGTTGTGTGAGTTGAGGTCGCGGTGGATGACGTTCATGCGGTGCAAGTAAGCCAGACCCGCGGCAATGTCCCGGGCGTAGCCAGCCCTCTCTGCCCAGGGTGGCGCGCGCGGCCCATCCAGCAGGCAACGCAGGGTGCCGCCGCTCACAAACTCTGTGACTAGATGCAGCCGGCGCTCCTTGTACAGTACGCCGATAAATCGCAGCACGTTGGGGTGGGACAGCGAGCGTAGCACGGCCACCTAAACAACCAAGTACAGATAAAATATCACTAACCAGGAATAATTAAAAAATATAGTTATATTACTCAGCTCACATTAATTTATTACCATCGAATGAACACCATAAAATCTTTGCTTCGAATCGCTTTATCACAGTTGCATGTGTATTTTTCTTTATGAAATTAAGAATGAAGCTTTATGATAAGAGAGATGATCCTTTACATGCAAACCTACTAAGTTTTTTCATATTTTTGCTTATAATTCACCTCTTTTAAAAAGTTCTTTTGAGCATCTTCATCGACCCTATACAGCTGCTTGAGCACCATCACCTCGTTTGTATCTCGGTGAGTCACTTTAAACACCTGCCCGAAGAAACCACTCCCCAACAGCTCGCCCTGGAAAAGGAAATTCACAATATGAGTAAAATAGATTTAACATGTCATTTAGTAAAAGAAATGGAATCCAGCTCCAGAATTCAAGTATATAAATGTGAATACTTAAGAATAAAAAATATTATCGGAAATTACCTGTAAAAGATCAGCAGCCCTGAACACGGTTGAGGTAGGTCGAGCATCCACCCGGAAGGATCGTGTTCGGGACAGGTCGCACAATACACCGCCTCCCTCACACGACTCTGTGTGTTCACATGCAGACCTGCACAGTAAAAAAAATCATCACATGACATGTGGTTCCATGAATCCTCCAGAAGTTCAATAAACAATGGAAGTCATTGACTATTGTCGAATAAGAATTTAGGTTTCCTCAATTGGTTTGTTATGATCAAATGGAACACCTCCTCACCCTAGCAACAGGCGACTCATGCTGGAGCTACGCTCCTTGTCTCCCATGGGGCAGGGCTGTGGCGTACGCTGTGGAGCAGCACGGCGCCAGAACTGTGCCCGAGCACCTCGAACCTCTTGTTTCTTGAATACCCGCTCACGCGCAACTAAAAATAAATAATTTTTACATACAAGTTTATCATTGTGAAGGTTTAGAAAATTTATTATTGTGTTGCCAGCAGCCAAGACCCATTCTGGGTTGTGACGCTGAAGAAGACGACGATGAACAAAAACTTAAAATAAAAAGTGCATGCTTTACCTCCAGGAATCTGCAGTATATTGTTTTCCTTTGCAACTTCGGCATCTCCATCTTTACAAAGAAACTCCATTGTGTCCTCCGCTTTGATTCTATTGTCCACAAAATTGTTGCTTTCAACGGCATTGTTTTCTGTCTCAGTCAGCACGCTGATCCCAACTTGAGGGATCTGACCGTTGGCAGGCTTCTTCTCTGCGGGTTCTTCACTCGGTGTGCTGTTACAGCTTAGCGCCACTGTGATGGCATCCTGAATGGCGAGCTCATGGTAGTTGTTGTTGGTGACAGTAGAAATGTTCGGAATCTTTTCAGCTGTTTGCAAAGTTGGCTGCGATGGCTTTGCAGATAGACTATCAGGATCATGTTCTATTGTGAGCTGAAAAAAAATTATGAGATGGGATGTTTAAATGAATTTATTGTATGGATATTTGTCCCATACTATTCATGCTGGTATGCGAATATTGTGCAGAATTATTTTCATCTTCATAATCACTGATGCGTGATGAAAATGATTACAATAGACAAACTAGAAATTTCGAGGAATGGAGATGATAAAACCCATAACTTCTATAATGCAAAACTTTTTACATTGTAATTTGAAATTTCAGGAGGATTTTTATCTTGAAGCTTCAAAAGCAAGACTTTAAATGATAATCATACCTGGAGGACAGTGTCTGAATAACAGATAAGATGTTCGATCTGTGAAATCGGCTGGTCCTTCACTGGTGTTCCGTTGATCTCCAGGATCCTGTCTCCAATGTGCAGCGCCATCAAGCCGCAAGACACGTCCACACTACAAATAAATAAACCATTATCAACACTTCACCAATCATAAGGCACATTCCAATTCACAAATAAAACCAAACCATCTCATCACCAATAATAAAAAAAACAAGCAGAGTATAATAAAATATGTACAAAATCCGAATTGAGTTTTTTTTATTTTAAATACCCGTATACTAAGAGTTGATGTTAAACTAATATCCCCCAATGCATTTGTGCCACAATTCTTTTAAAAACAATAAGGATAAATATAATTTTAGAATAAAATCCTACGTAATCAAAGATTTTTTTCAGGGAAAAATTTATATTATTTAAAGCTGATAAATAAATATTGGAGAGACTTTCTGACCAAAAGGCCCTAGCAAATCGAATAAATTTAAAAAATTACTGAAAACCTATGTACATACTTTTTGTAATATTTTTATTTTATATATTTCTATTCGATCACATTCTTTAATGAATTCCAAAATACATAGTGCCGAATTCATTCGTATTCAATTTGTGTAACACTATTTGGGAAACTCTGCACTAAGAAATACATTTAATTTGTATATAAATTATTCAAAGCACACACCGAGTACAAACAGTTTCAAGAACATGCACTTGAGAAAACAACACAAACACAGAGGACCCAGTGACATGGCCATCCACAAGTGCAGCCTCAGCATGCGGCAAAAACAAACACATTAGAATTATTAAAATCAGGACCTTTATAATTTAAAAAATACTCATGTCCTTGATCATCAAGTAAGTAAAATTGTTCAAGATTTTAATTTTAATAAAAAATTGCAAGCAATAGATATCTGGATTGACTGAATGAGAAATTTTAAAAGCCGAATCAGTGCAGAACTGGAGCCTCAGGGGATCGTCCATAAAGTTTGATTTATCAAAAGAAAGTGAAAGGCAGCATGCTGTATGGTGACAATACAAAATACAAGAAATCAAAAAATAAATTTGGTGAAAATTTACTAAAGATTGACAGACTGAAAAGAAACATTCAAACTACCAAAAATGTAAAATAAAATACTTTTTATACAGACAACACAAAATAAACACCCCCTAAAATTAGCAACACCGTTCCTCTAATAGTCTAAGTACAAATGCAAGAGTATCTACACACAAATCCTCAGTGCACAAATTATGATTCTTTAATTATTTATTTACAAATGGATTAATTTAACTTTGAAAGTTACAAATAATCCAAATTTGATGTATATTTACAACAAAAAAAAACGTTTTTTTATGAACTGAACATATGCGGACACACAAAATAACAATTACAAGGTGAAGAGACAACACAGAAGTGAGCGTGCGGAAAGGAGCATTCAGGACTGGTACCTATACTTGGTGATCTGTATGCACAGAGACAGGGTGGCCCGCAGCACGGACCGCATCAGTGCCGCCAACTTCCCCTGCATCGCATACAACAATCTGCGGATCGCAATGTATTTCAGCTTGTTAAACCCCGTACACTTTTCTTCGTTCTACTGTCTCCGTCCAACTTTATTCAAACCTATTGTTGTGCGAATCCTGGGACGTGTTCTTCGAATTAATGTATTTTTTGAGTTTATGCAAGTCAACAATTGCTTTACAATTGTTTAGATTGTAAAAGGAACTCTTTATTCATAACTTTTGTTTATATAATTTTGTCTTTAAATTTAACAATTATTGTTCAATAAACATATTGAACAATAAATAACAAATACTAACAATATTGTTATCGGTGTACATGAATATCAATAATTTGCATACTGTGATATTACATTTTGGCGTGAAGATATGATAATTCAATTCAAGATAATATTGAGCCACCCACTGTGCCTACGTCATATTTCAAAATTACAGTAAGTCAGTAATCTCATGGCAACCAATGAAATATTGTATTTGAAAGTATTAAAAAGCATTAATTTAAGCTCTAAATTTAGATAGTACAATAAACTATGTTTTTTTTATCTTAGGAGTAGATTAAATTCCATACTGTTATCTACCATTCGACATTGTGGTCAACTAGAATTTTCCATGTTACAATTTTTTTATATAGTATAAAGCATAACTTATTTTGTAAGAAGAGTATGACATATAAATCTTTTAATATGGGACATGTATCAACATTATCAATGTCTATTCAAATTGTTTTCAACCAGCCAAAACAGGCTAAATATATCTGAATGTCAATCGAACCAATGAACTCTTAGTTTCATGGCTACTGTTTTATCGTATGTATAATTCATGAAATATAAAAACGAAATCTGAAGTGATTACAAGCAGTATTACAATTTGTTTAACTTTATATAATTAGTAAAGCAGACATGTCGCTTTCCTAAACTTAATACATAAAAATGAAAATTCAATACATACTGCTTAATAGTGAGTCCACGATGCGGTCCCGGAGCTAGACGCAGCAGGGGAACGGGCCCAGCTCCAGGGGGCCCACGGGGCGGCAGCTCTACCAGCTGTATAGCATGCCGGCGCCCGCCGCGTCCCAGAGGCTGCATCACCTTTTCATAGCACGGCCCACTGCACAGAGGAAATACTTATGGCAAACAAAATTTGACGATTGAATATATCTGCTTTGACAGACATGGCTACAATCTATCTTGAAACAACAGCATATACGTGGTTACAGTATCAACATGCAAGAATAGACTGGGATTTTAGCTTTGAGCTGCCAAAACAGGATTTCATGGTGTTACTTTCTCCTCAAGTTATAATTAATTGTTAGATTTGTATTGATTCCCTTTTATATCTCACTTTAAAAGAATCGATGTCTCAGTACTATTCCAGAACTGCTTTGATCTTATCCAAGTGTTAGACATCTAGGCATAGCCTCTGTTAAACATGCAGCACAAGCACTGGAGATTTCACAATAATAATATGGTCAGTAATTACCAATAGAGCTTAGATCTTTCAATGAGAGCATACGCCTCCCCATCTCCAATGAATGCTGTGCACAGTTCACAGCAGAAGCACTCTGGATGGAAGCGGTGGTCTCCGGCAGCCATCACCGGCCCGGTAATAATCTGAAATGTAAAATCAAATTATTTTAGAACATTCTGGATGGTTTCCAAATGTTTCATAGAAACATCAAAAATAATAATTTGCTAAGAAATAAGAAAATTGTTAGATTATTTTAAACATCACACATGTATTCCTTTCTCTTCTTTTAATTCTCATACTTTTTTAACCTCTAGCCTCAAATATCCTAGTCATCTGTTGGTTGCTGAGTAACCGTTTCTGTTACGGATTTACTTTAAGTATTGATATTTTAAGTGATTATGAACTGTACTTTGTCCAAGTACAGTAATTTATCATGCAAACCCTTAACATAATGTAAGTTTATTTTCATTTGGCATTTTCTGATTCACATTGACCACACTGGTATCTCATTCTATTATCATAAAAATTATTGTGACCATCATGTAAGCGATGAGGTGGGAATGGAACAATGCCTGAATGGAAAAAAATATCTTAACATAGCCACTATCAGTTTATAAATCGTCAGGATTTTCATTTCATTGAACAACAAATGCTTAGATCTTTTACAGCCATAAATTTAAGGATTTATATGTTTCTTAGATACTTATATTCAAGATTTTTCATCCCCAATTACAAAAAAAAATACTTGCCTGTGTACAATGTTGACAAGCCTCCCCATAGCGAGCCCAATAGTCTGCTTGGCAAAACAGCAGACCTTCCTTTTCGAAATACCATGAGGATAGGGCAGCGTCGCATGCTGAACATCTAAGAATCAAAACAATAATGTTTACAAGAATGTTCATAGTCGAATTCTGTTTAAAATAGTTAATGTATAAAATATAAAGCATTTGATACAACTAAATATTTGTTTCTTACCTGAAACATTCCATGTGCCATTCTTGGCCGAGTGCTGAGACATAGTCCTCATCTAAAAGTTGGTTTAAACATCCTGCACATACCCCACCCTGGTCTTCAGCATTCACAACTAAAAGTTAGAGTTTATCAAAAATGTAGAAAATAACATTGAACAAACACAGGGTCTTGGTTGAATCAAAATAACCATAAATTACTTCAAATCAAAGTCGTGCATTGAAGTAGCGAAACGATTGACTAATACCTCATCGCCCACACAAATATATAAACATTTTGTTTTCACTTCCTGACGGATTATTTTAGCAATGTGTGGTTGAAGTCTTAGCTAAATCGATGGAATTTGATTAAAATAATCATTTAATGGTATAAATGTGGATATCCTACCTGTATCTGTAGTCTCATTCATTGTCACATAGCTTTTATTTCACACCTTGACAACAACCCAACTGTCATGGCGGCAATATGTCATTTACAGGTGCGATGTGAAGTTCTGCGCGTATTGTTTTGATTGTATAAGATTCCGAAACACGCGTTCATAACACATTTTTATGGCTAATTTTTTTTATTACTACGTCTAAAAAACATATTGATTGTAACTATTTTTTTTAAATATAGGTTGGACACTTGTTCATTGAAATTATTTTTTTTAGTAATTATGACTCAATTTAATTTTGTTTGCTTTAGTATTTTCAATTTAATTTTATAAAATCTATTAATTTAAGTAAATGTTTATCTATCGCAAAAATTTTCTAAGAGATGTAAAATTAAAATTTTACTGTTATTTTAATTTTGAAAAAAACTTTGAAATTATAATTCAACTTTCAGTGGTCTTTATTATTATTATATTTTTTGCTGTTCTTTGTCCGTGTTTAGTATTGCCAGTATACCTGCGACGTAAATATTCAATATGTCTGCCGATCATAAGATCTGATCTGTCATACTTCTTATTAAAACGTTTTATTTTCAACTGTTTACAAATGTGAAATAATCTAAATTCGATATAAACATCGGACATGGGTGCTAAAGATTCGAAGCCGAGCTTCATCAATTACGATGATGCTGTCAAGCGCGGTGCGTAGTTATTTTACCCCTAATTCGTATTCGAGCGAATCACGTCAAAGTGACAGTGAGTGAATAATTAATCCTATTGTTATTACAGTTTCTGATAGCGAATTGAGGAGAATAGGAGAGGCGTTTAAGAAATCTGCCGGATCCACCGGTGTGCCTTTGAGCAAAAATGCATTTATCCACGATGTGCTGGGCGACGGAGTTCCACCTATAATTGCTGACTGGCTCTTCACGGCTTGCGGGGGAACACGTCGCGGTATCGGCTTCAAGGACTTGCTGTGCGGCCTGGTGCTTCTCACCAAGGGCACTGAGGAGGAGAGAACCAAGTGAGTTGCACACTATCTTTCCCTTTTCACCAAAACCAAACAAAAGCTTTTGTCTGGCTGTATTTGTCATTTCATTATGTAAGCTCCTCACTCTGGATATCATTATTTTTGTTATCTTATAGACAAGCACATTGTAAATAAGAAATGCGACTCCCAAACTTATTTGAATTAAAATAATATTTTCATTTACAGTCATTTCTTTTGTTGTCTATCTTGTTTGTGTCTATTTAATTGTTTCCATTGTTTTGAAACTTATTTATAGTCCTAAATGAATAACATATACTGAAACTTAAACCATTTTAGTTATGGGTATTATCAAATCATTTAAATTATCGACATCACTGTAATTATGACGATATTATTAGCTAGGACTTTTTTTGCCATTTTCCAAAACTTGTAAATGGGAATAATAGATACATTTCAATTATCTCATTAACGCTTCATTAAATTTAACTAGTTTGATTTTGTGTTTATTTCTGATATATCCCCAAACAGCAATTACTATAATTTTTATTTTTCAAAAATAACCAATTCTCCAATAAAATAATAATTAGTGATTAAAAAATTAGTTTCGGCGAAGAATACAAAACGACAGTTGTAGAATGGTTGTAAATTTTTTGATTTTATCTTTACAGTGGTGTGGAATTTATTCAATTGTTAGATAAAACATACCCAATTGTGTTACAGATAAGACTAGCAGGTAAATAATAGTTATTTTGTGCCAATTCCTGTTCTGGAGATATGACGAGGTCACTGATGTTATTGTTGTATGCAATTACGTAATACACATCAAGTAAATAGTTTTATTACAGACACCAAATACATATTTGTTTATTATTATTACAATATTCAGAAATTAATATAAGCATGACAGATAAAAAAATACTTTTTTTGTTTATATAATAACTATGCTAGGCCTAATTAATTATTGATAATTTAAAAAAATAATCTTTTTTGTTGCGTATTTAAAATAACTGAGTATTAATTTACGTTCAAAATAAGTTTTGTTGATTTTTTTTACTGTACACACACAGTGATAAAATGTACTAGTTGAAATTGTAGTTTGCTCAGAGATTAAGTGGTTTATTTTCTACGGCGACAAAGGCTCCGATGATTTGAGGTGCCGAGTTGCCATATTTTATCAGTCAAGTGTTTTCTGTGCAACTAAATTATCTCCACTTTCAGGTTAATCTAATTGAAGATTACATTCAGCAGTACAATAATTGTTTTTGTTCTAGCTTCTTGAAAGTAGAGCATATAAACTATGATTCAGGTGATGAAGAAATAAATGATTTTGTAACATACTCAATAGATTTTTTTTGTATTATTTTTTCAGACTTCAGTTTATTCTATTAATTTTAAAAAGAAAATTCTTTCGTTATATAAACACTTAATATATTGAAATCATATTAATTTGCTAATAAAGTAGGAAAGACCAGCAGTTATGTAAATCGGCTTTCTATTTTGAATACTAGTTTTTTTATATGAATGTAGCAGTAAGTTTTTATTTCTAATTTAACCTTCTTTGAAAGTTTTATGTAAAACTCATGATGCTGTGCTTTAAACGCATATTATGTTTTCATTTTTTTTTTTACGGTGAATAATAACCCAACTGCCAAATTAAAAAAAAGATGATTATTTTTTATTTCAAATCTTCCATTTACAAAACATATTGAGAGATTCTAGAAGAGCTGTATTTAATGTTATATTGTCATAACTTGAAATTAAATCTCCAACTGATCATTAATCATTTGTGGTTGTATGGTTTAAGGCACCAGATAGACATATTAAGTTTGAAACCCACCACTGTTCTGAAAAAATAAATAATTCTCACTGTTTCATGTGATTGAATAAATACTTCAATAGTTAGGACTGCCACCTCTTGATCGACAGCTTTCTGGTTTAATCTTCTATCAACTCCTGATTGGACTAACCATAGTCCATTTGTATTGTCATAACATGTGCTTTATTATTTTTTAAAAATCCAATAGATTTTCATTAGAAACATGATTGGTTGAATACAATGTATTGTAAAAAAATGTCTGTAGTATTGTGGACGGTACTAGCAAGAGCATATTTAGATGGCAGGCCCCCGTTCCCTATCATCGGAAGTACTTATCTAAAACAAGGACTCGCTCAATAATTATGTGCCAAATCTCATTTCCTCTTTGGTTGATTACTAGTCGCAATATCTACAGGGGGTGGCCGCATGTTAACCACAGCTCTCAATTAGCGAGTAGGCAATGTGTCTACATACATACATACATACACAGTGAAACTTCTATCTGATGTTTTTAATGAGACTTTAAAATAAGAGACAATCATAAATCTGAGTATTACCAAAATAAGTTATTCATTAATTTTAAGTATTTCTATTCCCGATTGATACATGACAATGCATTTTTCAGTTTTATTTAAAATGAAATATAATTTACTATCTCAGAGGCAAGCGTGAAAATTGAGTCATTATTAAACACTAGCAATGTAGCCCGTCATAAAATGACGTATTTGATGAGCATATTTTAAAGTTTATGAATGAAAATATTATCCTATCGTCTTGAAATTCGGCACATAGCTGCGGAAAAATTTACTTAACTTATGTGCAAAAAATCAGCGTTGTATCTTTTAAGATATTCTATACAGAACGGAAAAATGAAACATACATACATACAAACATACAAACACACAATGGCTATTATTATAGTAGATTACATTACATTAATATTATACATGGCATAAATTATCCTCCAAAAATTTTATGCCGTGTGCTCTTTTGACACAACATGCAATAATATGGTTGGGCTTCAAAAAGATGCAACGGTTGTGAAATCATCAAATAATCCAACTTTATCTGAATTTTAATACTGAAATGAGCTATTACTGCATAGATATGAAATTGGTTCTGTTGACAAAACACTGAAAATTCTCTCTTGATGTAACTGTTAAATTTAACAAGCCCTTAACTGTTTTAAATCTTAGAAATAGGTTATTTTGTTTTTTTTTTAATCATAAATCACAGCATGGCAAAGTATCCAATAATCTTTTATTAAATTGTAAACAAATGTGTAATATGTATTTTTATTGTTAATCTACAAGTGATTATAATTTATAAAACTCGAGTGCATGTCCACCTCGTGATATGAGTCAAAGGAAATTTTCAACAATGATAATTGTTATTTATCACACCTTGAGTTATTTATCGCGGAAGTTCAGTTACATTACATGCTGTCATGTAAACTCACTAATGACCCCCTATATATATTTTTTACAATGCTTACTCAAATCACAATGCATAAATAGCTTTATTGTCACAACTTTACCTTTGTCTAATAAATATACATCTTAAATTATGATTGATAAAGCCACATTGTGATTTATTGTCGTTGCATTTAATATTCGATGTGGTTATTCACCAATATATTTGATGAGTTAATCCCTGTTGCTCAGATATAATTTATATATGTCTATAAATATTCAAAGATGTTTTTTTAATAATGATAAAATTCTATTTTATTGATTGATATCATTACCAACAACTCATACATGCTAACAAGCCTAAACATGTAATCATAAAAATTAATAATTTTACAATTGAGATTATGTGTGATAATGGCCTTTTTTATTCTACCTTCAATGTTTTATTTTAGAGCTAATCTAGGCCTTTTTAGAATTTATGTTAAAATAATTTTAAGTGGCGTTTCTAAAGCGTTTAAGTAATTAATCCGCAAGATATATGATATGTCACGTCAGCGTCGCTTTATCGATAGTCTACTAGTATTGTTTCCTGCATTAGGCGATCACTTGCACTTTTAAATGTACAGCCTAAGTATTATATTTCTTGTCATTGAAGTTAATATTGTTAGAATACAGAATATTCTAATACCTGATTTCCTCTAGGTCTTGCTTGTACTTCAGTTGTGACCAATATCCAAGTAAAATCTATAGGCTTGTTCATTTTCTCTGACCATCTTTTTATTTTTGGCTACTGTTTCGTACATATTTCTTAGTATTAATATAGTTAAATGTCTATGTTTGTAGATTTCTTTGGAGTGTGTACTGCAACGAGGCTGGAACCCACATCTTAAAATGGGAGATGATGAAGGTAGTCCAGCTGGAGAGCTGCAGCTCTGGAGGCGCAGGGCAGGCGCAAGTGGCATCAGAGGCAGTGTCGGCGTTGTTTGGACGGCAGGAGCGTGTGGAAGCTGAGCAATTCGCTCGATGGCTGCGTGTGCGACCTGCCGCTACCGTTCTCACGCGCTGGCTCCTACTGGAGCCTGCCGTCAGTCTCACTTCAGACTTGGAAACGCCCACCTTCTATCAGACGCTTGCTGGGGTGACACATCTTGAGGAGAGGGTGAGTTATCATCATTGACTACCCTTGGCAAAAATAACTATCTATATAACTGCTGAGTAGTGGTCTAGGTGTGAACATGTTTGCTTACCAATTATGTAGTCTTGGATTGAATAAATTATATTTTTAAGAAATCGAAAGGTAGGATCATTATTTCTACTTTAGTATATTCATAAGTGACATTCATTTTATGATTGTTCTTTCATTCATTTTAAATGAAAAGAGCCTTACTCTGCTGATAAAGACACGTTTTATTTCAATGTATTGTAATTCAAAAACATTTCAAACTTTCATTTTACCGAATGGAAATCTGAAGAAATATTTCAATTACTCATTATTCTTTGATATGTAATCAAAACTGGAACCAAAATTCTTAAAGATTGATAATTATTTTCTTTGTTATTCAACAGTTTTTTTCTAGCCACATGACTGATAGTGAAATTGTTTAATTATGAAATGTGTTTTTTTTTGCTTCTATAATAAAAATATTATCTTAAGGTCATTGTGAGCTTTGTGCGCGTCATAAATTAAAGCAATAAATCACACGACCACCTATCTTGATTTCAATCCTTGACAATGATATATGCTTTATAACAAAATATTGACAATATAATTTTAGTCTACACATCGTGTTTAAGACTAATTTGTTTTATAAGAACTATTAGATAAATTCTACAATATGAAAGCATTATCACAGTGACGTACTGCGAAAATATAAAAGGGATAAAGTCCTATGTAAAAATATTGAAATCAATATTGGAATTGACCTGTAAAAAATACCTTGAAAGTGCTTTTGCAAGTCATTTCTCTTGTATAATTTGTAGTTCTCGTTGTAAAGTTATGCAGGCATGTATTGTTATGCGGTTTGTTGATGTTTGCTCCATTAACAAGTTGCTGATAATGTCCACTGTTGGCCGTGCGACAGACGTGCTATTCTGTGCAACAATTCTCAGACCACTTCAGCTCTCTTACTTCCAGCGGAGCTGTTATCTCATCTGCATTCAGATAACATTATATGCATTGAGAATTTCACCACTGCAAAACCTTCATAATAATTTAACTTATAATTATGTTGTATAACAATTTTCATACTGAGATCATATTGCCAAAAAACATTATAAATACTATAATAACAATATATGGTCGATTTGTGTAAGATTTGATCAGGTATTTACACAAGAAAATTTCTGATCTATCATTAGATATTTTAAACATCAAAATAAATTATTTTTACTATGATTATTTATTTAGTCACAGTTGTTCTGTCTAAACTGAAATAATATAACTCTGAAAAGTAATCCACATTGATTTATCTTTAAATTGTAAACACTGCATGATACCATCTGCCTGATAAAACATAACCTCAGAGAGCGCCTGCTGTCTTGTGTGCACAGTTATTACTGTACACTAAATGTAATCTATTTTTGTTTTGTAAGATAAAACAGTAATATATTTTAATTAAAACAAATTGTATTTGCAAACTAGCTGCTTATCATTTGGAGAGTACTGTAGAAAGTATTATGATCACAAGTACAGCGAAGCGATTCTTTTGATTTATTTACATTTTTCCCAAGTGTAATTATATCACGGGTGGTGATTCATGCAAATAATATTAATTACACTACAGTACTTATTTAGTTCTTGTCGTTTCTAGTATAAGTCACAAATCTGTCAGATAGATATTTTATCTGACATAAAAGCTTAATCGTGCAATTAATTTATTTCAATAGTTGCAAACTTTCAATTTGTTTAGGTATTTGATACTTTTGGTTTTAAATGGCCTCTTAAATTAAAGCATCATAAACGATAAACCCGGAGGGTACTCACCAGCATCATCACATACAGAATTGCTTTAAAAATAAATTATTAAAATACTAAGATATTTATGTGAGTTTTAAGGAAAAAATATTATCAGTCTTAATTTTTTTACAAATCCATATCATAAATCAATTGCATTGTTACATACTAAAACTATGAATCGTAAATACTATGTTTTGATTTGTCATCCGTCAAGAATGCTCAAGAGGTAATACACATAAGGAAAAGCATTTTAGGTCAAAGTATAGAGTAAAGGAGACTATTAAGGAAATTTTATAATTAAAATTAATATATATCTAATTAAAAATCTAGCTGGTTGAAATTACAATTTTGAGTCTATGTTGTAGTTTTTTATTTTTCTTTTTTTTCTGTACAACCTCTTATTTCTTTACTACTGAACAACAGCATAAAATAGGTAATAGACAGAAACATTAATATAAAAATCATAAAATTAAAAAGCACTCAAAGGTGACAACATAAATACTTAAAGACAAAAAATATGATTAGCCAAATGACTAAGAGGTTACAAACATTAACATAATTTTTTTTTATTGCTTTTTCCTATTGCCAGAAGCAAATGTACTCATAAATAATAAAAATGTTTGTTACCTCCTAGCCAATTGATTATTCATGTTTGTTGTTTTAATATGGATTATTACAAATTAAACCAGTCTGTTGTGGGAAATCCTAAAGACTTGAATGATACATCAATAAATAAATTGTTTATTTTCAGGACATCTGTGCCTTAGAAAAGTGCTTCTGGGCGTTGCGCAGCCGCTCCCCGAGTGGCCAGCTGGACGCAGAAGTTCTGGCCCCCTTGCTCTCTCCGCCAGTACCACGCTGTGCTCTTCGCGGACTACTACTAGCTCTAGACGAAAATCGAGATGGCCATGTGGACTTCAAGGAGTTGTGCTGTGGCCTAAGTGCAGCATGTCGAGGGCCCACGTGCGAGCGAGTTAAATGTAAAATAAGCAATAAAATTTGATTAATCCGCAGTAGTTGTATGCTATTATGTAGATGTTTTGTATCCTAAAAATAGTTGTAACATCAGTGTCCTGTTTTTTTCTCATCTTCGTGATGTGCTGCCACTTTAAATTCAACTGATATTCAGCACACATGTGACACCATAGTACTTCCTTGAGTTATTGTTCTGAATTTTTTTTTTTAACAGACTAAGTAGCAGATTTAAACATGTTCAAACAAGTAAACATTATGTGTGTTAATGAAAAAGATATGTTATCACTAACAAAAGTTCCTTCTAAAACGTAAATAAATTAAATGCAGAGCTTATCGTAATGAAAAAAAAATGTCTTGCATGTTGGACTTATCCTGCATCAATCATTTATTCTTTCCAGTTTGCTTCAAAGTTTTCGATACGGACCGCGATGGCTTCCTCAACCAGGCTGAGCTTCGACACATGGCCAGTGTGCTGTGTTTTGTCGCTAACGAAGCTCTTCGTAACCAGAACGCTGCCCCCCACCCGTCAATGGGCTCCGGCTCCCGACTCCCCCAGGTAGACGGCCCCTTCCAGCCCGATACCGTCTTCAAGGCCCTGAAGGAAAGGATCCTCGGAGAAAATGCAGACACATCGAGACCTTCTAAAGAAGCAGGAGAAACTGCTGAAGAGAAGGAAAAGTGTAATAATTTAAATGGTAATTGTGTGCATTTTTTAATTACCGAGATTAAAAGTTAATTGAATTAACAAATAATAATAGATTTGAAATCAATGTGCAACTTTACTTTATTTTTTTTGACCATTAGTTTATTGCAATAATTTGTTTAAAATAACAATAAACGCTTAATAGGAAATTCAAGTTCCATTACTCATAATGGTTGGTATATTGTTAAATTTTATGAATCAACACTTTTTTTGTAAAAGTTATAATCTATGTCACTAGTTACATGTTTATTATTTCCAGACACAAACAACCTCACAGTAGACAACACAAAAACTCTCTCAGAGTTTCGGGAAAAAGAGTCTTTTGAGGCGGAGATGGACAAAGACGG
Source organism: Atopsyche davidsoni (assembly GCA_022113835.1). NCBI lineage: Eukaryota > Metazoa > Arthropoda > Insecta > Trichoptera > Hydrobiosidae > Atopsyche > Atopsyche davidsoni. The sequence goes on along the minus strand of JAILWY010000011.1, from coordinate 3,461,144 downwards.
AGAGAAGGAGTGGGGGCTCTCGCAGGAGGACTTCCTCATCTGGAGTGTGGAGAGGGCAGAAGCGCTGCTGGCTCCCTTCCTGCAGCTCGTCTATGAAGTCTGCCACGTGGTGCTGGGGCTGAGGCCGCAGTGCAAGCACCAGGAACAGGATATTGGTGAATACGATAATTTTAAATGATAATCACTCTATATGGGTAGGATTGTCATATTGTAGTTTATTTAAGATTTACTATGTTTTTACTCGATTTTACTCTTTTTTTATGTATTTTGCATACATACTATAAATTACATAATATTACTGTATAATATTTTTATATCAACCCATCAGCTTCATAGTAAAATTTCATCACTCATTTAAAATCTGCATCGTAATGTAATCATTAACATTTTCACTTGCCAACCGTATTATAACGATTAATTTAATAGTCAGATTAGTTTCATTTTGTTGTTAATATTCTGGAAAGAATAAAAAGTCTTTTAATCTCTTATATTAAATCATGTACTTGTCATGTGTTATATTGAAAAGTGGTATTGTAACAATAAAAAATAAAGATGAGACTAGATGTTTTGAAATTAATCCTGATAAATATCAAGGAATCTCTCTTTTTAACATTACTTTTCTAAAAGAATTGTGCAGTTTTTGGGTCCTATTATTTAAAAACATGTATTGTTGAATATGTCCCTTGTCCTAACTGTAAATATTATATGTGATAATAAATAAATAGACATGAGACTTGAAATCTAAATTGATTCTGTAGACTCTTTTATTAATCAAGAGGCATTATATAAAAATCTGTTTCCAATTGCAGTGCTGGGCTGGTTGTCGCGTGAGGTACGCCGCGGCTATTCAGTGGGCCAATTTTGGTACCTGGTGTCAGCTGACTGGTGGGCTAGTTGGCAGGCTCACACGTCAGGCACAGAACGAGGTGCTCCATGCAACGCTTGCGGGAGACGTGCTGCTCCCGTGCCTCCTGTAGACGAAGCCATCGTCTGCGATGAGAGCTTCAATTCAACGGGTGAGATCTAATTATTGTTTTAATCTTCAATCAACAACTAAAGTAGTCCTCATTAACAAATATCTCACTTTGTGTCTAATAGAATGCCGTAAGATCTTTGTTAACTTTCAAATTTATCTATATGAAATATATTTTAATTGCTTTTATTCAATGCGATAGAAATTTTACTAACAGGGCCTCTTAAAGGATACATCTTGTTAAAAATTAGCTTATATTAAGTTTTATTGTTATTCAGAATCGATGGGGGATCTTCTTGGGCGAGCAGAAACCAGTTCCCTGGGCAGCGGCAGCAGCAGCAGCGGAGTATCCAGCAGCAGCTCACGCAGTTCACGCCACCCTGGACCCATCGACAACTCACACCTGCTCGTTCCTAACCCATACAAAGTACTCCACTCAAAAAGATGAATCACAAATAATCCATATAAAATAAAAATCATCTTGCAAAATAACTACTTTTTTGTTTGTAGGTACAAACCTTAACTGGAGAAGGTGGACATCTTCGTAAAGACTTAATGCTCGCTCAGCACCGAGATTTCGAGCTTTTGCCTGATGTACTGTGGAAGGCTCTGGCGCAGTGGTATGGAGGACCGCAGCCTCTGCCGCGCCAGGTGTGTAACCTGCATAGGCCGTCGTCAAAGCGACTACTTAAATAAATTAAACCTGTATTGTAATAATCATGCTATTTTATCTATAGGTGATTCAACCTCCCAACTCCGATGTCGAGCTTGAGCTATACCCGAGAAATTTAAGGCTTTTGAAACACAAAGCACTGGCCCCTGTCTCTGGTAAGATTTATATATATTTTTTAAACTCCCCGATTACGTATATTATAGAATCCCCGATTGGTCGAGAACATTAAACTCATTTACCATTTAATTTACTTCTAACAATCATTGCCTCTCTCTCTCCAACACTTCATCATTTTGGTATTATTTTGAGCATGTGTACTTTGTCTATTTAAGGTGGTGGTGGTTCGTCGTGGTCTGGCATGGTCGGTGGCTACGGCGCAGCTGCCCTGTCGACTGTGGGCATGGCCTCTTATCCCCAGGCTCCTCCGGCACAACCCCTGAGGCAGCTCGCCTATACTGCAGCCTTCTCCAGGCTCGCCACCATCAAGCAGGTTGGTACAATATTCATAGCTATCAAAGATTTTTCTCTCTAAATCTTATGCACACAATAATCCCAACACAATAAAGATAGTTTGAATTTTGAGTAAACTAATTGGTTTATCATAAAATGAAATCCGTCTCTTAAATTTGTAGGTTTCAGAGTTTATCTGCAGTCAGCTTGGGTTAGCTCGTGAAGATGTGCGACTGTGGATGGTAGGTACCAGCCCCGGGACCACAGGATCTGCTGGAGAACTCTTGGAAGAAGAGCACAAAAGCCTGAGTGATCTTGGAGCGGCAGACGGACAGCGACTGCTAGTGGAAGTGCGGAACAAGGATCTAACGTGGCCAGAAGAGTTGGGGGCACTGAGGTTTATACTGCACTATCATTTTCTTTAAATTAATTAATGACTTAGAATAAAAAAATTTAAATCTTTTATTAATATAGCACATAAACTTGTAAACTGAATTTAAACCATATAAAAAACTGCTAATATTTTTAAAACTTGACATAATGTATTTAAATAGTTATTAATGTGAATAATTATTATTTAATGCAATTTGATGTGTGTTTCAGTCTATCAGCTGCTGCTGGAGAGGCCCGAGGGGCCGTAGCGGCCACCGCTGGAGCTCCCCATCCCGCCGGAGCCACGGGGCTCCACAACCTTGGGAACACTTGCTTCATGAATGCTGCATTACAAGCTGTAAGCAAGGACTCTTTTCAACTATTGAAATAAAAAATTATTATACCAACTGGAAGGATCTAGTGGTAAAATTTTGTTGCTAATTGTTTGGCAATGTCGGTGTTTTTTTTTTACTAAAACTCTGCTTCTTCGGTGGAACTGCATCGTTCTAAACTCTATAATTTTGAGTTATTACATTGTTTGTTGCAGGTATGGAATACTGGTCCCCTCACTCGTTACTTCACTCGCAACATGCATCTGTACGAACTGAACACAGTGAACCCCCATGGCACCGGGGGAGCCCTCGCTCAGCGATACGGGGAACTCTGCAAGGAGGTAATGCTGTCAACAGTATTTAATGCTGAAGGTCAACTGTCTAGTTATCCAATTTACAACTGTTGATATACATATATTACCGATGTATATGTGATGTGATAGTACACTGATTTCAAATATTGTAAATTGTAATACAACATTTGTAACTCCATCTCAAACTTTGTAATTTTTCTTCCAAATTATAGGTATGGAACAGTGGTGCACGTTCTGTAGCGCCATTACGAGTTCGCTGGTGCGTGATTCGTCATGCAGCACGCTTCGAGGGTGGCGGTCAACACGACTCACAGGAGTTACTAGCTTGGCTGCTGGACGCTCTTCATGAAGATCTCAACAGGGTGGCTCCGCACGTCAGTCCATACGCTGAGCTACGTGACTCTGGAGGTCGACCTGACCAGGTCAGCGCATACACTGGATTTTTAATTTTTGTTTGCCTTGTCACAGACCGTGATCATCGAGTCAGTTATAAGACCCCTTAATATTTTTTAGCAACAGGTTACAATTTAATAATAAGGTAATTATTAATGTAGCTTAAAAATCTGAATTTATTTAAGTTAACTTTTTTTTGCAGATTGTTGCACAGGAAGCCTGGGATCAGCATACTGATCGCAATCAATCAATCATCACCGAACTTTTCTATGGACAATTAAAATCAAAGGTAGAGAAACCCGTTTCCGGTAATTAAATTATTAATATTGTCTGGTGCAATGTTTATGTGTATGCTTAATTATTATCTTAACCTAGGTGACGTGTGCTTCCTGCGGACACGAGTCTGTCAGATTTGACCCGTTTAATATGCTCAGCCTGCCACTGCCGATGGAAAGTTACACCCTTGTTGAAGTCCTAGGTAAATCTTGAAAACTAAAGTACCTATAAACTCAATGCAAAAAAGAGTTAATGGACTCTCCAGTGGGTCTTGATTAAAACACAACAGTCTGATGCTCATGTGACAATATTTGCATAATTTGAAATGGTTGACAGTAATTCTCCTGGACGGATCGGTTCCCACAAAGTACGGAGTGCGGCTGCCATCGAGCGAACGTTACTGGAATCTCAAGCAGCGCCTGTCTTCGCTGTGCGAGCTGCCTGCCACGTCGCTCTTGCTGGCGGAGTTGGGAACCGCCTGGCCTGCTCGGCTGCCTGCGGACACGGCCCGCGTGCGCCCAGCCACGGCCACCCAGCTGCTGGCCTACCAGCTGCCTGACGATGACAATCACCACCATGATGGCCCTATTGGGATGGATGATGACGAGAGTGTCGGTGAGTCAAATAGTCATACACATTGGAATGCACTACACAAAACATAAATTTAAAATAGTTTTAATTTTGAACTAACCATAATTGAAAAACTATACTGACTTTTCTGCAAATGTAGTTGGACTTATTTTGTTGATTATTTTTTTTTAAAATATATCAAATAAATTTGGGATAATGTTGTTGATTTTAACTTCGGTGAATCTGAATACAGATTATGTATTGTCCGCAGATGGCGGTGCAGGCGATGTGGCCCCGGCCGCCGAGGTAAGAAGACCCCCCACCTCTTCCTTGTGCATGCCTGCTCTTTTCTGCTTCAAGGTATTAGCCTCTCACTTCCACTTAATCACTCACTCAAACATCACTCCACAGCCACACATACTCTCAACGTTATAATATTTTACCATCGACTCTTTTGTACTCATAAAGTACAACTCATTTCGAGTGTCAGATGAAATTTATACATATACATGGTTAGGTTACGCTAATATGAGATTTCGAATCTCCGTGTTAGGACATTAATTACGAACTTGAATATATTTATTATATTTTTTCTTGCTTGTGATCCGCTTTGTAATTTTGTTACAAATTACAATTCGAACTTGTCATACTAAACAATAAAAGTAATATTTTTAAAGCAAATCAAATATGCCCTCAGTTTCGGAGCAATCAAAGGTTAGATATTAGTTGAATGTTGATTATTTTGAATATTTTTTATTAATTTTCAAGAGCATTTGCTCTGAAATATAATTTCCATTATCTCAATACAAAAAAGCATTATTTATTACTTACCATCAATAAAAAAAGTGGAGACTACGCTGGTTGTAGTATTTCGACCATGACCCACATATTGAATGTAAAATTTTCGACAATTAAATTAATCTAGCCACAACAGTCTTAATTAAATTTGTAATAATCAATATTTAATCAAAAATTCTGAAAAGCCAAATTGAGTCTGAAGCCTCCTAGCCGTTTGGCTGTTCATATTTGTTAAATTAATCTAGTTCTGCAATAGGATAATGTTTATTATTTGTAAATAACAAACAATTATTTATTCTTAAAATACCAGCAGCTATTCATAAAGGAATATCGATTGCTAAAATATGCAGGTTATTAATGGTCATCTTTAACTAATTCACCACAAAATAAATACTTTTCAATCCTACAAATAATCGGTGCTTTGTGTTACTTTTTATTCTTGCAGATAAATTAAATGGCATTTTGAGTGAAAGATGCTTTCTCGGTATTATTAAAAACATAATCTGATATTACACTGTAAATATTAATTGCGTTTTTAAGGCTTTTTTTTATTTTTACACTTACATAATTTACTGTTATATTTAATGAATAAACTCTAAACGTTCTTATTCTCACTCTACTTTGTATAAGTTAACTTTTTTAACACTGCAATGTATAAATATAAAAATACTGCTGCATTTAAAAATGTATATCAAAATTTTAATTATTCTTATTATAAGAGAATTGGCTTACGTTTTAAAAAAAGTGGGATAAATATAACAAACCAGAAACAGCTGCAATTGCCTCTGAACGCTTTGAACCGCTCGCTTATCTACCGCTTCCACTTACCGTCTCCGCCTGTCTTATAGATGCCTCGTCCTGATTATAAGCTGGACGATTTAGGATGACCTTGGATGTAAATTAAATATATTTTTTAAAAAATATACACAGATTAAAAAACGAAATTTATCACTGCGGCAGTGAGAACTGTTAGATTTGAAGCTCCTATATTAATAAAAAAAACTTAAAAGAAAAATATTAATAGTGTGAATAAGAATGTTCAGCTGTTCTTCAATAATGCTTTTATCAATCATTTTAATTTAAATGTAATGAAATTAGTTGACAGTTATTTTTTTTTGTGTAAATATTTTTAATGTGACAGGTGCACATAGTTTTTTTGTCGCATTGGCTTGAAATCACAGTTTTTTTTTTTACGTAATCTTTGCTTGTAAAATTGCATAATATTGTAGTTACATGAAATGTTTGACATTCATGGCCACCGTAAAATATTTATATTTATTTATTGGTGCTTTTGGTAATTGGTGCTGTGTTTTTATTACCTTCTTTGCTTTTGTGGCGATATCTTGGGTTCAAATCCTTTTAAATATAAAACAAAGAAACGATAATATAATCATGTGATAAGTAAGGTAAATTTATTTATTAAGGTATTTAGATCATTAAAGAATTTGAATGTTTTATTTAAAATTTATTATTTTATCACTTTGCCATTGTCGAGTCAACAGCCGATTCGTCTTCAGAACTAATAATTAATATCTAGAAAACTCATGGTATTGTTTTTATTAATAGCCACTGTAATTTTTAAAAATATATACAAAAGTTTCATGTGACTGATCCATCTGTGTTAACCTTAGTAAATATTACATATATTTAATTTTTAATTCTCATACATTGCCATAGTAAAAAAAGTCCAAGCTGTAATAAAAAACAATTTGTCTACTCACTCTAATGGGCTCTTTTTTCCCAAAGCAGGCTCGTGTGGTGGTGGGTATTTTGAGAATGTTTCACTATAACGCACCTTCGACACTGAAACAAAATCAAAAAGTAGAGTACACAGGACCAATATCTTAAACATTAATATAAATATATATTGTAGAGTAATTTTTTTATTGCAAATTTAGTAATTACAAGCTTTTGGGCTGTAGGTTAGAGAAAAGAGCAGTTTTTAATGTACTTTTTATAAATATTAATAGTAACAAAATAACTGTACATATCGACTTATACATGAAACATTTACTGAGAGGACAGTTCTACATTATATTTAAATTTCAGCGCAATTCCACTTCTAGCGACTACGGGGAGAGCCCTACCATTAATAACTACCTCTCTTCCAAGAATGTGCAGTCCCTAGATACCCCCAATGGCTCCTCGGGATACAACTCCATTCAAGACCATGACGCGACCAACCATCCTATCACCTGCCAGACGTCTAGCCCCAAGCGATTATTGGACAGCAGAAAAGCCCTGGCCTATGACACAAGCCCTAAAAAATTCAGTCCGAGAGGTTCTCCAACCTTTGGAATCAAATCCACGGGCACCAGTCCTAACCCTAAAAAGAAATTATCCACACCAATTCTTTCCAATAAAAATGATGCAAACGTGACGAACAGAAACGAAACTGTAGTTTCTAATAGGTTATACGGCGGAAACGTCCCGGATGATAACAAATCTATGAGCAGCGGAGAAAACATACTGACTAGTAGCGAAAGTGGGTCTTACAGTATGGATACCATCAAAGAAATCCCTAACGGTATTCCGGCCGGCAATAACCGCTCAAATATGGATTCGTTGCGACGACCGTTTTTCTTAGTGGCCGTGCATCGCAAGCAGTCGCGGCGCGAAGTCTATTTCCTGTCACAGCAATCGAGGCGCTGGGAAGTGTTTGGGGCACCACTAGTGACCCCGGCCAGTGAAGGCAGCAGCGGGCGCGCTGTGTACGCAGCCGTGTGGCGACAGGTGGAGCGCCTGCTTAGCGCCCCGCCTCCAGCACCTCCTGACCAAGCCAACCACGCAACAGATTGGTTAGTGCCAGATCTATGTGACAAATTATTTTATTTTATTTTGATTCCCATGCTTTTATTTCAGGTATTTCCAAAACCGATTTTAAGTTGATCCTAGTTTTGTTTACCTTTTCATGATGGTCTTTCAACTCTTACTTTATTTTTTGATATTGATTGATTGATTTGTCGGACAGTGATGACAGCTTGGGCTACACTTTTCCATTCACCCTGCGAGTGGTGGGACGTGGAGGCTTGCGCTGCGCAGTGTGTCCTTGGACCCGATTCTGCCGTGGGTGTGCTCTACCCTGCACTGATGAACCCCTCCTCATCAACCTTGGCTCCAGCGGTAAGAAGATATTCAATTATTGCAATGCTCAATTCCAATCACAAAACTCCAAACTATTAAAATTACTGTCCAATCGGACAAAATAATTAATTTCTATGATATTGTAACTGGTCGGGTCCACAATTAAAAGATTATTTATATCACACTAGTTATATTTAACTTATTCACAATATTTATATCAACACTGTCGAGGACTGTCTCGCGCTCTCCGATCGCTGGTCAGCTTTTTATATCCAAAAGACTGCGTATTGCCCTCTACGAGACGACGGCCGTTCGATCACTGGTGAAAATGGCTTAGCGATGCATCGAGAAGTTTCTGCTCGGTAGCTCGGTAGAAGCGCTTCGATCGATTCTATTTTGTTTGCCACCGTTCCGTGATTTTCGTTTTTCAAACTACCGCGCTTTATTTATTCAAAAGATCAACTTTTTATCACTATAACACAATAAAAAAAATCCTTGTGTTCAACATGTTAAGTTTGTGTTTTGGTTTTGTCACAGGTGCCCCACCTCCCTCACCTCCTGTAGAGATGGCCGTGCCTGCAGCCACACCTAGTCCGGAGCCACATCCTTCAGAGTCAGTGCTACGGCGCCTGGATTTTGCACAGCTGCGGGAAGCGGGCTGTGCCGAGAACGTGCACCTGGCTATAGACTGGGATCCTACTGCTCTACACCTGCGCTACCAAAGCAACCGCGAGAAGGTACAACCTAATATTAAAATTACTCATTTTCAATGTCAATGTATGAAAATAAATACATAACATTTACAAATGACCAAACAAACAACAGTGAAAATCGACAAAAATCGCTGTCTTTGTCTATCACCAACCTTGGTTCTACATTGGCTTTGTCTAGTGTGTTGAGATTTATATGGACTATGGTGTGTACTCAATGAGCTCTATTCGCTTCAGAGGATCTGGAGGGCTCGATTATGTCAAAAGATACTCTGAAAACAATTTGATGAATATGCAAGTGGCTGGTTTAAAAAGCTATATTGTATTGCAGATATTCACGGAGCATGAGTCGGTGACTGAGTGCCGAGTGGCACACACGGCACCTGTACAGCTGGCACACTGCCTGCGCTCCTTCACCAGCGAGGAGCGGCTGGAGGAGAGATACGCCTGTGCTACCTGTCGCTCCCAACAACCTGCCACCAAAAAATTGCAGATCTGGAGACTGCCTCCTGTGCTGGTAAGTTGTCATTATCTTTTCATATGAAAGACGCATCCAAGAAAAATGATCTAATTGAAAAACTCAACAAGAATCGGGAAACTCAATTGAAAAATAAAGTGGTTAAAAACAATGAAAAAGAATCATAGGCGTGTTTGACTCATTACTTACTTATTGTAATTAGAAAAATCATAGAAAACCTGCGTTTGAGATAGTCTAAGTAATTTTCATCTCCTTGAGTAAATTGGCATGATTTTTATGTTTATGTTGAATTGTAATTCTAGGTTATTCACTTGAAGCGCTTCCAGTATGTCAACAACAAATGGATAAAATCTCAAAAGGTAGTGAACTTCCCCTACGAGGACTTCGATCCCACGGCCTTCCTGGCTTCAGTGCCTCAGGAGACCATCCTCCGTCACGCTGACGTCTCCCAACACAGAGCCAACAAGCTCCTGCTCAGCCGGATGGCGAAGCACCAGCTTAACGAAGACGAAGAATCTGCAGATGAACTGGAAACCGGTGATAAGTATAATAGTGAAATCAATTCAAGCTGTGAATCCAGAGTCAACGGAGAAGAAGATGACGCTCTGGGAAAGGATTATAAGGACTTAAAGAACATGGCTTTGGAAGGAGAGGAGAAAACAGGTTTGAATTTTTATATTAAATGAAGTAAATAATATTTTTTTATGACTAACTTAAATCCCATCAATATTGCTTAAGCAATAAAGTACGGCACATTTATACATATTTTTGTGCCAATAATAATTTCTTTAAGAATGGTGAAACGTGAATGTGAGAAACGTGTCAGAATTGTGCCTATTTTGCAATTTAATTTATCTGTCTGATTCGATACAAATTTTTTTTCCAGCATCTCAGCGTAACTCATTGCGTGAGATAGCCTTGTGCAATCGCAAAGCGTCCGTTATAGAGACCACTAGGGAAAGGCTCAAGTCCACCAGCTTGATCAAGACCCCGGTCCTGGACGATGACTTTACAGACTTTCACCAGCACAAGCTGCTGCCGGGGCAGGACACCTTCAATCTCAAGTACCGCCTCTACGCTGTTGTGGTTAGTTCAATCGTGTTGATTCTTCAGACCTTCTCATAGAGAGAATATCGATCACCGCACTCACAACCTCTAATCGCATATTGTGTAGAATAGACAAGTGGAGGTAGTGTGCGTTGTAATTGTTTAAAAGTATCTTTCCGACACTTCCAGTAGGTTACAAGCTTCTAGACTCTGCTTGTCTCAAAGCACCGGTGTATACGTAAATATTGCAAATTTATGACTTAAAATAAAAAACCTGAAAGTATAATCATGAAATGTAAAAAAATTATGGGACACTGTAGCTTATTACTTACCTCAATCTTGAATTAACTTTCACTTTTGTACTTTGTTTTTTCTTCAGTTATTTCATAGCATTAATATAGATTTCATTAAAAGTTGTAAAAAATAAACTTCAGGCAACATATGTTTTGATTTGATTTCCAGAGTCACTCGGGGATGATGAACGGGGGTCATTATGTCGCCTATGCCAAGAACCCCAGCGGCACCTGGTACTGCTACAATGACAGCTCCTGTCGTGAGCTCTCTGTTACCGAAGTCGGCAGCGGCCCAGCCATCGACCCTGGCTCAGCGTACATGCTGTTCTACGAGCGCACCGGTCTGGACTACGAACCGTACCTGCCGGATGTCAAGGAACGACAACCACTAGTCAACGAAGCCGAGATGGCTGACGGGGAAGACATGGACATGAAGAAAATGTGCGTCTTGAGTTAACTTTACTGTAGTCGGGTAAAAGTAAATATTGTAGAATTCTTAGTTGACATATTATATTATTTATTCGGCTCTGAGCTTGTGATTGTGTTAGCTTATGCTTTTGGGTGTCATCGTTCAAAACCAACGGACAGGAGAATTACTATACACAAGTAATGAAATGTACTGTCTGACACTTGCGATAAGTGCTTCATGAATGTGACCATAATGAGCCCATCTCGAGGTTATATCCGCAATCATTAAAGAAACCTCCTATACATACAGTTAATCACTGCGTTAATTTTAATAACCTTCAAGTTTTTTTAACTGAATCTGTTTTTCCTGTTGATTCCTTCGTAAAGGTTTTACTTTTTGTATATTATAAATTCATTATTTTATTAATAGCAAAAAAACTGTTGAATTTGTATTATATTTTGAAAGATACTAAAATAATGCTTTACTTTAAAATATCTACAAAGATTTAAAAAAATTATTTTATCCGTATGTTTATTTGTATTGAAAACCAAAGAATTTTTTTATCAAAAAAAAAATACAAAGCAAAAATTATGCAAGACAGGTTTAAACATTAGCACGACTATTATCAAAAGAGGGTTATGAATAAATTATGAAATGTTTTACTATCTGGTTTTAAAATTTAGCAGTCACTTCTATATTCAGCCCTGCAATAATATCTTGTGCTCATCATAATGCAGTCCATCTCGTATCAGTTTGTTATTAATAAAAGCCCATCATCAGGTATCAGCCGTTAACTTTACATACTGGTAATCGTCAGTCATTACAGTATATTAAAAACAAAACTGTTGGGCCTCAAGGTCAACGATTTTTTTAATTTGAAACAAATATTCATCCTGTGATGGGCCAGCCGCAGCTGGTTTTCTTCATTTACTCGTCACCATTTCATCATCATACTAGAAATTTTAATACCCATGTATTATAGAAAGACTTGCAGTTTTTCCGAGGGACTTTTTTCAGCAAGCAACAATCTCCTTTTTCGATTGCGTCGCAGATTAAGATGGACTGCTTAATCGACCACTTTATAAATTGCTTTGCATCAGTTTAAAAAAAAATGCGAGTTATACGTATTTGAATCCTAAAGTTGAGACTGCCACAAGCTTTACCTCCGAGATATTATAGCTTTCATCTTTGGAAGGCTTTAATGGTTGTTTAATCGAAACATAAAACTCCTACTAAAAATAAAATGGATTTTCATGACCAATTAAATTTAAAAATTTGTGAACCCAAACCGCCTTGAATATTTTGCAAATTCTAATTTTATACACTCCTCTTTTTAAATGAAATTGTTCATTAACGAAGATAATTTTAACGATAAATGTAAGAGTGTATGCTTCATTTTGGATTTTTACAAAGTGAACTAACAATATACGGAATTTCAGTAAACTTACAAGTATTTAAATAACATAATAAATTGTTGTAATCTTTAGAATTATTCTCTTAGAGATTTTAAATTAAAACTTACTGTGAATATAAAAGTAAGAGATTAATATTCGTAAACAATAAGTATATACATTTCGCTTCTGACAGTCTCGATGTATTATAGTCATATGTCATCATTGTAACTGCGTAGCCTTAGAGAGTATATAAAATGCTTTGCATCCTTTTAAAATTGCGTGTAGCTATATATGAAAAATAACTCTGGGTGTGACTTTAGTTTGTGGTGCTATGACAAGACTACACTCACTGAAGACTGATTGGAACTGAAAACTTGGACTCACTCGAAAATGGGTTTTTAACCAGTAGAGTAACATTGTATTTGCAAAAAAGATAATAATATTTTGGGTAATCCGGGGTTTTGTAACAATTTGTGGGTCATATGAATTTCATCGGTACATGTATATAAGATTTTTTCTTTGCAGCTTTTATGTCACTAATGTATGTAAATTGGGTGTGTCACAAATTGTGAGCCAAATATGTTTACGTTGAGATGTCAAGCAATGGTTGAGACCGTATTAAAGACTGAGGTTTCAGGTGTGTTTGTGAGCTATACTCAATGTGGTTTCGTCTGTACCACATTTGGTTCTATGGTTTTTTTTTGTTCATGCTACTATTCAGTTGTCTTGCTTAGAGTTCACTTGGATACACTTTGAACAGTAATGGGCTTGCGACACGGATAATTCTGCATTGAACATAAGGTTGGTGGAGTAGAATACACTTTTTACGAACTGAAGAAGATAGAGGGACACTCATTGTATTATTTACCAATAAGATATTGTAAGCGGTACAATAATATATTTAAAACGAACAATAATAATAATGACGACAGAAGTTGTCCATGCTTAAACTAAATGTTTACAATATTGTGAAATATTTGTAGAAAGCCATATTTGTTATCTAGTAGTATTTCTTTTATTTATAGTTCTGTTTACGTTGTCTTGTCTGCAAACCTTCAGACGTGATGTTGCTTTATAGGTGAACGCGACTAGGAACCGTCGTCCCGTTGGGGACGCAGGTAGGGATGGTCTGACCCGAGCTTGTGCCTCAGAGACGGAAGACTGGCAATATTGCATTATTGCTTGTGCATGCGACACGCAACTGTGATTCTTCCTATATTAATTTGTACGTATAAACAAAGCATTATTTTTTTCCTACAATATTTTATTTTGCAGTACGGGATATGTTTTATGGTTTTTCGAAAATTTAGTTTACAGTTCGCAGTGAAATCATCATATCCAGATCAAAGCACTACATTTAAAGTAATCTATATAATTACTTCAAAATTAAATGTGAAATATTCAAGATGAATTCAATTTGACAATTAATCTGACACAACTGCAAGTCCAAAGCAATCATATCAACTTATACAGTAGCTTAATTTATATACTTACTCCATAAACGTATCCCCTTGATTATTCTAGTTCAAAACAGAGTAATTATTAACTTATTAAAATTTCAAGTTAATCAGATAATATTTTAAACCTATGACTATATTACTGATATACAAAAAATGAAAAATTCGTCATAAATTTTTCCAAAATCTATTTTACGGTGAATCTTGCGTGCATATGCAAACTTAACTCCAAAAATCAAGTATTTGTTTAAACATAGGATTAAAGCTCATCTCTATATTAGTATGAAATTGGCAAAATTATAATGATGTGTTTGAATGCCAATTAGTGTTAAAAATATTTCAAGGCATGTCTGACTTGCCTGTATTCAAATTTGTTTTCCTGTTGATTTTCAATCTGTTCATAAGTCTGTCTTCCGTTGATCTGAGTGCATAGAACCCGTGCCATGCTTTGATGATTTGAAGATTCTAGTGGCCACGACTTTCTTTTCGATCCCTATTACAATGGTTTTTTTTTTTCTGCATAGGCACTTATTAAGGCCTTTATTCCAATGCAACGCATCGGGAACCAACTAGTACTAATTTTAAAATTAATTCAAATGAAAATAATCGGTTGCGTTGACCCATTCTGGTTCCCGATGCCTCGTATTTTCATAGTTTATTGTTGTATGTACATATTTTTTTTAAAATAAATTAACTATCCTTCCTCTCTGTACTGCTACCAGAAAAAATAATTGATATTTCAAATAAGTTTTGAAAGAAAGATACTCTTTTTTTCTTCTTAAATTAAAGTTGTGTTTTAATTATTAAATGCACAATCAATAGATCATGTTTCTGAAAACACTTTTTAACCGCTGCGGAATATATTATAATTTTGTGTATATTTGATATATAAAGCAGTCAATGATATTACCAACATTCCAAAGAATATTTATCATTGAAAATTATATAAACCGTCATCGGTAAAAACAACTTTTCTTGTGAGAGTTTACATTCCAATTGATACTCGAGCAGACTTATCCAAAAATTGCTTTTACGATAGTGAAGAAAGATTTCTTCGACTTTCAATATATTTTGCTGTTGTAATGAAATCAAATATTAGTATCTAGATGCATCCAACATGAATCAAGCAAATATGCCATAAAAATCTTATAATGTTCATAAACTATTTATATGACTCGTGCATAGCGACATTTTAATATTAAACTCGGAAAATAAAACATTGAAAATGTGCCTTCAAATTTTCAATAGTATTGTCGCATGTATAAATTATTCCCCGATTTTAGCGTATTTAATATAATAATAAATTGATCAAATTCTGACAGAGGGATAAATCGTGTACTTTGTAATAATATTTTAGACCTAAGTAAATTATAATATATTATTTTCATCTGCATTGTATAGTTAAAATAAACATACCAAATAAAATAATCATTAATGTTACATGAATATAGATAATTACCGTTTCTTCTTCGTTGTTTTATCAATAGTTTTAGTATCATTTGCGGTGTCTATTTATTTGCTTTTTAACAAAAAATTTATCCAATAATGTTGAAAACAGCATGAAGGTTTACGAATTAATGAAGTAAAATGATAATATATAACTTGATTTCTTGTAAAATGCTGTAGATCTGTCATCGATGAAGATGGATGATGATATTAAACAATATTTACACTAATTTTTTCGACACCACGAGCTCTGATAACTTTTAATTAGGTTTAGTAAAGTTATATGGTTTTTTTTCTTTGAGGTTTATTGAAATATGTTTCATGTTAAAAATTTTGGTACATTTCCCATCGTGAAAACATTTTCATAAGTTAAATGGAATATGTTATTGTTATTGTTTGTCAGTTTAATCAAAATTCTGAATGTTTTTGTTTTTGGCAGCAAAATGTTTAAATTGACGATTCTGTGATGGCATTAACGCAAAGTATTATTGTGTAATGTTTGCTATTTATTGCATAATAAAGGTTAATTCTGAATAACTTCTTTAATTTGTGATTGTCCTATTAGAATAGAACCTATAGTTTATAATAATGAAACGGGCGAGTATACAACGGTGGCGTGTGGTGAGTTCATGCATAGCAGCATCTATAATCACACAAGAACAGAATCCTAGCAATCGTTGAATGGAGAATTATGCCCTCTCAGGAGTTTACGAGAATTGTTGCGGATGTTCCTGACATAGTGAAATGTCTGTATGATATGAAAGTTGTATAATTTTATGATCGTAATTATAAATCTGTAAATGGCTGCGTATGGGCACAGCAGTTAATTATCATCGTAGTTCAAAAGATAACTTCATAAGATATTTTATGAGCATTTTGAATAAAATAGTTTTATTTTTCAGTAATATTTTTTTTAATTATAAAAATAGAATAAAACATTGATTTCTAATTAAAAACAATATATAGTCAATGCTATATGATAAAGTAAAATAAATAACGGCCTGTGTTAGGAAATTGGCAATTAATAACCGATGATAAGACATTAAAAAAATACAGAAGACAACAAGAAGCGGTATTTATTGAGTATTAAATCTCACCCGACTCTAAAAAATAAATCTGTAGAGTGATACCAAATTTATTGAGTTTTGAGTTACTTAGATGAACTAAAATGTATTTCATATAATTCTATGGTAACATTAATAATTTCCTTTTCAAATTCATAAGCAACGATTTGTGCAATATTTTAAAGAATTTTATCGATCTCTAAAAAAATTTCCTCATTGCTTTAGTCTTGTAAATAATCATCTTTCGAAAATCTGCAATGAATAAAAAAATTGCATTATGTTAGATTGTAGAAGACTGATCTGAAATACAAAGCTATGAAAAATAATTATCAAGAAATATTTTGCAAAGGCACACATTATTTTCACCAATTACCGCTCACTGTACAATTACTTATAACAGAATTATAAAGGTAAGATAATTTTATAATTAAAAAAAGAAACCATTTTAACTTGTTTCTTATTACAATTTATAGTTAGACCATGTTATAACAATTCAACATAGTTTTTATGTGTAGTTTCATATTAGACGGTAATAGGTTTAAAACCATTTTGAGTATAAACTTTATTAAAATAAAATATTAAAAAATCATTTTTTGGGATGGTAGTTAGTCAGTCAGCATCTTTGATGAATTTAATATAAATTAATAAATTTTATATAAATAAATCTACTTATGGTAGGTATAATCACTAGTATTATCACATTGATTGAAGGCTCTGCCTATTGAAAATATAATCATGTTCTGCCTTTGCAAAATACATAAAATTATGTAAAATTGGCAAACGCGCTTTTTCCCTTATTCTGGCTGGCTTATTTCGATAAATATCTTACTGATTAAATGAAATCCTTATTTCCCCTCAATTTTATCAAAATTAATTTACCTGTATAAGTTCACCAGATATTTTTCTGCTTGTTAAATTTATATTCAAATTCAGATCGTACTGACAAATTTAAAATTCAACATTCACCCTATGTATTAAATCTTTATAATTTGTTTTCCCCTTTCTTATTGTCCAAGAGTACTTGGGATCTCTACATGTTGGCCAGTATAATTTAAAACCTCTTCAATGGTGTGATGTTTTCGTAATTTACAATTTTTTTCCATTATATCTTTTGATTTTTGTTTTCCGACTAGGCATTCGTTATTTAAGTCAACACTCAAAATGTTGATAAAGACGATATGCAATGGCATTCCTTACGATTCAAATAGTACTACTAAAATTTTCATAAAATGTTCAGTAGTCAAACTGTGCCTTTGCGAATTTAAAATCCCTTTGTGGATTGAAAATAAGCATTCACAGTCAACGGAGGTGAGTGGTGCGTATCTTAATGCTTCAACTGGAATATCCCTTTGCAGGTGCTCTGCATCTGCACTCTTTATGTTTTCCTTGATTGCAGTCATTATAATTAGGTCAGAGTTTTCCTTAATCATAGAAACCATTTTCATATATATTCTATTAGCAATATCTCCAGGTATTGCAAAAAGTTTTACACTCAATTCATCCAATACTTTAAAAGATTCTATTAAAGATAATTCAGGAGACTGCAGACACACTATGGCGTCAGTAATCATTTTAAAATTAGCTTTAATTGATTTTAAATTCAGTAACAAATATGGGGTCGCTGACAGTTCCTTTGCCTTTACTATAGCTTTTGATTCATTTTGGAATGTGTTGATTACTGTCTGTACTCGCTCATAATTATCAACATGGTAGCATGCTGCTTCTACCCATGTCCCCCACCGTGTCAGTGTGGGTTTCGGAGGTAATTTTAATCCAGGGCACATGCTCTTAAATAATTTTACCCTTGAAGCAGCCTTCACAAATATTTTATTGACATTGTCTATGTAACTATCTACAATATTGAATTCATTTCTCACTTCTTCGCAAATCTCGTGCAGTGCATGTGCCAAGCATGTTATATGGAGCAATTGTGGATATTTTTCTTTCAATTCTCGTCCCCCGTCAAGCATATAACTCGAAGAACTAGATGTCAACATTATTACATTTTTCTTATTTTCTTCGGCGAAGTCTCCCCAAAACCAATCCAGTTTTTTTTCAAAAAAGTCAAATATAACTTCACCATCAACGCAATCTAGCAAAGAAGAGGCTATCAAATGAGCCTTTTTGGGACCATTCTTTGATAGTGACATCAACAAGAGATGAACAATTTTACGACCCGATGAGTCTGTAGTCTCACTGATGGACACCCAAAAGTACTTTTCAGTTAAATCACTACGAATCTGAGCAATTTTGCTGTCGTACGCCTTATTCAAATAGCATTTACGCAGTAAAGATTCATCTGGGATGTGTTGATCCACACAGTATTTTTGTAGAAAACCTTTGAAGCTAGGGTCATTGAGCTTTTTCCATGGAACATTGCATGTAATCATCATCATAGCTAAATCAAAGTTGAAATCAGAATGCGATGGAGCTTTGCTGTTTCTCAAATGGTTACTGGATTTAACGTGTCTTTCAATAGAAGTTTTCCGAGAAATCGACACTTTCACGTTGCAAACATCACAATATACGGTGACATCATTATACCTTAATTCAGGGTAATTTTTAATCCACGAATGCACAGTTTGAATTTTAGCATGTTTTCTTCTTTGGCTGGGTAATAGATGTATCAAAGACATTTCTATGCTTGTGTTTCAAAACGAATGTGAAATAATTAAAAAATGATATTTAAACATTTGAAAAGATTGATTAAGTGTGTACAACTAGAGGATGGCGGAAGACGAAATATCACAGAAGAAAGTAAATAATCCTCAATATGTATATGTGAGAGTTAACAATTTCCAGTGACAGAAGAAAACACAAATGGTGACAGCAGCAGATTTGACAATTGTATATAATTTGTCTATGGTGGTAGAAATGTGAGATCAGTGATGCCAACATTAAAACCCTCTGTTTATCGAAATTTGATGGTGAGCGCAACATCCTATTCAGAAATAATATGACTAGCAAAAACAGCGCAACATTCACTAATAAGAGTTTACATTTTCCAGTTACAGTGCAAAACACCTAAGGTGACAGCAGCAAATTTGATAATTATATATTTTTTTGTCTATGGTGGTAGAAATATAAGATCAGTACAGCCAACATTAAAAACTCTATTGAGATAAGCCCTACATTTTTTTTGCAAAAATATGACTAGATAAAAACTATACTTATGTTTGTTTTAAACATATTATTTCCCATCATTTTTACAGGCTTATTTGACAGATTTTTTTCGAC
The DNA here is from genome assembly GCA_022113835.1 of Atopsyche davidsoni. Lineage (NCBI taxonomy): Eukaryota > Metazoa > Arthropoda > Insecta > Trichoptera > Hydrobiosidae > Atopsyche > Atopsyche davidsoni. The sequence goes on along the minus strand of JAILWY010000011.1, from coordinate 3,441,374 downwards.
TCCTTTTCAAAACGTTTTGACTTTTTAAATAATTGTATATTCAGTGATCTTGATAAAAAAAATCATTGACTATACAAATTGCACGAAATAACTTAATTCATCGATTTAAAGATTTTAATCCCTTTTGAATCAAATATTACAACTAGCAGTCAGATATAATCTAAAGAATACATTACTTTTTTTTAAACGACATTGTGAGACTTGGCTTCATGATACATTGTTATACTGATAAAGCCAGCTTCCAGCAAAGTCTATGAAGCTTGTTGGCAGATAAGTTAATTTAATGTGTAGAGCAGAGAAGCGTAAGCATCACTATTGAAGATTTTGGAGTCATCTGCCACATTTTACCCATAACTATCATAGTGTATTTGTAATTAATTTATTTTAATTATTATTCTACGATTCCCATCTTTCTAATAAGAGCTTTGATTTGTGTGTCAATACTAACAAAGTATTTCATACGAATAAGTAACTTCATAACAGTGTCAGTTTCCCCACGTTTAAAAGCTTCAGAGATTTGTCCGGTTAATAAAAATATTATATCCTTATTTTCCAAGTTAATTCTAATTACTTCTTCTGGAGTATCTGCATTTTCTACTCCTTCATTTCTTTCCATTATTTCATTTAGAAAAGCACTTTCTACTTCAGTCTTTTCGGGAATTTCCAGTCCTTTGAGCTGTAGCATGTAAATTCCTGAAAGAAATAACATTCTTTGAAAAATACTAAATTCATTAAAAAATATTATCTCTTTATGGCTTACATCATATGGTAAATGGTGTTGTGAATTATATGAGCAGAGAATGACCGATTTGACATAAAATGATTGATGGTGGTATAGTGATTATTGCACTTCATATTAATCAAAAGCAACCTCTATGCATTTAAAAAAAAAATCCATTAGAAATACGATTTTCTAAAATTTATCGAATTCTCGCTCAGTTGCAGAGTCAAAGGCACCAGGTCGCATCAGCCAAGAAATATAGATTGACTATTGCTTCACATGAATTCAAATGGTCGGCAAGCAAACATGCTAGCCATTGAGCCATGAGAGGGATACTCAATCACTCTACATACAATCAATCTACAGACTCACTAATATATTTTCAGACACTATAAAATTAGGTGGTTCTATTCAAATACACAACTGGAATAATAAAACATAATACGGTACCTCTTGACATCGGCTGCAACAGTACTGAATATGCTTTATTGACTAGAGAAGAATATTCTTCGGATATTCGCTGCTCACCTTCATTTCTATTAAAAAATATTAGGATTCCATGAAAAACATGTAGTGAAAAATAATATTTATTTTAAATAAATAAAAGGTTAAACTGCTCATTTGACTATAGATCATTTGAATACTCACTTATTACTAAACTTGTCTGGGTGCAAAATCCTTTGAAGGTCTTTATACTTAGAAGCTAAAATTACTTCATCCACATCATAACTGTCCGGTATTCCAATAATTTGGAAATAATTATTATTTGGGTTCGGTTTCTGGATGGAGTTGCAATGTTCACAAAAAATCGCATCCGGTCCTTTTGCGATTGTTTTTCCACAGCACCAACAACCAAAACTGGCAGGAGAGCTCGATATATAAGCGCATAAATATAGTAATCTTGTGTTACTATTTAAAAACTTTTCCGCAGATACGTTCTTATAAGTCGTCGCATTACTATTAGATTGAGAAATACTAGCAAATTGACACCGTAGTATAAGTTTTTCAATAAATTGTGTATTATTTTTCTGCAATATTTGTCTGTACGAATAACCGGACATAAATTTCAATGTGTTTTTATACATTTTCCTATTTCACCACAAGACCAAACTATCTACAATCCGAGCCCTACTACCTCACTGATCATTTGATTTGACAGGAGAGTGCTGTGTTGCAAGACTGTTCTAACATAATCCATAATTCATAATCCAGAATCCATAATTCATAATTTGTTTGTACTGCAGAAAAATGTGGTTCAAAAAATTTCTTGGAAAAAATTCACACATGTTTTCCGTTAATTTTCGAAGAGTAATTAAAGTTTTGTGTTTCTTTTTTATAAATAAAATTATAATGTTACTAGTATAATTTCCCAATTTTCCCGTTGACTATATTAAGTTTGACAGAAGAGCAGTGAGAAGTTGAGGAAACCAGAGATAAAGAAGAAACTTTACGCCGCCGAGCTCAGGGCTATCGGATGTGTGTTGATTTCGTTAAAAATAACAGTCCTATTTATAATTTCCATGCTCGAACTAACGAGAAAGTTCTTGAAGCATGCAAATATTCATATAAGTAACGGAGGTCTATCGTTCGGTGTGCACTATCTTGATACATTTTTGATTAATAATATCTAAAAACTTGTGCTTGTTTGGCTTCAATAGATCGCAATGGCAACTATGAATATCGAAGCGGAAGATTATAAAAGTAAAGGAAATGAAGAATTTAAGAAGGAAAACTATGACCTTGCTATCAATCTATACACGAAGTCAATCAAAATCGCGGAAAATGAGAGTAGGGATATGTGTGTTTATCTCAAAAATCGAGCGGCGGCTTATCTGAAGAAGAATGATTACCAAAATACAATCAAGGACTGCGACGCGGCCCTAGCCATCGTTCCCGAGGACCCGAAGGCCCTCTTTCGCCGTTCTCAAGCTTTGGAAAAGCTAGAGAGGTTTGAAGAAGCTTACAGAGATGCTCGTGCTGTCCTTAATGCAGAGCCTAGCAACAAAGCCATCCAACCCGTCCTCGCGAGGCTCTTCAACATAGTTCAAGAGCGTTCACGCATCAACTCCCAAACTAGCACCAAGGTGGAGCAGATGTTCAAGATTGCATTTGATATTTCTGCAAATCAAGAGAAACGCGAGATGGCCATGAGTAATTTGCTTGTTCTGGTCAGGGAAAATGCTGGCGCTGAAATCATGTATACTAATGGAGCTGTTCAACAAATATTTAAACTTCTAAAAGTTGAAAAAAATGATGCAATCTATCTTAGTGCCGTGAGAATTATCGCCCAACTATGTCAAAGAAATGTGAATCGCGTAAAAGAAGTGCTGAAGATTTGTGGTATTCCATGGTTTTTGGAAATCATTAACTGCAGTAACCCGGAACGTGTTAATGCTGCTCAATATTGTATGCAGTGTATTTTAAATACATTCTCTGGAATGGAAAATAAGCTTGATAGCAAACCGAATCTAAAAATGTGTGATGAACACAAGCCTGAGATTGATACCCTGTTGACATGTCTCACTTATTCCATCACCAATCGTACTATTACAGGCTTAGCAAGAGACGCCATCATTGAGCTTGTTATGAAAAATTGTCATTACACTGATTTGAGTTGGGCCGAAAGGTTCGTTGAAATTAGAGGATTGATCCGACTGCTTGATGTCTGCAGTGAACTCGAGGAGTACAAGTACGAGTCCGCCATGGACATCTCTCCTTCATCCAGAACTATTGCCGCTGTCTGTCTCCAAAAGATCTATGAAAATATGTACTATGACCAAGCTAGAGAAAAATTCACCACCCAGGTAGATGAATTTGTTAAAGAAAAGCTATTAACTCCAGATATTGAATCGAAGGTTCGTGTAACTGTGGCCATTACCTCTCTTTTGCTTGGACCTCTTGATGTAGGTAACGCGATCATTTCTAAGGATGGAATCATGGAGATGATCTTAGTGATGGCTGGCTCTGAAGATGTGCTACAGCAAAAAGTCGCTTGTGAATGTCTCATCGCTGCAGCATCTAAAAAAGATAAAGCAAAGTCGATAATCAACCAGGGTGTAAATATCTTAAAGAGGCTGTACAAGTCTCCCGATGATAGTATCAGGGTACGAGCTCTAGTAGGGCTGTGCAAGCTGGGCAGTTCTGGAGGATCAGATGCATCCATCAGACCTTTTGCTGAAGGATCCACAACAAAACTTGCTGAAGCTTGCAGAAGGTTTCTCATCAATCCTAGCAAGGACCATGACATGAGACGCTGGGCTGCAGAAGGTCTCTCATACCTCACACTCGACGCTGACGTGAAAGAGAAATTGGTGGAGGACAGAGCCGCTATTCAAGCACTTGTAGAGTTGGGCAAAACTGAAGATCAGTCTGCCATTTACGGTGTGGTGACTACTCTCGTCAATTTGTGCAATGCTTACGAGCAGCAGGATATCGAACCAGAATTAGTTGAACTTGCCAAGTTTGCTAAGCATCACATACCTGAAGAGCACGAATTGGATGATCCAGATTTTGTCAATAAAAGGCTATCGATTCTGGCTAATGAAGGTGTAACCACTGCTCTTGTTGCTTTATCAAAAACCCAAAGTCACAATTCTAAAGAACTGATCGCTAGAGTCTTCAACGCTTTGTGTAGTCTTCAAGAACTGAGAGGTATTGTTGTTCAGCAGGGAGGAACCAAAGTTCTTCTTCCTATGGCACTCGAAGGGACAGCTAAGGGAAAAAACCAGGCCGCTCAGGCACTTGCCAGAATCGGAATAACCATCAACCCAGAAGTAGCATTCCCTGGACAAAGATGTCTTGAAGTTGTAAGACCTCTGACTGCACTTCTTCATCCTGATTGCACTGCATTAGAAAATTTTGAAGCTTTATTATGCTTGTGTAACTTGGCAGCTATGAATGAGGCGAACCGCCAAAGAATATTGAGAGAATGCGGCATGGCGAGAATTGAAGCTCAACTTTTTGAAGATCATGTTATGCTCAAGAGAGCCGCTACACAAGTCATCACTAACATGGTGATATCAGAAGATGTTGTAAAAATGCACGAGGAAAAGAATGATCGTGTCAAGTTCTTGTGCCTCCTTTGTCAAGATGAAGATGAAGATACGGCTATCGCTGCTGCTGGAGCTTTGGCCATCCTTACCTCTGTCAGCCCGATTTGTTGCAGTAAAATTTTAGATACTGTGGAGTGGCTGGACATGTTACATTGTCTCCTTGCCAATCCCAATGTGCAAGTACAACACAGAGGTATATACATGTTACACAATGTACTAAAAACGGATAGAACGGTTGCCGAAAAAATTATGGCTACTGACGTTATGGAAATCCTCATGGCACTTACCAAGGTCGATGATACATCTAGAAGTGTTGTTAAGGAGTTTGCTGAAAAGTGTTTGAAAACTGCAGAGGAACTCAATCTAATTGCCAAACCTGAAAATATTCCGTCTTCTTCGCAGGTGTATAATGAAGAAGATGAAGATGAAGATGAAGATGACATGGAATAAATAAGACTTATGGACCCGTACTTAAACTTATGTATTGTTCAGTATTGGCATTTTACACCAAATATTTATTATAACTACAATATGAATGAACGATTTTTTTATATATTCTTCTAAAAGTGTTTGTATCTAATTCTGTTAGTAAATATTATTCGTTTGAATTTTCTTATTTATATTACTCACACCCGCCTAACCCTATCATATTATGTGATCAAAAGGTATAATTCTCTGACCGAAATAATAACCACTATCCCAACTTATCGCTGCAATATCAAATTGGTATAATGTCACATGAATAAGGTGTTGCCGAAAACTCTTGAATACATTTGTATTATATATTTGAATTGGATTCATTTGCCATGTAGCTTTTTTTAGCAATTACAAAATACTCAAACAACTATATAAAAACACATTGAAGTAAAGAAATATATAAGCATGAAACTCAGACATTGGACGAACAACACATCATCCTCCATGGATGAGGTTGACCATAGCATTACTAGCTAAAACCAGGTGCTTGGCCAGCACGTAAAATGAATCAAAAATTACCAGGCATATTTCACAATAGGCTTCAAAACTCACTGAAATGTGCGTACTCAAAAAACATTAATTTATTTTTTAATTATTTACAACTCAATACATCTAATTAGACATTTCAAATATTGTTATTGAACTTGTTTTTATATTTTAATAATAATATTTTCAAATGATTATGGGAGCAAGGTAAGCGAGAGATGTAGCTGATTGCTATTTATTAAAATAGATTTAGTCAATGGCACCGTTTCAATGTGAAAGTAAACCAAAGGTTCTTGGCTTTCTTGTATTTTATTATAAGCACTTGAAAAAATATTTGCTTATAAATATTCTACTTGGCAATCATAGGGGAGATTTTATATATTATAATTGGCAAAAATTTAAAGTAAAAATCAAATAGAAATGTTTTTAATTTGCCAAGGGATACTGTTCAAAAATGTATTGATTTTTTTCATGCTCAAAACATTAAATTAAAATATTTTTGAATAAAATACTTGAGTGATTTTCCACATTTTTATTTTAATTAGTGACCGGTTTCGCCAACCTTTCACGTTGGCATTATCAAACAGACTCTGTTTGATAATGTCAACGTGAAAGGTTGGCGAAACCGGTCTTTAATTAAAATTAAAATGTGGAAAATCACTCAAGTATTTTATTCAAAAATATTAAAATGGAATTCCACCAAGTATATCTCTGTCAAAAATATTGAATTAAATTAAAACTTAAAATAGAGATATTTATAAGCACAAGCAGCATGCCCTCAAACGAAAAGCCACGTAAGACTTTTATATACACACGTTTCTGACTTATCATACTAGAATAATTATATTACCTATTGTATTTATTAGTTGGATGAAATAAGAAACCCTGCAAATAATTGACAAAAAAGATTTGTAAATATATTTATTGCTTGCTAAGCTTGTAGGTGAAAAAAATCAACTTCGAGGACTACTTTCATAAAGACTTTTTTTACCCTAACAAAATTTTTCAAGTTAAATTTAACTCAATATTTCAAAGATGGTTTTAAAATAAAAATATTAATGTATTTAAGTTTAAATTATTTTGTCGTTAAATTATGTGCTTGTTGGTATTTATAAAAAAGTTGGCATAAACCTTTTACTCGATTAGTGCGAATTTATCAACATGTAAAATTTTATATTAAATATTGGTTTAGGTATAATAAAGAGCATTTATAATAAATAATCAGAAAAAATATATGCTTTTTTATTTGAAAATTCTTTTTAGCGAAAATATATTTTTATAATTATAACTATAAGGAAATTTTAGATTACAACTAAAATAAAAATTTTCAGTCTCATATGTCAAATTTTTGCCCGTGAATATTTTCGATCTGATATAAATGTACTAAAATTATATTTGTAAGGTGGATAAGTATTTACTGGGGGGCTAAATGCTATAAAGCCATGTATATTTTTATTTGCTGGTAACAATTTACCTGTGCTGGCAACTTTACACTCCCTGTCGTGTTTTGTACCTCGTGCTTAGTCGCGAATGTTCTGGTAGTTGTGAATTTTGTTGCCGGGATATAACAAATTTTAAAATATGGCTGCTATTAGCTTGTTAAACCCGAAAGCTGAATTCGCTAGGGCTGCACAAGCTTTGGCAGTGAACATTTCAGCTGCCAAAGGTATCCAGGATGTGATGAAAACAAATTTGGGACCGAAAGGAACAATGAAAATGTGAGTATAACTTTTACTTAAAAATAAAAAAAAAAACAGAGTAGCATCTATATGATATTAATCAACAAAATCCTAAGTTCTTACTAAATATCTATATTTATCCTGAAAAATTACATACAATGCGCAATTTTTATTAAGAAAATAGTGTTAATACTCCCACACGTTACTATGACACACCTAATAATTTTTCTAACAACGTCGCGGTTTTTGGTAAAAAGATGCTTCTTTCGGGTCTTTTGTACCATATAAATAAAATATTATGTTATAAGTAACTCATAATATTGCTAGAACATATTGGATTATATGTTCGGGCTATTTTCTATTTAACCCCTAAATGGTATTTAACTGAAAAGCGTACTTTATTAAACCTAAGTACTAGAATGCTAAATCTGGTAAACTGTGTCTAATCAAAATTTGCTTTTTATTTCAGGTTGGTTTCGGGAGCTGGTGATATCAAGATCACAAAGGATGGCAATGTACTGCTCCATGAGATGCAGATCCAACATCCCACTGCCTCTCTCATCGCCCGGGCATCCACCGCTCAGGATGATGCCACCGGAGATGGTACCACCTCCACTGTGCTTCTCATCGGGGAGTTGCTCAAACAGGCTGATCTATACATTGCTGAAGGTAAGGGTGTCTGAAAATTTTCCAATGCCCTTCTACCTCTATAAGCATGTTACTGCATTTATTGTTACATAAGTGCTATTTTAATTATATTTCTTCAAACTATTGCATTGAGAAAAGTTTTTGCGAGGCTTTTGATTTATTTCTCAGTGCTCTGAAACTTTTCTCTTATCCCCTTTTTTTCCTAATGAATGCCAATTATTTTCTCAGTGCTAGCATCATCCTTTTGACCACATAAAATTATTTTGTTTCAACATCACTTTCTAAGGCTGTCAGATTTTTTTTGATGTCTCTGAATATAATCAGGTTCAGAGTTATGAGTAATATAGGGGCTTGCAACAGCTTAGATGTCTTTAATGTATTCACTTACCACTCAACATTTTTTTACTGCAATTATTTTTCTGATTATATTTTTAAGTAAAAGGATCCGAATTTTTTTATTATTCCTATGGAATTATAATTTGATGCAATTTTTTCTCTATTGTCAGGACTTCATCCTAGGATTCTGACTGAGGGATACGACGCAGCTCGCTTGAAGTCTTTGGAAGTTTTAGACTCCATGAAGATCCCCATTCAAGCCAAGAAGGAAGATCTCATGGAAGTGGCTCGCACTTCTCTTAGAACAAAGGTATTAGCTGCTGTTACTTTACCTACTTAACTCATGTAGAGAATCTGGGACATGTCAATTCACTGTTTAGGTACTAGTAGATTTAATTTTTAAAATATCTTGTGCAGGTGCACCATAAACTGGCTGATGTGCTGACGGAGGCTTGTGTGGATGCAGTGCTGGCTATTCGTGTGGATGACAAGCCCGTCGACCTTCACATGGTGGAGCTCATGGAGATGCAACATAAGACGGCCACTGAAACACAGCTTGTACGAGGTCAGTAATATAATTAAGTATCTTTAGAAGTTTTTTTTTAACATGTTAAAAACAAGTATGAGTTGAATATTATACATTGTGAATTACAAATCTTTAACAGGTTTTTTTTTTTCCACAATCAGTGACTCAATAAGCTTTCTTTAAATTCAAACATTGAATTCATTATTTCATTGCATATTGATGTCATAATTTTTTCATGGCAATTTAAAATTTTTTTAACTTGAATTTTTGAATACTCTTGGTTACCCTTTTCAGTACTTTATGTAATTGAACTCGTATATATTATTTATTTCCAGGTATCGTAATGGACCACGGTGCCCGTCATCCTGACATGCCTAAGCGCATCAATAATGCGTACATCCTCACTTGCAATGTATCCTTGGAGTATGAGAAGTCTGAAGTCAACTCTGGATTCTTCTACAAATCTGCAGAGGATCGCGATAAGCTCGTTGCCGCAGAAAGAGACTTCATTGATCAGAGAGTCCGCAAGGTAACTATTTTAACAACACAAATTTTTAATTACAAACGGAGATAATCTTATTATTAATTAATAAATTTCCTTCATAGATCATCGCTTTGAAGAAGAAACTGTGTGATGGCACGGATAAGACCTTTGCCGTTATCAACCAGAAGGGAATCGACCCCATGTCCCTTGATGCACTTGCCAAGGAAGGCATAGTTGGTCTCCGTCGTGCCAAGAGGCGTAATATGGAGCGTCTGGCTCTGGCTTGTGGAGGTGTCGCCGTCAACTCAGTAGATGATCTCGATGAATCTCACCTTGGCTTTGCTGGATCAGTCTACGAACACATCCTCGGAGAAGAGAAGTTCACCTTTGTCGAAGACTGCAAACTCCCACTGTCAGTTACGATTTTGATCAAAGGACCCAACAAGCACACTCTAGCTCAAATCAAGGATGCCGTCAGGGACGGACTGAGAGCAATCAATAATGCAATTGAAGATAAGTGTATCATTGCTGGCGCTGGTGCTTTTGAAATCAAGGTTTACGATGAACTGGTAAAACATAAGGATTCCGTGAAGGGCAAAGCTAAGTTGGGCATCCAGGCTTATGCAGAAGCTTTGCTAGTTATCCCCAAAACACTGGCTGTCAATTCGGGCTATGATGTCCAAGACACCATCGTGAAGCTCCAGGAAGAGTCCAGACTCAGCCCGGATCCCATTGGTATTGATCTCAACACCGGGGAAGCCATGAAGCCCACTGATGCGGGTGTTTATGACAACTACCTTGTGAAGAAGCAGATCATAAATTCTTGCTCTGTCATTGCCTGTAACCTCCTTCTCGTTGACGAGATAATGAGAGCGGGCATGAGCAGTCTGAAGGGATAAAAAGAATTCATGCAGGCTATGCCAGACCCCATAATGCTAAAAATTCATGGGGTTTTTATACGCATCTCCCATATATTTTTATACACCTGGCATGCCTCGAATATTGTCCAAAGTATTTTCACTGCGCCATTGTATTAATTTGAATAACTTCGGAAATGTTTAAAAATTGCTAGACCTAATTTGAATCTTTTCCTTTTTATAATATACTAATTGCATTTATATAATTTACTGTTTATTATGTAAACAATTAACTTTTAAAGTCTCAACCCTCTGCTTTAATTATGTATGTTTAATTACAATACTATGCTTTTACAATAAATTAACATGATCAAACTTTTTATTTCTTTATTTGTGTGCGCGAGATTATTGAACGAATGGTGAAGTAAATAAAGAGTACAACATTTTTGGGAGTTTCTAGTATTTTGGTTTAATTTTTTCAAATACATGCATCCATATTGACAAGGAAAATAGTTATGAACTGTTGGTAATATAATATTTTTCGTCTGCGATTAAGAGATAAAAAATATCTCCAATGAAAATTACAATTTTTGTTTTATACCCTGAATATTTTAATAAGAAAAAATCAAGAATATTATAACATGTCAATGATGAGTTTTGTTAGATAGATAGTTATAACAGAAGCTAAATCTACTAATGACCACATCTTATTTTCTACAAACTAAATAACAAAAAATAGAAAATTAAGAAAAAAAACTTAAAAAATTATTACCAATAAGCGCATTTCTTTATTCTCACCCACTCTAAAATATTTTCAAAAAGGATATAATTATCAAATGTACAATTCATATGTAACCTCATAAATTAAGTAATTTATTGACTATGAATATATCCTAGGGATGACTACATCTCTAACACAATGCTAAAATATGATTCTTCCAAGAAATTTGGGTGATTTCAAATCAAGCTTTCCTAACACCGTTAACCTAGTAAAATATTTTTCTTTGTTTGTTAGTTTTCTTTGGGAATCAAATTGTTCATTCATAAATGTTGCGAGTCAATCTGCTCCCGCCACGTTGTTGGACAACCACTTTTATCAGACCAGTTAACAAAATTTACTCATTGTGTTACGAAATAAAAGATGGGAAGCATAAAAATACATAAATAGACTAAAACTGATATAACATGGTCTCTATTGAGAAAACGGATTCAACGTTATGGAATGGTAAAAATAAATGCAAAGAAACTGGCGTTCAAATTGGATATTACAGATTAAACAGAAAATATTATTTGCTTTGGATTAAGTTAAGAAATTAAAATTAATCAAAAAATCAAAACCACATTTATAAAGCATGCAATTCCTAGTTTTTTTTTACAACAATTGAATTAATGTCTATAAATGGGAACATCTTCACTTATAAATTATCAAATCTATTCAAATACATATTTTAATTTAAATTGATCAAAATATACATAAGTTTTCTTATGAAGACATGACTATGGGTTGGCAGTTGTAGGTATACAGGACATTTTCACAAACGAGGGTGCGCGAGTTGTCTGCCTTAAGCATACAGTAAAACATCGTGCAATACAACAGGTAATCTAGTAAATACTATAATGAATATACTACTAGCAAAAAATTACATAAAACATATAAAGTATAATTATCATTGAAACGAAGACTTAATATTTTAATTGGAAACACAAATCAAATACACATAGACTATGAATGTGCCATTTTAATTAAAGAGAGAATCAGATGACTGGTAATAATAATATTTACTTTAACATATAGCCACTAATCCTCATTCAGGTTGGCCCTAAACTCGGTTCTTTTTACACTACAGGTTATTTTTTATTTATTTTACGGAGCTGGTAACAGTATACACAATACCAAAATAAAATCTAATTTATTTAATTGCAACATAATATTAAAAAAAATTGCAGGCCCTTGATTATAATGCACTACGTAGTTGATATAAAAAATAATGTAGTCTTAAAATTGAAACCAGGTTTCTGAAACCACTATCAGATGTAGGAAAAAAATATGAAATTATATATCTATAACGTTCCCCACCTGTGTATATATTTAATCAACTCTGAGCCTTTTGTGTTTTCTGATCAATAAATATCAAACAAATTTACTATTAATACAAGAAGTCTACAGTACCAATCATATCAAATCGAATAATTATAGATTTTCTAATTGAAGTCCAACATGCAGTTATAAGTACAAAGTCGGTAGAGTTCAAAGAAACTCTGATTCTAACCAATACCTGCTTTAACAGGCTCTATTTAAAAACCTTACAATCATTGCAACATAGTGGATGTATATAAATAAATAATGGCTGTTCTAATTTAATTTACAATTAAATCAGCACATTGCTAAAGAAAATGGAGTATATTTTTTCTGTAAGAAAACAAACCAAAAATTAAAAACAAAATAAGTGCAGTGCAAATAGTACAGTTTTTTGGCAATTTCTTAATTTTTAACTCAGTCAAATTTAGTAAAATAATACGTTTTAAAACGGCAGGTAGATAAGGTTAAAGGTTAGTTTTTCTTAGCAGCAAAGGCGGCTCGTTCGTTTTGGTCGATGGTGGCGATGTTGAGGGAAGCCACACAGCCGTGCAGGATTGAGATTAGAGACTTGACAATGGCTACCGGGGCGGATATGTAAGCCACGATGCGGAACAACCCAATACCTGCAACTAGAAATAATAATTACTCAGGTTATTATTTAAATCAAACTTTCTTTCATGATATGAAATTTGATCAGACTTTTATATATTTCTTATTAATAACATAAAGTACTGCTTCAATTTTATAATATTTGATTAAATAAATTTTAAAACAGCAGATTTTCAATTCAACAGCATGTCTCAGGCGGACAAAAGAAATGCAACTTAAAAATAATATAATGTATCTGAATCACACAATTATAAATGCAACGGATGGGTAAGAGCAGTGACCTTGAATTTTTATACAAAGGGACTGTAAATTTGCCAACAGAAACAATTTTGCACATAAATATAATAAAAAGTATTTTTTTTTACTGTGAATAACTTTCTTGATAGGTGTGATTAACTACTATTTATTAAATTCAATTTCTCTTGAATCAAAATCAATTATTATTTATATATTCAATGATTGACCTTTTCTATTGATTTAGTTCTAATTTTTTTTTTTAATATTGCTAGTGAATACATATATTATATATTTTAATATGAACTTATATTTGGTTGTGATCACTCGATGATAAAATCATAATTCACATTTTTTTGGGAATATTACAGTTAACAACCACATTCTACTATTCATATTTATTTTTATAGTATAGATCACTTGTGTGATCAAAAAGTGCAAAATCAAATTTTAATAATGTTTGATGTCAATAAATTTATTGATTTGAATACAAATAGGCAAGCCGTAGAGCTTAAAATATAAGATGATACTACCATATTGTAGTAGTATCACCATTGGGTAAAGCAATATGTTATTATTATCCATATCAATTATGCATTTGCAAAAAAGTTTTTAGAATTACTAGATTATCTCATTCAATCAAATTAACTATGTAAGTTATGAAACCTATTCTAAGCATATTTATTTCTCTTGGGAATAATGTTACATAACACTAAAAGGTTGAGTCAATATTAGAAAACGTAAGCAAGCTAAATGAGCAGAGCTTGTAAGATTTTATTTGATATGCCAGTATTTCAATAGAAAATGTGCACTGAATAACTTGATATTTAATGATAGTTATCGGCTTACCAAATTCAGTACCTCATGAAACATTTTGTTTTCAAAACGAGCGCCTTCTTTAATAATAGATAGACATTTGATAAGGTATGTGTACTTAATATTTTAATTTAATTTAAAATGGCTGTAATACTTACTAAGAGGTCCTTGCGTAAAGTGCAACAAATAAAGAGCTGCATAGAATGCCTCGTTTCCAAAGCACATTCCAAACAGAACCATTTTGTTGGTGTAATACAGGCGCATAATGGGGTTGCCAGACATGTCGATGAACTTGTGCGAGGTCTTGCCCTGCAGTGTAGTGGTATGCAGGTACAGCCAGTGGCACGAGATGTCGATGGCCATCGACAATTGGAACCAGAAGGTGTAAGCAGGGTAGAAGTTAGCGAGCGTCACACACAGGCACATGGTGCCGACGCGGTCTGTCAGCTGGTCCAGCATGGCTCCAAACTTGGTACCTGGAATAAAACAGCGTCGATACTTTAGTAATGACATTAAAATTTTTTTTAAAAATGTTTCATTCAGGAAAATTTGAGTAATTCATAGTCACTCTTCAAACAACTATTAGGAACTTGGTTAAAAATTGAAACAGTTCTGCTTAACCACTAAATTTTTCTCTCTTAATAGTTAATTCCCTAGAACACGACACATTTGATATACAGATCATTTTTGTAAAAGAATGCGTTTTAGAAAGATGTAAAGTAGGAGCAGAATAATATAACTATATGAATAATTTTACTCACTCTGGTTGAAGATCCTAGCAGCATGACCGTCCACGGCATCGAGCAGGCCAGATATCACATAGCACCAGCAAGCCACCACATGGTTCGTGGGCATGTAGTAGAAGGATACAAGTGCAAGAAAAATTCGAGCATATCCTGGAAATATACTTGAGTATTAAACCCGGTAGTCGTTAATGTAATTAGTAATTTGCAACAAAGAAATTTCGTTTACTTCCTTACCGATCAGATTCGGAATGAAGAGGAATATGTTCTCCGCCATCTCGCCGGCTGGGTTTTCAATCCTTATCAGGAAAACAGTCAGAGGTCAGTATTCAGTGAGTCGCTGCGTAGAAGGGAGCGAGCACGGTTTGACATGTAGGATGACAGATCAACACCGGGGCTGCGCGCACAACGTACGTCGCGCGCGAGAGGAAGGCGCTAGAGAGAGAGGCGAGAGCGCGTGTCTGTTCGTCTCCCGCAAACTACGCTGGGAAGTTCCAAATTTTACCTGTAGAGGGCACAATTGTTAGTAGTGAAAAATGATGGTCGGTTCTCCTCAAAAATAATGATGATCGTTAAGAAATATAAGAGAAAAGTGCGTCAAATATAACGATTAGTGTCCGAAATGATTCCCTGAGTGTCGGCGGGCGGTGGAGAACGGGCGCGCGGGGGCGAAAGGAGTGCCGGGTGTCGTGAGGTCATAAGACTCGTCATCTGACTGTTCTTCGTCCAAAATGGCTCCCTCTCCGGAGCACGATAAGGAACCGAAAGCGCCTGACAAGAGCCACTCTCGAGTCGGCGATGCCAGCTCGGGTGACAATCAAACGCCAGCGGTGGAAACGCAGCAGAATTTGGATACCAGCTCCGGCGCCGTCGGACCCACCGCCGATCCGGAGGTAGGATCTCGTCTGACCCCTTTAGCGTACGATATATTCAGAAGTTTGCAGCCATTTTTGTGTATTATCGTAATATTTGCAGTGTGTCACGTTATTCGCCCTCGCGTCGGGGCGCGCGACGTCGCCCGCTCCGCGAGTCTGTCTTGAATTATTTATTATCTGTTGCTATGGCCGATTAGCGGCCGCGACGTCCGCTTCGGGTGGGAGGTCTTCTACCCTTTGTGGGAGTCTGGCGGCACGCTACAGGTCTGCTACCCTCGCCCGGAGCCTGGACGGCGGTCTCCCCCGCCGCCTAGTTGTCGTCCATCCGTCATTTCGCATCCCGGCGGCAGACGTTTCCCTCCTGTGTCCCCCCTTTCCAAAAAAATGCCAATCCGCCGACAGCGATGTGATATAACAGTGCTAAAACCGCATTTTCCATAATCGTACGTACCTAATAGGTACCTGTCGAAATTTGGTATTCAAGGTGTCAAAACAACCTAGTGCGCAAAATAAATCTGTCTTATAAAATCGTTGCGGTGGGACTACAAAATAATAAATAAAACTTGTCTGCGAGTCTACTAAAAAAATATTTTATGCAAAAAAAAAAGTAAGTATTATTCGCTTTGATGCAATTTTATTATTTCAGATCAATGCTAATTTTTATAAAAACCGATATAAATCGGTTCCATGTACAGTTTTTTTTTTCGTTTCCCTGCCAATAAGTATGAGTTATAGATTTTGTAACTCAAAAACTATATTTTTCAACATGCCGTTTAGATGCATCAATATATGCACCCTTTCACGATTGTATATTAAGATTACGATTTTTCTGATGAGTGTTTTTATTTAAAAAAAAAAAAAAACCATTTGCAATAAAAAAATAAACCCACTCAAGTACACCCTCTCGCAATTTTCTCGACCCATTTGCACGCCACTGATATATTTTATTTAATTAAAACCTTAATTTATTGCTTTAGCAACAACGCGTTTGCGTGTCATTCGTTTTGAAATAAAACCTCGTTAGTCAATTAATTGCCAAATCAATTATGAAATTATGATACATCTGCAGTGACCGTTTCGTTTGGCAGCCGTGACACATTTTTGACGTTTATTTGACAGCTTGACAAGAAATAATAATAATTTAATGATATTCCCCAGAAATTCAATTTTCACGTCATGTTAAAATACAAATTTATTTTTTTGCTAAACAATTCGCGCGCCGGCCGACCTACGCACAGATCTTGTTTTTCATTAAATTTGGGAGTCTATTAATAGACGGAGGGCCCGACAACTTCGGATATAATTATTATTTCTACCTGCTTTACTCTCGGATAAATATCATGGCGATAAACCCATGCTTTAAAATTTATTTGATATAATTATATTGAATGCTAATTAATTCGCAATATGAGAAACCTGGCCTCGCTTCTGAAAGCGATCACGAGCATTCAATAAAACGGTGAATAACGTTTCTCTGATAATCGATTTACAATTTATATCAAACTGCCAAATACCTTTAAAATTTGTCAAATAAATCATACGTAGTTAAGTAACGAAACTACGTTTTATGCAATACGTGCAATGTATTCAACAGCTTAATGAGTACTGTTCAATCTAATCAGTCTTTTGGAATTTGAAAATAAATATCATATATAATTAAAAATTACCTGGGCTGCTAATATCAATGGATCTTTATAAAAAATATTTAATATTAAGTTTATGCTTACAAAATCAAGAATTATGTAACTCTCGAAAAAAGTATTTTACATACATTAAAATAATTAGTGTGAAGAGAAACAACCCTTCTCAATCTCGTGATTGATTAATGAATAGTTCACACCCGATCGAGCAGGACTGATCGGTCTCTCGACTTGCTCGTCCAGTCACCGTAAATACCATCGGCGATATAAACTCGTGATCAATACTCGTGCTGCGCTGTGCTTGTGGCGTGCAGTCGCATGCGGAGAAATGCGATACATGCCCCATGCCCAGCAAGGCAGCATTAAATGGCACATTCGTATTAATACCCCTGCAAAGAAACGAGAAGTCTCGTCTCTGCAACTCTAAAAGCGGTCACACCATTTTATTTTATTCTAAATTTCTTATTTTTGCTCTCACCATCAATTTATATGCTCGCTACGTCGATTTGCTTTTCTGTTGTCGATGTGTATGCAGATGTGTTGCCTAGTATTATCAATAAATTTAACGAAACATTTAAAGAAATATTGATTTTTTTTATTGCAAAAATGGATGTAGTATTATCGATCTGAAAGCTGAAAAATTGTGTAGGTTTCTAAGAGCTGTGTGTCGCCAGTGATTTATAACATTTCGGCAATAAATTGTTGAAAGCTGTCTCCGAGAAGCATTCGAGAACTATACTGTCATACGTGACAAATGTGCCGAAGCACTTACGACTCTGTTCCTCTGAGTGGTAGAATTGTCAACAGCATTGCTAATTTGGTAACCGTATTTATACCTTGTGATTTCACCTGTGTCGCCCACCTGCCAGAGTAGTCGCACCTAATTATGTATCCGTACATTTCTACACTTGCTGTGTGTGTGTGCCGAATGAATGCGTGTGTGTCGTCAAACCCCATCCATCAATATCATCCACACCGCCCGATCTGCAAAACTATCAGCCAAGTTTGATGATTAATGTCCGAGTAGTTTATTGTGTAAATATACCTGGTCAAAATAACTCTTATTAATTTGATACACGTAGAACGTATGCGAAGATTGAAAAAAAAAACCTATTGTTAGTTACTGATTGGAGTGACCAAGCGAGCATGCACGAGAGACAATAGCTGTGTTACTATTTTTTATGTTTTAACTTGATTGTTGAATTTAAAAACGGCTGCTTGGTAGATGAGCTTTGATCAAGTTAAATATTTAAAATGTGTTATGAAAGTCATATACATTTTAAAGTATAAAAGTTTATTGTTTTTTATCCGAAAATACGGTGGAAGTTATCAGCTTTGATGTCATTTAAAAAAATATGTTAATGGAACTCTTTACATATTAACCTTAAAATAAATATCTTTTATGTTTTTCACAGACTATAAAAGTAATATCCCTGAATTTAAAGTATTATCAGACGCCATTGAAATCTCAGAGTTATATAAAATATCGATTTTACCTTTTCCCAATCCAATTGTTTAAAATAATGTCAACCCTGATTTTTCATTCTAATATGATGATTGGCACTGTAGTCTCAAGGGCACGGCTGACTACTTTGCTCCAACAATAGCACCATCATCAAACGCCGCCATCATCAGTCGGCGATGTAATGATCATCGTCATCGCTCACATGATCGCTCCGGCCCCGCGCGCTCGGCGTTTCCTTCTAGTCATTTCCTCTGCCGCGGCCGCAGTCAGCGTCGTCGCACTTTTAAGATTGATGCTGTGCCATCGTCCAGCTCTCGGGACAGCGCGATGTCCTCACTCATCCTCCCTCACAGGCCCTCATCGCTGTTTTTCATATTCAGGGGCTCGCTAATTTTTATCGCATAGTTGTTTTTTTTGTTATTTCTGAGAAACATCTCTCCGTTCCACCTACGGGTCGTGTGGCTCCAAATTTAGCTTCCACGCGTCGTTACCAGGGAGAATACACATCGATTCTCAGCATTTCACAGTGGGAGGTCGATCGCAAATACAGTATAAAAAGTAATACCAAAACAATCGTTAACAGATATTAAACCGCTTAATGGCCTGGTGGGAAGCACAGCTGCTGAAATTATAGATTGCCTTCTTGTCCAAAAGAAAGTAAAACTATTTGATGATAATCGCGCTCTGGTGTGTTTATTTTTGTGATTTCTCTACAAGCAAGCAAGTATCGGAGATTTAGCTGCAGTTTCCTCTGATCTCTTCAAACCGCGTGCTCGTCCACCCATCTTCCGCTTGCCTCCAGCGTGCAGAGCAGGATGGTCGATGGTCTCGGGTGTCAGAGCCACCGCCTCCCAAGACGGAGAGTGTTTTTTTCGCATATGTCTGGGGCTCTTCGGAACGCGGCGTGCTGGCATTGACAGCTTAATTCCAACCTACTCATCTATATAATTATCTTTAGTGTTTCTTTGTGAATTTTTTTGTTTAAACTTTTACTCACATTAAACGCTGAATGTTTTTTTATTCGTTTCTTACCATAATTGTCTTCTGATACAAAAGGGGTTCCCGTTAGTCATACTGAAGAATTATTTCCGCTTTCTGTCGCCCGTGACTCATAGATTACTTGATATCGGTCAGTCGTGTATTATAATAGATCTCTTGACATCAAATCGGTGCTATTTCCTTGTGAGCCACTGGACTGAACCGGAAACGCGTGAAAAGTGGCAGCCGGCCACTGGGGTTGGGGCAATATTTAAAATACTGTCTCTTCACATGGAAGTTACTCTTTCGCGGCCCTGCGCATCAGACCACTGTGCATTGTTTATCAACGTGAGTTTTATTATTCGTCTCAGTCTCGACGAAGGAGGCACTGCCTTTTCCATCTAGAAATTAATATAATAGCTCGTGGCTAAAGTATTCCTGCTTTATCAAGGGGAACTGATACAGTAGTATTTTCACGTTAAAACGAGAGAAATATTTTTGCCAAAGCTTATGGGTTTGAGTATTAATATTATACATAGACAGGGCGGACGCTTATATGTACAAAAACGCTATGAATCTTATATGAACACATAAGATTAAATACGAAAATGTATCAAAAAGTACCTATATCATTATTTTTTGACATACGTGTTGATTAGACGTGTTGGTCCTTCAATGCAAAAAGCTGAAATGAAAACACATCGCCATCATTGCTCGTATCGGAATAAATAAAGTACCCCAGAGCCCGGCGCTCGGCACCGGGTCCAACGCTGCATCGACGTCTTTGATTAATTTGCTACGCCGTCAAGTCACGATTAACACTCGTTTTGCATTGACACTATTGCCCAAATCGCTCGCCGCGTCCTTCACGACCAGTTGCACTTTTGGTGCAACGAAATCGCAAACTTTACGGTGCATCGATTGCCTGACACAAAGGCCGCGCAGTCCTTACCCTTGCGGTTGTGTGTTGTTTTTAAAATTTTCCACTACATCAATTGCAACAATAATTAATCTAATAGTTTAGGACAGGGAAATAGTCGGACGCGAAACTCATTTCATTTTCTATCATAACGATGATGGGACGGTAGGGTCCCCGGTCATGGGAAAGCTTCCCGCTGCCCTCCAGCGCCGGGTTCATTCAACGCGACAAGTTTGATAATAATAAATCATATTTTGTGACACTATCGCGGCGGCCGGGTTGCTTGAAAAGAGAAAGTTAAATTGAATGTGATTATGTGGTGGAATTATATATATCACTTTCATGGAAAGCGATACGCCCGATACAGATTCATTCGAGTGGGCCAATAGTGAGGGGGGCATCGGCGGCGCGGCTCGAGGGAGCCCAGGGAGAAATAATTGCCTTCCTGACTAATCCAAATTATGATATAGCATAACGTGATTTAAAATTAATGCTAAAATTGGGGTCTGAAAAAAAATAATAGCTCTAACCACTGAGCTAGCGAGCCAAACAATGAACGGGTCAACAGGGCGTATTCGAGCTACCCAACAGCAATGGAATGCAATAAAAGCATTAGCACGATTGAAAATATCCACGCCGAAAAGCCGCCGCTAACACTCAGCCGTACAAAATTTGTTTATCATGTCAGTTTTCTTCTTTTTTATTTTCTGCGTTAGATAGTCTATGGATATCTCATAAATTTACGGTAAAAAAAAAACTTAAAGTACTGCTATTTTGTAAAAGTTGGAAGATATCATGCGTCAAGAGCTACTCCAAATCTCTCGTCGTTTGGCGTTAGCAGCCAAATTGCCTTCCATCGTCCGGATGTGTATCATCCGAGAAATATAGCTATAATCTTCAGTTTCCAGAAATTCTTCAGATTCTGTATATTCTCCGCAATAGCAGATGTATTAATGTGTCCGTCGACGCCGATGCGAAGATTAGCGCATTCGGAGATGACGAGGACGGGCTGCCCGCTCGCACCTCCGGGCGCTCCCGCACCTGGAGGCGGCTACCGAAATACCCGCGCCGGGCCATCGCGGCTCCCAGCCCGGCTCCCAGCCCAGCTCCCAGCCCAGCTCCCAGCCCAGTTCCCAGCCAGGCTCCCAGCCCGGCTCCCAGCTCGGCCTTGCGCCTGCACTGTCACCGCAGCCCCGCTCGACTGCTCGACTGCTCGAAATCTCAACGGCATCTTCCAGAAATGCTTGAAATCATATAACGACTTATTCAATAAGTTACGCACATCAGACAGTTCGCCCACGTAAATTTTGGCCACCATAATAAGCTTTCTAAATATTACAAATAATGACGATTCATAATCCAT
Source organism: Atopsyche davidsoni (assembly GCA_022113835.1). Taxonomy (NCBI): domain Eukaryota; kingdom Metazoa; phylum Arthropoda; class Insecta; order Trichoptera; family Hydrobiosidae; genus Atopsyche; species Atopsyche davidsoni. The sequence goes on along the minus strand of JAILWY010000011.1, from coordinate 3,419,386 downwards.
TCAATATTTTTGATAGTGGGATTCCATGTTTTATTTTCAGTTTGACTTGTCTCACCAACCCATACTGATGACATTTTCAAGCAGTTTTTCTCAGAGTGTACATTTCAATGTAGCTTTGATAATTTTAGAAATATAGCAGTTGCAGTTGCATTTAAAATAAATAGCGATGCGCCGAAGAAATGAAAAATGAAAAAACATCCCACAAACCAACTACCTCGCTTAGCAGGTTTCGTGTGCTGTTGACAGTTTTACCTTTCAATTATTATCGTTCTGATCTAACGCTTCGGAATGCAATCAATTATTAATATAAATGTCAGCTGCGAATACGTGTTTACTTCGAGTGCGAAGCAGCTGCATTCACAGGAAGTGCTGGATTATCGTGTGAGGTTGATCTGCGTGGCGCGTCGCCTTCCTGCCCCTGTCCCTGCCCGGCCGCCCTCTCTAGCATGTCACATCTGTTATGACTATAACATATTATATTACCGATCAGTCTCACTATCCATCTGAAGACGAAGATCATTATTGCAATAAAGTCACCCGAGCAAGTCGCCACTTTGGGCTTGGGAATATTCTCTTTGTCCGTCTTCGCCTTGCGCCCGTTTCAATGCGCGCAGCAAATAAAATCTAATTGAAAAATTGTGTGCATTTTAATACAAGTTCATCGCCAGCTATTATTACTTACTATGGATCTTTGCTTGGTTTTTTTTTCCACACTACAAGTGCTGTGCCTGCACTCAGTAAGTATAGAATAGCAAGTATTTTACAATAGTTTGTATATTTAATTTCAAAACAACGCCTATAGTCAGTATGGCGTCAGTCTTATCGTAGTTCACCTTTAATTTTACGGTTTTGCAACTCTTTAGCTATATTGGCTATTGGTATTGGTAACCTCTTTACTTCTTGAGTACGCCCTCTTCGGGTCCGCTGGTGCTCTATCTTTCAGCAAGACTCGCCCACTGGTATTCGAGAACGTTGCTCAGGAAGTCCAAGAGGCTTGTCTTCTCTCTGCAACCGCTTCTGAAAACATTCAGAGTCCGAATTCGTCTTCCATCGTATGCATACTTGTTACAGTAAGTACATGCAAACATTTTAAGCTGGATTTAATTGTATATATTAATTAATACAAATAAATATACGGTGTGTGCATTAATTTTTTTGCATTTTTTCGTTACATTGGAGATTTATTATAAAAAATTGGTACAATATATCCTATTCAAAGTATTGTCCATCGCTAGCCACTACTTTTTCTCATCTTTCGGGGAAATTATGGATTCCATCCCAAAAAAACTGTTCGTCTTTTGAAGCCAAGAAAGAATCAATCCAATTTTTGATACCCTGTTCAGAAGTGAAGCGTATTCCAGAAAGGGCATTCTGCATCGATTGAAACAAGTGGTAGTCGGAAGGGGCAAGGTCTGGGCTATAAGGCGGGTGAGGCAGAACTTCCCATCCACTGTTTTCCAAATAGGTTTTAACCGATTAAGCAACATGTGGCCGAGCATTGTCATGATGGAAAATTACAGACTCGTGCCTGGTTGCTTATTCTGGCCGTTTTTCTGCCAATGCTCGCTTCAAACGCATCAATTGTTGTCTGTAGAACTCGCTCGTGATAGTTTAGCCTGGTTTCAGCAGCTCATAGTGGATGACACCCTTCTGATCCCACCAACTACACAGCATTACCTTGGCGCCATGAATATTTGGCCTGGCTGTCGATGTTGATGCATGTACGGGCTAACCCCATGATTTTTACGCTTCAGGTTGTCGTAGCGAATCTATTTTTCATCACCAGTGATGATACGATGCAAAATGACTTCTTTTTGTGGCGTTCAAGCAGCATTTCCGACATCGCCTTTCGACGTCTCTCGGCTTCAATTCAGGTGGCACCCAATTGCCTTGCTTTTAAATCATTCCCAATGCTTTAAAGTGTCTTGAAATTGTTGGTCGACCAACTCCCAATGATTCTGCGAGTTCTGCTTGCGTTTGGCACGAGTCTTTATCGAGCAATGCCTCCAATTCTTCATCTTCGAATTTTTTTGGTTCGCCTGGACGTTCTTTGTCAGCCACATCGAAATCACCATTGTTAAAGCGTCGAAACCAGTTCTCACACGTTTTTTTGCGGTGGAGCATGTTCACCATTAACTTCACACGGCAATCGGTGACTTTCAGCTGGTTTTTTCTTCCAATTGAAACAGAAAAGTAAAGCTTCCCGCAAATTGCATTTTGCTGGTACAAAAGTTGACATGTTGAGAGCTCAAAAAAATATGTTGTATACACTTCAGCGATATGACATATACTGAAAACAAAAGCGCAACAATGAAATGTTAAAGTATAGCCTGATGCGATTCAATACTAGTAACGTCATCTCTTAGAAAATCCGAAAAAATTAATGCCCACACCGTATAATTTAGATTTCTGTCAAACTTATAAGCTCGCTTCTCCGCACTTTTTTAACGTGGTGCTTCAGACTCTTCCGAGGCAGGATGTGTCGCAATCCTGCCGGCTTATTTTTACCCCTCGCGGGTTCACGACCTTCATATTGTATTCCGGGCCCGATGTTTACGGAAACCCAATAGGTCCCTTCTATTCCCGTCGCTCAATCATAATTGAGGAGCGCCTCCGCTCCCAGCCCTGACCGTGTCAACACGGCGCGCTTGCGGCCCGCTGCGATCCCGCTCCGGCCCGCCTCCCTCTGGCCGAGCCCGATCGCAATGTCAGCTGTCCTGCGGGATAAATCGGGATCTCGGTCAAGTATGGCGGCGCCAACCCGCCCAGGAGGTGCAGCGATCTCCCGCTGCCTTATTTATCGTGCCTTATTAATCTTTCATTCGAGAGGTTCGTGTAATTAATTCCTCACGAAAAGCGAGCCGGACGAAATCTCTTCATTACAGATTTCGGTTCGCTGTCTGCTTTATTTGGACGTGAATGTTTACACGGTTGATTAAAATGGCGTAACATTTATATAATAGGAACTGATTTAATTAATTATCAATTGTTCAGTGTAGCTGTAAAAACAGCTTTTGCGAAAAATGCAAGGAGGATTCAATTCCACTTAACATACAGTAGTTTAAAAGTTAAATATTTGAATTTTGCAGCACTGCTGCCGTTATATGAAAATCGATTAAAATTGCGTATAAAACGATAATAAAAAAATTCTTCTAATTTTGCGTGCGGAACGCAGGTAGGATAAGAACCTACACTTTTTACATATCGAGACTTAACAATTTAAATTGTTCGCTCGGCGTGTCCTGGAACTCAACGAGAATGTTTACAGCTATCAACGCGCGTGAAACTGATGCACTTCCGCTATTTAAATATTTGACGACCTGCCAACACATTCAATCTAAGATTTTTTAGATTAGCTTTTTTATTTTAAAGGAACATGTATTTTTTATGATATTTAAATTAGTTAATTTACCCGACTCTAAACACATAGTCCGTAATGATTTTTGATTTGATGGAGATTATGATATATTTTCGTTATCATGCCCCGAGCTGCGGAACTCCCGTGGATTAGTCAGTGTCGTTTTGCATCACGCCTCTCCCCGACGCCTCCCGAGTGACACGATTCTGCTGTTGACTTGCATACTTTTGTCCCGTTGACCATTGCAGCTCAGTGATGCACCGATAAGGCAGAATTCACACCAGTTTTGCGACGCCAGTCTCACTGCGTACGCAAACATTTATTTGCATTGCGAGAAAAAAACATATTATCTTTACAAATAACGAACCAATTCCATCCCAACAACCTACAACAAAAACGCTTTAAAAGTATATTGTTTTGCTTAATGACATTTACCCACCGTCGATCTCCGATACCCCGTCAGATGCAAATCGGCCGCCCTGCGGGGTTGCTGAGCAAGGCCCCGCGCTCTCCAGAGTCAGTTTAAATTAGCAATCTCGGTACAAGGAGGCCCAGATTGTACCTCGGAACACTGCAGATATTTTTTTACCAGGTTATGTTCTTTTTATTACATAAGATTCTCCACCGATTGCGCTCGTCAGCACGAACGGCAATCGGTATTTAAGCACTTAACACAAAAATGTATAATTCATTGCGTCCGAGAATCGCTAGTTTTTCTGGGTCGCGTTAATCGACTCCGTGCGAATTTGTAACAATCCACTGTCGCATCGCGGTCGAAATGAAATTACTCTCAATCGGAGCGGTCCGGCAATAAAGCACTCTTCTCCGAATCGAACTGCGCCGTCTGCCGGTACACGAATGCGGGTCTCGCGCTCGGCCGGTTGCGTGACGCGCGCGTCGCGCCCGTCGGACTCCTTCCGCTCGACTTCTCGAATTAATCACGATCCCTGCCCCAAATGCCACTGAAGCCGAGGCTCGAGGAGGAGCGTGCCACCCCGCCTCGTCGATCGGCCGGGTCGGCTTCTCGAGCCGATGCCGACGATTTCATAGCTCCATTGGTTTAGTTCCCGTCCGCTTCATTATCCGCGGAGACCTGAATCATAAACTGAAGTTTCATCATAAATATGCCAGACTTCGGTCTCCCCCAAACGACTGCGATTCACCCCACCCAGGGTGCGGGGGTCCTTTTCAAAGCAAACCGGCCACTTACCGAGTTATCTCTTTCCCCCAGTCTCGAACTCGAAGTGCTCGCCGACGGAGGGAGTAACCCTTCCCCCTCCCCTCTCCCCCCTTTCAGACGACCGCCTCGGGTGAACTTCTGCGCAAAGGTGTCAACTTTGAGGAGACGTCCATTACAATCCGTGCGAGGAATTTGACTCAATTTAGTCCTCCTTTCAGGAAGATGGGAGCAAAAGGAAAGAAAATCATTTGCAATTCATATACTGCCAAAACATCGGCACGTCCTGGAGAACACTACTCCTAAAACTTTTTGGGTGATAGCGTAGCCGGGTGGGTAGTAGTGCCAGAAAAAAATACTACGCGGACTCTTTTTGCGACTCTTTAAGCGACTCTGATAGTTTCCAATGACCGGATGACCGTTTTCGGAGGGCTGCAGGTCATCGGTCCTCCAGGATTTCCTCGACTGCGTTTTTAAATTAAAAGTGCCCACCGAACGAAGTCGACTCGTTCCCCAGGACGCGCGCGAACGGCGAGCGTTCGGCTCGCATTCCCTCGAATACGAAGAAAAACCGCTCCACCTCCAAAGTTTGTCCACGAATTTATACTCGACGGAGACGGTAGACATTCCGGCGAGGGACTGCGCCCGCATATCTGCCGAAGCCGTCGATATCGACGGCGGCCGCCAGCTTCCCGGCCTATTTCTGGAGCAACGGACAATTTTTTTTTGAAACTGTCGTCGCGCTTCTGCGGTCCCATCCCCGATCGCGATCGATTTCCCCGTCGAACGAGACACATGCCAAAATTCCTCACGAAGGGGAAGCGCGCATAGATATTCTATAAAAATAATAAACTCGCTTCCGCGTTTTTATTTTGGTATCGCGCCCGAGGCGCGACAAAACGCGGCAGGATTATAAAAAAACGCGCGCAGTGGTGTTCTTGACCTATCGTATGACTCGAGACGCGGACTGCGCGGCGCCGGGGCGACTGCGGCTGCGGCCTGCACCGTCCGGAGCTCGCGTCGCTGTTAGGTTTTGGTGTATTTTTGAGATGAGCACTTTTCTCGCTCGCGGGGCTCCGCGAGACAGTTGTTTGCACCGATCCGGGCGGCCAGACAGCGGCAAGTGCGGAAGTGCCCGCGAAAGGTCTTCCCCGTGGCAACATGCGCGAAGTCAGCCGGTCACGTGCGCCGCCCCCCGCGGGCGAGCGGGGGAATGCGCCGGGTTACATTACTGCATCATTCGATACCGCCCGGCCCACGACCGGCAGGTCTATTTTCACTTGTCGGCGGTTTTCGAAATTCCTCGTCAATCTGTGCACTCATTATCGCGCGGTGATGACTCCTAGAGCACGCGAGACGCCGGGATCGGGCTGCCGTGACGATCTGAAGATTGCCGCGGGGCGGTCGTCCGAGATTTCGAGAGACGCGATTCCCGCCGGCACCGCGACGGCGGTCCGAACGTTTCCAAATCGTTTCGAGTACGACCGCATCCGCAGGGTGCTCGTTGGACAAATACCGATTCTTGTAATTTTTCCACGATAACTCGCAAAGCCCTCCTTCGAGTCTTGTCAATATTACTCAGATTGCATCCATAAACTAAATTAAGTACCCAAACAATCCACCGGCACGTGCCGATGGTGCAAAATCTGTTTCATTTGTAATATAAATGTCGCTTCTCGTTTTCTCAATTCTAATTTGAGTCGTTCCGGGAGAAGATATTGTCTCACTCACGCGTACGCGTCGCCGTCAGCTATTAGCATATTTACGACATCCGACAATCTTAATAAACTAGTTTTCTCTTATCAAGTATAAATAAAAATATCATACATGCACTTTATTGCGCAAGGGACTAGATGCTTTAAAACAGATTATCGTTATAATTCATGGTTGTCTTATGCTTGAATCTGTGCATAAAAACTAATTATTCATAATTTAATAGTACTGAATTTACGCGCAGAGATCATCAATTCGTCATATTGGAGTCAATACTGTAAAACTTGCGCCAGGTAGTTTATTCATAATCAATATTTCAGGCTAAATATGTCCTTTTTTTATTTTTGCGATCGAAATATACAAGATCAAAAGTAAAATAAAAAGATGACCCCTGCGAGTGCCGAGCTGCAGACGGGGAGGCTGCCGCGCGGCTCCGGCGGATCCGAGGGAGGAGCCCGCGCACTCGGGGCACTCAGGACGTCACTCGAGTCCTCCACCCTGCTCCCAGTGCGGACCCTCAGATAATAATAAATGTTGCGATTTGAAATTTTTCTAGCCGATCCGCACCAACTCTTTGCTGCAGTCTCTGGTAATACAAGAAAAGTGCTTGTTTTCTCAAATCCACATAAAAAATATCCGGACTACATAAACTTTCTAGTGTAAAACTAGCATAAATTTTAACCGCCATGGAGTTCTGTATAGTTCAAATTCACCCGAGGCAGAAATCAGATGAGGCGTTCGCGTCACCGTTTGATGCCGAAAACCGGCTTTTTCGCTGCATTCTCAAACTAAATTGTCCCTAACGACTTGCAATATATTTTTGTTTCCTTATTGGAATTACAAAAATTCCCGACGAGATAAAACCTGATTTTGAATTTCCAGTCGTCGACCGGTGGCGGACACCAGACGAGGGGGAAACGTGCTTGCCAACTCGGAGCGGTCTGAAATGCCGTCTTATTTATTTCGCGGTCCAAATTGCTCCCGACGATTTGCAGCGGATTTGACTGAGATACTTGTTACTCGCAATCTCGATTAGACGGGCTCGTCGAATGTCCGCGGCACTTTGAGAGCTCATCAGACCGTTATAAAATAATGAGGTATCGTGATCTGCGGCAGACACTGTCTCCACCGATTCTTTGCGGTGCTCTTCTTCAGCTTATATTTTATCGATCGTCAATTATCAAACCGAATGCTCGCTCATTCACATTAATGGTCTCGATATTTTCTAAATGCCAAAGAGTTTCGCAGATATCGACGCGTCCCTCTCGCCCATCATTTCCCTGGACCGAAGCGTTTCGTAATTTGCAATAAACAATATTTAAAAAAGCCCAAGGACAATAGTGAATCGCGTGTTCCCTTATCGAGCGAAAATTGTGACGATATCATTTGAGTCTTTGTGATATCGGAAACTTTTCGTATTTATTTTTAAAAGTACTAAAATGGAAATCAGCAACATTTGCAATGTTGAATTCGCAAGTGTAATATAATCGCTTGTATGTCTTATCAACGCTTCACGTACGAGTAGTTTTACCATCTCGCTCGGTGGCGAGCAATGTTGAGTCTGCGCTTCGAGAGCCGTCTAGCGCCGAGCGCAATTACTTACGAAATTACGCCTGTGCCGAGGTGGCGTCGATCACGCGAGCCGGAGCCGGCGCAGTGCAGCGCAGCCTCCCGCGCACTCGCGCAGGCCCGGACTCGCACTCCCCGGGGAAGCTCGGGGTGCGCCCCCCCTCATTGCGTTGTCTCAGGTCCACATGCTAATATATCTCCCTATTTCGTTTCGAATTGTAAAATGTTGTATTGTAAAAACTTATCATCTATAAATGTTTGTTTGACACGCAAAAGTATAATACCCCCCCCCCCCCCTGAGAATACCCTAACCTTTTGACACTCGTGTTCTTACTTTCCAAAGGATGCGCCCAAATGACAGCGTCCCGACCTCTTAACAATGAATAAGAAATCTTTTGAGAGTGTTCACCCGCCGGGTTTTCTCTTTGTAAAGTTTGAATGCGGGGAACGCGATACTTGCGCCCCTCGTCGGGCTCCAGTTTCGCCGCTGCGTGTGCTCGAGCACGATCGCCCGTATCGGAGTCGGCCGCCCGGTGCGATGGACGGTGACCGGCTGGCGCTCCGGTTCCGGTCTGGGGGCGAGCCCCCCAGCCGCCCAGCCGCCCACCGTGACGACGTGCCTGCGTAACACACCGAAAACCACCGAGTCGATACGTGTAACTTAGCGGGCGATACTCGCCGGAGACACTGGATTGTGACAGGCTGAACAATAACCGCGTCGATTGTACTCGTATCTGTTCAATCAATGTACAATTATGATTAACTGGAGATGTAGCCCGTCATAAAATGACGTATTCGATGAACGATGCAATAGTGTTTGAACATATGTTTGGCTGACAATTAGATGAATATTTGATTTCATTTTGTACACATATATTTTGAATAACCGGATATTCATTTCGAAAACAAAGCCATTCTAGGAAATATCACATTTCGTGTCACAAACGACGAATCAATTTCACTGCACTGTTCTTTATTAGATGCAGTCTTTATCACGTTCAATTGTGCTATTCTTTTTTAATTACGTTTGCTGTGCTTAGACGGTGTTATTTTTTTAGGAGGCATTTTAAGTTATTAATGATGTGATTAATAATTTCCAATGCAACTTAAAAATTAAATTGGTACTTGTGTCAAGCTGACATAAACTGAAAATTTCTTAGAAGCATCATATTTTGTTTTTTTGTAAAAATTCTAAATTTGAAATTCTCGCTGTGAACAACAGAATCATATAATTGTTACATAAAGCATATTTGATAGTTTTATTTAATTAGTTTATGAATGAAAATATTATCCTATCGTCTTGAAATTCGGCACATAACTGCGGAAAAACTTACTGAACTTACGTGCAAAAAATCAGCGTTGTATCTTTTAAGATATTCTATAGAGAACCAAAAAATGAAACATACACACACACAGTGGATATTATTATAGTAGACTTTAGTAGTATGTTAGACAGTAAGGTCGATCTGAAATGCCCTAAGGCACATACTTATATTTCAATACCTATGTGCGATCGCAAATTACACTAGACACCTATAGCACACGACACGCCGTTCGTCTGATTGCACCATCCCACCGTCTTGTTTAGCCGCTATAGTTTTATATAAGACTAGCGGACTCGCCCAAATACAGCGCATCCAGTAGATTGGTTCGGCTGTTTCTTTTGTTGCCAACGATATTCTTGCTCTTGTTTTCGTTGGGTTTTGTAGTCCCCAGTCTCGGTATAGAACTCTCAGGGGCATAAAAGCCTATCCGCCCCATTTACCACCATTACATAATCTTTTTTCGGCTCGAAGCTTCCGTTTTCATGGTATGGAATTTTCTAAAGCAGATGTGTAGCACAATGAGTGAAGCAGGTATTTTTTGCCATGTGCTTTCAGTATCCATAAATATGATGCTATATTTCTTCTTGTAAGTAAGCACATTATGAAGTTGGAATGTTTACACTTTATGGTAATGATATGCTGCAGCATGGCCTCATTTTAAAACAAGACTTCGCTGAAATCGGTTTTTTTTTTTTGTAAATTCATTGTTTCAGGTTTAGATATAAAAATGTTTTTCCTTTATATATTTCAAAATTTAATTATGTGCTATTAAACATACCCATTAAATATATTTCAAAAAAACCAAGACAAGCTCATACGTGTTAACATGAATTGTAAACACGATTCATAACTATACGGACCATGTCACTCGACCTTATCTGTTATCAATGATATAGTTAATTCGCCACGTGGCGCGCCCATTGCCAAAAAATGTGATATTCAATGTCGCAGATATTTTTTTGTATTTTTATTACTAGAATAATTAATGAATCGATTGTTTGTGCCGCTCCAAATACACAACAATACAAATATTATACAATAAAACCATACGAATTCCGATTCTAAAGAATTTTCTATTTTAAAGCTACGTACGGGTCGATGGCGTCATAGCCCACTTTCTGTTATTTCACTCGTCTTCAAGGTTTTACAAAATTAAAAGCTGGCTATGACGTCATCAAGCAAATCACAATTTGAGCCTGCTCCAGTAACTGTATACGAATATGTCTTTTAGTTTGATAAAGAAAATTTGTAATAGTAGAGTCGTGCTGGCGTTGTGAATTGGGAATATACTTCAAATCATGTTTTAAACACTGAAATAATTTATGATCGTTTTAAAACTCCCGAACAATAAAACAGTTATTTTGCACTGCTTGCATAATATATTTTTCGGCTTCCATCAAGCGGGGACATCGGTAGGAATAATTTATATTTATGACCCTGCGATAATTGATGGCACGCGTAACCACTGACCGACACGTGTGCGCGCGTTTCGAAAGTGATTTCAATACTTATGAATATTCTCCGTACCGCGATAACGCAATTGATTTGGTAATTCTCACCAGATTTCTCTTTAAAAATATGTAATGTACACATTAGTATTTGTATAATATACAAAGCTATGAAATTATAAAATCATTACAAAAAAAAAAAAAAAAAACGATACAGAAATTGCCAACATAAGAGGCACGGCCGGTACATTACAGTACATATTTTTTACACATAGAAATCATAATGTTTGTAATGAAAATCAATATCTCTCAGGCCATAACAGCGTGTCCTTCATTTATGTCGAAAGTGTTTTAAAACACACTAAAAACTTTCGCAGCCAGTCGATTAGCTGCTGCGTAAAAATTATTATACATGGTGTATTGTGGAACTTATTCATAAGCCGCCATGTACGTATAGTCACTGCCGTGCTGTTCGTCATAGTTTATGAAATGTTTAACGCACTGTGAAAAAAAAATGACGGAAAATATGTTATACGTCATATTTCTTTATTACATTAGACTAAAATATATTTTATCGTATAGGAAAATTAATACGATCTATATTCATGCATTATAAAGGAAATATTGTGTGTTCTGCGAAGATTGCCAAAAGATATAACGTGGGTTTTGATAATTTGATAATTTCCCTTTTTCCAGGAAAGGTTGAAAAACCTGATAATAAAAAGTTAATGACCGGGACCACGGAGGGTTTGTAATTAAATAATACTAAAATAGACTTCATTTCCACTTGATTAACTCCGCGAACAGTAAAGCTGAAATCGAGCGGCGCTTTTCCTCAATATTTTAGGGACTCGTCTGAAATCCAAGTCATTGTTACAGGAACGACATCCGAGCTGCGTCCAATGGACCACTCTTCCTGCGACTTATCCCTAACGATTTCTACATCCGAGTCACAGCGAACGACGAAAGCTGCTCCAGTTTTTAAAAATATTATATCACTCGAATCATTACTTTGACATCTAAGACTGGCTTTGAATTGATTTTGATAAAAGTGAAATCAGACAATACAAGTCAATGCATCCTCGAAAATGTTGAAATCGATAACATGACCGACATTTCTCAATCCGTACGTAAGTCTATTGATTTACGAGTATTTGTTCGGCATAATGAGTGAGTGCACAAAACACCGGAATTCCAATATCTACAGCGTTTCTGTTGTAATCAGCGGATTAATAAGTGTTTGTTTTGAAATAAGCTGACGCGAAATTGATCGGTCCAAATTGCTGTGTCAATTGATTACTATAAAAAACACTTGCTTCCTTTATGATTATTACACGACTTTTATTTCGACAATGTTTACATTCCCGTCGTGTTCGTAACTTCTTCACAAAAAAAGCAACCGGTATCGGAATTTCCCGTACATTTTTTAATTAATAATTGAATACTCGGATCGCGGCTTCATTAATTCGCCTCGTTATTCACGTTCCCCACCTGTGCCGGATATTTCGCAGGTGATATGTTTTGACATATTTTATACAAAACCGTCGCAAACGAAACCATGGCAACTCAATTTCACATATTTATTTTATGTGATTTATATTTCATTGATTTTACATATATAACAATGAATGGCTATCTAATTTTATATTCGTTTTAAAAGTTAATAAATATTTTCTTTTGTGCAGCTTAATTTTTATATTTTACTTTAAATTTTACCACGTGCAGTTATCATACTTTGATCACAAATAATCTGCACAAGTGCCCACGCGACCACAGAAAACTAACATTGATTGTTGTCAGGGTTAACATTTTTTTCTGCCATTAATTCTCATATAGAATGCAAAATATACGTGAATATTGATTATTAGTACTATTTATAGCCTGAAATATGTATATTGTTTCCTTAGTTTTATTGTTATTCTCGTGTGTTTAACATATTTTTTTACAAGTATTTTTTTATGATTCACTAAAAACATAATGCGATGTACCCGAAGCCCGCGAGCGTCAGACTCGCGTGCCGGGCGACACTGAGCCGCGGCCCCCGCGGTGTAATTGGGTCAGTCCCATTTTTTTTTTGTAATTCCTTATAGGGACAATACTAAAACAGACATAATCACATTTTTGGCATTATGTTCGACTGAATTATGTTCAATTCTCGCTCCAATTCAATTACCCGAAGTTGCCTATCGGCATCAGTCATCGCTGTTTATCTTTGCTGCGAGTATTAATTTTACAAATTCGCGTTTATTTATGCGCGCCAATTCTTGACATTTTAGACGATTCATGCCGCCCAGTTCGCATGATTTCAGTGTTAATGGGAGACTCGCGTTGCCTAGCCGAATAGTGATTACTAGACTGATTACCGACTAGTTTAAAAGTAAATCCCAAGAATCTTACTAATAATATCCCCCCGTTGACAGTTCAGCGTCTAGTGAATGTCTCGAATTTCCACGATATTCTCTAGAATATAACAACGATGTTTGTTCGCTTCGAAGGTCATCGCGACCAAGGACGCTCGACTTGTGTAACAGGATATGCACCACTCTGAAGCCGACCGACGCCATTCAACGAAATAATGACAAACACTACAAGGATATTCTTTTACAGGAATTTTCCTGATACAGCCTCGGTATCTCCTCTGCCGGGATACAAGTGTATCACCAACCTAGAAACCTGAACCATTCGAGGATGTTTTTATTTATTCGTAGCATATGTAAATAAGCTGTTTCCAAAGTGTTATTGATTTAATACTGTCATTGGTAATTTATTTAGTAAAGACTTTTGCGATTTTATTTACCCAAATTGTATCGTTTGATGTATAGCGCTATATTATTTTATTTGTTCAAAATAAAATCAATCGGGAAGATCGTGCCTGCAGGTAATTGAACATCGTTTTCCAAGGTAAAAGGCACGGCCAGTCAATAGACATGCAGAATAAATAGAATGCTTCTCGTCGAATGTCGCCTTTTCGAACTGAATTGTTCGTGTGAACCGTTGGTTATTTATTGTTTTGTATGTGTATATTTTGAAGTATTATGTCATAAATTTTTCGTGTTTTCACGGTTTTATTGGGTAGATAATAACGGCATTCAAATAACTACTATCATTAATGTTGAGTAAAATTGCGATGGAAATCTCTCAAGAAATTTTGGCCAATTGGTGCTAAATTTTAAAATGTAGACTTTAGAATAAACGAACATACAATTTAATAATCTTGAAATTTTAATTTAGACCCAAACCTTGAAAAATACTCGGAAACGCCAATGAATATTTATAACAATCCTTACTTCAGATTAAAAATTAGAATAAAATAACGACTTGGCAATTTAAAAAAACTGTTCAAAATGCAGATATATTTTAATTCATCACACTTGAAATTCATTGATTTTTTGTTTGATTTTGTGTACCCGTGGTAAGCAATCAACATTTATGTAACACAACGATACGCAAACTTCACAAGAAGCATCACTCCCCTCCCGGTTGAAAGTAGACGCCTGGAACATCGCAAAAACGCGATGCGAGTAATCATTCCGACGACAAGGTGGTTTCGGTTTCAAACGGGCCGGCCCGGAGCCCGCGAGGTGAACGATCCGGCCGGGCCCGATCCGGGTCAGCTTCCCTGCCAGCTGAATAGTCCCGCTCAGCATTATGGTGATCTCGGGCCGACCCGCTAGCCGCAACCGGGAACGGACTCTCGGCTTGCCCTTCTTGCGCCGGGCTTATCTCGACGCGGCATTCTTTTATGCGACGGTTTTGCGATCGTCCTCATATAATGGATGTGGACATTCCTTCATTGCCATTTTTTTTTATCAAACGCTTTACGTTCGATGTGGACACCCCCCGATCCAAATGAACCCGGATATCTTCTGTAATTGATAATAATTGTTGCCTAACCTAACATAACCTTAACCGGCAAGGAATTTTACGGTTTACCCTTTTAACTCCAAGCGGTATTTTTTTATGCAAATGCTTTGCGGTCGTACTAATATGAAGAATGTGGACATCACTCTGCTTTATAAAGGTGGATATTCTTTGCTATTAATAAAAGTAATTGCCTAACATAACCGGTAATGGACTCTACGGTTTACCCTTCTTACGCCGGGCTTATCTCGACCCGGTATTTTTTTTGTTCGAAGGCTTTACGGTCGCACTCATGTGAAGGATGTGAACATCACCTGATCTAAAAAAACCACGGATATCCTCTGTAATTAAGTCTAATCGTTGTTATTTTGAAAGAAAAAAAATTGTATTTTAACTCATTGCGCTATTTGCCTAAGCCTCCTTTTGAAACTTCCTTCATAATTAATAGATGCTCAATTTTTTTTTTTTTATTCTTTTAAAAATGTATTTTTATCGAGTTTAATGAATTGTTGTTTTCTGCACGTACAAAAACTCAAAGTATCACTATTCCAGTACGCTGAAACAGCACTCGGGTGGTAAAACCTGGGCTGATTCACTGGCCTATCCAGAAAAATGCGCCAGCCGTCTGACTGACGCCACAAAAACACTGTCTGTCATTGAAAACAAACAAATTATTTCTAGATTATAGTATTAGTGTATTTTCTGGTGGCATTTAAAAAAATACACTTTCAATATTCGGATGTCAGTGGAGGACCGGTATATTCGTGTAGCTTGTTGCGATCAATGAGATTAGCCGAGACGTAGACTGTAAAATCTAAGTGATATCGATAAGTGGTGCTCAACAATATCTGCCGGGCTCTTAACAGGCGAATTAATTATATGTAATATATTTAGTACTATCGTGGGTACTCAAAAAAAAACTTTTTTTAAATTTATTTTGTATATGCAGTTCCTAAAACAAATTCTAAAAAAATACTTCTTGATTACGTTTGTTGGGTAGAAAAGGAGGTTCACGGATATCCTTACCTGGAATACCCGCACATCAGAATGTGTCGGGATCCATTGTGCGCGAATGTGACCGCATCCTGGATTTGCTTACAAACCACTCTTTTATTTGTGAAATACTAGCCGTTTGCTTTATCCGGTATTACACCCGCTAAAACCTAGAGTTACAATTAAATAATAATAAAAAAAATAATAGTCGGCGCATGTGTCATTTATAACTATCGTAGCGGTAAGTAAGTAACGCCCCATTCGGGCTATTTCCCATTCCGTGCGAGATGATCCGGCAGGTGTGCGCCGAGGCCTGGTTCGCCGACCCACAATGCTCGACGCCTTTTATGACTGCACTAACAATCTCACTGCGCCGCTTTGCCCAATAACTGTGGAACTACACTACTAATCTAAATTGCCTCCTTGCATCACTCTCCCCTCGGTGATATCTTATCGCGCACACAAACCCGAACCATCTCGCACTTGCTAATTCTTACAATCTGACTAATTACCACGTAGCATCACAAAACAGCTGCCGGTATGTTTGGATTCGAAACCGGATTGTCGGTTTTATTGTAATATTTTGTATGTGCATCGCACACGTAGAAATGTTGCGCGGAAGTTACCGTAGAGTTGGGCGATTTTGGCTCATACTTTTTAATATATTTGCGTTCTAATTGTTCAATATAATAAACGGGTTCATTAAATCTGCTGAAAACTAAATTTATGTACTATAGTAGGACTTATAAGAAATGACCACAGCCCTAAAAATGACAAATATATTGCACCAAATTGCTGGGCCAGTGATTTCCAATTTTGTATAAAACTTTTACTCAAAACAGTGAAGACATTTTTGTGTTTTTGTTAGTATGTGAAATAAACCCCGCATATTCTTTTATAATTTTTTTTATTTTTTATTTGAGTCTTATCCGCAACTTTTGGCATCCCATCACCTAGAGTATATTTTCTACTTCATATTAAAATAATATATAAAATGTGAACACACTGCGATCATGAAGTGCCGCGTTCGCTTAGTAAAATGTAAAGTAATCGAGCCCGAGCGAGAAAATGTTATTCCTAGGAAAACTGGCAAGGCTCTGTCGCGGGACACGCGCGGCCACTCTGTCGGATTACAACGTGCTTTATCCTCGCCGCTGAACACACGAGTATACTCATTTGCGAAAGCCGCTATACTATGTAGAATTATAATTTTCTGCATATTAGTAAGTATACATAGTTAATGAATTTGTAGATGCTGCCGGTTGTACTGATTGCCGCGAAGAAATCTTCAGTATTTCTGAAGATCTCGGTGTGATTTTTCGATAGAACTTACTAATTGCAAAATGACACACTCCCTATAACGACGAACCCTTGGGCTACCTCGCGGCGGGACCGACCGCATACCACCTCGATGTCTACTTAACACATACTAAAGGGAAGTTCTACATGGTCTATTTTATTGTGCATACTCGTATATGCGGAGCAGTAGTCGAATTTTGCGACTAGCGACCTGTCGTCACAAATCTCAAAGACTAAACCCCTGAGATGAATCGAGCGCTTTAGTTTTGGCCGATCTATTCGCTCGTTTTATCAGATTCTATAAATGGTCTTCGATTGATATATTATAAATTACTATCTAGAATTTTTTTTTTTGTATTTTGGGAGATACGCTTTTCGCCGTTATCCCCCCTGAACAGTATCGCCCGCTTTTATTTTTAGATATCTCCAAATCCGCCCACAATGCTCTCCGAACATATCGCATTTTTGCATGCCACCCGGCGTTCTCGGAATAACTATCAATCCACGCGCCACGATCCTTTCTCAATTCTTACTACCGCAAAATCATCAATTGTGATCTCCCGCTTTTCACGTCAGTGGATGAAGTGGAGAAAAAACGCGCGTTGTATAGTGCGTCCATGTTAGTTTATCATTCGCTTACCGCTTCTGCAGAGGTGCATTTACAATTGAATCGTGTGTAAGCGTTTCAAATGTGACTGTTTTTTGCGTTAGAATAATTGATAATCCGCGTACTTCGGTGATTAGGGGAGAGGTGAGGTGTTCGAGTCGTGGGCCCCGCGTCCCCCGCCGGCGCCGCCAGTCTTGAACTTGACCCGGACGAGTCGTCGGCGGCAGATAAAAATGCCATCCGAGAAGAAGTGTGGAGTGTGGAGTGTGAAGTGTGAAGTGTGATGCTCCCGTGTGTTGCAACGCTCGGGCGGCGGCGGCCAAACAAATATTGCAGTCGGCATCGCGGCCGCCCGTGACTTTATACTTTTCAAAATAAACTTGACTCAACTTCTATTTAAAGTGGATTATCCAGCCCGCCGCCAGGGACTCCGCTATCTCGCATTGTTTATGCATTTGTGAACCCTTCACCGTGCACATTTTTCTTTATTTTGCAATAATGCGATCGGGGGCATTGTTGGCTACCGTGAAACTCACTTCAATCGTGTTTTTTTCTCTAAGCTCTTTTTAAAAGCAGTTTATAGTAACGTTGTTGAAAATATTATGATGTAATACGACAGATCCTGCATGCAAAGTACATTGGTAAATCCGTCGAAGAAGATTCGTTAACGCCAAGTTAATTTAAGTATGTGATGTTGTATTTCTATAATTACTATTATTATGATGTTTTATGTAATGCAAGTGCTGGAAGCTTCGCTGGTAATTGCTTGGTGAATAGATTGAAGACCTCGCTTTTGTGTTCACAGCATGCCCTCAAACACTGTACATTGAATATTTTAAGACCACTCGCAAATTAAATTAAAAGCAAAAACACGGATATATTGTTGTTGCCTCTGATATTAAAAAAAAACATATTTATATCAAGCGTATTGCTTTCAACATAATTTGTAAATTCTGTAACCATTGTATAATCATACGAGTCGAGTGTCTCATCTAGACAAGCGTCGGTGCTTCCACACAGTACAAGCGATACTAGATAATAGAAAATAAAAACAATCACGCCCAGCTAGATAAAGCAGTTATCTGTCAAGCGTTGCTATTGAAATGAAACGGCTGTCATTTTTCGTGCTGATAGCGACTATCGGCTGCTATCTGCCGCGGCGAGGACCCCTGACCCCCGAGTCGCTGGCGACCAGCGCCACGCGAACACTAACTTTAATATGCCTAAGGTTTGTTTACAATCGCACTTTACTAACAGTATACTTTTAAAACACATAATTATATATAGTATTTGTATTTGCTTCTCATATATATAAAATATATATAAAAATATATATTTTTTTTTGTTGTTATTTTTGTATTTTTGCATTGAAAGCTATGCTTCTTTTAATGTATTGTATGATATATAATTCAACTCGAATTGATCGAACTTCAACCGAATAAACAATGTGTTATTTAACAATTCCAATTATTGTTAAGTAATGAATGCCTCACACTAAGTTCTCAATCTTTATGAATATTGAAACGCTCGATTATGTTATAACATTTTATAAAGGGACGCTAGAGAGGGGGCGGCCTCGCCCCGGATGTGGGGCACGGGGGGCGCAGAACACGCCTACCCCCCGTCGGCCGGGTCAAGGTTCCCACAGGAAATCTGAAGGGATTCAAGAAAGCTCAAACTTTGGGGAGAGTGAAAGCTGAGCCGGAAATGCATTTTGGCCGGATCAACGGCTCAATTGACACCCGGGACGTCGGGCTTCCGCCATCCAGGAAATTGCAATTTTATTAAGAATTAGTCTTGATGTCACTGTTTTATTCCCTGCGATATTAAAATTATTTTAGTTCACGCAAAAAATATAAACTTTTTTTAAATTTTATCACTCTGAATGAATCTCATGCATATAAATGTATTATTTATAAGATTTAACGCAATACAAATATTTTTATGTCTTTTTTTTATTGAAAATCCCCACGCCCCGCAAACTTGGCATCATTTCTAAGGAAAGAAAATAAACGTATCCATTTATCTCTGTGCATTTATGTTTCAACCGATGAGAATGTGAGTTTTCAATGTCATACTGTCAAAGTAGATACATCAATTTGAACTTCTTTTTATTGAATAACTTATAAAGCATTGACCGAATCAGTGAAATTGATAAGTAAAAACGATAAACAAAACTATTAAAAAAATAATCATATTAAGGGTCCAACGGAAGCGAAAGCTTTCTTGACTGCCGAGTCTTAGGGGTTTGCATTTTTATTCGTCAACAATATATTCATGACATCGTGGAAAGTAACTGAAAGTTATTTTCAAGACTTAAATAAGTTATGCACAGTCTCTACACGCCTTCTACATTAGTACAATGGAGGCGGAGTGAATTTTTGATGAATTCACTTACACCCACGCCGTATAAAACTATCGAATATTCACGCGCACGAAAATAAAAGCTCGGTAATCCACCGCGCTGTAATAGCGGGACTCTCGCCCTTAAATGGACAGACAACCTTCAGCTTAATTGTATATTTCTTCTTTATTATATAATCCAGCAGCAATGGCTACATATATATTGTATTTCGAATAAATTCAGGTGAATATGTTCCTTGCGCAGTTAATTAAAAATTCTCTAACGATAGTTGTATTTTATATCGTATATGCATTCGCCTAGAATGTACAAGCTTATTGATTAAATGATTAGTACCATCGATTATTTTATGCTTGGGTGACATTAATCCACATCCTGGAGGCCAATAGTCAATCTGATTCGATTAGACCGATGCTTGCTTCAGTTGCAAAGAAATAGAGCCTTTAATAACGAACAGTTTACCAAACCCTGAAGTTCCACCGGGTGTCCCTCCCTTGGGAAAACACGACAAACTTGCGTGCAGCTTTTCTACTCGCGTCGCCTAGACTTTATCAAAGCTGATGAACTGATTCGCCCGCGCTCCAAAAACCTTTGTTTACTTTACTATTTGGCCGTCGGAATTTTATACTGTGACCCAGTGTGGGATATCTTACAACACCAGAAGTACAATACAGGTACATAACTGGTAAATACTATTATTAAAAAATGTCGGACGTGCAAACATCCACCTGGAATAAAAAGCAATATATTATTGTATAGGGTTTTGAAAATATAATTTTTAGGAGCTATGTACTATATATCCTCCGTATATTGATTCAAATTGAACGTACACTGGGCGTAACTTAATTTAGTAGAGTATTAATTAAATTGGAAGTTTGTTTTACACTATCTTATCAAGACATGGGAAGTGATTATATTATCCCATGCGATACGATCATGCTTTACTTTACAAGCGTCTGTACTCATTTCACAGTCAAACGTATTTTGTATACAATAGATCATTATAGAATTGTGAACGTCATAATATATTTTAATGGGTTTCGCTTTATAAAAAAAGTTACAGTTGTTTTCTTGAAGACAATTTAAATTCGTTACGGTGGAAGCTTTTAAAAATATCACTCGCTTTTACATTAAATATTTAATGTGAAAATATTAAAGCTACATTTTGTGTGAAAAAGTTTGTATATTTGGACAGTTTAAAACTTAAGATTTTTCTTAGAATTATATTTTTCATGACCAAGTTGATCATTTTCAGCGTAAAGTGGGGAATTTAGCGGAAGCTTAAAGAAAACACAATTTTTTGTACAATAATTTATGGATACTTTTTCACTTTATCAGGCTATTCTCTTGTTACGCCATAATCCTTCTTTTAAAAATAATAAATTAGGCTTACATCAAAGCTGCTATCTTTTAGAGATTATAAGATTGTTTTGGACTCTTTTTACCGGCGAAGATAATTTCAACGCCGAATTGAAATGTTTAGACTTAAATCTTTATTAATTATGTATATAATTAAGTATTTATATATATATATATATATATATATATATATATATATATATATATATATATATATATATATAGTATTTTGCTTATTTAAAATATTAAAATGGAATTCCACCAAGTACTCTCTGTCAAAAATATTGAATTTCTACATATATATATAGAGTATATTTTTGTATTATAAAAATTATTAAAGCCTATCTTATTATCCCCATAGTCCTACTTAAGATTCTCTTTGGTTTAAAGCACCCTCTGCTGCTTGACTGCTGGTACACTTTTTAAAGTCATCCATTTTCCCTTGAGTCGTTTTCGTTTTTGATGACATCATTAACAGATAGGTGCACGATTTTGCTCCTGTTTCTTCAAGTGATTCTTTTCAAAGCCCAATATATCTTCCTCTATATAAAAGCCCTCTCGATTCGCTTTATGGGTTGTAAAAGTTCTCTTAAAGTAAAAAAAATCTTGCATACGGATATATTTTATATTTGCTCGTTCAATATATAATCTAAACTACAAAACGTCAACCGGTAATTATTCATTTGAAATGTTAGAGACGTCTGTTATTGCGGTATCGTGCTATCGATAATTTATATTATCAATAGCATTATAGTACTCCTTATTGAAATAATGAATTGTACGTTAGTTTTTTTTTTTTTTTGGAATTTGAATTCCATCACTCGAAAGGTCCAAGCGGAGCCTTTGCAAAGCAGCGAGCGAAGAAGTGTGGGGACGGGCCCGAAATATGACCGGCGCCAGGAAGCCCGAGCAAACCTCCAGCCGACTCGTTATATAACACAATTTTCCTTGAAGCTTTTACCGCTAATGACTCACTCACGCGTTTTGAGGTTGGCCAGGTTTTTAGTTGACATTCATAAATTAGACTCCATCCATCTGAAAAGTGATCTTGTTTTATTCACACCTCCCACATATGCGCCACATTGTTTCAAAGTTACATATCATACATCGTGGCATTGGGTTTCGCCTACTTACCAGTACCGGTACTCGGTGCGACCGACAGGGAATGTCCGCTCAGCCGGACGGACACGTAACCGTGACTGGATGAAACGTCGGTAGCTACGGTATCAAGCGTGACGTCTCCCGGCATGTAAATACACTAATCTTCACCAATAGTATCATTACAGTCGATGTGTACAGCAATCAAACTGGCAATGCATCTCCAGTGTGGCCATGGGATAATAGTATGTAATATTTTTTTCACGAAACAGATTCTAAAGTTTGCCGGCCGCGACACAGAAATATTATTACGTTATTAAATAATTCTTGTCAATATTTTTCTAAAGCATTACTACCCATTTGTTATAATATTGTCTTCGCGATTTATTTTCAGCATGCTTCGTCTCATTTGTATTTTTATTTATCGCTCACTATTTTGTATTTTCTTTCGTCTCTTTTAAAATCCAAATAACAAAAGAAAAGGGCGTTGTGTGTTTCATTCCCAATGAACATAAATCTGTTTATTTGTTTTATTGGCGTATTGCCTTTCGCAAAAGTTGCTTCATTGCGAATATAGTGACGATCGTAAACATCCACCGAAAGACCTTTGCAGCGGCTGAAAATACTTTTTTTCAGCGATAAACTATCCATCCTCATAAAATTTATTATTCGGAATGTTCACACAATCCAGCTTATTTAAATTATAATATATTACAATTACATATAACTCGCTAAAACCCGGTCACATTGATTAAGTTCATAATACTTAATGTTGAATAATTGTTACTGTTTTTAATGATAAATAATTAGGCTTTACTTGGCGTATATCTTGTGGTAATATTTTAGTGTAATTATTAATTATGGAGCTGGTATTTTTAAGAATTAACTTGACACTTAAATTATTAATTTTTTATGCTGGTTGGATTATTTGACGCAAACGAATAAAACGTGACAATTAAATATAAATAATATAAAAATATTACTAGCTTTACAGATATTAAAGCTAGGAAACAGGTGCAACGCAGCGGCACTCGCTGGCTTTGCTTTCAAACTATTTGCATTGGCACGTGCGGAGCCGATACAAATCGTCTTCGACTAAAGTGACTCAGTGGTCCGACCACCGAGCCAACACCAGCACATGCTCGACAGCCAGTTTCTTCTTTTTCATTGTGATTTAATTTATTTAAATAAATGAATGTTTGTGTTAACAAATAATTCACTATGCCTAATAAAAAACATAAAAAAAATCCATTATAAAAACGATATACGTAAATAAAATTTCGTACCCAAAAAATGTAATAATAAAATCAATTGTCTCATCTCAGCTGTTTTTCTGTTTTGAATTAAACTATTCGCATATCCAATATTTTTAACAGAAAGTTCTCGGTGGAGCTATTTTAAAAGAAATATTTATAGTGGGTATCATCCACATTTCCGCATCAAGATGTGGGAAATCGCAAGAAATATTATTATTTAAATTTTAAAAAAATATCACAAGGTATTCGCGTCGAAGAAATACAACGGGCTTTTATTTTTTCTACAGACACAGTGCATAATACCGATTAAATAACAAAGTGGCCTAGGAAGCCGCCGTGATTTATAATAAAACGCTGATCTGTTGTACGTCCGCCCAAAGACCAGACGACCTTGTCCTCTATACCTACAGAATCTTATTTACACGCATGCCTACGCCTAAACGAGCGTAACTAGTTTTAAAATATACTAGTGGCTTTTTTTCTACAATAATAACCGAAACCAAAGTTGCCAGCAGCTGCCGCGCCCCCCGCACCCGCCCCCTGCCTCTTGCCCCCCTGTCCCCCGCCCATTCGGGCTCCGCGCACAGCGGGGGGCGCCGCGGAATCAAAATTGACTTTGTGAAATTTCTTCGAGAATAGCGACCGTGAGCTTTGCGCTTAATCTCGATTCGAGTCGTGTAATTCCCGACTCGCCTGCAGAGGAAATTGTTTCCCGCGATACTTTTGGGAATTTAATGAGTTTTACGGGCAGTTCATTCAAAAGCCTGGCATCTTACTTATTAATCGCAATTTGAGATGATTTATCCAATTTGTGTATTCACTTTGTGAACACGGTGGGTGAAGGTGCTGAGGTATTTCCGAGGTGATATCTCTACTTGATGTTAAAATCTTTACGAAGTTACAATGATTATTGCGCCTATATCAAAAAGGTTGCAACTGAATAAAATAAGCATTATTTTGTATATATTCAATTCTTGCAAGTAGTTTAACATTTTTAATAATAATATTTAAAAATCACGAAGTTGTTTCTTTTCAATTTATAGAATCGGTATATTCGACAGTAAAAAATATATTTAAATCGTTTACGTTTGGACGTTCTTAAACATCTTTTTTTCCATTTTATAATGTACAAGTAAAATATGCATCATCATCGTTTAAATCAATATACTACAATTACCAAGTCCATAAATGTACACGGCGTTTGACATAGATCGATAAATGGCCCGCCCCGCGCGCACACATAAGTATGAACCAGTCAGTACTCGTGTGTAGTGTTGCCCCTTCATTAGGGTGTTCCCATACGTAGAGCCACCATCACAAAGGATTTTATTATTTTCTTTTTACTCTCCGCGATTTTATATTTGCTCACGGACAATGCGAGTGAGAGACGTATTATTCCGAGCCCACACCTGCCGGCGGTCACCTGACGGCCGAGGTGCAAAATAAACAGTAACCGATAATTTATACAAGTATATGAATATAGATGCATTTCCAATATCGACAGAATTCCAAATCAATGTCTCTGCATTGTGCCGGGACAAATTTTGATTATTCGTCCAATGCTTCGACCGCTCGCCATTATCAAGGAATAAACCAATTTTTGGTTTATACTACATATAGTCTAGAACGCTACTCCAAACTCTTGTAGTGGACGAGAGCGTTGGATCAAACGTGATAATTTGAAACAGCTTTAAACACCGCTCAAAACACTCGAGCAATAATCCGTCACGACGAAAAT
The DNA here is from genome assembly GCA_022113835.1 of Atopsyche davidsoni. Lineage (NCBI taxonomy): Eukaryota > Metazoa > Arthropoda > Insecta > Trichoptera > Hydrobiosidae > Atopsyche > Atopsyche davidsoni. The sequence continues at coordinate 3,394,223 of JAILWY010000011.1, read as the reverse complement.
CTCTCTCTTGTTTGACGATTAAAATATCTTTATGGACACTTGAGGAAGGCGAACTCATAAAGACACTAAACACTCGACCGAAAAATAAAAGCGTACATTTTATTTTACGATTTACAAATAAGATTTATTTCGTTTAAATATAATCTATACTATATTTACAAATATGTTGACAAATACCGATGATAGATACGAACATAAATAATAAGTTTTAAAATTATATTAAAAAGCAACGTTTTATTGGGAAATCGTTTATTCAAAATCAAACTGAATGGTGCTATAAATAGCAGTATCTGTTCATCGCCGTCTGATCCTCGATTATCCTACAGTAAAGAGGTATCGGCAAACTATCAAATCGTCCCTACCCTGCCAACATCGCAAATCCCTCGCAGCCCCAGCGCCAGCGCCCGAGAGCACCTGAAATTGTAAAACGGATACAGACTAGGCTTTCCACTTACTGATTTTTTTTATTAATACAATGTCCACAGTCATAATTAAATAGTATTTGCAGTGAAAAATCCTTGGTGTTGTTTCTCGTATGTATATATTGCGTATTCGTGAAGCTAAGTTTTCTGATGTATGCTGGTTAAATTCAAATTTAATCCGTCGAGCTTGTCATGGGGACCATCTCGATACGCAATACTAAAATTATGTATCAGTGTGTAAATGGAAATTTTTAACTTGTTTAGTGAATTTCATTTTAATTAGGTGTTATTGTAACTGCTTACCAATTATTTGACCTCTCAAAAATTATAACAGCTGTCTGTATTAAATATTTTTTATTTATTTTGCACAATGTTTTAATTTAACCATTGTGTGCTGATATGGTATCGTCATTTGTACACCAATAAAGTATGTTATTTTAATTTTAAAATATTCAAAGTCGGATACACATACATTTATATTTTAAATGCACTCTCAATTATTTTACACGATTTACCTGAGTACAAAACCCTGTGCTATCCTACCATAATAAAATCATGTCTATCAGGGTAGGACGATGCGAGTACTAAGCTACCCTTATTTCGGAAGGTTGTAAGCAACTGGTTCCCTGGGACCTTTGTGCGAGACGATTGAGGCGTGCGGGGTGACGGGGGAGGGAGGGGGGGGGGGAAAGGGAGGCTCAAGGTTTCGTTTAGGGGAGAGCCCATGATTATTTCATGAGGTTTCCTTTTATTTTTGTATTGATTGTGTTGAGATATTTATTTTTATTCGGTTCTTAGAAACCTATTATTTGAATTTTGCTTATTATTTTACTGACGAATTTTTTTCCATCATTATTTATTTTCTAAGGGAGCATGTTAACATGTTTTTATCTTGAACAAACTTTGTACCAATTATTTGATTTTGGTACTTTCTAATATAATGACATGCCTCGAAAATCATATGGAACTAAGTAAAATATAATATTTCGGGCACCTTACATGTTTGAACGCGCATAAATGAGGCTCATAGCTATAGTGCTGCCCACTGTTACCTTATAGAGACCAAATTAAACTGTGTCACCACGTCTGTACAAGGTGGCGTATATTGAACGTTGGCCTGTACGAGATGTGGCTTTTAAAGAATGGGGTACTACTTTTTACCATAGACTGACTGAAATAATATTATTAATAAAAAAATACTGTACTATTTTTTTTCAGTTTAAATATTTTTTTAAAAATAATTTGAATATTTTGAGTGCACCTCAGATTTTTATCACTAAAAAATTGTCTAGCATTGTGTACATGCATTATCTTAACGGACGTCAAATGAACGTCGGTAAATTAAAGAAAATAATTTCTAATTCATGCTGCATGATAATAGCGTGGATTTATCGTTGAGATTTGTAACGGCGCATTTTAATGTCTATTTTCATAATTACTTAAGGCGTGGTGTACGATAAATCGGACGGCGTGCTTATTCTCCCGGGAGAAAAAGTACACCCGACAATGCAACGCTAGCAGATGCATCTCTCTCCGAGCCATAAAATATTACTGCCGCAATCAACTTTCTATACGTACGCCTCTATTGAAATATTCCGTTTTTTTTCACTTCGAAATAAAGTTTTGAATAGCTTTGAAGTGCCAGTTGGCATTTTTTTTTTTTTATAATCTTTGACAGTTTTGAGTTAACTATTTCAAAAGTCTAAGTTGATTTGTTTGATTCATCGATGGGCATTATTTTTTCCACATAGAGTCCGTTTGCTCTCACCGGTATGTAAACTAAGTTCAAAAGTAAAATGTCAAAAGGCTTTGTGCCAGCTGATTTGTATGCAGTGTTTTGTCCGGTTCTTCGGGAGCCCGCGCCATACAAACTCCGCTCTGTTGATATTTTATTTTACCAACGAAGCGAAACTGCATAGCAGAAAAAAAAAAACACCGAAAAGCCTTTTATAATCATTTTCACCACAGGCGTATTTTTATTTTCAGCGTTTTGTATTTTTGCCTGCAGATATTTAAATTGAAAACTTCGTGCACGGGCATGCCACAATTTATTGAACTCGAATAATAATTATTATTTGTCGAGTACTTTCGGTCCCCCTTCGCTCTGTAAGGATCCGTGACGTCGTCGAGGTTTAAAAATACGTCTCGCGTATCGATCCTGGCCGGGGCAATTCTTTCGGAAGGCTTCGGTTCGATATGAAATGTAAACGCAATCCGGTCCCGCGCCTCCGCCCCACGCTCGCCCGGAGTCTGTCACTCGAGCGGCCGAAATTCCATCACCGGAGTCCTGCCCTTCGGAAAGAACGGATTTATCATACTGATCTGCGAGCACGTTCATGTTTTTTGGCGAGGAAAAGCAAAAGAATCGAATTGACTTTGTCTGTATTGAAAAAAGGTAATTTTGAACTCATTTGCAGTACGTGTACCGAATGCTAATATTTTCCTTATATTTTTAACAATCACGTTTTTTTCTCTTTGTTAACACCCTAAGGACTAGAAGCAATCGATTGCGATATTTTTCTGCGCGTATTTTATTTTCAAATTGCTTTCATATTATAATTTTAATGAAGCCACTTTCCTATTATGAGATATTCATTAAATTATTTCTTCATTAAGTGTGGTGTTATGACCCCGTGGCTTTGTCAAAATTTAATTTTGATAAGATGATTTCAAAGCTCTTTAAGCGTCCAATAAACGGCGTGACTGGATCATTTTTTTTACTTTGATCCCCTTTAGTAAATAAGTCAGCATATCTAGTAACGACGGAAATCGTAATAAAATAAGATTTTCCTTAAAAATCCCAGCCCAGGGTGAGATTTTAAGAAAAATATTTTATAAAAAAATATCCCCAGGTATAATTTTTAAAAAAAGTCGATACCTCCCATCTCTGATATTGGGCAATAACAGTAGTTTGTACAATGTAGAGTATGTGTGTTTGTAAGTATATTGAACGGAGTATTTGTGTGTCGTCGGTATTATGTTCGGTTGGCTCGGGTCAGAAGGTCCCCCGTTGACGTGGGACCTCCTCGTGCGTACGCAAGTTTCCGTTTATTAAACGGAACGAGAATCCGAGAAACGAACATATCTCACAATTTCCTTGGCCGTTCTGTGTCTTTCTTTTCATCCGGCGTAATAATACCCGACGAATAAATTGACAATGGAAATTCCGACAAATTGATTCAAACATCTGTATGTGAAGGGAACACGCTGTCGGCACGCCGGCAAAGTTCAGTAACTGACAAAAACACCGTTTTAATAGGTATCAAATCAATGTAAATAATTAGAATATGCTTACGAAATATTTTCATGTATTTATTGTAAAACAAAAGTATATATTGTATTTATTAATAATATAATTTCTAAAATGATGAGGATTTTGTTTACGTTGTTAGCGCGTTCAAAGCTTTTTGCTGTTATAGGTTTTACATGTACGAGTGAGTTGGAAAATTATTTATCAAAATTTGCTCGAACAAACAGCAAATAAATATACAAGCTAAGCGCCGCAAACATTTTGTATATTTTTGCAAAGTTTCAGCTGCTCCTGTTGATCGCTGGAGGTTTCGAGACTCGACGATCTATCATCTGTAAATACTCGGCGCGCTCGAGCTCTACTTCTTTGGGACTTGATTCAATTTTTTAAAGATCTGTGGCGGTCGCATCGACGACGTATTGATCGATTACCACCATCGCACATTTGCGTATTTTTCACCAACACTTATCATCTGTCGTGACACTTATCAATGTTTTTATTATCTTGTTGGGTTTGCATTGTTTTTCCCGACAACGCTCAACGCCAGCGGAACTCCCGTCATGCTATAACCCATTTTCATGAAAATGAGTGCGTACGAACTTTCGGGCAGAATACCGACGATTTTTTTTTCTTAACTATAATGTAAGTATTTCTAAATGTACAATAACCGTATATTATTGTCACAAAAAGTTATATTTATTCGGTAGCAGCTATCCGGAATCGTAAATAACGCAAAGTTTTATGCCGATCGGTTAATTGGCCAATTAAAAGGAATTCAATTTACTGACTAGAGATTATTTGTTAATTCGGGTACGGCTTCTAATCCAGCCAGTCGTAGGGAAGTTTAATTAATTAAGTATGATTATTTTGTATTAGGGCCTAGATTTCCCCGGTGACCTCGCAGACCCCGTTAGAATTAAAATATATAGGCTGGTTTTTTTAATTATATTTTTTACCCATTGTTGAGTACGAAGAAGGCATTATACACGTGCGGTCAGACATTTTCTCTTATTGGACGGCTTATAGCTTAAGTAATGTCTGAACAACAAATATGAAATAGCTAAATGGCTAGGATATTATGATTTTTTTTTGTTTTTAAGTGCTTTCGTACCTCAAAACCAAAATATGAAAAATCACAAATTGTACCAGTCTGTCGTAGATAAGTTGTTTTATATTTTATTTACTATTAAATGCAAACAAAGTATCTCAATAGTAGTAATGTTTTATTTTATTGATATTATTTTGTAGTTTTTCAATTGGATACCGATCACAAACCGAAACTAAATTGAGTTTTAATAACAGGCAATAATTCTAGATACACATTGTACCTAAAATTCATTGCTATTGACTCTTCTATCTGGAGTGATTTTTTTGAACATAGCAACAGACAGCATCGTTTGCCGAAACGCTACCACCTCTCCAAAGCTATGTTGCCTTATCTCTACTGACATGGGTGCCAATCTCAATTATATTATTGCTAACACCTTCTCATTTTCAATAAAGTGGGCAGGCCATCGTCTAGCAGAGAATACTAAAATGTCCGAACTATTCGTGTCATATTATACAAATATATTTTTATTTTCTCAGGTTTAATTGTAAAATTTAGATGCAATCAGTTGGCGAGCATTTTGATCGCAAATTCAAATAAACACTGGGGGGGGGGGAGGGGGCTAATGAAAGCGCACCCCCCGCGGCCGGGACACTCGTCTAACGGTTAATGTAAATTAACGAGTCCGCGCCCACCCGGCGTCCCCCGAGATCGATGGTCGTCCTGAACTCCGGCAAAATTGGGTCACCTGAGCCCTTCTGCCGCCCCCCGGCCCCCCACGACCCGGCGACTAAATGTCACGCCCGCCGTGTGCCTAATGGATTACTTCAGATCCGTCATAATCTTGTCACACACTCGCAGTCTCGGCTGACTCCATTCTTACTATCAAAATGGAGCGTGCGTACAAAACGGCCGGTCCCATTTGAAAACCAACCATAGAACCGTATCAAATTGCCTCTCAAACTTTTAGCTACTGCTTCGTCTGTCGATCGCTCAACTGCCGGCGAAAAGTAATCGACAATCCGATTTTAACACAATAGCTGGGTCAGCAGCACAAGCGGGCCACAATGCCAGATATTTCAATTCCATAATAAATGCTTTGAACATATGATTCGTTTGAACCCGCGAACCTCTGCAAGTCATCGCGGAAGGAAAAATATAAAAATCTTTCGTCGGATGTCTCAACATCCAGAAGTGGATCTGAGAGGTGGCTTCCTCCCGATGTCGCCTATCGTTCGAAACTGATTGCTCGTGACAAGGCGCTGGCTGCTCGAAATATCCGCAGGCAATCGTAATTCAAAGAAAAACGTCGAGCTTCGTGAAAGTTATTGTGTTTTTATGAAAGCTATTAATTTTTTTACGGTTCATATTCAAATTCTGCGCTGGAAAAAATGTACACAGAAAAACGTACACGTGCCGCTAACCTATTAAAAAATCAAGGGATGAAATTTGAAGGACTGCCCTCTCTTATTGTTTCATTAATAGCGAGAATTTTAAACGAGCCTTGATTTAAAATTAAAAGGGAAATTCTACGTGCTTTTGTTTTTTTTTTAGGCTTATATTCGTAGGCGAGGCTGTAAATCGAGCCTTGACCACACCCCTTGAATATAAAAAAATGTCTTGCAATGTGAAGGACATCATTTTTTTGCCAATGTGTTCACTGCACTGAAACTAATGTCGCAATTCCATAGTAACTACTTTAACCGCCTCGCGCTCTTATGAATTTCACAATTACCCACAGAATGTAAATTTTCAAGAACCAATCAATTTATTCAATACAATTATTTTATGTTTTAAAAATTGTCGATAGCCTCTTTGTGATTTTTTACCGTTTATTCCTTCTGTTCATCATTCTTGATGAGAGCGGTAGTCATGTAGACTCCTCGCTCAAATAATAAAAGTTCATGTTTCTTACTTAAGAAGAAATGCCAAGCAAAGAAAACGACGAGTCTTATTTCTACAAAAAGAGTTTAGGTGCACCGATCATCCGGCATTGTAAAAAAAATTATATTGAAGGAATAAACTGTTAAATTTTACAACATAATTGAGAACCATTAAACGCTGATCGCTCGCACGCTGTTGATTATAATGATGTTGTAGCAGCAAAAGCAGGGCTTTTAATGCTGTTTTATGATGTGCAGCTAATTAATCTCTTGTTAAAAATAACCGTTAAGATTTTATAGTAAAGTGGCAATTGAAAATCTCCGCAGTTATTAAAATTATTATTGAACTTTGCTTTTGAAATGTGTCCGTGTATTATGCAAATTCAATTCATCGAAGGTACACAAACAAATGGAAAATATCCGATCGGAAAATGTGACTGTCAAAGAGCACATAATTCAATGTCACTTAATCAAAACACACGCTCGCTCAGTTTTTTTCGGGAAAAAATCGACAGACACGTCACTTCTCGAATTCTGAACTGTATTTTGCCGAAACCGCTGACATTGAGTTATCGAATATTTTCTGATTGACTATCTGCTGGCTTTTCATGATAAATGATAGATTTTTCGTTATATTAATCAAAACTAATTAATTGACAGAATTATCTTGAAAAATATATTTTTTTTTTACAAACAGATCGGTGCGATATGTTTTGGGTACCACTGAATTATTCTCTGATATTTAACCAATCGGGTTTCCTGGTTGGAACTTCCGATCTGCAATTTTCCATGCGATTGCGTTTAGCCTGTGTTATCGACTGCTTCCACTGTGTTTCTATTGTATATAAAATGACCAATAAGCTCTAAATGTCAATTGTGAACCAATTTATAAGAGAATACACATTATAATAATGAGACCCTAATAATATCATCATAATTTATAGACGTTAGGTATTCGAATAATTTTAGGATTTTTGGAATGGAATGGACTATTGAAATTTATGCAAACGATCAGTTTACCTATAGTAAAAGTATTTGCACAGTACCGGAAATCTATGTATAACTTGCAAAACTGCACAGTATAAAACAGATTTCCAATACAATAGGTGCCCCGATCGCACTTACGAATCACTTTCAGTTTTAATTTCGACGCCGAAACCCAGTCGAATGACGCGGACGGACCGAGCAAGCAATATCATCTCAGCCACTCGAGCGATCACCGATCATTAGTCAAATCGAAAAGCAAAAGCGCGCACAACAACCGAATCCGAGCAAAAGCGCTGCGTTCGCTCAATTCTCCCCGTCGTTTAATTTAATTTTCACAATCAACCCGCGCGCCGTTCGCGCTGGATTATACGGTTTTATTTTCGTTTCGCATCTCTCGTGGACATTCCGCTTCTGTTTCTAATTGAACCCGGGCCAGCCGTCACTCTCGGACGTCCGCGAGTCGTTGAACCGCGTGACGTCGGCCTGACCGAGATTCTAGGACTGAATCACCGGCGTCTGCCGCGGGTCGAATGAACTCTCGCCGAGATTTTTTCACACCGAGTTTGCCAATCGATCTCGCAGCACTCCCCCCGAAGCGATGCAATTTGCCCCCGTCAATCCCACACCGTGTGTGTTTATGCATATACACATAAACATGCAGATGTACATATACAAATATATATATTTGTATGTGAATATTTTTATTTATATATATATATATAAATATATATGCGTGCGTCTTGAGCAATCGATTTTTTTATGCAGTACTAATCCACTCTAAATGTTTGGCTCGCGAGAGCGCATGCTGTAAAAAAAGTAAAATGTCCCCAAATGAATTTCGCCACTCCAATTAGTAATTCCGTAACTCCGTTAGGCCGGATTTCACAGAAGAGAGAAGTCTAAATTATTTCAGCACAGATGTACTTAAATTTTATGTGCCTTGTTTGCATTGCATTTTTCAAAATTAATATACTATTCAAATATCAAATGTTTTCATTTTTCTAAATAATATTCGTGCGTCATTATTATATCTAAATGTTTCAAATAACAACGCTACACAATAATGCTCGATAGTACTTGCTTATAATGCAATTATTTTTAAAATATCTAAATTAACGTTGTAGCTTATTTGGCAAGACTTTGGTATGACTATTTGGTATGACTCATGAATTCTTTTACTATCGCAAGCATAAAATGTGCTTATGAAATAAATCTATAATTTTATTGTTCAATGTTGAAATGACGTATAATGCCTACAGTTTAAAGTGGGAAGTAGTGCTGAGATTTGTTTTTGCGTGTGCCGGTCGGGAGATGAATGTAGACCGCGCCTAATCTTTATCACATCCTAAACGTACTGGCCTGCCTGCCACTGATCCTACTCTATCACTGGAGGAAAAGCAATGCAGGTCTGGAACGAGCCACCCTCATACTCGGGAGGCTTCTGCGTGTACTCAGACACCTCAATCTGAGGGAGTCAGCCCTTTAAAGAATGGTGAATGAAATGAACAACCGGCGAACACAACATATAAAACAGACTACCTGTAAAAAGAGATCAGCTGTTATCGAAACATATATCTGAGTTTTATTATTTATTTTATTAAATTCCACTCACTGCCGATGCTCGAAGGTCCAGCTCGGCGTCGATATTTGGCTCGACCGACTGCAGCGCACCTGAGCCGAGCCGCTCAGGACAATATCGATGTTGAATAATCGAAACGGAATATATGAAACTCGATATCAATCGGGTCATTCGACTCGCAGTGCCCGTCTACTGCGGGACACGCGGCGCGGATAGCTCAGGGTGACGGCGAATCGAGGTCACTCGCTCTGAAACTGAGATCGCAGCCGAGATGATTTTATTTTTGCCGAAAGCATCTACTGAAATGTTATTACACTTTAGATAAGATTTACGGCGGCCGAACGGTCGAACCGAGTACACGACGGAGTCGATTCTTTTCATGGGTGTCGAGCCGATAGGACCACCGTATTCGGGAACGTCGGAGGATTGTAAACTTCGAGCAGCCCAAAACCCCAAAAAATCAACTCATCCTGTGGCTGCCAAAACCTACGAAGAGTATATTGAATATTTAAAAAGAGTATACTGGACCACAAAAAAAAATTATATCTCGGTCAAATATCTGGATATGGATTTGAACGCATACGAAAAAGTTTAGTAAAAACATATGATGTTACAAAACCGGCTTGATCGGGTCTGGACGCAGCATTAATCGTATGAGTCGTTTTTGTACCGATGCCCAGCATTCTTCATCAATCTGCAGACTTACAACGTCTCGTCTCTGAAATTGCATAAAAAATATGTTGTCCACCGTGGAAATGCATCTCTCCGCCGGTGTCTTCCGCGGTGCACCCGCCTGGCTGTCCGCCTGGTGGCCCGCCTGGTGGCCCGCCTGGTGGCCCGCCTGGTGGCCCGCCCGGCGCGTGTGATATTATTTCATCAAAAGCCGGGATGCCTGTCGCCGCCGCCACCGGAACTAATGACCGCCCGCCCGCTTACAACTAAATATACATTTATTTAGTTTTCGAGAAAGGTAGCATTATTTGAAAATCGTCACGAAATGCGTTTGAGATTTATTCACGCGCGTCCGGAAATTCCTAGTTTTGCTTGCAAATATCTACGGTATCTACATCGCTCTTGTGCGTTTTTATAGGACCTACAGTTTTAAGTACATATTAAATATTCAAAACTATAGGTCCTCTCTGTATATCGTGGGTCCACACCTGCGGACCGATCGCTCCAAAATTTACCACAGCGATATCTTTTTTTACTGGAAGTGGTTAATTTTGGCAATACATTGAAAATATTCGCTACGATTGTCGACAATATTTTGCACTCAACGCCGAGTCAGTCTTGTTACAGATATCGCAATATCTGAAGTGATTAGTTTTATCGTGGTTCATGAAAAATATATTCTGGTGATATTGCAGTTCTTATAGTTATAGTTTATTTCTATAGAATTTTCTAAAATACTCTGTCTGCAAGTATATTTTCGTATAAGTGTGTACAATATGGTATTTGGTGCAGATTTCTTATAATCTCATGATAATGCCATTATTTTGCTAATGTCGTGCAGTAGACCACCAAACCAGGCAAACTGTTTTATTAATTCTATGAATGATGCAGTATTTTATTCCCGGAATGTCTCTGAAGTAATTAAAACCTCTAAAACACGCTATCGTTTCGCTGTAGGTTTTGAACAGTCGTTGTAACGTTTGGCAATCAAACCCGTAGCTGATGGTGATGACTATCTTCTTTCACAATTTAAGTAATTTATCTGCTACTCGTTGTGAATGCCCACGATGCCACCAAAATTTTAAGAAAACACTATCGCCATCATCATCTCGCGCACGTTCAAAATCGTACTTAGACAAAACCAAATTATTTTCAAGCATGACTTGATTCAATTCATGTACTCCAGACAAGTGAGTTATTCGATTTGTATGATTTACTTGAATATTCAATTACAAACGTGTATTGGGGGGTCGTCTGGCGCGGGTGATAATTTCCCGTCGGAGCTAATTTTTTTCCGATCGGAGCCTCCCCGGGCGCGATTGGAAATTGGAAAAGTCCCCCGCGCTCTGAAAGTTTCGCCTCGACGACTTGCAAAGCGCTGTCTGCCCGGCGGAATCTAAAAAATAAATGTTTATGTATATATATATATATTTTTACCATATTTTGTACGGCTTTGTATTTCAAATGTATATGTACTATTGATTCACAGAAATGCTTGCGATTTTTTTAAAATAAATTAATACGTTTTCATGCTTTTAATATAGAAATCGATAACCGCTATATCATTATCGAACCCACAAGTCTAAGCGCTACCCAAAATGAATATATTTTTTATAGTCTAATTTGTATTTTGCATCCGCACACGGACTGTCACGCGATCGTCCTGCAATGCTGCCATGCTGCCGACTTCGATTGCCATTATTCAGTTGGCCGCCCGCCAGGGAAAATATTGATAAGGAATCCACTGGTTTATTAGCAGCGGCCGCGCTGATGGCCGCCGATGTCACGTCGTGGCCGTTCATCACTCTCGGCAGCCTCCTCTGCGCATTGCGGCCCGTCCCCGACCACCACCGGTCACTCTCGAAATCTTACCCGCAACTATTCATCACGATTTTTTTTACATATTATTCATTCTGATGACTCTTCGCAAACCTTTGAAAATGATTATTCTTGTAACTGTGTAATTGTCTTTTTTTTTTTTTTTTTTTTAATTTCTCACCCAAAAAGGTATGTGCCGGTATCGAATTTTGATATGAGCAATCGCGTTGAGGGTTTTTTATTAGTGTCTAATATTATTTTTATCTTGCTGCGTTCGTCAACATATTAAAAATTATTTACAAATTTACTTTGACAATTCGCTTATGAATTCACAATATATATATATATATATATATATATTATTTTTACCGGTTGGTATGTTATTTCAATGTCTCTAAGTAGTCTCGTAAACTTGCACAATTCGATACGAATACGACTGCTAGATGAGGAACCATTGAATTATTTATAATTTCGGTCAATGGACCGTAAAATTGCAATTGCGTCACTGGGCGAACCCTACCTATAAATAAAAAAAAAACAAACGAATCGACGAACTATAAAGTCGTTAATATTTTTATCAGATTACTCTAGCGTTAATAAAATTGCCATTTGTCTTGCCATTTTTATTTGTATTGTATTGTTTCCTTGCGATTACGTTAAAAATAAAAATTTCGTATCTAACATTGCGGTAGATTATATTTTTTTGCTGCAGTTTATGGGTTAATATTTTTATCTAGGTATGCATTCAATAATATTTTTTTGTGTTTTGAAGATAAGTATAAGAAAAACAACAAAATACCTTGATTCATTACAAATAATAAAATAATTTTTATAGTCACATTCTGCATACAAGTATTTTTCATTGATGAAATGATTTATTGTTTCCGATTTAAAATATCAGTGGTTTTATGAGCATTAAAAAAAAACATTCGAGGCCTGGCAACACCGCGCGACAGCAGCGCTCCTAGCGGCGAGATTCCGCAGTGCGCATCCATGGCGGCTGCAACTCATCCTGCTGTGTCTTACATTCAACGCCAGATAATTGATAATTTAGTGTAGTTAGTATATTATAGACACTAATAAATGTTTTTGTACTAAAATTGTGTTCCTCAACATTGCTCACCTCGGGTATTTCTCGACGCTTCATTGTGATATTTTGCCTTCCTGTGACTATGCAATATGTTTTTCTAGATCACGGAATTTTTGATTACGGAAAACAGTGCCGGTGATATTGTGTCCCCGGTTTTTGTGAAAGTTCAAGATCGATTCTAGTCCAGAGGTAAATATTGTATCCTCCAAAGCATCCGCCGACTTTATCGTGAGTTTCTGCACGATGACAAGACATTTTTGATGGCGGCCGCGCTATACACAGGCAGAGTCCGCCGAGATCCAATTACGTCACGGAAATGCAGTTTAATATTTTACAGTAGTTTCATTGTTGTCGCTATAAACTTAAACACGGTTAACAATATATTTATTGGTTATATTCATGCATTTGCTTGCGGTAAGATTAGATATTAGGCGGCACAGAGTCCATACTCATCGCGCCTATTTTGTCACGTCTGTGCTACCACCTCATCGAAAACGTGTTGTCATCGCTCCGAGCTCTAATTAAACCTTTCGATCCGCTTCAATTTACATTGTGATTTACTAAATGGACGTTAGTGAAACGTCAATACGATCGTATGTATTGTTAAATAAGAATCCGGCCTCTGTTTAATGCCGTACACACAAATTCTTCACTCCCTTTCGTCCAGCGATATTATATTTGATATGTTATCTATGCAGTGATAACCGCAGCTGTAATTAGCTTAGAAGTACATATTAGTCTCAAGAATTAGTATCATAGTACATTGCTTAGCATGTTTGTGTACATCCAGTGTATTTGATACTGTGCTTTATGGTCGTACTTTCGAGTATTTGTCAATTTTCACATATGGTTGACTATTTCTCCATATATGGCTGCCCTCTCTCTGGCCTCTCAGCTGTATTTAAAACACATTAAGCATGAAACATTTTTATTAATATGTGAGTATTATCACTGTATACATCTTTAAATGCTTTTTGTTAAAATATAACCTAACAAATTGTGTTGATTTAAATAATAACCGATACTGTGATCTACTTTAAAAATACTCAATATACTAAGGATTTTTTTAAATGAAATAAAATGAAGCATTAAAAATTCACTGAGAAACATTATATGTGTTCTTTATTCACTTGAGGATAACTTTTCAAACGATGTTTGTAATATTTTATTAATATTCATGCACTCCGTATATTATTTTCAATGTACATTAAATGTGAAACGTCAATGCCAAATGACACTATATAACACTATCACAACTGTAACCTTGCTTCTACTTGTAAATAGTTTTACGGCAAATTTCATATTTGGTTTTTTCTTCTCTTCACTATTTGGTATGATTTACGAGACTAAAGTGAACTAAAATTTTCTCTGAATGTTATCATTACCAATAAAATTATTCACCAATTATACATTCTAATATATTATAACAAGAATTAACTATTGAAGGGTATTGCAAGGGTAATTATCTAATACTAAACAATATCTTTTAGCGTCGAACTCTATAATATATATATGCATATCTTCAAGGCTTTATGGTCCTACATTTATTCCACCGCATGAATGAGTGTGGTTTTATTACTAAATGTGAAAAATAAATCATGGAAAATCGTAATTCTTTGTTTATGTGCTGACTTATTTATATGCTGAGGTTATAAAAATAAAAATGTGATTAGATATGTGATGCTATTTTAGGTTATACTGATTCTTAACAAAGCAACAGTTTTACTTACAATATTTGAATAATTATTGATAATTATTATTAATACTCACTGCTGTGATATGTTGAGAGGACATAAAATGTATAAAAGCCAAGCATAAGATATTATTTTCTTTTTAATTTTTATTTTTAACTAAAAGATATTTGGTCTCATTTCTAAACAACAAAAGTTAATTTTATTTTGAATGAACTTGTGCATGTAATGGATGCCGTCACAGTATTCTACTTATTTTAACAAATAGCACAAATACAATATTATCAAGCGATGAAAATAATTTGATAGACAAATACTGTTTTGTAAACTAAAGTATAAATAAGTAATGAAATCGATCTGACTAAAAACTGTGTCTGATCTCTGTCACTGCAGTTATCAGGAGAATATTAATATCAGGTGTTATTGCTCGATAACTAATTACAATACTTAAATTAGCAAACTACATTCATCTTGACTTAATACCACAGAAGTGTTTATGCGTCCGTTGTTATTTTGTCACCTCGCACGGGTAAATCAGCTTTGCGGATCCGTCACTTTGTTGGATGCACATATTGTAGGCAGAGGTCAAGGGGCGCCGTGCTCAATGGAATCTGAGTTCTCCTAAAGAAAACTATTTATATAATGACAAACAACAACCAAAGTCAACTGGCGCTACCTCACGTATGACCAAAGTTCAAATGTATTTTTTACACCCGAGTGCTCGGTTGCTCTTGGGCCCATTTGCAGTTTTTCACAATATTCTGAGGATATTTTATATAAGTAGTGCATTTTAATTCATTAGTTATTGTTATGTTCTGTCTACATACGTTAACATGTTTTTCTTTCTTATGAAGATGAACAATGTGATTTAAATATGATGGAAACATTTTATTTGTTGCATTATCATATGCATGATAATCAATCCAGTGGACATTGTGGATTATGAACTGTAATTTTTAATTGGTAGCCACTCGAGATAATGAGTTCAGAGTTTGTGTGGTTTTCGCTGATATTCTCTGTAAGTTTGACTTGTAAAAATTTATTTTTCAGCTTTTGTTCATCAAATTTGAATGCAAAATGTTTTTTTTTTTTTTCAAATCTTATTTTGATGTATCGAAATAAATATTTATTTTTCAAAATATGCTTGAATTTATAATGCCTAAGATATTCTTAATTATAAACGGTAAATAATGTTACATGTTTGCAAAGTACCATCAGAACTACCTCGCAATAATCGCAACAACCATATTTGTTTACTGCCAGTAACCATTGGTAGTATTTTGTGAAATGTTCTCATTCTAAAGCGTCTAGTAGAAATACAAATAAATAAAAACACCTAATGCTCACGGAGCATGCCATACACTCTCTTGCTCTTAGTAAAGGTTTGTTAATTATCCATTCAATTATCAATATATTCACAATATAAAAAATCTATGGACAATATTGTATTGTCACTTAACCATGTTTTAAGTTTCAAGAACAAAAAACAATTTCTTGTGTTTACTGTGCAATACAAACTATTATATGTCTGCATTAAGAGGGAAAAAATATTTACTTTCTACTTTGATTTTTAATCATAAATATGTGTTTTTAGTAAATTTTATATAAATTTCAAAATGTGGTGATTTGGTTTAAAATTTTTATATTAAGGACATAGGATCACTAGGAAAAAATCAGTAAACCACTTTTCGAATTGCTATTTGACCATATTTATAGAAACTGCTAATTATATTTATGTAATTTATCTCTCAGGTGATTTTGATAAATGAATATGTTCACCGTAACCATTGTATATTGGTTTTTACCACAATTTTGTTGAAGTTATGACTTTTTAAATAACAGCAGTTCCAACAATCCAAATCAACCAAATATCACTTTTTAACCAGTTGACTGCAGAATTTAGTTGCATAATTGAAATTGAGCAGTGACAGGCTCAGACAGTTGAATGCAGGGTGCTTGCAATGCTTCTGTTATAAATTTTACGAATAAAGTAAAGCAATATATATATAATTTACAATTTTATTTTATACAGACAGTATAATAATGTCTATTTCCTTTGGTTTCAGGAGAGCGGTCAGCTGGAGAGCCTGGACGAAGGACAGTTGCGCGCTCTATTGGACGAGGCCGTCAACTACAAAAGGCCTAAAGACCGCGAGGGCAAAAGCTCACTCTTTAAGGTGACTAATATAATTATAAACCCATGCAAATGGCGACAGACCAATTTTTAGGAACTGTTTCCTACGTTGTTAACAGGGATCAAACAAAAAAAGCTTGGAAAACTATATTGTTTACTGTATGTTGAGAGCAGGGTCTCCTAGGTGAGGAACTGTAGTCATAATAATAAATGTAGTAATTTAATGCAGCTGACATTCTTTCGAGATTCAGTTGACACCTCGTGTTAGATATGAACACACCTAATGTGAGTGTGTACTGTTCTAGGAGCTGCTACAAGAGGTGGAGCAGGACTCGGAGCCGCTGTGCGTGTGGGGGAGAGTAGGCGGGGGGGCGCGGCGCAAGCTGCGGCGAGGGGCCCCGGCACTGGCCCACAGCGGCTCCCTGCAGGACCTGGCGGGCGAGGAGGCCCGCCACCCGCGCCATCGCCGACATCGCCCGCCACCGCCCGTGCCCGTCTCCGCACGCTGTCTCCAGGGCGGCAGTCTGCCCGCCAATGTGGACCAGGTTTGAATTCCTACATTCCACCGTCTAAAGTGTTGAAGCTTACCCTTTAACATAAATATCTTTAGTATTTATGGTCTTTCACCAAAGTCGTTGATGGCTCACATGTTCAGATTTGTTTCTTACATATTTTACACAAGTAAATATTATAATCGTAACAATACTTTAGTATATATGTTACATTTTTATTTAACTCAAATTCGAGGAATATTCAATCTTTTTGATATAATAAAATACTGAGTGATTTTTCCACATGTTAATTTAATTCTTTACCTAACTGCTTATTATTATATAAATTCTCCCTCAGTTTGATAATGCCAACGTGAAAGGTTGGCAAAACCAGTCACCAATAAAAATTTACATGTGGAAAAATTATCAAATTTGTTTCAAGTTACTCTTGAGTCCTCGTAATTTTCGGTTTGAGGGTGTCTTCTTAAGTGATGCATTTGTGGTTTCAGCAAAACTTTGGCGTGGTGGAGGGCCGCCGCAGTTTCCTGGAGGACGTGCGGGGGGGCGGCGGTGGGGATTACATCGCCACGGTGCGCTGTGTGAACCCCCCGCCGCTGGGGGAGAGCGGAGACTACATGCTGCTTGACCTTGCACCTCTGCCTGGGCGTGCCCCCTCGCCCCCCTGTCACCACCCCCGCGACCGGTCGCCCAAGCTGCCGCGCATTCCTGTAAACTACACCACGTGCGCTACGCTGGAGATCGGTGGAGGAGGGGGCAGCGGGGGGGACAACCTGTCATTGGTAGACAGTACACGTGGGTGCATCCCCTCACCTGCCGTGTCCGCGCCGCTGCAATTGGCCTCTTACTGCGCCGTCAAGAGTGTCACAGGCGAGGCCCCTCTGACCCCTGCCTCTCACCTCAGCTTCCTCAACATCAGTCAGATCGCCCCCGTCAGTATGCCCGGCCCACGCATTTATCAGCCCCCCAAGCATGACTCTGACTACAAGGTAATGTTAACGTGATACCATTACTTATTGCCAACCTCTTTAGGTTTATGAAAATAACCATATCTAGCCATCTTTTTATTACTGCAATGAGTATTTTGAGTATGTAACATTTTTTTGTGTGTATTTGTGTTCTATATTTTTGATTCTCATTCGATAAAAATTGTGTTTCAGAAGTCACTGGACGAAAATGGCAACTCAGTGCCAAATTTGAATTCGAATGTAGGCTCCGGGCAACACTCCAAAAAGAGCAAACTCAAGCAGAAAGTGAAGAATGAGACTCAAACCATGTCTGAGTATATCGACGGCTACCGCGGTCGAGAGGACCTTAACGACATCCTCAAGTTCATTGAATCAAATGCTGATGACGCTAAGCACCCAGGCAAGGCCCACTCCAAAGCCAATCCTGCTCTCAATGGAAAAGTTTCTACCGCTAAGTCTCGTGAAGATAACGATAATGACAAGGGTGCCAAGAAAAGATCCACCGAACGCCGTTCAAAAGATTGCAAAATGGATAAATTGAAGAAGGCCAACTCCATGGAGGAACTCTCTCGCTCCAAACTCGATGATCTCACAATTCATAAAGATAGTCTTGGCCTCCGCAACACTGACGAGCGTTCTGCCAACCCCTCTGACCTTGCAGATTCCAAACGCAATGACCGCCGTTCTTGGGGCAATGACGGCTCTGATACCTACTATCCCCATGTTGCAAATGATGCTGATGACAGCTTCTCAACCAATCTGTCCAATAGCTCTTCTGCTCGGTCTTCCATTGCAGGACAGACCATCAAGCCCAAAAAATTGAGACCGGCTCGAGCTCCAGAGGTTGAACTTCCGCCTTCTCTGGAGCCTTCTCTGGAAAGTGCCGACTTTCAGACAGTCACGAGTAAAAAGAAAATCCGAAAAAAACATAGCCCTTGCGATGAAAATCGAGGGCGGACGAACAATAGTTCTTACAGCCACAATTCTCACTCTAGCAAAAATGGTGGTCGCTTCAGCAGTGGATTTACTGTGCATGATCGTGATGTCCTCTACAAAAGGAGGTCAGGTTCGGTAGAAAGGAGACATCCCTCGGCTTCATCGCCTCCGTCAGATAAGAGCAATGACTCTAATGATGACTTGGACTCTGTGCACTCTCTGCCTGCCGAGGCTTCCGGCGAACGCTTGCAGGCTTCCTATGCAGACATGGCACGTGCTGCAGCTGCCCCTCCACCTCTACGACCACCACCTGTGTCCCCACCCCCTCCTATGCAGCCACCTGCTCCACCACGCCACCGCAATTTCCCTGATCTCATCGAGTCCTGCAACTATTATTCTGATGACCGCCTGCCCCGGGACAAGTACCTAGATGTTTCCACTGAGAATACCAAGAATCTCCTTCTCGAAGAGAACTCTCCGTCTGAAACAGTCAAATGTGAAGTAGCTAAAAGTAATATAGTGGATACCGGCACACAGATGGAGCAGCATCTGCCTCATCCCACGTACACTCGTGAGCAGTACCCTGCCCTAGAGCCTCGTTCTGGTAGACCGGGAGACAAAAGCACAGTGAAGACTAAGACTGAGACCAAGGTACCCTCCAACGGGAGCAAACCTCTCTCGACAAGTACTAAGTTGACTACCGAAAAGAAGCCCATAAGTAAAACTGAATCCGGTGGCATCGATGGATCAACTGAGGATCCGTCTCTCGTGGACGACCACGACCCAGTGCCTGATCACTATGTGGCTTTTGTCAAGCACAGTACTGTAAATAGTCTTAACCGAACAGCTGACGATTCCTATAGACCTGTTGATGGTATGAATTCCACAAAGATAAGTTTTCTGCCGGGAAAATTAGATAATTTTATGGGAAAACCTCCTGATGTGGTGCTCCCTCTGACCGACATGACTCAGTCATCTGAGAACCGACCTGCAGTCATCATAATGAACGAGGAAGTGCACAACATTGATGGGATAACTTTCGGCTTTGACATTAATGAGCAGCTTTTGAACGGGGAAGCGATTCCCGAATCTAGAATAGAAAACGGAACCGCGACAGCGGAAGAGACTGAGGGCATCATCGTCCAGCAAGGAGAAGTGAACAGCAGCATTGGCATCATGTATGACTCCAACATTGAGTTCCCGGCTATCAACGAGAAGCCGAACCGTGAGCATGACAAAGCTAAGGCCCATGACCCCAAGGCTAAGGTGCGCCGGCCGGAGCCACCGGGAGCGCGCCAAGCCGTGCAAATGGGGACACGCAGTCTGCACTACCTTGCTCCCGCGCCCAAAGATGGCTACAACCTCGATATGATTGTGCACTATGTGGGCATGGGTAAGGAATACAGCCAATACAATTACTGAATTTGTAAAACTTTTGAATTCATAATCAATTGAATAAAGTTTATAAAATATTGACATGAAGTATAACCGGCTTATTTTTAAAATGTCATTAAAATAAAAATGCTGTTTTCCTCTAAATAAAACTGCTTATTGATAATTTTATTTCAACTAACCGCAGTTTCAATATCTTTGCTAGATAGTGATCTGTCTCCTGATTTTGATTGTCAGTTGGTATTTACACCAACTTTGTAATTTTACTATTTTAGACACAAACAAGTTAACTTTAATATGTTGTAGGTTCAATTCTGGTTACTTAATGGACTGTCATTTTTGCTTCCAGCATGGGAGGACATCATGAAGGCGCCGGGAGGGGAAGTGCGGTACTTCAACGAGCAGCCGTGAGCCCGGGCTCTCCCGCTGCTCGACTTTTACCGACCAAAGTGAACAACCGTGTGATATGTGAACAATCTATTAAATTATTATTGACTGACGACACTCTAGTGTGCCGGATACTCGCTCTGTTAAGTACTGTAGTGTGTAATCATTTTTCATCACCGCGGTCGGTTCTAGTTTTGGGACACTCGAAATCGATCGAGCTCTGAACATTGAAAACGAATCGCAATAATCGCACAGGCCAAGGACGCACCCGGGCCTGCTGCACATCCCGAGTAGATAAGTTTTTTTTTATTTTTCGAGATGTTTGTATATAATCTGCAATTTTATACGTTTGTGTCATTTGTTTTGTCGAGTGAAACTGCTCAAGTCTCACAAGTGTATCGACGACGATGACGATGGTCACCGTGCGAGCAGACTCGAGACCTGAGTTGCAGCGATCATCTGTAGTCGGGCCGGGACCTCGCCGGACAGGGTGCGGGCCGTGAATGCCGTGTCGTGTACTTGTTATTTCAGTTATGTTGTTTTTAGTTTTTTCACCGTTGTTGAATTTTGTTTGTTGTTAATTTTGAATATAATTTCTTTTACATTACGAGCTTGCAATACGGAAACGTGAAACAAAATGGAGTCGACCAAATGAATTCTTTTTTTTTGCATTCTCTTACTTCAGCTGCACTCGATTCGAATTGAACATTAATGAGAGTGGGGTGATATTCTGCTAATATCACTGATACCCATTTTCATGGGCTTCTCAGTCCCCGAACACAAACAGCGCATTGCATTTCATACAAGTACTTTGTATGGATGATAGTATTTTAGTATTGCAAATGTTAAACTACGGCAACCTAATTCTTCTTTATTAAACATTGTGGTAAACTCTTGTAGTAAGTGGAGAGCACTTCTCTCTTGTAAGACTGTTGCTTCTCTGCGGGATGAGTGGACGCCAGACACTCATGTTCATGCGGGATCACCGCTGAAGCTCAAACTATCTCCGCTGTCCTGAAAGTCAGTATGCCAGACTTACTGTGAGTACGGAAGATGGGGATACTCCATTTTGTCATTTGTATAATAGTCATGGAGAGTCGAAGTTTAGTTCCTCTCCCTCATCGCGCTGGGCAGGCGACGTCTCCCTCGGCACGCAGACCGTGCTCGTGTACATATATCGGATTATTGAAGAAACCTAATTTAAAAAGCTGTAACATAACTGAATGTTAATTATGAATAGTGATTATATCTATATATATTATATATATTCTTGTATCGACAATAATATGAGGTATATATTGAAAATATTTTTCCCTCGAGTCTACATGTATAGAGACAGTGTCGGTGATACCTCGGACATCGGAGTGAATGTGTTTATAAAGATGTTCTGCTGCCGTTTTCCCGGATGTCTCGGTGAAGATGTCAGTTTATAGACAATTAAGTGTTTGAACTTGAAGCATTACTGCAGTTTCATTCAGGAAGGTCAGGGCCCCCGCGACCCAGCAAGAGGGTCCAGCGGCGGCCCTGTGTCATGGTGGTGAATACGCAGGACGCGGGCGGCACGGACCGGCGCAGAGTCGGGTAAAGTGCATATTTATATAGAGAACTCTCCGGCCGCCGCACTGGGTATTTGAATATTTATTCTTATTGTCGAGCTCATTTCGCTCAACAAGTGAGGCGTTGATCGTCGACGACTCATCCTCGAGTGAACTCGTCACGCTGATGCAGTTTGACCGAGCAATCTAAAATAACAAACCAGAATAAAAATACCAATCAAATGAAAAAATAATTTTAAAAAATCACAAAAATAAAACGCTTAATAAATGTGTGCGCTGTGTTTTTAACAAGACTTGGTATGTTTTTCATCTTATTTTGTATACCATCTGTTGCTCTGATCCAATGTATCTGTTTTTTTGGTTTTATTTCCATGATATTTAAATGAAGGTGAGCTTGCGATGCTTCCACAGTGTCCGTTCCTTAGTGCATCTTGTTGCGGTGTGACCGTTATTTTTTTTAATAATCTTGAATCGAACCGTGCGAGTGTTACGAATCTGTCAAAGAACATCGCTTGTTACCAGACGATGCTTCTGGACTCCATAACCAAAGATAGAAATTACACTGGGAAACTTCAAAACTGTAATACTCTCGCACCGTCGTCGTGTTGTTCTGAATTTGGTAGAACATTCTACCGGATAGTCTATTACTGCCAAACTATATTTAATTTTTGTATTTCTCGTAGACTGTGAAATGATTCTCATCATTTGCTAAATCTCAAACACTTGCTAACCTTGTAGCAAAAATATCAGGATGTATACAGGGTCCCTGGCCGCCTGCTTCTACTCTGTATCTTTGTTACCTCGCCAATCGAGGAAGTCGCTCTTTTATTTCTTATCGATTTTGTAAAATTACATTTTCGGATTAGTAACATGACGAGTGTACTTGTGTCGTTTTGCAAATATCAGTGGTCTATTTCGTTAGACTCGTTGGGGACTATCTCACTGTAGCTTTTAGTTTGTTCTCTTACTGAAGTGCAATGTTACTAAACTGTGTACTTTCCCATGAATTAAAAACGAGAGCTTACCTTGGCAGCGACAAATGCTTAAAGATTTTTCAACTGAAATTAGCCAACAAAGACACTCATTCATATTGTAAGATTTTTATCAACTTTGTATGGACTTCTGTAGTGTGACATAACATACAACTCCCGTGACAGTATCGGGCATTTGTAAAGACTACTAATGTTACTTCATCAATCATGCATTTTAAACAGAGCCATCGTGCAAAATAATTTCCTACTTTATACATAATTCATTTATTTATTTATACTTAAATTTTTGTCAATATTGTGAAATACGAAATGATCATAATTTATTATTACGTGTACAATATATAAAATATATCCTTACAGGATGTGTGATTCTATGTAAGCCGATTGAATGTCAAGAACAGTTTATTTCTAAAGGCGTTTTCTAAAATAATGGATTCATAATGGCCTTAGTTTCCTGGATGGATTCTGTAACATAAATGTATATTGCTTTCCGCTGAGTAGTTCTCCGGACCTTCACAGAGAGAAACCTAACAGTGTATGTATTTATTTATAATCTAAGTTATTGCTCGCGAGCCGGGAACGGTCGCTCTGATACGCTATAATCTCTCCCGTGGTAGGATTTATAACTTTATTTGAATACCGAGTTGAAAATGTAAAACATAATTCTACACCAGACGGCCGCGCAGTGCGGGTGGGCCAGAGAATTCTAAATTGTATCTGTGAGTGCTTTTTGTATCACCTCAATTGGAATTGCGAGTCGAATTTTTTCTCGCAATGGAATTCAAGCCGCAAGGATACGGCGAGACCAGATTGTACAATTGAATATTTTTCTTAAAGCTGACGGACGGGGAGTGCGTGTAGATAGTCGATTAGTCCGATTTATAGGATTTTTTTGAGAGCAATTTTAGTGAGAAGGGGAAACGTTCACACTGTATATACCGGGAAATGTTGAAAGCCGAGGCGGGTACAAGCCGTGTTTGTATAGACATAGTATTTATGGAAGAACATTGTGTTGAGTCTTGAACCACCAGGAAAGTGTAGAGGATGACATGAGCCTTGCCTCCCGGCCGCTTTTGCAATGAAAATTATATTTATAAAATAAATTGTTTTAAGTCATATTTCAAAAGCTCGGGAGATGTTCTGTTCTGTTGTGAGGAGAGTCGTCTTATTTATTCACCGCTGCGCTCTCGGCTTCAGACTCCCGCCTCGGGGCCTGTTCAGCACGGCAGGGTTTCGCGCTGTGTATCCATTTTTGTCATTTTTCTCTCCTGACAACACAACAGGCGATTGTCTTATTAACTATGTATACAAAATAATATGTTCCATTTGCTAAAATATTAAATACAAAAATTTTGGAGAGAAACACATCAAAAATGTTACCAATGTGAAGACGAAAGAAGTGGATATTATAATAATTGTTGATATTTTTGAATTACGTGGGAATGAGTCCTCGCCTGATGACGGCCGCGTCCATATTGTCAGTCCTTTTGCATTTTACTCCACTTATTGTTTTGAAGTTTCTTTTTTAATAGATGTGTGGCGTCATCACGCAGGGCAAATATCTATTTGTATCAATGTTACTTTTTAGTGCTCTGTTTGAACTCGCCACTCCGCCGTGCCATCGAAACCTCATACAGTTGTGTCGGTTGAAATAAAGCATTTGACGTTTGCGGCCTCTGTCATTGCCGGAATATTTCTAGTCTATAAATTGATAAATGGTGATAATGTAAATCTTTTCTAGTTGGAGCCATTATCGAAATTATATTTTGTATGCATAGTGTAATGATTTTTCTATCTATTGAATATGCAATAATAAGTCAGTGCCTCGTTCTCTGAAGCGAGTTTGATGCGACGGACAATGTCAGATAAGTCAAATACCGACACAACTCATCGTCCTGTTAGCTTAACATTCGATCATCCTCCGGCCAAAAATCATCAGAATCCATTTTATATGTCACTTTTACTATACTTTTGGCTTCGGTGACGCGGCGGATTGTGGTGAAGTTTGATGTTGATATTTTTGCATATCATTGAACGCCCTTTTACAATAGATTATTGGAAAATATAAAAAAATATATATAATATATAAATGGACATTTGATATGTGAATTGGGCGCGCGGCCGGGCAGTCTTCCCGCGCCGTTTACTGTAAGCCTGACTCTCGGTTGTTCTGGCCGTCTCGCAGAACGACGCAGCTGAAGTCAGCGGGCAGGGCAGCTGCTCGACCCGCTCCAAACGGAATAACATCTGAGGAATAAAAACATTAAGAAGGAAACCACTCTGGCAGTTTTTATTTATTCTTCGCTTAAGGCTGTGCTCTCATCATATAGAATGTAAAGGAAATTTCGTCTAAAAAAATTAATTTAATAAAACAAAATTAAAAACATTGCCATGGTTTTGTTTTGGCCTAGGGACTAATATCATTCCACACCTTCCTCGGAAAAAAGACAAATGGTCGGAACTCAGTTTTTATAAATATGAGTTGCATAACTCCTTTTGAATATACACACATATATAAACATATATATATATATATACATGCGTGTATATTTCAAATCCATGTTACTTTGTTTCTTTTTTAAATTTGTACTTGTCTCTTTTCTACGAGAGGTGTGATTCACAATAACACCCAGCACTTTAGACCACTTATAACTTAGTAAATTATCCTTTAGATACTTATTTCTGTAATGTATTGAAATTTGTATGATTAAAGCAATTTTTTATATAAAACACCTTGAGTATGTTTAGTTACTGATTTTAAATGCTGTTTTTGAAGTGAATCTTGATTATTCCTAATGCAGTTTATAATTAACCTTATTGGTTGTGAATGGCATTGAATGCGAAATATCCAGGTTATCTTCGAAAACAGTGTTGTAAGATTCTTTAAAAATATAAATTATCAGTATTTGACCGGTGAAATCACGACTATCTGGGACATGCGAAACGTGCTGCTGCAAAAATGTAAGTATTTACAGTTGGAAAGACAGGGATGTACGGATTGCTAAGACGTAGGGTTATATTGATTTACTGTTCTTTATGAAAATATATTCATATATTTTCTGACTACCAGTCTCGTGTGGTTTGTTTCGCAAAAACTATCTCAATTTAAATTCTTGTCAAAAATTCCTCAGAGGTACTGTGCATCCCTGATGTTCACATATTCCCATTCCTTTATCATTTTTTCAGAAAATCAATTGGAGATTTGTGAAGTATTGGCTTTCCATTTGAACAGACAAAATTTTTATCAAAAATAAATATAACTGTAGAAAGATTGACCCCGAAAAGTTGAAACAGTGACAAAACTAAATGAGCTGCCATGCATGGGATAGTTTTTTGTGATGTATCTAGTTTCATAGTAATTTCCCCAATACCCCTTGCTTTGCGATGCGGGTGATCTCCATGCCCCGAAAAGCAAATTAATTGATTGGAAAGAATTTGTGCAGAATGGTACCAAAACCATTATATTTCAGCAACAAGAGTAGGGAAAGTTTCTCCAGCAAAATATAAATTAGTTGATATAACAATTTGATAAAATAATTTTTTTAAATGTATAAGTAAATCTGTCCTATTCCAAGAAAGGCTTGTAGTGTTATGTTCACAATTTTTTTTTTTTACTGATTTTTATGAAAGATGGAAATGCAAGACCCTTAAGCGAACTGATTCATAATGATAATTACTGTTTTCAGAATACCTGATGTTGATATGTGGTATCTTGATATTTATCTTCTTTCAACCTTTTTTATTGTTTGTTGATGTAATTTCTTAATGTGAATGAAATATAAATGAATATATTTTTATTTCTGAAGTAGGTTAAGCACAAAATGTATAAAATATCTGTTGATAAAGTAATACTACTCCAGTGCTAACAGATTAGTAGTTAACGGCAAGTCGTGTAATGCAGATGTGAACACTTACATAATTGGCCGTTAATCATTATCAGTGATTTGGTAAGTACATATTAAATACAGATTTGTTTATCATAAATTATAATTTAGTTATTGAATAATGCAAAAATAATTAATGGATTCTCAAATAGGGTTAAACTTTCTATTTGTTAATTTATTTGGATGCAACGAATTCAAAAATACTTAATTTATACGTCGCATGCTTCAATTTTTTAAATGTATGCGTCGTTTTTATTTTCAAAAATATTTAGACTTACTTTCCAACAAATTATTAGTGTAACTTATAAAGCTATAAATTATTTAATGCAAAATGAGAAAAAAATATTTTTTTTAATACTCAATTATTTTTTTTATGTTTGTATATACAAGGCATATATATTTCTTTAACGATATTATGTTTGCAATGCAATCTTCAGGAATTTTGCACGTGCCACTATTTTTCATGGTCTGGTTTATGTATTGTTTATGACTTGAGTAGCATGGTGGGAATTTTAAATAAAAACATTTTAACATGAGATATATAAATAATATATATATATATACTTGACCTGTGTACATATTAAATAAATAAAAATATATTCTCCACAGCAAAAATCCCATCTTTTAATACATCGTCATAGAGCTTTGCAATTTTTGATAGCAAGTGTATTTACTTGAAGCACTGTCACTGTCACGTAAATAATCATATCTGTATTAACATGAGGGCTTTGTATCAGTTACTGAAGCCGGTAATTGTTAGATTAAATACTTGCCAAACAATACCGGTCATTAATGTAAGTTAATAATTATTTTTCGATTGATGCTGATTAGTACTAGTGCATTTGCTTCAGTGGCAAGAATTAAGGTCAGTCGGCTGTCGGTCAATGATATCCCTTTCAATTTACCTTGAGCCGGCTAAAGAAATAGAAAGTGTAACATGTTGCAGAGCTAAAATATAATTAGGAAATTAGTTTTATTCGGTCGGTTTTATTCTGTATTGTTAACTCGGTTCCATAAAACACTGTGCTTTGTAGAAGCCGTGCGTTATTGATTTAGCACTCCGTCTTTCGCGAGCGCAGGTATGCTTTATTAGTAAAACTATTTATTGCGTTAAAATAATATAAAAAGTATGCAGTGATGTTCAGCTGGCTTAAATATTTTGCTAAATAAGTTACAACACTGAAACACCTGTTGAGATGTCGAGTTATTCGCGTGGTCCACTCAGTTTCACGACTGCTCATGCTTGTCACAATTTTCGCATTATTGTCACTATTCCTGCGGGTGGTGTTCAATTATAGTCAACAATGTTGATTGTTACTCATTTATTGTTTTACTTGTCGCAGAGAATGGGTTCATCCGGCTCGAAGTCATTTTCGCCAGCTAAGTGCTCGTCCAAGCAAAAAAAAGGTAAGTCTACTATTTTATTAGCAAATTAGTAAATATTAAAGTGATGCAAAAAGTAAATCCAGGCAAGTTTAATGTCGCGTTTGTTTTGCAAGTGTAGCGATGTAGGTGTCCAGAGTACTCGACATTTTGATAAATTTGTAGGTTATATATACATTTTACCAAGTGGGCACCTGCTTATTGGGAGTGATGATGCTGTACATAGTCATCAACCGGTTCCTTGCGAGTATTTATCACTGAATACTATTTGCCAAAGAGCAAGCCGCGCAAGGCAAGGCGGATGTGGTTGTAGGCTCGTTGTCACGGTGATTTAGCTTCTTGATTATTCACAAATCGCTCGTTTAAGTATTACGCGATCCCAACCAAAAAATAAATAAAAAAAACAAATAAATTTGTCACCATTTAAACCGATAATAAACAAACTTGTGATTTCTACGCAATTTATCACGAAATATGTAAGTGAAATTAGTGAATGATGATAATTCAGGAAGTTGTTTGTGTAATATGGTATTTTTTGTGGTCGGTGTTTATCAGATTACTGAGCATTACATTATTAACAAGTTGGAATATATTTCGTTTAGTTCAGTCAGTTTTATTCATTCGCCAGCAGCGAAGCCCACTTCCATAATCATATCCTGTACTTAAAATCATTCATCTTGATTTTTTTAGTCGGGCATCAAATATTAACTAGGTAAATAAATAATTCATTATCATCCTAGTACTCAGCCTTAGTAAAACTAAAATACAATATTTATAATGTTTTTTTTAGATTTTCAATTGTTTTTCATTGTCATATTGAAAGCTGGCCTCGCATTACATTTGTAATTTGTCCGACGAGTGTTTATTTATTACCAAAAAAGTTAAATAAAATATATTTTCAATATGCCCTGTACTTGCACTGATCCTAATTTTCTGGATAAAAACAATCAGAGTTCGTAACAAACATCATTCCATTAATAAGATAATATAACCGTTTATAAAAATAACTTGATTTTTATCTGTACATTAGACTGATTATTTAAGTGCTAGAGCTAAATCACAGCTACTTAGTTTTTACTTCACTGGTGTTAGAAGCATGCTTATAATTTAATTAATGAATGCTAATGGCAGTAACTTATCTGTGTCAAGTATCTTATTGTTATTGAAATTTCATTTAGTGAGTCTCTTTGCTTTATAATTAACGAAATGGGAATTTCACAAAATTAAACTGTTCTCAACTATAGAATCTGTGAGAAAATAATATATACCGTATATTGTAGAAATTATTGACGGTTATTTTACGTTACTCGACTCACACGTGAAAAAAATTAATAAGCCTTCAATTAATGACAGTGTTTACAATATTTGGAGAAATTTCATTGTAACAAAGAAATTTTGTGGGAGTTATTATGTAATCAAAACTGGTTTAAAAGTCTATCCAAAATCAACTGAGTCACTCATGCTCCTTTAAAATTTTATCATTCATTAGTTCTGAATTAAATATCCGTGCCATTATTCCAGCTTCAACAATGGTTGCTTCCGAAGAATTTGTAGAAGGAGTGGTCTGCCACGAGTCGGAGCTCCAGGAGAATGAGATGAAATCGTTAGAACTGGGGCCTGCAGGAGCTAAAGTTTTGGTTGTGAAGCAGAAAGGTATCATCAGGGCAATCGGAAGCAAGTGCACCCATTACGGAGCTCCATTAGTCACAGGGGCCCTGGGAGATGGCCGCGTGCGCTGTCCTTGGCACGGAGCTTGCTTTAGTCTCACCACCGGAGACATTGAAGACTTCCCTGGACTTGATTCTCTTCCATGTTATCAAGTTACTGTTAGCGATGATGGAAATGTTAAGGTATCGTATTAGTTCATAATTTTTATTGTATTTTGATCACATTATCAAATATTAATAATGGAATTAATTAATATTGAAGTTAATAATTTTGTGAATAATGCAAATTATAGCTAGCATCAATCGTTAAATCAGTCCAAACTGCAGTTAGTAGAAACTAATTTCTCTTTCTGGTAGTAGACGAGTGAAAGTAGTGAAAGCATCACAATTGTGTAAAAGGATCTTTTAAACATACCCTGAGGGTTACCCTGGACTACATTCATCTCAAATCACCAATTCTAAAATCTCGTGATGTTTTGATAAATTTACACAATCCATATTGTTAATTTATGTGTTTGTGATTCCAGGTGAAAGCTAAGAAGTCCGATTTGGAGGCCAACCGTCGCGTGCTGGCAGCCGGACCCCTGGCCTGTTCCAAAGATAGCCCAGTATTCGTGATCGTCGGAGGAGGACCCTCGGCTGCTACGTGTGTGGAAACACTTCGCAAACACTCTAGCGGAGGGCGCATCATCATGGTTGCAAAGGAGGATGCACTACCTTACGACAGGATCAAAATATCTAAAGCTCTAGATGCTGATGCTGAAAAACTTCAATTCAGGAACGAAGAGTTTTATGCTAAGAATCATATTGAAGTACGCAAAGGCGTTGCAGCTACAAATGTTGATGCTCAAAACAAAACTGTCACTTTGTCAAACGGGGAGTGCTTAAATTATACAGCACTGTATATTGCCACTGGATCTCAAGCAAGGAAACTTACTTTACCTGGAAGTGACCTGATGAATGTTTTCACTCTGAGGAACTTAGCAGACGGTGCGGCTATCTACTCTGCTATCGGCTCAGAAGCTGACAAAGATGTTGTGGTGCTGGGAGTCAGTTTTATCGGTATGGAAGCTGCAGCCTACTGCGTAGGCAAGGTCAAAAGTATTACTGTTATCGGAAGGGATGACGTTCCCTTCAAACCCGTCTTTGGTCAGGCTATCGGAGGCAGTCTGATGAAGCTGTTCCAAGATAAGGGTGTACAGTTTAAGATGGGTAACAATATCAAAGCTTGCATTGGAAATGGGGGCAAGATCACATCTATAGAATTGACTGATGGTACTACAATTCCTGCTGATGTTTTAATTATGGGTGTCGGCTCTACTTTCAATACCGAATTCTTAAAAGACTCCGGAATCAAGATGGAATCTAATGGCTCGGTATTCGTCAATGATAGACTAGAGACAAATATCAAAGGAATTTTTGCCGGAGGTGATATTGCCTACGCTCCCGTGTACTCTCACGGGGGCACGCAGGCGGCCATCGGTCACTTTGGGCTGGCTCACTACCATGGAAAAATTGCCGCTTTGAATATGCTTCAGAAAAATGAACCGCTCAAGTCAGTTCCATTCTTCTGGACTATGGTCTTTGGGAAGTCTGTACGCTACTGCGGCCACGGCAAGTACCATGACATGAGGATCGAAGGAGACGTTGCCGAATTGAAGTTTGTAGTGTTCTTCTTTGATCAGGCGGGTAAAGTAATCGGAGTCGCTTCATGCCAAAGAGATCCTGTGGTGGCCCAGTTTGCGGAGCTGCTATCTCAGGGTAAATCTTTACATTCATCTGATTTGGCCAACGATCCTTTCGCATGGACTAACAATATACATTAATATGTAAATTATTCTTTCTTTTCTGTCATCACCATCACCAGATTAATTAGTTTTGAGTACTTAGTTTGCGATTACTACTTTTTAGCTTTATTAATATAAATATAGTATTATCTGTGTCTGTAACTGATATAATCTAATTGTTGTTATCTTGTAGAGTTACTGATCTATAAAGTTATTTGGAAGTTTATTATCACATTAAAATTGTTGAATTATACTTGATTGCGGAGCAGGGAAATTGGGTTTCATTTCAGAAACCCTTTGAGTGGTTTGGATATAATCAATAAAATATTTCCACTTTATAAATGATACAGGATTAATAATAAATGCAGTATGAACTTGAGAGAAACGATCTACTAAATGTCTTCTTGGGTGTTGTTACACTTAAATTGTTATATACCTTTCTACATAAGTACCTAAATGTCATTTTTGTTAATTTTAGTGCATTGTATGTCATTCCAATGATTTTTTTTAACATAAGATGCACACCATCATTAATTTGTAAATGGATTTTTATTTCCAGTGTTGCTGTTATAACATGAAACTTAGCACGTTTGATAACGTCAGACACGCCGATATCTGTGACATTGAAATCACACTTTGCTATCATAATTTTATATCTAAACGCTTGCGAGTAAATCTGCACAAATTCTCTTATCAGTAGATAATCTGGTGATAAATATTACTTAAATACTTCATGTACTACTGAAAGATAAAGAGAATTTGATTGAAAGCTACTTGAGCCATAAACTGCTTATTCATTGTTTGTAAAAATTACAAACCGTTTGCTTTGTAAGCTTTAACAATTAAATAAATTCATTAATATTCAACTCTTTGGCCGATGGTGCAACACCTGACATCGGCACATTTGTGATGTCTACAGCTCAAAACATTTCATTTGATTTTTTCTATGAATATGGTTTTTTTTGGTTTTTAAATTCTTGTAAAAGAGTATCGATTCAAGCCTGAAATATTAACGAGGTCATCTTCATTGTCACACATATCCTAGACTTAAGTTCTATTACTTTAAAAATCTATGATAAATAATACTGTACGCAACTTTGGATATGAATAATAATTGATTTCAATCAAGTTTTGTTACTGAGAAAACAATTTCTTCAAAGCATAATAAAATATAAAGCTTCAAAATAGTGTTTTTACCTGCATAATATAATAATATATTTTTTTATAAAACTTATTCAACAAACTAATTTATTTTTGTTTGCAACTCGGTCAGTATAATAATATGAAGATTTTTTTGCGTTGTATCTATGTAAAATATTGTTTTACTGATTATACTATATTTCATCAGTTGTTAAATATTGTATAAACTTAATTTTGTAATATATATGTTTTTTATTTATATAAAATTTCAATAGGTGTTTTATACTTACTATATGTATTTTTAAATAAAAGTGACCAAAACCTGTTTACAGGGAAATAGTTATAGGTATTTTTTTCCAAGAAATAATAAATATATTTAAATATATTAAATAAACACCAGTTTTGCTCTTTTAAATATAAAGTACTTAAGTAGGCTTGCATAAATGTTGTAAAACTGTTTTTGTGCTAAAATATAATTTCAGTGTCTAAATTACTCTTTGGCTTTTTATCAACACACTTTTTATAATTTGATAGGAACAAAGACATTATATAATACCTGTAAAAGGATAATCAAAGAGGTGGATATGTTTTTACGCAATTTGCTTATTTGTATTTTTGGTTTCAATTGCTGCGCTATATAAAACCACAAACTTACATTGAACTATTTATGTGTTATTAGCAAGTATTGTGTTTTAAAATTTATGTGAGACAACGACCCGTCTTATTTAAATTATATATATATATATATATATATATATATATACAATTTTTTTATTGACAATATTGCTTAGCATTAATAAATGCAATGTGTGATAAAATATAAACCGTCGTTACAATTCTGTAAAGAAAAACAGTCAGTATTGTAAAAAAAGTATTATTGTGACTTGTGATTAAATAAAATAATTAGGGTCCCAAAGTTTTGACTTTCATTTCTTCATCACTTCATACATGATTGTTAAAAGTTATAAAATATTAACTACAAATTTCAAATATCAATAAATAATTTCTTACCGAAATTTAAAAAAAAAACCTCTTGTGATAAATATTTTATTAAAAACATTTAAAAATTACAGTTAGTGATTTGGTAATACCTTGGTTATTACTAAGTCTGACCCGCTGACTTCCCAATCGGCAGCGCATAGCAACTGCCTAGTTACAAAGGTGAGATGCTTGACAAAATAATAAATTATTATTTTTGAGTGAGTTAGTTTTTTCAGAATCCTTCCTTGATATTTAGTTGTGAAGCCAGTGGGTGAGTGAGAGAATTTAAGGTTGAGTAAACATAGTCATGTTGTAGATATTGCATACAATAAAAAGAATACTTATATAATTTTAAGTACACAAATAAGTCACAGCAATAAACAACCATAATAATACAAATTGGAAGTCTCAATATTTTTTTTTGGCACACATTTTGTTGATTGGAAAAATCCACCAAGTCATTTTTAAACGAAAGCACGCAGTTACATTTGTAATAATCTGTAATGCCAATATCCAAAATAAATTACTAATCAGCTTACCAAATTAAGCACAAATTCTTCACATCATTGATTGAATTATTGTTTGAAATCATTATCATCATGCAGGACCAGTTCCTGAAATATACAGTAGAGCACGGAATTGTCGACCGTGATAATAAAAAATCACATGATTTATTATTTTTCATGAAAATCTAAAACGTCATTTTGTCAATAGCAAATATTTGGGATGTATGTGATTCACATTTTGAAAACCATCGACTCAGTGGAAAATCTAGTAAGACCAAAATAATTATTGTCAAATGATAAGGATGTGCATCAATTTACAACCACAAAACCCGATATCTAATACAACATAATAAAAATAAATATTGTTTGTTTCATAAAAAAAAATAACTATCAATTGCAGGAAGTACACAGACCAGTGAAATAAATACAGAAAAGGGTTTTATTAAAAAATATATAGAACCACAAACCCACAACAGAAAAACATCAGGTATAGGTTTAGATTTGAGTCTCTGATTACGGAGTCCGCCAGCAGGCGTGCATATTGATAATATATGGTTCTAGTCATTGTATAAAATATTTAACGTGCAGATTTTAATTTGTGTACTTCAAATATATCAAAATAACTTATAGCTCCGACCGATAAACAAGTCAAAATTTAATTGTCTGACATGAATTTGGAATGCTTTATATTTCTTAGATCTACATTGCTCATAAATCTATAACAATAAATTACTATAAAATAAAACATCCTATAATTTATTTGTGCATAATCATAATACGAATGTCCAACAATGATAAAATTGTTAAAAACACTTAATATCTCAATAAATATTTATGTTTACCATTATAATTTGTTATAATGTTGGGTAATTGAATACAGACATAATTCATGGATTTTCGTCTAAAAAGACACATAAAAATTGAATATTATAAAATCTAAAACAGTAAAAATATTTGTTAAAAAACGATAAATAAATTTAAATCTAACATTGTTAATGATATGAAAAGTTTTCTTTGCAGCTACAGAGATAAAGCTCCATACAGGTGGGTTTAACTCCAAATCAAAAGTGTGTTATAAAATATATATTGCATAACTCAAAGTAGTAGTTGGAACCGATAAAGAATTTAAACAAATTATATGTAAATATATCCATGTAGACATAT
The DNA here is from genome assembly GCA_022113835.1 of Atopsyche davidsoni. Lineage (NCBI taxonomy): Eukaryota > Metazoa > Arthropoda > Insecta > Trichoptera > Hydrobiosidae > Atopsyche > Atopsyche davidsoni. The sequence continues at coordinate 3,358,397 of JAILWY010000011.1, read as the reverse complement.
TGGTCTTGGAATGTGGCGGATTATTCTAAGATACCTAACATGTGTTCGGAGCTTCCGAAAAATATTTCAGCAAAATGAAGGATACAGAAGGGCCTTTTAACAAAAGAATGAGACTAATAGTCAATATTATCAATAAGCAGGTCGTTGAAATCCATCATCGTGAAGAGGTGATATTCTTTGTGGGACGCAGAATGGACTGTACACATGCCTCATAAATAAATATTGACAATAATCTACAAACTTATCTATTAAAAAATATTTTTAAGTTTGTAACAAGGAATGTCAAGTCTCAAAGCGTCCAGCAACAAAATTATTGCCATGTCGAGTATCAAGCACAACGCTTGCTGTATGCCCTATGCTTTTGTCGCTGGGAAGACGGTGTGTAATTTATCACTAATGACGGTGTGTAATTTGATCAAAATATATCAAGTCTTTAAACATAAAACAGCACTTTAAAATTTGTAACAATTTGAATTGTTTGATCACCCAATAATTTTATTTGTATTGCTACGAAATTCATGCATTTCAGCAAATTTATTTTAACTCTATGAAATATTAAGTCCCTTCTCACTTACTGTAGTTTAATAAAATAATTTTACTGGTAGACATTTGTTGGTTCCGAGACATTCCGTACGACTTGAAACAAATTTCCAGAGGTGGTTTTGTTTTATCGGTTACCAAGAAAGTTATTTTATTGTAAATTGAAATCAGCTTGGTTATAGCTTCATTATTGTTTGTATAAAATAAAAATAAAAATACACGAAGATACTTGTCAGTCAGTCATGCAATAGATTTATTATTCTACACCACTTAATGTAAAGTAATTTAAAGTTCGCGGTTTTCTTACAAAGAGTTTTTTGGGAATGAAATCTCTTGCCGCACAGAACATCTCTTTTTAGTGGGCAATTTTACAGTTCATACAAATAATCTGAGAAATAGGTTTGATACATGACTATGACTTTATATTTTGATTCCAATAATGTAAGTGCTTATGAGTCGCTTGCACTATTGGAAATGTTCAATGGAGATGAGCTAAGCCTGCATATTAAATATAAACAGTTGCCTCCTTTTTAAAAAACATATTATCTTTAATATTTTTGACTATAATTAAATAAAGTGAACCAAATTTATTTAGATTGTTTCAGAATTAAAAAAAATAGTAAATTAAAATTGCAAGTTAAATACCATTAATGGTGATAATGATGATGAAAAATATGAATGTTTTGAGTTTTACTTTTACTAAAAGTATTACTATTTCTATATTTCTATTTTTTCTTTAAGAAATACTGGAAAATTTAATTTATATTTTATTATGAGAAAAAAAACCTCATTTTATTTCAGTTGCATAGTAAAAGTCATGTTTTTTTAATTAATGTACTTTGAAGCAAATCTTGATAAAATCTACATAAAAAAAATACGCAGTGCTAATAACTAAAATGGAGATAAAGCATTAATTTACTTCTTTCAGGATTAAGATAACATAATTCAATTAGAGTCCAATCAATTTTATGAAGTAACAATTATAACTAGATAAAAAGAACGAGCCAGCAACAAGAAGCTCATGACCAAGACCAAGTATCATTTGTAATAAAATTTCAGACATTCTTCTATTCCTTTTATGTGTCCTGTTGGATATCTGTATTGATTGTGACTATCATTTCATGTCAAGTTCCATAAATTATCCATTCCAAAATAGCAAGTGATTAAATTATACAAAAAATAAAAAAATTGACTTTTATCTAACACTCAAGTAATGATATTCTTATATGAAGTCTTCATTGTCCTTCTTGTTTTTGTGGCGCCGCCTCGACTTGGTGTTGGAGAGGATCTCGTAGGCTTGCTGTATCTGGAGAAAGCGGTCCTGTCGGGCAGCCCTCAGCTCAGGCTCTCTCTCCTTGTCGGGGTGCGATACCCGGGACAGCTTTCTCCACGCGATCGTGATCTCTTGCTGACTGGCATCTTTACTCACGTCCAACACCTGAAAATACATCAAATAAACATTACAATCAGAAAATTTGGTTTCACTGACAATTTCAGTGCAAACATGCAACATTGATACAAATTGTTGTAAAAAAATATAAAATTAGAATATATGATATAAATATAAACAATGATGACTTGTATGTGATGATGGAGGTAATTTTACAGTGAAATTAGAATCATAAAAGGTTAACGCAGATAAAATGTAAAATCGATTGCTCACCTTATAAGCATTCATCTCCCCTGTCGGATCCGAGAGGTCGATAATCTGTTTCCATATTTCATACCAGCCGTGATGCTGGGCATACCTGTATATGTCGTGCAGGGACTGCTTGACGTCGATCCACCTGAGTTAAAAGGGCTTTGTTCAGCATTGTGAAATATTTGCAACATTTGCGGTGAATATGTACCAGGCTTAAAGTGTTACATCATAATAAATCTGCATAATAGTCAACTTAACGATGACAAATACTATTTACATCATACAATATATTTTATTTTAAAGGCTCCAGTAATAATAATGATTTGACATAGCACAACACCAAAAGAATATGTTCCCAATGGTTAATATTTATTTTTGAGTAATTCGAGCGTTGAAATAAATAACGAGTTTTAAAACTTACCAAGGACTGTAAAAGAAATGACGAACCGCCTCATGTATTGGTATCTCATCACCCTGGCTGTCTGTAATGGTTCCATTGAAGTACAGGAATCCGACCCACAGCGACAAGTAGAGGCACGCACACAGACCTAGCACACCTAGGCGCCTAAAAACATGGTTCAAATTTAATTAAAAAATATATATTTGAAGTTAGTTAGAATAAATTGTGGCATCTTAATAGATAATTGATGTGAAAAATTAAATATAAGAAATTATTGGATATAATAAAATAAAACCAGATGGTTATGGAGACTACGTTAATTTCACCGAACACGGCATCTTCAAGACCTTGAAGTCTTGAAGATGCCGTGTTCGACATGGAGTCTTGAAGATGCCATGTTCGGCAAAAGAGCTCTCGCTAATAGTGAAATTAACGTAGTCTCCAAAACCATTTGGTTTTATTTTATTTTAATAAAATGGAGTACTACAAAATAAATACCAGTTCCATTAATAAATTATTGGCTTAAAATCAAACAGTAGGACTATAGAATTTTTACACGTACAAGCTTATTGTGCTAATATGATTTTAGGTAAACGGTTTAGTTTAGTAAATGGTATGGGACTTGTTGAAAAGGTTAATACACTAGACCACGGTAACCTGGAGATGTGGATTCGAATGTCCTCACCTGTCCTAATTTCTGATCCTTTTATGTGTTTACCTAAAATCATATTTTTAATATATGATACATTTGATGTCTGATAACAGTTTGTTCTACCCTCGCGGCTTGTATAATTAATCATTGTCTTAATTTCTAGAACATTTAATACTTTACGTAAATAAAATATAGTACAATATAAAAAGAACCACACCTAATTGTAGGATCCTTGCGGGGGGGAGTTCTCTGCCAGGTCTTTGAGAAAATATCAAATACCAAAGCACAGCAGAACACCATGACTGTGAATGCGACCGTGTCATCGTAGATGAAGTAGCGCAGGGGATATGAAGCAAACGCAGCCAGCAAGCACGGCATCAGTGAGCCTTTTTGGCGCCCAATATTGCCAACTGTCCAGACACCTGAAATATTCATTTAAATAATTTAATAAAGCCAAAATTAGTTTCTACTACTGTATCAATACAAAATAAATTACTTAAATACAGGTGAAATTCAACTTGTAGTATTAACTTAATTAGTATAGAGAATCAGTACAAAATTATAACCCTGCAATTTAATTTACTTGGCAAGAAAGAAAACATTTTATAAAATAAATAGTATTCGTAACTAATATATATAAAACAAATTAAATGAAAATGCTAGATTAACCATTTATCTGTACCTGAGTCATTAAAATTAGTGCTGAAAGAGGAAGATTATTAAATAAAAGGTATTTTATTAAAAATTTTGCTGGATTGCTAATAAAATAGGTAAAAATTTATAGATTATTTTGACACCTCGTAATTTATAGAAATCATCTATAAAAGTGTTATTGAAATAAATTTACAAAGGACTGTTAATTTTATTTGTATTGGTTTTGTAAAATTCTATTTTTGTTTTGACAATCATAACAATAATAAACTGCCCAACAATGTCACTTTAAATGTGAAAAACTACATATTAAATGTGAAAAAAAGTTTTAATTTTCTACATGCTGGTATATATATATTATTCAATAATTTACCTTAACATATAAATAATTCAACTGAGAGAAACATAGGTAAAGCAAATTTTTAATTGAGTATGCAATTCTGTGCTCAGAATGCAACATCATCCTATATTTTCTGAAAATACTTTGTAAGTAAAACAATATTATGCAACTATATTGTACTTATTCATTTAGTTCACCAAAAATATTTGAAAAGTACCAAAGAAATACAACGATTTATCAAAGTAAGCAGTGCAAAACGTCACGCCTCCGGCAACTTGAGCTCTCATGCTCGTAACTCGTCATGCATAGTCACACATAAGTGAAAAGGTTGATATATCTAATGTTTAAAAAATACTATTTTTGCTTACAAGCATTGCACAAGGTTGAAAAATTTATCAACAAACACAAATTTTCATTCGTAATATAAAACCAATAAGTATTATAATATTAAGGAGTTATCAATATTTTCATACTATGCGGCTAATTAGTCTTCTAAAGATTTCTTTGAATGAAAGCAAATAAATCATGCATTCAATTATTTGTCAATGTCAAAATTGTGTGTACAAAATAACCGCAATAGGCTTAGGCATGTATATCTAAAAACAGATTTTTTTTTTTACACAATACTGTTTAATATTTAGTGTAAATTTCTCACCTAAAGCTACCGCAATCGGAGTGAGCCAGTACAGGAACTTCCAGTTGATTCCGGAGAATTCATCAGAAGGTATAGCTGACTGCAACATCTGTCCCCAGGAGTAACCCACAAGGATGGCTCCAGTAAAGCGGTTCACCGAGAAAGGGGGCTAGAAAAGTCATTATTCAAAATAAATCAAATGTTCCCAAGATTTAACACCAAAAGAAAGATTTATATCTCAAAAATAATAGTCATCATAAGGGTCTGAATTGAAGACACCAGCGTAGTCTGCGGAATGTGCACTTTAATATTATCCAGTTGAAGTCCGCAGTCTGAATGACTTCCATTATCACTGAATTAATTGAGTTATACACATCGATTAAAAATTTAATTGAGGCGCTCTTGTTGCTGACATCGTATTTCTTTTTCTTCAACACACTTAATGCCAATTGAAACAGAGCACCATCATTATTATACTGATACATGTTTGTGCTATATGAAAGCTGATACATTGCACATCATATTTCATACACTATTCAGGTTATGGTCTTAGTCTTAGCCTTACAATATAAAACTAAATGTATTCCTACAGGTGGTTGAGTTTGTTACATGGAAAATGTAACAAATATTCAAGTTGAGTTGGCATTGTCAGCTTTAAGAGATGATGGTAATGTACCATCCAGCATTTCATATGGAATATAATCACCTTGACTATAAAATCCCATAGAGAACTAACATATTCACCCGAGTATCAAGCTCATATGCTAAGGACTAGGCGAATACTTATTACATTGAAATAGAGGAAGTATTAATTATAACATTATTGTACTATTAAAAAATATCAGACATAATTAAAATTGAACAGAGTTTCACCAAGCATTCATGTTTTATTTATAAATAGAAAACAATAAATTCCTAAAATTACGGTTGGAAGGTTGGACTGTGCAGAAAGGATGGGTTCTTACTTAGATGAATAGGTACTAAAATGAACAAACAACTTCAATAAACCACAGGGACACCCGAGACATCAATTTGATGATTGTACGGAACGGTAGGCAAATCAAAGACATCAACCAAATTGGTTCATTGTTTTGTGGGACCAAACATTACGTGTTGTTTTCAGCTAATTTATTTTTGCGAAAAATACGTACCGAGTTGTGCATCTGCAGTTTCCTTGTAAATTCAAATATGAACTGTGGATCTTCATTTGCATCTCTGACGTAGCGAGGAATTCTATAAACGTCCGACAACCAACCGACCCCGTACCCTCCCAAGGTACTCCACCAGATGAACGCATGGCGATCTCTTCCGAGATAGAAGTGGTGCAACCCGAAGATCCCGCCAATGAGCCAAAAAAAGTATGTCACTATTAAGCTTTTGCCTCTACCGCGCTCCATTTTTGAGAAAGCCATGTTATATTTAGTATTTCACCACAGATATTTTTTTTATTTAACAATAATTATTTATCATAGTTCTACGTTGTTCGTCATTTAGCGAATTAAAAATAACACCAAAACGTTACCGAGTCCAAAGAGATTTCATAACACTGCAGATTAAATGAAATTGTTATCGAATGATTAACCTGGATATCAGTATTGTTTGATTATCAGTAGGCGGAGAATAATTCACGACAAACAAATAACAGAAAGCCGCTTGTTAGTATTGTCAAACTTCGCCACTATTCTGTAGGATTTTTATTGCCGCTATCGAAAGTACATTGTATATACGTGTCACTCGTGAATAGCTGCAATTTTTTAAAATGATATCAACGAATTTATAATCACAGAATCATTATACACGTAAGAACAAGAATGTAACAAATAAGAATTTACCGTTGGATTCCTAACCTACTTCTCCATATCGCGATGTAAAGGAGTTCATACACTTCCTAAAAAAAAGAAACATTTGTTTTCTTTTTTAACAATTAAGTCAGAACCGTTGACAAATCAATTAAATAACATTTTTAAAAATTAAGAATATGTAAATGTGAAAAATAATTCAAATTTATTATTTATAATAAACCAACCAACTATACAATATTATTAAAATTATTCACTTCAAATGTAATATATGTAAACATAGACCGTATCAGTTAAGCTTTATATTTCAGATTTGACAGCTATACAACAAAATGTTCCCACACTCAAAAAAAACTATTTGCCTTCGATTTATTTTTTAAAAACACTTCTTAAATTTTTTAATAAAAAATAAAACAATAAAAAATATTAAATTTAAAAATAAGCATAAATATCGCAATAGTCAAAACCAAATGACAATTAGAAAATAATATTTATGTTGCCATATAAAAAAGACTATCTGTCAAGTTTTCAAAACCTTTCGCGCTACATTAGTTATGTTATATTTTAAGTGCTCTTGTGATGAATTCATCTTTTAATATCCAACTACCACAGATAGCCTTTGAAATATTGAACACTATCGAATCCAAGTCAGAAGAGAGTTGTGCATGTAAGATATTTCACTGTAATCTAATCGTGTTAATGTGCGAAGCAATACCAATAAAATATACGTGTGTTTCATGTTGTTACTAGAATATTAAAAAAAAATGGTTCATTGCAGTATCTGACGAAGCTATTTTGACCCTCCACTCTATCTTCGGGGTTGTGTTTGAACGCGCAACAGAAATACTCGAAAAATCTAACGCTGTTAGTTTGTATACAATCGATGACAATTCAAGATCAACTGTAGAAGTTAAAGGACATTCGAACGTGACATACAAGCTCATTCCAAATGTTAATTTCTGTCCATGCCCAGCTTTCGAGTTTCAAGTCTTGAGATCAAACTCTGAACTAACTTGCAAACATGTTCTCGCAGCGAAGATAGCACTGATTACAAAAACGTATAAACAATACAAAGTAACACCTAAGCAATATGGGGAAATCATCAGTTCTATATTTTTGATAGAACCTACAGGTGAAGAATAGTTATCTGAATAGTGAATAATTTTTCAACCACAAAATGGATAGTGACGATGAATTTACAGAGGGGACGCAATATCGTTTCACAGCTTTCTTAGATAGCGTCAAGGTTCTGTATGGAGTATTGAAAGCACTGAACTTTGAAGAGGTTGGTTCCTTTTTTAATAAATAAAACTTCACGGGAAAAATACTTCAATTTTTTTTGGATGAAATAGAATTACTAATTAAATCAAGATTATTTTTGACACAATATGATTACTTTTGAAGCAATGCTTATAAAATTACAGCAACATTAATTTTGGGCAGTCTTAGAATAAGACAGCTTACCAGCTTGTAATTTCTTCAAACTGTCACTTTAAATGAATATTTAACTAATCTATTCTTTTAGGGTAATAGTTCAACTCTAGTTCAGTAACGTAGGAATTCTATAATCAAACATTTTTTTCATCCTATTTTAACATCTTTTGGTTACGCTAACATCACTAATGGAGTTCTTTAGCTGGTACATCCAAATTTTATCAATACAACTATGTAGAAGAATCCTTTAAATATGTCATGAGAGCTGCTAGCTCCTGAACTGCATTCTAATCTCAAAGCGCTGCTCCCTAAATCTCACAATTGATCTAACTAGTCAGATATCTCGATGGCAGCTAAGCTTTTAATCTTTTCTATATCGTTGAATATTATTTTAGTCGGCAATATTTTGTGCCACGGAGAACGGGCTGAAGATAACGGTAGAGCAGAGCAAATGTGTGCAAGCTAACGCTTACATCTCAGCTGACAACTTCAACGAGTACCGAGTAAAGAAAGGCTCAGATGTGGAGTTCAAGATAAGCCTCACAGTACTCACAGAGTGTCTCAATATCTTTGGGGCTGGCGAAGAATCCAGCCTGAAGATTTACTACAAGTGTGAGGGTGCACCGCTGTTACTAGTGTAAGCAATACAAAAAAAGTTTACAAACAAGTTTTGTGACATAAACAGTAAAATATTTTTGATATTAAAATAATATTGTCAGTGATTGTGTATTCATTATTTATAGTTTGGAACATTTGGATGACGTGATGACTGACTGTGAGATCAAAACTCAAGAGCCAGAAGAGCTGATGTGCTTTCAAGAGGAAGACACTCCAGAGTACGTCGCGGGACTAATGATGAAAAGCTCTCACTTCCTCAGCATCCTCAACGACCTCGAGAAGGTGGAAGTGCTACAGCTTCGGCTCTCACCGGACGATGCACACATCAACATACACACAGTGGGCGGTCAGGTAAATAATTTTTTTCTGGTCCTAGCACCTGAAAATACATCTAATTGATTGTTGGCTCAGTAGTTAGACTGTTGACTCTTGACTTGAGTCTGCGATTCAATCTCTGTCCTGACAGGTGAGGTCTAATTTGATGTGATTAGTTACACTTGTACAGTTCGATCAATAATTTGTAGACATTAAAAGTGATGAAAAAATGTTTCTAGGACAAATCTCAAGTGCAAATACCTGTATCTTCCGAGATGGTACATAACTTTTCCTGTACTGAAGATGTAAACCTTTCCTGCAAATTCTCACATATCAAGATAATTATGAGAGCGATGGGTCTGTCTGAACGGGTAATGTCTATTTAAATTATTCCAAACGCCTAACTTTTGTGACTAGGTTTCTAAACTGTGGGTTGCTCTTTTCGTCTCTCATTAAAGTTCTGATTAGCACTAAATATGAAATTTGTTTTTTTTAACTTTAAAAAATAAACATAGTATTTGACGACAGCAGTGAAAAATTTCCATCTAGGTTTTTTTTTTACACACTTCAACCAATATGGAGTCAGTAACTCTTATTTACCTAAGAATAATGGAAATGTAAACTGAAGGCTATTAGTATCAATTTTTTTCAACAAATATTTTAAGAAGTAAATATAATTAATTTAATTTAATATTTATTATGGTCCGTTTCTGTCCGAGCACGGGTCCCAGACCAGAGAAGACTAAATCCCAACATCCAATTGGCCAAATCAACATATAATAATGCCTGTTAAAACCTACGAACATATCTAATAAACATGTCTGTAATTTTTCAGATTGCGTTGAAGATCGACTCCCGAAGGCTTCTGAGAGTTCAGCAAATGATCAAGAGAGAAGACAAAAATGAAATATGCATAGAATATTTTGTTGCACCTTTAATAAACGAAGATTCTGATTGAAATGATAAAAAGCCAAAAATTTTGTAGTTAGGAAGTATTGAACCCTTCGAAGGGTATTTCTCAGTTACAGAAATGGGCCCATAGTGAGAAAGTTTCATATATTTATATTTCACGAGTTCAGCCTCCAAAGCTTCAATGCACTTAATATGTATAATAAACAATTTATCTGATGAAAAAAAAATATATTTCAAAGTATTTCATACAAGTTAATCGGGTAGAGTTTACTAAAGAAACTTCAGTTATATACAAAAGTTGACTATAAAACGTTATCATCAGAAGCCAGCTGAGACAAAATCTATTTTGTAAGCTATTTTGTCACGGAGTTTTTAAAACCTACTATAATTAAAGTTAGTTTGTGATTACTAAAGCTAAGGGCCTCACCCCACCGCAGCAGAAGTTAAACAGAACTAAAATAAATATTGTATAGGAATCTTTAGACTTTCAACTAAAAATGTGCTGCTATTGTCATCTTATGCCTGCATTCATGCACATGCAACATGCACTGTCTAAGCTCATGCGCAATTCCATCCGTGATCCCTTCATTTAACATTTAGTCCACAGCACACGTTCAGTATATTGAAAATTATTATTTTAGTTTTGTTGCACTGCAGATTCGGTGCGGCAAGACTTTGTAGAATTTTTTGTAAAGATAGTTTAACAATTAATATAATTTTATTTTCTTTTGGTAGTTGAACGTGTCAGTTTGCCTTTCAACTGTGAAGGTATTGGTTCTTCATTGTCAGAGTCTGACCTGAAACAAAATAAAGACAGTTTATTATAAATAATATTCGGTGGAATTGTGAATTATTTAATTTACATGCACTGAGGTGCCTAAAATTAACCACGAACCTGAAATCGGCCAAAAAATTATATGGAAGACAAAGTCTTAATCTCTATGCTTTGTATATAAAGGTATATTAAATATACCTATATTAGCCCAATAATATCAAATAGACTTTCACATGGCCTTAACCTCACCTATATCAGCCGAATAATATCAGATAGACTTTCACATGATTTTTACCTCACCTATTTAAGCTGAATAATATCAAATAGACTTTTACGCCAATGAAGTTTTTAATATCATATGCTTACTGGTCACTAGTTTCTGGAGTCGCTGGAATGGTTTTATTGTCGTTTCTCTTTGGGCGTCTACTTTTTTCATCTTCACTCGAGCTGTCATCTATAACCTCCATTTGCTGTAAAAGTAAAAAATTTGAATTTATTAATAAGAGCATAATGTGAAAACATCTTGATTTTCCTTGAGTATGTTCTTAAATTTGGAAAATCTTGCGATTGGAATAATAAAGTTTATTAATTATTCTCACAGTTTGGAGCCAAGTGTAATAAAGTTGAGTAAAGATTTTATTTGTTTAGATATCGCTGAGAATTATATTAGCATCATTTGTTGAAAGCACAAGAAAAAATTAATGACTTGTTTTTATCCGATGGAAATAAAGCTCTTCAATTTAAATCTAACGGAATGTACAATTTCATTTAAATATCAGAGAAAGCTGATAAATATTGAATACTTGCTATTCTATGATGCTCACCAATGAAAACTTAAAATGAGAGTTCTTACATTTTGCAGACAAGTTCAGTCAGTGGAGTGAGCTCGGAATATAGAAAAGTGCCGAGTCAACTTCATATATTGTAAAATTGCTTTCAGTGAGCTGAAATGAACATGAACTACAAGACCAAAGTACATCATGATTTGGTCCACTTCAAAAGACTTGCGAATGTAGTAATCTTTCTAAAGTAGTTCCCAGGGAAATGAGGGGAGTTAAGATAGCAGTATTACCTGTTCCTCATAATAGCAGATAGTGTGCAGGATGGTCTCATCATCTGTGGACTGGTCACTGAAGGCCGTGGATGTACGTGGACTTCTGCGAATGGACTCGTTCAATGATTTTTTCATGGATGTATTTGAGGATTTGGCAGGACTTGGTTTGGTAGGTGAGGAGGGAGAGACAGCTTTTCTCTTAGTGTTTTTAGAAGGCGCAGGCTTGGCCGGTGGTTTTTTTGCTGCCTTTTCTCCTGATTTTTTACCCTTGGTGGCAGGTTTACCTAGAATTATCATACATCACTGTAGATTTTTTGATAATAATATTTTCAATATTATATAAGTCGTGGATGTCACCTGGACAAGATATCGAATCACAGCTGTCTTTCAAAATAAAACTCTTTTTATTGTTAGCACACTGAGTTATATTACTATCTGAAAGCCAAGTTTCAAATCGGTAACATTTCTTACCAGCTGTGATGACTGCTTCGTCCATTTGCAGAGTTACAGCCGAGCGGCCAGCGGCAGGCGTTTTGCGAGCACTGCGTCGTATGGTTGGTGACCGGTTCTCGTCTCGGCTGGGTGTCACTGCAGCCAGTGGAGATTCTACTTGCTTCCTAGTGACTGTTCGAGGAGTCTTACGCAATGCTCGCTTTGCAACATCAGCAGCTAAAATATATTCTACATTATAATATCAGGATACAGAAAAATAATAATACAACACCAAAGAAGAAAAATTAATGTTCACAGAAAAAGGAGTGTGAACCAAGGACATATGGAACATAGACTCCCAAAAAAAATTGGGGTTTCATAAATATCATAATGTTCTTAACACAGATTGCACCTATGTACTTTCAAACTACCCTTGCATAAAAAGAGATAAATTACCTGATTAATTACTTACTTACAAAATTGTGATAATGGGTACCTATTCACTTTATGGTTGCAGTAGGTTAGAAGAGTTCACTGATATAAGACAAAGAATAAGTTAGATGCGTACCTGTGATTTTTTTGATCTTCCTAGGGGGAGATCTGAAGGGACTGCCAGACTCCTTGCTGGAGCTGCCAGGTGACGTGACGGACTCTATCTCCATTTCATCGGAATCGACAGCCGGGGGAGATGTCATTGTTGCGTCAGTAAGAGACGCTTTCTTTTGAGATTCCGTATCAGATTGCTTTTGAGAGCCGACATCTGGATTTCGAAGAGAAGATTTTGATACTCAATGGCAAACAATGACAAGAAAATAGAAGGATATCAACTGTCATTATCAGAACCTTATCGATTAATTGGTATTGTTACCTGATTGGCGGTCTTTGGTGGGTGTTGAAGTGGGCTCAGAAGCTTCTATAAGCGTAGGGAGGGTGGGGTTGGAGGCGGACATCCTGTGCTCTAAGTTTTCGAGGCTGATAGCAACGTGAGCTTGGAACTTAGATACATTTCTATATGATGTCTTATCAGTTATTGTCTAAAAACGAAGGAAATAGTTCACCTTTAACATATAATTTTTTAATTCATTATCAGTGGTAAAATAATTTATTATACTCATTTTTATTAGCAACTCTGTTGGCAAGTATTGGTATTTAAAAAATATTTTTTGACATGGTAGATATTTTAAATTTATCTCTTACCTCTAGAATAGGCCTGATTGAGTTCAGCAGGTCTCGGCACAAGGCAGGCTCACGCGGTGCGGACAGAAGAGCCAGAGCGCGGCACAGCAGTGAGGTCGCCTCGCCTGCATCTCGCTCCAGCGCAGCCAAGATGCGCACACTCAAGTTCAGGTGGACACTGTGGGCCTGAGACAAAATATGCAATAGTCAGTTCGTAAATCAAACCATTTAAACTATAAATTTTAACGTAAGTTTATTTAATAATGTTTAGGTTCCATGTCAATTGGACAGTTACAAATGTTTGGAATAAGCAACGAGGATACTATTTGTTAACTACAGGTGTGCTAGCACAGTTTAAATATAATAATCAAAACACATTTTTGCACTTACTGATGGAGCCACACTCGGGAAGGTGAGTCCAATCATGAACTTGAGGACAGCCTCGTGGTCCACCTCGGCCAGGGGACTGCTGAACGGTGCATTAGCCAATGTCGCCAGAGTAGGAAGGAAGGCTTCCTCCAACTGCTCTTGAGCGCCTTCTGTCTGAGCAGCAAATATAGGGAAAAATGTTCCCAGAATTTGTTTGAGACCGTCTTCTTCCTCTATGAGATAAAAAGATTGGATCTTTTTAATATAGTGTAGTATTTTTAGATCTTCATTGAATGACGAGTAGTGGCATGCAGTGACTTCAGCAGCAGCAGAGCGAGCTCACATGCATATATGCTGTATTTTCCTGCTAGCATTGGAGCTAATGGTAATACCCTTAATATAAGTTTATGGCTGTAAGTTTACCAGTAGCGGGGTTAAACCAGAGCAGCAGAAGTCGGCTCATAAGATTGGGAGAGCTGAGGCGCTCAGCACAGAACAGGCGGCACATACCTTCCACCACCACAAAGCGATACTCGGCACACTGGAATAATTATTCACAATAATTTAAGAGATACATTTATATATATACCAGATATAGTTTACAGTTGGATGACATCTATATTGTCGTATTTTTATAAAAAAATGAGTTCTCCATTCTTTGTAAAACCATTAAAATAAAAAAAAATTGTACTGAATTTATAACCAAATTTCTATTTTACATTTAGTATAAATTATACACGAATATTTAAATTAATTTCATCTATCTTACCTCACTGTTCATAAGAGTCAAGAATATTTCAATGATAGTATCATGTGTCAACTTGGGAGATTCTGATGTTTTGTTCTCATCTGAAATAATAAATCAATCATTGCACAAGCTCTTGTGATCTGGTTTATCAGCATTGCAAGTAGGGGAAACCTTATTCCTTCAAACCATGCTGAGTATTAAAAGGCAGTAACAAAGATAAGGTATTAATATCATTGTATTCCACAACCAACTTTGGAAGTGTTCATCTATCACAAACATCAACAATAGGAAACTCACTTAAGTATGCACTACGTATGTGGCATTAGCATGAAGTTACACTATATGACACTTGCCTACTTCACATTTTTAAAACTCTCAACATGTACATTTGTAATTTCTATTAAATGTTTAGTGAATATCATCATCATTACATGGACTCAATTCCCGAGCACATCACGCTGGTAATTTTTAAGTCAGCTATAATGCCTTTATTCATGTTATGAATATAAGTTTCATCAATATTTTTACCTTTATCTCCGCCAATAGTTTTTCTTTTGCTCTTATCCAATGCCTTTGATTTACGCTTGGATTTGTCAACAGATTTGTCAATGAAAATGTCTTCAAAGTCTTCATCGTCGTCTTCTTCTTCTTCCACTACTTCCTCGTCCTTTTTTACTTCAGGAGTGATATTGAACAACTTGACTCCGTAAATGCAGATGATATCGATGACACACTTCAAGGCTGTTATGAGTATCGGTTCATTGTCCATGTCTATAAACTAAGAACAAATAAACAAAAGTTACTTATAGATATTTATTTTTTGATTTGTTCAGTTCATATTTAATACATTTGGACCTGATAATTAGTTTTACATTTTGTGTGTGTAACTGAGAACTTCCATTTATATTATTTTATTATATGTATCAATAAAAGGACAATCTACTATTATAATAGCCATTGTGTGTATGTTTCATTTTTTGGTTCTCTATAGAATCTCTTAAAAGATACAACGCTGATTTTTTGCACGTAAGTTCAGTAAATTTTTTCGCAGCTATGTGCCGAAATTCAAGACGATAGAATAATATTTTCATTCATAAACTAATTGAATAAAACTATAAAATATGCTTTAGCGAGTTTCAATTTGTACGAATTATAGGATTCTGCTGTTCACCGCGAGAATTTCAAATTTAGAACTTTTACAAAAAAACAAATTTTGATGCTTCGTAGAATTTTCCAGTTTATGTCAGCTTGACATTTGGAGTAACAATTTTATTTTTTTATCGAAATTGCGTGAGAAATTATTAATCACATCATTAATTACACAAAATGTCTACGCACAGCAAACGTAATTCAAAAAGAATTGCACAATTGAACGTGATAAAGACTGCGTCAAATAAAGATGCAGTGAAAGTGATGCGTTGTTTGTGACACGAAATGTGACAGAAATGTAAAGCAATGAATTGGAAAGAAAAAAAGGAACAAGACAGTCCTATAATTAAAAAAAACGGTATGTACCATTCATTTGTGATGAATATTTCCTAGAATAGCTTTGTTATTCAAAACATGTGTACAAAATGAAAGCAAATATTCATCTAATCGTTCATCGAATACGTCATTCTGTGACGGGCTACATTTCTAGTTTACAATAATATTATAATGGTTTTACCTGTGCAAAGAAAAATACTTTCTGTTCCTTTGCAAATTCTTCATCTAGCATGGAATACAGGCCCACTGTATGAAGCGCATTGTCACGAATTTCAATAGTTTGAAATAAAACATCCTAAATGAGAACAAAAAACATAAATTAGTTATGTAAAAAATCGGTAGGTAAGAAATTTATAACCGGAAAACATGATAATTTTGCTGTATAGAACATAGAATATTTTATTGTACTGATCCAACAAAAAGTGTTTCCATTATGAGGTCTGAATGTGCAGTGTTTATAAAGTGCGTACACTTTATAAACACACAACAAGCGTGTGTACTGTACTTACTTCGAAGCTTTGAAACAAGGATCTGAGGACCGGGGTTAAGCTCGTGATGTCCGGGGTGTCGAGAAGCTTGTTGAGGATCAACAGGCATTTATTGAGAGTGTCCGGGTCATTTTTTTTCTCTCTTATCTAACAAATATAGTTTAAAATTAATTAAAAGTTAAGTTTAACACAAAGTAAGGAAAAAAACATTATATACCACTTTTAGTATGAATAGACTAAAATATCTGTTATATAAACAATACAAACAAGATATTCAGGCATAATCATATATATGTATAATACATCATTCTCTTCGAATGAGATTGAGCAAATCATTGCTACAAATAGCAGGGTGATGGAGCCTGAATTTTTAAAAGTAATAATTTATAAAAAAAAATTTAAAAATAATTTCTGCAATGAGTTTTTCTTCTAATAACTTACAATTTCCACAGCAGGTTGCACAACTACCGGTTCCTTGAGGCTGCTCAGCTCAGAAAGCTTCTTTTGAAGTGCTTCCACATTTTCCTTGCACGAAGCGGCAAGGACAAAGTTCTGAGAACGAACTGCGTCTTCTTGTTCCTCTTGCGCTTCGTTCAATGCTACTCGCAGTTGGGCTCTCTGAAAGAAATAAGAAAACAAAAATTATACATCATTCTTCAAAAAGAAAGAAACTATCAGTTGATTTGACCTATGAGATACTATGACACGCTTACCATTATTTTAGTTTCGCTGGATTCTATGGGCGTAGATGGCAGTGGTGGTTCAGTATTATCAGGAGGTTCCCGTATTTCAGAGATTATTCCGGCAACAAACTCTATTCGCTTTTTGACATCGGGGAGAACCATGTCTATAGCTCTGACTATTGCCTCGATAACTTCTGGCGCCAAAGGCCCATGGTCACCTGAAAATAAAACAAATTATGTATTTTAAAGCTGAATACTTTTGAAAGATAATAAATATATCAATAATAATGTTTTGTGTTCTATAAAAGTTATTTTACCCAAAAGAGAGTCGTAGAGTAGCTTCTGCAAGGCGATTCTCCCAACTTCATCAGCCATATCATAGACGGGAAATACGCTAATCAATTCCTGAAGCACATATTGACGCCGACTGAAATCCACCGGCTTGTCTGTGGGATCCGGGCAAGGAGACTCCACAATACTGTCAAATAAAATAATGTTCATTGCATTATTACTTTTATTAAAAAGGTGATTTTATTAAAATTATTATGATGAAACCCTAATTTCATTTATTGTTACATACAATTGTGAGAACAGTTTTATAGGCCATCTTACGCTCTGACATATCCTGCAAACGTAATGAGCTCGGGCAACAGCTCCTCGAGGTGGTCGGTGTCCTCGATGGAATGGAGGTGCCTGACCAGGTGGCGCCAGTACCATGCTGACTCCTTGCTCAGCTGCTCTGCTGGGATCAGCTTTACTTTCCGGTCCACTGGCAGCCACTCCAGCAACTCTGTCATTTGCTGGGTCCTGGAACACCATTGTTTTTAATAATATATCTAGTTTTATTCTTTATAAGTTTAAATGATCATTACTCATTTAGAAAGCGTAATAAGCGAATAAAGTGGATCTTAATGGCCTTTTCCCTTAAGAAATAATACTTGTTGTAATTGGGTTGATGATTTATAAATTAATTGAAATCATACTTAAACAGAGATTGCAGTAGGTTGCCAGCGACTGTGGCGGATTCCCTTGCTCCTTGGAGGTTATCGAGACGAATGGAGGCGAGAAGTTCCAGGACATTGCCTCCATAAGCCCCCAGCCAGCCTGGCAGTAGGGCTGTTTCCACTACACGGCGCACACGGGGGCTGCGCTCTGTCAAACCCACCTAAAAGGATTTCATTGATTGAACAACTTATATTATCACCTAGTAAAGCTTTAGTAAGTGAGTTAGTTTTAGAATATTTGTAAGCTGTATTTTTGGGACATTTTGATTTGTATTCATTTTCAATAGGTGCCTCTCCTCCGAGGAGGTTGGTGACTATCTCACAGAACATATCTTTATCTTGGGCTGGTTTTATTAGTTTGCCATTTTGATTTGTATAGCATACATACCTTTAATATGTGTACACGCTGTCGTACTTTGAGTTGAGTGACACTGAAGGATGCAACGTAAAGAAATGCCGCCTTGCGGACAGATTCATCAGTATCGCACAATCTCTCAAAAACATGCAAGAGATTCTTGGAGCTCTTGCCGATGCTCAGCACAACACCCCTAGTTATAAAAAGATATATAAGTTTCTTAAAAATATATAAATGTTGAATTATATAAATATATGCTAAATATTAAAATGGAATTCCACCAAGTACTCTCTGTCAAAAATATTGATTATTTCTATATATTATAGGTATACTACTACTACTACTCCCATAGGTATTAGTACCTCCCTGCGTAACCCTGTATATTACAAGAAGTTGAAATTATGTTAATATACCTTCTAACTGCAGCGCTAGGGTCGCAGCTCATATGGAAGCTGTAGGCTCTGGTGACAGGATCATTTTCATCAGCAGGATTTTGCAGGCGATGAAGCGCTAGCACAGCTCGACATCTCACTGCCCCACGAACGTCCTGAACATTTAAAATAGACTATTTTAGGATAGTGTATATGAGACAACTGCAAAAATACTAATCATATAAATTCATGGCATGAAAATAAGCATTCCCAAATTCTTAATAATGCTTGTTGGTTAGTTAAGAAAAAAATATATATAATATCGATATCAGAAAATTTACAAAAACTATTTGTTACATATTTTGATGATGAATAATTAAATAAATAAATTTGTTTGTTTTGTTGACTGAATAAATTGTATACAGTAAACAACCAATTTTTTTTATCTATTACCTGAAGCCTCTCAAGCTGTGAAGAGAGTATTTTTCCACAGATGTCATCATCCAAGGAGGCATCGTCTCCAAGAGAAGTAAGTATGAGCCCCATCAGCTGGCAAGCCCGGCTACGCACTCCTTGGCCAGATACTGAAACACACTGGAAAGGAAATGAATATTATTAGCGGATCTAGATTATACATTATATTTTATACACAATATTGACCTTAAGGAAAAATATACATCGCTCAATTAAAATTTCTGTAACAAAATTGTTATGATTAATATGATTTTTAAAGCAGAGAATAATTGGCTGTTATAGTCTGAAATATCTTCTAAATCAGAGGTGTCAAACTCAATTTTGCAGAGGGCCATATATTAAATTTAGTATGTGTAGGCGGGCCAGATTCAAATAAAATAAGTCTAAAAGCTCTAAAAAACATGATTCTTCTTTCTGTGACACATTGCGATCGCGGGCCGTATTGATACGGCTCGAGGGCCGGATGTGGCCCGCGGGCCGTATCTTTGACATGACTGTTCTAAATGGTTGTATTTTCTGATAATGCTATTCCGTGTGCTGGCAATTATCTTAACTCATTGATTACAAAATTGCTATCAACTACAGACTAAAACAAAAAGACCTTGAGATATCTAATAAGATATACAAGAAATATTGACAAATGAAAGTCATAATCATATGGACAAATCTAATTAACAGGATCAGGTTCATCAATAAAAAATTGCATTTGCATTACATACCAAATCAATTAATAATGTTGACTAAAATGTAGCACACGCAAACACTATAGCGGAACTACTAAGAATTCTTTAGACATGTGAATACTTACAGAGGTTTACATTCACTGTGCCCAGATAATTAAAAGTAAGATACTAACTTATTAAAGAATAACAAGGCTTAACTCACATCAAATATAACTCCAAAAATGTGGTGCAGAAAATCTTCTTCTTCCCCCATTGCACCACAAAACTTAGCAACAAATTGCATTGCGTAGTCGACATGGCCATTCGCGTCTCCAAACATAAACAGGTAGTGGAGGGCATTTGTGAAACTTTCATTGAACGTATCGGTGTCGATCTATAGAAATTAAAAAAATAAATAATAGATGGGCATTTAAAAGTGAATGATCGGTCATTGATATCAAGTAAAATTTAATTAATGGAGTATTAAACATTGGAATAATATAGTTGTAGCGAGATTTTCGATATTTGACATCATGATTGATCATCACATAAATACTTACTTTAAAATAAAGCTTCTTCAATTCTTTTACGTATTTCTTGTGTTGTATCGTGTTGAATTGAACATTCTGAAATATCTGAACAATCTCAGGTATATTTCGCCGAAGAGGCTCCGGTTCATCGAATTTAAGTGTACTATTGTAAGTAGAATTTGCTACCGACATCTTCAGATAGTTGATGTTAAGTCATTTGGATAAATTAATGTATAGTTAAATCAAATTTAACGAAACGCCAATAACATAAAATAAACAACAAACTCGCACAACCGTCCGTGAACAATTTTTAAACTTCACTTCGATGTTACCAGTAGTAAAAATAAAATAATCCTAAATAAATTATTCATAGTTTGGTTTATATTAACACTTTTATTTAAATTCGATCTTTCAAAAATTAAATTAAGATTAGGTCAAAAATATTTTTACAATATAAATAATTTTATTTTTCCATATATAGTAGAAGATAAATTTATAAAAAATGTACAATGCTACCATTCGCATGTGTATTGTTTCTAATTTTTGCCGATAGGAAAAACAACTAACATTTGGAAACGCAGTGTTTTGTTTGCCTGTCATTTGTTTTTTTCACTGTGTTTTGAAAAGTTAGAAAATGCCAACGTTTTTTTAATTGTGAATATTAGTGCTTGAAAAGGATTTTACTTTCCTACAGCTGTATTTTTTAACATGTAAGTAAATTTGTTATAATTTTCATCATCACTCGACAGTATCATTGTTGTGAGCGCTCCGAAAAATCCTACAAGTTGTTGCTTGGGTTTTAAATATTGTGTTTGGACCGATGGGTCAAGCTATTCCAACATTATGTCCAATATTTCAAAGCCAAGTTTGATTGATTGAGGCTTTAAAGTTTAATTAAAAGCTATATACGCTAATTCAGATCAATATATTATGATAAATTATATTTACAGTATCTGCTAAAGCACTAAGAAGGTAGAAATAAAACTCAAAAAATAATATTAAAAGTGTGTTTAATGAAGCCTTAAATACATGTGTGTTTTTATCAACTGCGCAAACATCAATAAAAAAATACCAAAAGTTGTACATTAGGTTATGAATTTGAACTACATCTAGATTGGTTTGAAAAATACAATTAATATATTGATTCCTTATTGCATAGAATTTCTACAATTTTAGAGATACTAGTCAATAAGTATATTGAATACTATTTTTAATAATACTTATATTTATATTATATCCGATTGTGAGATGATTTATATTGACTGAACAATTTTGCTGGTAGGTATATTAGTTTTAAAAAGTCTCATGTTGCATTTATTCAAAACTGTTCAATTCTAAACGGAAGTGAGGTTTTGCTAGTTAATACCAAAACCTGCTCAAATCTTAAATATTCACATTAAAGCCGGCTACAAACGCAGGGACACAACTTGCGACTGACTTGCAATCAGTCAGTAGTGTCCCTTTATTTTGGGGGTTTAATTGTTGTTTGCCTAAGTAAATAGGACGCTATTGGCTAATTGTAAGTCGGTTGCAAGTTGTGTCGTGGCGTGTGTAGATGGCTTAATTTTATGTTTACCGAAATATAAATTTAAAATTTACATTTAATGGTATGTGATAAAAACATCACATTTTATTTATCTTACTACTTATTATGTTCACAGCTATTTTTTGAAGAAAATCAATATACTTATTTATATTTTGAAACTGATTGTTTAAATTGCCTTAATAAATTATTAGAGAAGTTTGTACATAAAAATAAAATAAGCTGAAAATAATAAAAAATCTTAAACTAATATTATTTACAAATTGAGTAATTATATGATATATGAGATGCGACTATTCCAGCTCAGCCAGAACGGAGTTCAGATCTTCTTGAAGATTGGCAGACATCTCTCTCTGTTTCATGACATCGTCTTTGAGTCTGTCCACATTGGCTATGATAAGGTAGTTGCTCTTCTTCAGTGCATTGAGGGAACCCTCGTGGTTTTTGGCCCTCATTGTTAGATTTTCTTTTACTTTTTCTGTTGGTGCACCCTGGAAAAAAATACAATTAACATATATTAAATTATTTCAACTAGGATAAATATTTTGATTATAAATTGTAAGCGCTTAAAAGGAGCAAGCGCTTTCAAACAAAAATAATCATAATCTAACAGCAATTTTGATATTCATATTTGTTTGTGTATTTATAGCAATACATTTTGCTTAATTTTTTAAAATGGCTTGTCCACATTTTATTATGGAAATTTTTATTTAGAAATATGAACGGATTCTATATTCTCACAAATGCTTGATGTACAACAATGTGTAATGTACAGTACATACAAAACAAAATTCATGAAAAAAATATTAATAGGATTAAGTTAGAATAAATTAACACCCCCTGGCCATCGTGGCCCATAAGCATTTTATGTATAAACTGTGTGCATCTATTGCATATTTCTCAATCTATAAGCTTGTAGAGGGTTTTTTGATGTGGGTGTATTGATTCTTCAATATTTGCAAGACAAAGCTAACTATATAATATATTTTAGTTTATATCAAGCATTGGTAAATTGTGAGCCCCAATTTTGTAAATATAGATTCAAATATCTCTGTATAAATGAAATTTTGTTCGTTCTTTCAAATGATAATCCTCCATTTGTTATTCAAAGTTATGAAATTGTAGTAACAATTAGTTCTTCTTTATTTTAAATTAATTCTTACCTCTTCTTCACTTTCACTCTCAGTCTCACTCTCTGTTTCTTCTTCAGGATCTGACTCAGATTCTTCGCTGGCCTCCTCTTCTACCTTCTCGTCTTCTTCCTCTTCTTCATCTTCTGATTTTTCTTCATCTTCATCCAAATCGACTTCCTTCATCATACTTGCCATCTTATCTACTTCCTTCTTTAATGCTTTGTACTTTTTACGCTCGGCCCTGAAATAATCAATATAAATGGGATGTAAGTTAGATAATAAATTAAATATTCTAGTTTAACAGAGCATAATAAATCTTACTTGAGTCCTAGTTGTTGATTTTTAAGTTGCATCTTCAGTGCTAATCTCTCTTGTCTGGCTTTGTCTTTCTTGAGTTTGAAATTTGTTATTTTATTTCTTAACATTTTGATTTCTCTTTGTGCCTTACGTTCTTCCTTTCCTTCCGCATCACCCTGTTGAACAATAATAATCAAGAAATTTATTGTTTATGATAAAAATTTGAGCATTCATAGTTTCACCAGTTTTTAAATTTGTATAAAGTGAAAAAGGAAGTACTTTTAAAATAATTTCATGTAACAAATAGAAGTCTTAGACTGAGATCTAGCATTACTTGTGTTTGAGACCATGGACTTCACTCATTACTCTAATATCTTATGTGTGTTTTAATATATGAAATATCTTTGACAAACATACCCCTTCTTCTCCACTGGAAGCTTCTTCTTCTTCTTCCGATGTGGATTTTTGTGTCGACAGCTGCCTCTGAGCATGACTGGATCTTCTTGAGTTTGCCGTTGAATGAATTGGCTGACCCTATAATAAGTCCACATGCCATGTACTACATGTTTTTGAAAATACGAAAATATACATGGAGGTAGATAATGATAGTTTTAAAAGAGTATATAAAACTCAACACTGAAGGAATCAAATGATATTAGTGGAGTTTTGACAGATGAAGCTACTATGTGATTGATTTTTGTATTTATGTATAAGAACATTCAACATTATGAGACTTTTGAATATAAATATTTACAATTATAACAAGGTTCTAATATTTACATATAAAATGAAATATTTTGAATATTCTTCAATATCAAAGGGACAAGTATAAAAAAATTAATATGGCAATTTGTATTGACACTTGTTCTTTCAATACAAATTATTGTGAACCTATCCAAAAAAACTCAGTCCAGTTCATCAGTTTGGGATTCACCTGTCAGCGGGCTTCAGTGAGTTCAGCTGGTGACCTCTCGTTTGAGAATCAATGTTTAATCAATATAAGATCACGCAGTATATAGTTTTCTTGTCGAAATTCACAATTTTTTTTTACTGAATAAGTATGTTTTAAATTTTACATATTGATAACCATCAACCTTCTATATCGAAACTGGAAATATAATTTTGACCATAATTTTACCAGAAAAAGCTTACTTTATTAATTTTTTAAAAAAATTTCTTTGAGTGTCATCTTGGTTAGTTTTATTTAAAATTTTCTATAGTTAAATTGGTCATTGCTACTTATCAGAAATCATGAATATATTTCCTGTGATTTAACCATACCCACTGTGAATTGAATCATCTTGTACCAACCACTGAGGCAACAATCCAAAGGTTCATTATTCTTGCACATCTTTCATATTATAAAGCCAATAGCTCCACGATACGGTTACTAATTATACTATGAAGAAATGAAATAGATTATAATGAATTATGAATAGGTTAATAATTACATATTGCAGACAAGGAAATTCACAGTGATGGTGGTATAGTGTAAAACACTTGCGGGGTCTTGCACATGTCAGGATGTCACCGTGCCATGTGAGCTCTGACCTGCATCTCGCATTGGTTTTCAAAATCACGACTCCTGAGGAGAAAGTACGACTTGGGCTCTTCGTCATCTTCGCCCGTGTCTCCCTGAAATGCGGTTATTGTTAGTCGCGGCATCAAGCGTTAAAAATCATTTCCATGTCAGTATTTAATTATTATGGCCCACACTAAAACAATGGCTGCTGCAACTTAAAAATCAGATTTGTTTATATTGTAATATAATACTTTATTATATAAGCAATTAGCAAGGTAAGCAGTTTTTCGGATACCACTGAATTAATAATTTTAATTAATTACAGTGAGAGGTTCTTTGACGGTTCAAAGATTTCTTAATGAGGCCATGACGCTCTCATTTTTGTTGATAAATTCAGCACTAGAATTCAATGAAACATTTGATTATTGTCTGTTAAAAGTTTTAAGTTTTTAAAAAGCCTTTTTAAAGGTATTAAATTCATTTCAGAACTTAACATGCATTTGTTACAACAAAATTTATACACTTCATGCATCCTTAAATATTTTAATTATTAAATAAATCTTTTCAAAATTGGACATTCTTTTAGCAACAGTTGAAAGTAACCTGATTTGAGTTGTGTTCTTTTGTTTCAGCAAAAATACGATTTAAGCAAAAATATTTATCTTATCATGCTTACTAATTGTTTATAAATTCTTATTATTTTGTTTTCATAAGTGTTATAATTAAATGGTTATTTGTAAATGAATTTTATTGTATGGTCAGTTTATTCACTCGATTAATAAATATTTTAAAAATTACGAAGGTGTGTACGTGGTCTCAAGGGCTATATTAATCATATTCTATTGAATCGCATTGTAATAAGTTCAAATTGTAATATGCGACAAAAGCGTCAGAAAAAACCATTCACACCATGCAAACCTTTCAACCAAAAACCATTGATTACATTTTACAAAGCAGGTTTGTGTTTAAGAAGCTTTTAAAAATATTAAAACGTGCTAATTGTAACGTCTTCGTCCTTGGTGTATTTTTCTGTGGAATTATGGAGTGATAGCTGATGGAGGTGCATCGCCTTCCGGAGTGGTCTGCGTCGTGTAGTCCAGTCAAGTGTCAAGTAAACATCGAGAGGCGTTACCTTGAGCATCCTTTCCAGCTGCTTCTCCAGCTCTGCGTTCCGGCGCTTGGTCTCCTCCAGCTCAGACTGTACGTCATCCAGCTCTTCAGCGGCGCGATGGTACTTTTTCTGCAGGTCGTCCGCCACACGCTTGGTCTCCGTGACCGAGCGCTTTAGGTTGCTGACCAATGTGTCGTCGTAGGCGTCCACCACGGAGATGACGGTCTTCGCTTGCTCCTGCTTGGCGTGGGCTATCTCACTCTTCAGCTCTGACTCCAAGTTTGTTATCCTGGCCTGGAGGCGCTTGTTCTCCCGCTGCGTTGCTTCTTTGTTTCTGAAAAAATTTAATTTTCGCATGAAAATATACTCTACATATACAACTCTAAGTTATACGTGCGGACAAACAGGGAACACAGCGAGTGGCGTGTTGCCTGGCAGCAGAGAGACGGGGCTATGTTCATCCCCTTA
Source organism: Atopsyche davidsoni (assembly GCA_022113835.1). Classification (NCBI taxonomy): domain Eukaryota; kingdom Metazoa; phylum Arthropoda; class Insecta; order Trichoptera; family Hydrobiosidae; genus Atopsyche; species Atopsyche davidsoni. The sequence goes on along the minus strand of JAILWY010000011.1, from coordinate 3,331,780 downwards.
TTTATATATTATTGCAATTAATTATTTACTGTAAATGTACTCGCATACCTCAGCTCAAAAGCTAACAGTTGTTTGGTTGATTGTAAATCGTCTCTGACTTTATCGATGTCATCCATTTCATCTACTTCTTCCTCTTCTGGAGGTGCCTAAAAATATTCATAATTCTATTATTTTCAGGCTGTCTTTTTTTAGACGGATTACTAAACGTCAAGAATGTACACATATTTTAAACGGGGATGTTTGCTATACTTGTAAGATCTTCAAACAACTCTCACCTCCGTGACTTCGGCCAGGTTGGCCTGCGACTGTGACTTCTGTATCTGCTCCTCGATGGTCAGTTGCCTCCTGAACTTCCTCAGGCCGTCCAAGTTGGGCTTGCTGCGGTCGTTAGTCTTGACCGACTTGAGCTTCACGCCGCTGTTGATCTCGGTGAGGAGCTTGTTCAGCACGTTCCCTTCCTTCTTTTCAGACTCGTACATGTACTGACCCTTCGCCTTGACCATTTGAGCTTTTGTGATGATGGGACTGGACCTGAGGCGCAGATCGATTCATTGGAAACAACACGCTTGAGCTATGCAGCAGTTCTAACCGAACGCCGAGCTACCGACCTGTCGTTGCACTCGATGTGCTTGAGCTTCCTTCCGGACTCTACCTCCTTCATCATGTCGCTCCAGTCGGGTCTGCGGCGGGGGCGAGACTTGAGAGCCTCGATCCTCTTGAATTTGTCTGGATCTATGGGTTTCTTGACGAACTCAGGAGGAGGTGGCATTTTCGGTGGCATGGGGGGCGGCATCGGCGGCGGTACCGGTTTCAGCAAGCCTGGAACCGACCGAAAGAACCGTGAGAGAAAATTCAAGCACAAAATGTTTATTTAGAAAAGTCGCATACTTCTAAACATATTGGGCGCTTCTTCTTCCTCCATCTTGCGGGAGTGTCGCGATCGGCGTCTATCAGCACTCGGCACCTATCTGTAGTACCCGAAGTGCACTTCACAAAACGAGAAATCCACTCGGTCGCACCGGAGCATCCCTCGGGTATCCCGTAAGCTCCAGCTCAGTGAGCGAATCCTCGCGGCGCATCGTCCCGCCGCTGTTTATTTTCGTACTGCCGAAGCGTTCTTTATTGCGGACTGACAATAGCCGAGCGATCGAACTCGCCACAGGGCGCTCCGTGCGGTGCCAGCGAAATGTTTCTAGTGTCGGTTTTTTTCTCGACAAAAAGAACGCACGAGACTTCGAGTTTCCGTCTAATTTTGTTATTGTCGATCGCTTTCCCGCCGCCTGTGAAGCGAATTTTTTTCTGAGAAGTTAATCAGTTACATTCAGGTTTTTTTGAAAAACCAGAGCTGAGCCCGCGTCATCCCCCGCGATAGAGATCTCTTAACTTAAAAAAAATAAAACCGGGAGTCTGTTTCGAGTTTTCCGGTGGTCGCTGACGTGTCGGCTCCACTTGTGTGGTTTTATTTTTTGGCGCGGAATTTTCTCAGAATAAATAGACGGATGAATAAGTGCGGTCGCCACTCGATATGCCGCCAATGGATATCGACCCGTCGCTTGGCAGGCGCCCCGGATTCCCGGCGCTCGTGTCGCGTGCGTCTGCCGCAGCCACTCGACCCGAACGATTAAGTGTTGTCATGACTGAAGTCCCCAGGTATTCGCGGATTGGCTCTTTAAAATACGTTGCGAGATCGTTTTTTGAAATTTATACATTTTACAGAGAGAGATACATTTTAAATTATTGAGCCAAAATTTATAAGTATAGGTTTTAGCATTTATTACATTTTAATCAATGTTGTTTTGTCCGTATTTACACATCGGTTGTTTGCAAAGCCGGCGAGAACTCTAGGATCTAGATGTGAGAAGTGCATGCAGTCACTCCAGTGGCCCCGCCGCGTAGCCAATTTTCTCGCTTACATTTTTGTTTCTAATTATTATTATTTTTTTTTATATTCAATGCTGTGTTGCAATTGTATACGAGAACTCGTAATTTTCAGAAATGGCAGGTCATGCTCGCTTTGAAGATTCAAACGTCGCTTCGGAAAAACGAGCGCCCCAAATGCAGTTTACGCAGAGTGAATGATTCAGAGATTCCGATGCGTCCGTCGCGGACGGAGGGTACGTCATTAGTTGACTAACAAATTATGGCAACGTCGAGCTATTCTCTATCAAGCTACATTAATAAAACAAACTCGTCAGATTTTCTAATCTGAGGTCCGGTTGTCAAGGTCCCAGACGCGACGAGGACCGTGCAATACTCACTGCGCAAGCTCTCGTTCTTGGTGAGCGTGTGTCCCTTGGGCACTTCGTTGGCGATGATCTTGTCGATGTTCTCCTTGGCCTTCTCCACGAGAGGGTCCCTCCACTTCTTGACGGGCGCATCGTCCTTGGAGACCTGGCGCTGCAGCGCGGGCGGCTTGCCCGCCGGCGGCTTCTTGGCCGGAAGCTTCTCTTTGGGCGGCTCCTCCAGCGTTACCTTCTTGACCACCTCCGGGTCCTTCTTCTTGGCGACCTCCGTTTCTTTTGGTTTGACAGCCTGAAATGTACACAACACATTTTTACTCGAGTCGCTTAGGTAATTTGAAAAAAATAAATCTACACACATGTATTATTTTTCTATTTTGTTTTGAACAGAGATATTTTTTTAACGAATTTATAAAAAGTGGTTGTAGAATTTTAAACAAAATTTTAAGTATTTCATAAAGCTTCCGACATCCAATTATTTTTCTCATGAAAGTAAAGTAAAATGTTTTTAACATGTAAATGGTGCGGTGCAAAAGCAGGCAATTCCTGATCTTATTCCTTGAATCGCACTTGAATTTTTGAAACTTTTCATTTTGTGAACTTATTTTTAAAAAGAAAAGCTAAAAGCTATTAGTATGGGTTTGTATTGTTCTTACAAATTTGTATTATATTCAAAATTATTTGTTTGAAGTGCGCTTATTCTCGGATGCTGGGGATATTAATTTTATACATATTTTTTTTATTTCAAAGACTTTTTACAAAGCTTGTTGTTTTTCGTGCAGACAGTTTTACATAAGCCTATGCACATTGTGGAGATAAAAGTTATCAGCGTTTTTACCTTGAGCACTGGTTTCTCTGGTTCAGCATTCTTGTCTGCGACTCCATTTTCTGGCTTATTTCTGGGCGTTCCTTTCTTCAGTGACGCTGCAACACGCGTTATTCATATACTATAGATCGTGTACTGCTCTACTTACACGCGGCATCTTTAAAAAACATTAAATGAACAACTACTCCGATTACACTCACAATTTTTAATGTTAGTTCCGATTCATCTATACATACTTCTGAAATTAGTACTGGGTGTGATGAATATACCCATCTGTTGATATTTCGTGTACGTCAAAGCCTTCTACAACCGTAGCAATAAATTGCGCAAAACAAAGTTTTTGGCTAGCTACAAGTCGGTGGCGCGATTTTTTGCTACGGGTGTAGAAGGCTCAAACCTATTCAGGACTTGCGATGTCCCGCACGAGCCTAACCGGGCAGTGGTCGTGCCGGCACGATGAAAGCCTGCGATGCTCACCCTTGGCCGAGGCCAGTTGCTCCTCGACCGCGTTGGCGGGACTCTGGTCGGGATCCGCGACCACGCTGGAGCGCTTGCGCATGGTCCAGGCGGGCGGGCCTCCCGGCGCCGGCGCCCCCGGGGCCGCTCCCGGCTCGCGCACCCACGGCGGCCGGCCGGGCATCCTCGATACCTTCTACCTGCAATTTTAACGATTCCCCGATTATTGCTCAGTATATCAATCTGACATCGCAAAATTTAACGTCAATTTCAGATGAGTTCAGTTTTAAACAGTTTTTCAGTGATCGCAAATAAACCTCTTTTGTTGTCAGGTCGACATTTTGTATTCACTCACCGACTGCATCCTAAAAAGTGTTCGACCTCCACACACTGCGTTTAAGTTTTTTTTCCGCGGTTCGCGGGTCAGTGACGCGCACAGAATAATTCATCATTAAACCGTTTTCAACTGGTCAATACTGATTTTTCACCGTCGTTGTTTTCACCCGGCCCAGCGCCGCGGCGCGTCACGGTTTATGTAAGTCGGCACTTCCCACGCGGGCGCCGCGCGGGCCTGACGCGTCGTGCCCGTGCTCGTGCTCGTGCTCGTGCTCGTGCTCGTGCTCGTGCTCGCTCTAGGCCTCTAGGGGATCTCCTTTTACCGGCTGCTTCGGCAAATTCATCCATTCTCAACAGCTTTTATTTAATGTTTGAGATGAGATCTTGTTTAGTTGTTGAAATATTTTTTTACTATTAGGTTTTGGTTAATGATTTAAAGCACGTCAAAACAGCAGCTTGTATTATTCCAAACTGTAGGCTCTCCCATTGGAAGATCGGTCGTCTGATCTGACTGCGGGAATGACCTGATCCATAATCATTTCCGCTTCCGGGCCCTGAATATTGTCGAATGAAGTATCTGTGAAGTTTTTTCGGTTGTTTTGAGTCTGAGTTTGAGAATTATCTGCATTTGGGGGATTCGAAATAAAGAAATTGTTCCAATATTTGTATTATCTGCAAAAAATAAAATACTACCGCGACAATAAGTTATTCAAAAGCAAGTAAATACTAATAATTATCTAAAGATGTTGAAATTTTGCGTGATAGATTTTTATATTGATTGGAACAATATTCATCCATTGATTTCGTGTCTCGGTTGATTAATCGGTGTTGTTTAATCTGAGAATTGTGTTTGGTGAAATGAAGTCAATTTTACGTGCACAACCCAAAACCGTGACACTTTTAATTTATCTGGCAATACTGACCGAAAAAATCATCATTGTAATAGTAAACGGCCTTAAATTAAAAATAAAAAAAAACTACCACAAAAACATTTTCCAGATAAATGATACATTTCAATTAATTGTGTAACCGCGAGTTTTAATTGATTGTTTATACGTATATTCATTTGAGCATTGAAAATTCTAGTTAGAATATTGTAATAGAAACAGACGCTTACAACATATAATTATAATTAGAAAGGACGCGGAGTCGCGGGCTGAAAAGAGAACACAAATCTTGTTTTGGCAAGTCTCTCGCGCTGGGCCCCTGCAGGCCGCGAGGCTAGTGCACGCGGTAAGGCACCAGATTTATAGCCGCCAGGTGCCGAGTGATTTGATAATGCTTCCACCTTGATTTTTCTGGAAATTAAACTAATTTTGAATTTATCAAATACTAATCGACAGGTGATCACGTCTAAGAGAACATTTAGAGAATATCATTATTACTTGTTGATGGTTTTCATTTTAGTAAAGTTAGATTTACTTACAATAAAATATACTATTATTCATCGGACACGCTAACGGATGAGCATGTGCTTATAATTATTACTATCCCCTGACACTGGTTAAAACAATGTGTGGAGAAATGCTAAATTGAAACTGACGATAATAATTTTTCTTTATATTATGTCATATTATTATTAGATTTTCTTCGTTCTCGGGTGTTGTAGTGCGTTATACTTTGAATATTCCGACGTTTCTGTCCCGGTGCTGGGGGTCATCTTTAGTATTTTTTTTGTAAATTATAGCAGGAGATTCAAAACATAACGCAGCACAACACCGTGCACAAAGAAAATCTAATATAGACGGTTGCCAAATCCTACCAAAACATTTATATTATGATGAATAATTACAATAACGCATGCACGGGTGAAATACTCGCCATTTTTGAGGTGCCGCAACTTATTAGACAACTGAACTTTTCCCTATATACGTCACGGAGTGCCGGAGTTGAACGAGTCGACAGCCATTGCAATCGAACTGAACGCGCCCTTGACTCGCCAGGCAAGCCGGCGCCGGCGGAGCCCCGGAATGGCTCAGTGTGAAGGTATCCAGGCACCAATGCACTACGCGCAAACGCCTGGCCTATCAATGACGTAGTGCCTTTTCGCAACTTCTATTGTTTTTTATAAATACATTGATATTTTCTAATTCGCAATTGTATGATCCCATCAAATTAGTTTATCGTATTGCCAAATAGTTTGACTCGTGTTTCTTCATTCGGGCGTAGTGCATCTACTCATCACCGATTTGATATAAATTTCACGAAAAAAAGTCTTCTAGATATCATATAGTATTATATAACATAAATGTTTACATTTATATTATCTGAACGGGATAAATTATTTTTATATTATTTGTTCAATCGCAGTATCGCTCTGCAAAACCTTTTTATTTATGGTGTTATTTCGATCACTTGTGATCAATAGAACGAAGAAAAATAAAAATACAATTGAAAAAATCTGATAACGGGTCTTCTCGTCTTGACAACGTCCGGAAACAATTTTTTTAAATTATTTATTTCTCAGATAAAAATTGCACTGGGCACAATATTTGTTTGGTAAACGCCATCGGCCCTCGTCGCCAGAGCTCGGGCAGGCGGAGCGGGGCGGGCGGGCGCGGACAAGCGGGCGGACAAGCGGGACAGCGAGCCGCGGCCCGCGTCACAGCGTTTGTTTGTATATAAACACATTTAGAACATTTTTCCGGCGCGAATTGAACTTGGAAATCCGCACAGGAATAGCGCCGAAATTGACTTGTGTACTCGTTCTAGAGCCAAAAAATATAATGGCTTCTGGATTTATCTTTTGCAACCACGGCACGGACAGTGCCCTGAGTAAATACATTTTAATCATTTCACATTGTCATTATTTTTGCGTAGTGTCTGAATCATCTTCGGATCCGTCGATTTGTTTATTTTATTTTAAAACTAGTTTATATTTGTTCGGTGACGGTCGGACGCGGAGTCATCGAATGCGATGTCAGCCAGACGTCCAGCACGCGGGGGCTCGGATTCCTGCGTCGGCGAGCGGGGCCCGTCCGCGGTCGAGTTGGCTTCGCGCCCGATCTCGCGAGATGGAGATGTAATTTGTCAATACAATTTAAGCAAACACTTAAAGGCTAAAATATATTTATATTTGTTGCATCTTTTCTATTGGTAAAAGTTAGGATTGAGAAGTCATTTGGAAGAAAGAAGTAAAATTAAATAAAATGTGTACTAAAAATAGTTATACCGCTTAGTGAAAAAGATATTAATCTATTCCAAAAATGAATGCAAAATTGCGCGGTAACCGAGGAGCGCTACAGACGAGGATGGCCGGGAGCGCGGCATTTGAAGTAATTTCTTTGCAACACTCCTCGATCTGTGGTCTCGAACTGAGCAAATGCACACACAAAATATGTACAAAGGTATGGGTGAGATGCATTGCCAATTCCAATTCTTTAAATATATAAAATAATGAAATTGCACGGCAGTCATCCGTCACTGTCCCCCCAGCCCCGCGAGCGCATCCTTGACCCGCATCGCCCGCGCACTAATACCCCAGCGGGCCGGGCCTAGGAGCCGGGGCAAGCGCCAACTTTCACTCCGTTAGCCCTTTCATTGCTTCATTTATTGGTTTTTTTAATGTCTTATTCCATTGTCAAATATCAACAACCAAAAACCATTCAGTTCCGGAAATAAATAGTCGACAGCTGTAGCACCACCGCATACGTGTTTCGAGGGCGGATATACAGTGCATCTGAGTAATTTCTGGCCGGTAACTCGTCGGTCGTTTATTTTGGGTGTTCGTTAGTATGTTGAAATGTGATGTTTTATTGAATGATAAAGAGAAATTGTATTGAGTGGCGTCAAAACATTCCCTTCTGTAGTGACGACTGAAAAAGCCTTTCTTCAGTGAAATGTGTAATCCTATGTGGCTGTTGAAGAATCCAAGTCGCAATAAAGTTTTTTCGAGGCTCTCCAAAAAATAGCGCTCGCATCTAGAGCCCAAACGTTGGATTCAAAATAAATAAACATTTTCTTAGTTTCTTTGGGGTTCTTTGCCCATAAAACGAGAATTTTATCGCACTTTCAACTCAGCTGACGATTAATAGATTAACAGATCGTTGGAAATGCAATAGCGAGCACTCGATGGTTCGTCTGTGGTATGACCGGTGTGAACATCGTATTTTGTTCGAAATTCATTATGGTTGTAAATTAAAAAAGAAATTAATTAATTAGCCACGAATATTTATTATCGCTGCATTGCCTCTGCCATTTAAAAATACAAGCGCTCGGCGAGCCGTGTAGTTCCCGCAGATTCGGCGCGGAAGATGATTTATTTTCATTCCCGGAATAAGAGTGTTCCCTTTGAGAAATAATGAAAATGTTCGGCGTATCATTTATCAGCCACACCTGCCGGCCAGGACGCGCGGCCAAATAGCCTTACACGCATTTCAAATAAATTTCATACGAATATGTCAGGATGATACGTGAAAAATGATTCGAGTCGCCTCCTTCTCGAATGATAGATTCGTCCGTCGTCATTCGTGATTGACGTTTTTGTCTTCGTATTTTTCAAACGGTCGTTAATTATTGTGAGTATAAATGAAATTATTGCGTTTTAAGAGCTACGATTGTGCGGTTATTCGGTGGAAAGTTGGCAAGGTACGAAACCATTAAAAGTTTTTGAGTACTCGAGAATATGTGTTCACCCAAGGTTAATATTTATTTTTTGTTGAGCATCTCGAGTTGATAGTGAAAGTTACATCACCTGAGGAAATTTTTTTCAATAGACACATTGGAAACGGAAATTTTTTTTTTGAAGTATACTTTAGTGGATTTTAAGTAATTTGTATTAAAAAAACAAAACAATAATCTAATCTGCATCATTTTCATTTTTGCTATTTTTGTTACAAAAATACGTACATCCCTGTTCTTGTTTATTCATAACGCATTTATTTTTTACTTAAAATAGAAAACACCAATATGAATAGAATAGTTATCCATATATATTTTTTTAATTAATCATAGTGCATTTGAATGTTTCAACCTAAAATTATTCCTCCTCACTGTTCACTGAAAATTGTTCTCACTCAACGGGTATAAGTAAAAAGATGAGATATTTTGATTCTAGTATAGCATCATTTGTAAACAAAAACAGATGGTCGCTTTTATCAACCGATTGTATTGATAATTTTGGACTTTCTTTCTTTTTAGCAAATACATATTTTAGATAGAAGGACCTATCAATGTAGTGATAAAAAGTAGGTTCGCTTATCATAGTGTGTACCGGTCGTCTCTCGTGGGTTGCGTCAACACTATACCAATTACTTATATATTTTTGGATAATTTCTATTTCAATCCGGACTTGAATAAAATTCTGTCGTAAACATTAGAGAAAGTATCGGAAAACCCACGACAACCCGAGCGAATTATTCCGAGTGCCTCGAGGTTATCCTCGGCTGCGATGTAAATACGGAAATACCGAAGTCGGCGAAACACCGGCGGGCGGCTTTCTCGACTCTCTCCCGCCATTCGGGAGCGGTCGCTCTGAAACCGGATACTCCCGGAGGCGCTGCCGGAGGTCGGGCGAGTCTTCCTCCCTCCGCTTCCTCCTGCTGCGGCACCGGCTCCGACCGAACTGCTTTTTTAATGTCACTCGTAAACAAAACAAAAGGAATGAATCTCTTATTTTTTAAACTCTAGATATTCAAGCGGGAAAACTCCTCGCCTGCGCCGGCCGCCGCTGTCGCGCGGCATCCTCCAACAAGAAAAACTCATTTTCATCGAATAGGAATCGAGAGATATTTCAGTACATCGTGATAAATTTATTTTGGAACTGTCGCAACGCATCTCCGGGCGAAACTAAAGCGAACGGAAATCATGCGAAATCACCTCGAAACTCGCGCGCGGGCCTGAGTGGGCAGGAGCGGGCGCTCGGCAAGGCACCACCACCACCACCACCACCACGCAGGACACCACCCGAGCTGACCGCCACAGGGCAGCGCGAACTTCCCGCGGAACTTTCACAACTTTCAAAAGCACTATTATATTATTTCAAATATATTTTGATATTATTTTTTGTCGCCTGTTATCGCGGGCGTCTCCGGATCTCGCGCTCGTGTCGTCTCGCTTCGAGTCCGGCGTCTGGAATTTTCCCGGCGCGATCGGCCCGTCGGTATTTCTGTACCGGCGGGCTGGAGCCGCGGGGGAGGGGGCGGGGGAGGGGGCCGGGGCCAGGGGAAGGGGCAGGGGCCGGGGGAGGGGGCAGGGGCCGGGGGAGGGGGCAGGGGCCGGGGGAGGGGGCAGGGGCCGGGGGAGGGGGGCGAGGCTAGGCCCGCCCGCCACCTGCCGGCGACGCTCCGAGGCTGGCCGCCCGGCATGAATGGCGTCCGATGACGGGGGAATTTTTCACATTTACGCCGAACGCGGAAAATTTAGAACGCAAGGCGCGAAGCTCCCACTCGCCTGCTCCGTGCACTCGTCCGCTTTTAGAAAGCTCATAATAAACTCCGACTGCTTTAACTTTGTTACCAGCTTTATCCGCGATGAGGACAGTCGGTGGACGATCTTCATGCCCCGTCACGGCTGCGCTTCTTCCGAAGTTTCAGCTCACTATGGAGAATATTATTTGGAATTTCAATATTCTGTTGGTAATTGTTTTTTTAACGGGAAAACAAAATTTTGAAAATTATCATTCTGGGAACGGGTTATGTTTTTCCCGTTCAAAATGAAGTCTCTCTCGGTTGAGTTCTTTTAGAAAAATGAAGTCTTTTAAATTTTATTAAAATAAATACAAAATTCGTAGTTATTTTTTTTTTATTAAATAATTTTTGTACAAAAATAATATACAATTCATAATTAAATAGTCTCAATGCGTAACGGCAAGTATTGAAGCACTGAAAGTTCGTCGGGTTTGTGAATTATTGAAGTGAAATCGAATGCGTGTATATAAATATATCTGGCGCCTACGCAAATGCACCTTTACATTTTTGCACTTTCATAAGCTCGAGACGCCCACTCGTGTGCAGCTCGCATCCAATCGGGGAAACGTACTCCGGTGAGGGGTGACTTCAGAACGGCAGTCTCCCGTGTGTCACCCGAAAAGGGGTGTCATTGCTTCCGGACTTTAATTACCATTAATTTCAACCCAAGAGGTTTTATTAGTTTTGAAGATCCAGTATTATTGATTATTTTTATTATTTTTGTTTTCCAGATAAAATATCAAATTCCCTCTCGAAGTACGAGTACACCCGTAGTAATCTCAAAAGGAAAATGTTCCGAGAGGGACAGTTCGAGCATCACAGGTAACTCCAGCACTAGTACTTCTTCTCCTTATCCAAAGGAAACGCCGGCTTCTTGGCGACCTTCTCCGCGCATTCCGTGACGGGCACGTAGCCCGGGCGGGCCGCCTGCTCCACGGGCGGGGGGCACGGCGAGAAGTGGTCCCACGTGTTGATCTCCCGCCACAGCGCTTCTCCCGGGCACTCCGTGGGGCGCGTCTGGCGGTGGCCCAGCAGCGTGTAGTCGGGCCTCACCAGCCCCCGCGCCACGCCCAGCGAGATCAGCTCGTGCACCGCCCGCAGCTGGCCTTCCGGGGGCAGCTCGACTGGCCGCGCAATCGATTATTAGGGCGGTTGTTTATTTTCGAACAATTGAATTCACAATCAAAATAACCTTATTAATAAATATATTTTTGACAGTAGGGGATTTGTATCATTGATATCGTGAATCATAAATGTATGTACAAATATATAAATATTTGTTTGCAAACTTACTCTGCCAGTCTCCCAGGACGCAGATTCCGATGCTCTTGTCGTTGTACTTGGGCGCGTGGGCCCCCACCCTGTCCCAGCCGCGCCCCGCGTACACGCGGCTGTCGCCCCCCACCAGGAAACTAAAATTTACAGAAGAGTCCTTCAATTTCTACTAGGAATTCAATGCAATAGGGATTTATTCAACGAACTACTGCGATAAATCGCAGTTTATGGGAAACTGCCAAAAATGTCATACATTCTATGACTTATCATTTTTAGTGATGTTATTCAAATTAAAGCTCCACGGCCCGGGAAGGCCTCGGAAGCATCGGCGAGCGCCCCCGCGCCTCACCTGTAGCCGATGTCGTCCCAGCCGTTGCGGTCCATGTGCATGTCCTGCACCTCCCTGGTGGTGTTGGCGCAGGTGAGGTTGCAGGCGGGCGGGATGTAGCTGTGGTGGATGATCACGAAGGGCACGGGAGTCGGCATGGACTGCCAGCCGCGCGGCTCGCGCGCGCCCCACTCCTCGCGGCTCACCATGGCCACCGCCTCGTCCCCCTCCTCGGAGTCCTCGCCGCTGTACAGGGCCTCCTCGCTCGTGTCATTATCTGAAACGAGAATTTCAAATTCAACATTTTGTATTTTTAAACGACGTCTCCGAAGAGCAGGCCGGGTTTCATTTTTGGATCATGATTTTGTTTTCTTAATGTTTAAAAAAGCTCTATCACACTAATTGTGAAAAAAACTAGAGTAAATAGATAATAAACAGATTTTGAGAAATATTGTAAAAATAATATTGTGTTGAATGTACGCATTTTTAAAGATTCACAAGTAGAAATCGTTTTATTGTGTTTTATTTAAAGTGAATAATGAAGAAAAAAAAACAAAAATGTGCCAGAAATGCTCGATTTAAGCAATGACAGTGAATGTTTACTCGCTATCCGATATTTCAAAGCAGTCAACAAGGATGAGTCGTCGAACAGTCGCCTTCAAAGCTCCTGTGCTGCTGTCGACAGTGCCAGGTTCGAATTTCTGTAATTCCTGTGCTGTAATTTTCGGACCATTTTTTTCTAATAATCTTATGGCTGTTCTGAATACCTTCAATGCTTTTATTTTCAATCGCTCTGCATATTTTTAGTTATTAGCCAGGAAAAAAACAGGGAGCTCTCACCTCTAGAGCAGCTGACATCCAAATCCATTATTAAAAAACACAAAAACAGCACTCGCAAAATACAATAAAGTCCCATTTGAAAAGCACCACACACCGATGACAAGGCGGGCTCGAGGAGTCTGGCAGACGCGGCCCCGCTCTGACCGCTCCGTCCGCTCACTTCGCGGCTCCGCCTCCTCGCCTCCTCGCCTCCTCGCCACCTCGCCACCTCGCCTGGCGCCCCGGCCTGGCGGAGCGGGTGTTCCCCTTTCAGCCGAGAGCTGTCCACGCATTCATTCATCGAGTGGAATGTCCACAGATTCCCGCAACCTTGACTAATGAAGGAGATAGCGTTTATCGTATAAGTTGTTATATTTACGTATTAATTTTTTTGCGGTGACCGCGCGTCTCCAACGGGGTACAGTATTTAATTTGCCTAAAAGTATTTTCCAGAGAGTTTTCCTTTTTTGCTTATTATTATTATTTTCTTTTACGACACTTTTGATGAATCGGTTTGGGCAACGTGCATGTTCATACTCAAAATATTAATTTTTTATTTTTAAGAAAAGTTATAAATTCAAACAATTAATAAATTTAGATAATATATTTACAAAATATCAATTGTATTTTAAATGTTTACTTCGTCAAAGCAACTACGTTGTTACTGTTTGCGATGGCATAGATGTATAAAATAATACTACAGATTTGTGTCGTGTGAATTATACGGTTACAATACCAGCATTTAGTTTCGATTTGATCTAATGATTTGAATTTGGGAGTTTTAAAAAAGTTACATTAGCATAATAATGGTTATTAAATGTTATTTTTTATAATTCCTACATGGGTGTGAATATCAATCGTAACGCGGTTTTTTTATTAGTAAAAAACTGAAAATTGAATCTTCTAAGCTTTTTTTCGATCGACTTTTCGATCGATTTTTTACTCGGCCAGTCCAGCGCGCGGTCACCGCGGCGGGGAAGCACCTGGCACCGTGCACCGCTGCTGACCCCCGCGATAAAAGCTGTGTGAACGATCCTCGTTACGTCATGACACTCGAATCATAAATTATGGCTTTTGATTCTTAGAAATATGCAAATACGTCCAGTGAAAGGAGAGTTTGTTGAGTGCCAATTTTCGTGGCTCACGAGGCTTTTGGCGAGATACAACCTCCTGCTCTTCCCGTAGAAATTATCAGTTTTGCATCATCGTCTCTGTTTTATTATTTTATTGGTACTCAGAAGGTATTATCAATAGTTAATAAATATCTAATAAATGTTTGGCTATCAAGCTCAATCGCTGTTCCAGACGCGATACTGCTTAAGCTATTTAATCAAATACTATTCATATTAAACTCGATTTTTTTCCATCTTCTTATGAATGATTTTACGATTTATAACTTTGTTCAATATAATTAATATCAAACAAATAATTAACCTTAAATTTTTTTTAAAAGATTTTGTACTATTTACATTATGTCAGTACATGTTGTTTTTTAAACAAATTGTAGGCGTATTGTGCGTACGTATTGTAAACCTAATCCCATCATTCATAAGTATTACCCGCGGGGACTTTCAGTGACGGTTCTGTGGACCCAGCCACTCGGCCAACAACCTAACCAAAATCTTTTGAAAGCGAATGATTTGTAACTTTAATGATTGTCGAATATCTCGTACTATCGATACAACAATTTAAATGTAGGACGTTCATATTATTTTCGTTGTTGAATTTTATATCTGCATTTGATAAGGCAATCTTTTTGCTATAACTATTAGTCATAAATATAAATAAAAGCGGTTATCATTATCTTATTGTTTATCCATGAAATAGAAAATGGATTCGGTAATTTATCAAAAGTTTAATAAAATACACATCGAACTGTTATTATTTAGTGAAAAGTATGGAAATAAGATACTCTTCGCTTTTCTACGGCAACGCAGTAGAATAACATTTTAATTATTCTTGGAATCACTTTGAATGAAATAATGATTGTTGTTTTACATGCAGAGATCCCTTCTTCGTACATTATTTATGGGCGCTCTAATCGGCCGCTCTGCCTCGCTTGATCAATCATATCATAACTCATACCCGGCGATCACTGCTTCCGAAAACATTCTTCTTGCTGGCGTTGCGTACTAGCCATAATTCAAAACAAGATTAATGTAAGCAGTTATTTTCCCAGTCAGGATTTTATTTGTACGTCGAATCGTCTTAATTTATTGCAAATTAAATTTTCGTTATGATTTATTTCAAATGTAGATAACTACTGACGCTGTGTAAGAGTAGTTCGTCTAATAAGCCCTCACTTTTTGGTATAAACAATTTCACAGCTGTGACCAGAAATTATCGGGTCCTAGCTAGATACAGATATTTGTATCAGACGAGAATGTTGTATTCGAGTACCCGAAACTGATTTAGGATTTCAGCGCACTAGCAGCTGACGATTATCACATTAACTTTATATTGTCTCCACGTTCAAAAGATAATTGAAATAATTAGAAAAAAGATCGACATCTGTTGCATGTTTCTGAGATTGCCTCGTATATAACAAGACAAGTGCAGCGAGCCGGACTTAGCCGCAGGTGCTTGCTATAATTGCTGAGCTCGCGACCTTCCGTGCTCGCACTGGCCGCGGTGAGTCGAGGCTCGAGGCTCGAGGTGGTGAACTTGCAGCGGGGGAGTAGACGCAGTCCGCGGCGGGACTCCTCTCCCGCCTCACCACCTCACCACCTCACCACCTCACCACCTCACCACCTCACCACCTCACCACCTCATCATCTCACCACCTCACCGCCTGCACCCCCCGCCAGCCCAGTGCGGCTGCAAGAGGAGTGCCCGTGTTACTTGGAAATAAGTGTGCTAATTTCCCCCTTTTATGTATTTATTTTTAATCACGGGTAATCCCTGTTTCAGTTGTGATTGTGACAATGTTTATCTATAGTAAATACACTAACAAAAGTATTTGATAAAAATAAAATTGTAATACATCTGGATTCATCATGATTAAAAAAAAAAAACATCTTTCTCGTAACATCGAATCTCCTTCGACTAATCTGATATAGGCGTGAGCTCAATAGCATCAGTTTTGAATTCATCTGTCGAAAAGGGAATCGAACTGGGGACTTCACAATCAAGCGATCTAACCTTATTTAAATATTTTTTTATTTAACTGAAGAATCGAACACTCGATCCCAATGGGATGCAATGAAAGATAGTAAATAATTGCTGCATAAGAATATGCTTTTTTCTGTTACCAAGAGGGATGACCTACCTTATCTTATACGATACATTTCTGCTTGGAATCTTATCAATGTCAAATGTTATGGGGTGTCATACTCCAAAACGACGAGTCATGATATCTGCAAACAAATAATATCAATTGACGTAGTAAATGAAACCCAAACACGAACTTCCATAGAAGTTCGGTGGTCCTCGTTGCGGTGACGATTAACTGCGGGCCAAATGCGTCACTAACGAGACTGCGTGGCCTGGCTAGATGCATCGTTAGTCACTTTGGGTTTTCTATGCTCAAAGCATATTTATTAACGCTATGATTATAAGCTTACATTGGAACAGTATCGTTTTGTAATAGTTAAATATATTATTATTAAAATATACAAAAAAATCACAATAATCCCGCTTTTTGTACTCCGGTTATTTGATAAAGTAAACAAACATGCTATTGCACAAGCAGTTGAAATAACACGAATAAGCAGCTTTTTGCATTTGTTGATTTTGATTGAAAATTGGACACAGTATAATTGAGCGATAATGCAGCACATGCTCTTTGTCGAGAAGTACCGTGAGTTTCAAAGTAATTGTATATGCAAATGCAAATTATATACGCACATATAATATCGCACTATTGGAAAAGTGACGCAGCGACTTTCTAATACCTTCCTACGCCCAAACATGAATAATATAAGTATCTTCAAGGTCGGAAAACTATTTTACCATGTTTCCACACTCGAGAGATAAGCCGCGACTAGCGCCGGGCCAAGGCCGCGCGATTGATTCACATTTGACACGAGACAGTTCCTCCGAACACCCGCTCTGGCATTATGTCATTGTTAATTGGACTTATCTGGCGACCTGCACACGGAAGGTGCAAAGTCATTAAAACTCACTTACCATTGTACTTGTGTCATATGTGTTGATGTCCATATTATATTTAAATGTCATCAATTTTAAATGTGCTTATTATTTATATATTTTCCGAATGAAATGAGATTTTTATCATTAATTAGCGGTTAGTGTATATTTTTATATCTAGAAGATCCCGTCTTTCGATAGTAGATTATAATCGTCTATATGATTTTATTTTTTCTAAGAATATTAATCGACAAAATTGTAAATGGTAAACATTCATCCAATAAAACAGCGCTTGAGCCATTCTTTCCAAAACATTTTTTCAATACTAGTAAATATACGTTAAATCAAAATTAAGTTATGTTAAAACTATTTTAATTTTAATTATTTTGTTTTGTAAAATGCTTTAATAATTTTTTACTTTTTCTACCGTACTTTTTAGTTACATGTTTTATAAACTATATTTTTTTGTATTTTTTTTCTTTGTAAATTATATTATATTACTCTTTCTTGAATTGGCAATGTTGGCTGTTCGAGTTATATCAATTTGTTATTCTGTAGTAAATTATTTTTAAAAAAGTAAAAATGTTTATGTATTTACGCAAACTATAACTTTCTATGACGTATTTCGGTGGACCGTGTGTAGTAATATTATCGTAAAATTATTCATGCATTTCGAAGTAAGACAAATAAGCGGTTTCTAATATGCGATTTTGTCGATACATCCATGCAGTGTGTTTGGGGAATCCGTGTTGATTCAATTTATCAACTCCTCCAACTCGTGCGAATATCTCCACCTATCCCGAATAGTCTTCTGCCTTTACCCAAATTGAAGCTTTGCACGTTGCTAATGGTTATGCGTGAAATCCGATTGAGAAAAACTCTCGATGAGTTGTGCAGCATCAGCCTGACCCGAGGACTCTGGTAATGTTGGTGAGGCGGCCTATGACGCCGTTTGTGCATTTAAGGCTGCCGGTCTACTTGCTTAAAATAAGATATACTTTTTACGGATACGTTTGTTGCTTATGGTAAAATAAACAATCAACATGTTTTTCACGAAAAACCAGGTATTATGTAAAATTAAAAAAATAATTGTTGTTCTTCTCGAAAGAAGTGCTGGGTGAAAAGATCAAATATGAATGTCTCAATTTTGTGTTTCAAAAAATCTACACTTTTTGTATTTCGCAGCAATTGAATTCAACCCAGACAAGATGTCAGTTCTGTGGTTAAAATCGTGGAACTGAATTTGTTAATTATTTAACTGATGTGATTTGGGCTTATTGTTGTTGTTTTGTGCGGGTATTGCATGCGTCTATATTTATTGAAAAATAAATATATCTTTTAATGTTCAGCGATGAGGTATTTCCGCCAGTAAGTTGACCCGCGCATACCTCGTTTATTACCAGGTACGTTATGCGTAAATACTTTTTAAAATGTGAAGAGCGCTCATCACCATGACAACATCACGTGCTTGCTGCGCACCACGTGCTGGAAACGTTCGCTAAGAATCACACAATAACGCTAAATCACTTTTTGAAACGGATGTTTCATATTTCTTGATTTCCTTCTCGTCCACCACTTATTTCGCACGGATGAAATATTGCCATATTTGTGAAAAATAATACAATAAAATTGCAGTGAAACCTGATTATCATCTATGAAGTATATTTGCGGCGGTGACGAATAATCGAAAAGGCGGAAAATGGTGTTGGTAAAGTCAAAATGACCAAAAAATATGTGATTCAATTTTCTCTTAAAGTACTACCTTTTTATCGAAAATTCAAAGCTATTTCTCCTAATCCTGAACTATTCAGTTTCTTTCTGGCGGCACTGCTTCATTCACGGCGACGCGTGCTCTGTGCTCGTGCACGCTGAGGGATGGATCATCCACAGTAATCACTTCATTACGATTGTTTTTTTTGCGAATTAGTCGGCCATTAGAATTGAATAGCCTGCGTGCGTCGCCAGGCTCGAGGGATTCGAGTAATCTGCTATAGAGGACAGACGAATTTGAACGTCATTCTCTATATTTATTTTTATTCACTGCAGTGTTTTGCCCAACTCTGTTTATTAAAGTATTTTTTAATAGCACTCATTCGTTATTATTGTACAATAAAAAAACAAATCTACCTATATATGCATGCATGCGAATGATTTTTTTGCTTTTTCAAGATTCGTTACAAGCAATAGTCTGGCGGTACAATAGCAAAATTAACGGCAAGTTGCAATCGCGATTCAATCAATGGGTATATCAGCCGAAATTCCACATCCTTGCATACAGGTACACAGCTGCTTCCTATCGTCGTTCATCGCTCAGATTTCTCAGGCGCCGCGCCCCGCTTCGGCACTCGCCAGTTTCAGGCATCGACTTGTACAAGATTGTCTATTTTTACTATTTTATTATTCATATGGTTTGCGATGTTTATTTTAAAATAAAATGCCGTTTCGTCTAAAAAATTATCACGTCTCGTGGATGAATATTTTATCGATTATCTCCTTCAGATTAGGCGCGCAGGCCGCCCGTTATCGAGCGTCAGCTCGGGAAAAATCAAGTATTGGCAAATATCTGCCAACTCGTCAGTACTGGTTGCTTCTGTAGTAATCTTCAAATAACTTAGTCACCAGTCAAAGTGTTTAACTCGAACATTCTCGCGCAGTCCATGCAAGCGTGATCAAATTTTTAAGCTCATAATCTTGGACTCACGAGGACTATACCTTCGATAGAAAAGAACTCGGGTGAAAAAAATAATGGCAAATTAAATTTAAAATTATGAAAGTATTTTTACTATTAAATTATGAAATGATAGCAAATTAGCGTAGCTCTATAGTGTCCTCGTTGTGTGGGATTTTTTTTTATTCTCAACGTAAATATATATTTTTCTTTAATTTATTAGAAAAATTAACCGCTGAACTCGTACATGTATATGTACTGCCGTAAAAATAAGGTTTATTTTTTTTTCGAAACTATGCATTGTTTCTGATATTATTTCAAATATACCTGTCAGTAGTAAAATATAAGTAGTTATAAATAATTTTTATAATTATAGATATTTTAATGTAATTATTTCTTTAGATTCGCGTGTTTAAATTTCGAGAAGTGTGGTGTGTTTAAGTGATAGAGAGGGTTCTCACTTTGTAATTGTGAAAGACACGGGTCAATGGTTTATTTCGTACAAAAACAATTTTATTTTTTTGGTTTCAATACTCACGTCGTCCTCCATTTAAGGGTGGTTAGATATTAGTTTTATGTTACAAAATTATTTTATTTCTTCAATATTTTTTTAAGTTTCAAAGGTATAGTTTTATTTTTAAGAGCTCCAGAGACATTATGTCTATGTTTATGCATTATATTTTTGATTATTAATCCCTTTCATTCCAATATTAATAGTTCTAAACAAAATGCGAAAAAAACTGTTATTCAACAGTTTTAAATACTCGTAGTTCGGCAGCTTTTTAGCTACTAAAATATTCAAAAATATATTTTAATTCATTTCGCACAATGAACATATAATAATTTATTAAAATAAAACGAATTGTTAGTGTCACTAATGCATTGATGCATTTCCACGTCCTTGGTGGAAATCCGACATTTCCACCGCCACAGCCACGCCGCCCAAGCTGGCCACCGCGGGCGTGATCTCGATTTGGTCTTCGATAACCTCCGATTTTTTTTATTTACCTGTGCTATAACGAATAATAGAATGCTTTTTATAAAATCTGCCGTCATTATATTAAAGTTGTCTCGATATAATGTATTTTTAATAAACTTAATAACATAATAATTAGTTCGACGTTTTTTTCAAATATACAAATCTATATTATATATATATATATATATATATATATATATATATATATATATATATATATATATATATATATATATATATATAAAAATTATCCATTTGTATCTACACGTTCAATATCACTTTAAACCAAATCATCTTTGACCAAACTGTGGGTCTAATCACGTATAAATGAATTTTAATAATGACGGCTAGAACATGAACGGTGGCTTGTGTTCATAAGGAGGACATTTTGAAAAAACAACTTAATATTGTTTTTAAAATGTTTTTGCTCTTATCTGTCTCGTGGCCGCTCATCGGCTGCGTTTTAAAAATAAAAATTAATTCTTGCGGATGCATATTTGCAAAGAAACACTGCAAGCTGTTTTAATATTATGATAAAAATATTTTTATTGTTTGTTTTTCTGGTAGAAAAGATGAGCTGGAAACCTGTCGACGGATCTCTGGACGTTTCGGTTGTGACTTTTTGAAGGCGGATGTATTTGTAAAAATATTTTCTTTAAGTGTTTGACTCGGGGACTGAATTTAGTGATATTTCAAACCGATAAGTTTCCAGCGAATACAAATATTCCCGCCAGTAAAATAAAATGAAATTTTAAACGAATCGCATGAAAAACTCGAATCGTGAATTACTAATTGTTAAAATTATGCTCCAGTTGGTCATTCAAGCCGCAACGTCAATCGATTGATGAAAATGAGTCGCATTTTTAACGTCGACGGGTTCACCAATCGCGAGGAAACGTTTGATCGAAAAGAGAATGAAACCGATCGTGTCGGACGGTGCCGAGTGAGAGCCGACGGCGGCGGGTACTGACCGTCAGCTCCCGGGGGCGCAGGCTCGCGCAGCTTGAGGGCGTAGGTCCCCCCCAGGACGATCGCCGCCGCCGCGCACAGTGCCACCACCCACTCCTTCATCGCGCTGATTGCACTGATCGCCCACTTCTGCACATCTGCGCCTATATACCCGCCCCCCCACTCATTACATGCGCTTGAACAAAGCAACGCCTTTCAGTAGCTCCGAGAGTATTATCGAAAGTATCAGGATCGTCTACTTTTGGAAGTGAAGATAGTCAGGTCTGTTTCCATACATTCAATAGTCACGCTTCCCTTTCGATCGTCAAGGTCGCAGACCAGCCGTTTACTCCCTCCCGTGTAATCTGTCATTTCGTCTTCGACTGTGATGCGCGGGGAGACGATTTATCTTTTCTAAGGCGATACCTCGATACGGTCGATCGAGATTGCGGATCGTTCTTATCTGCTTTTAAAATATTTTGTTTACCGCTCGAGTGAATGGGATACACTCAGTTTAGTAGTAAATACTCTTCTACTCATATTTCTTATCATTCGAGTACTCGTTAGTCATAATTAATTTAATTCGCGTTTTTAATACGCACTGATCGTTGGACTGGATTTATATATAAAATTAATATTTTGACGTTAAAGACTTCAAGAAAATATAACGTTATTTCTCAACACCGAATCTTATTAATTCGGGAGAACGGGTATTATTAGGATTGGAATAAAAAAAGGTAACCGAAACATGATTAAGATTGAACGTTTATTATGGAGGTGAGGTAAAATTAAAAAGAAAAAAAGTTGCGAATCATCGAGTATAAAAATAATTTTAACGGGTCAACGCATATTTTCCAAATCCAGAGAAAACAGCTCTACATTATTTTTGCAGCGCCCACATTTTTGTTAAAAACTAATTTTGATGTTATTCAGTCTTCATTTTTGCGGCAGGACAGGGCATCGCAGTCATAAAAAAATATTATATTAGTACATACATATATATGTATTGGACTCGATATGAATTTTTTTAACCAATATTTCTTTTACTCGGAGCATTCTGCATTACACAAATCACAATAACATCCGGACAACGATTCAAATCGATAATTGAATAACATCAAAATTGAAGAATGGAATATTCAATATGTTTTTTTGTAGTAATTGTTGAAGATGTACGCGGCTGCGGGCCCGCTTCCCTCGGGGCCGATTCACTTGTGCCACGTTATTTTATTAATTATTCTCAAAAATTTCTCATAAGAAAAAAGTGATTGCGGGTAACGGTCATTTTCATACGGACAAAGGAAATCATTAAGCTCGTAATTTTCTCGACTGTAAATCGCTTTTTGTAATCGACGTTTTCGAACGTCGAATGCCGGTAATGTGAAATAATCTTTTCACATGGTTATTAATCACCGATCAACACCTCTGATAGCCCCGGTGTCGTGAAATTAGTTTCGCAACGGAAGTCCTTCTCGGCCGGCGGCTGACTCAGTTTCGGATTTGAAAGTTCGGGAGGCGGGAATCACCGCCGCGCGGCCCCACCTCATTCGAATAAGTTAAGGTCAATCCTCAAAGTATAGTTTTCGGAAGAATACGTCCGTGCATGTAAAAATTGAATACAACCCGACTCGTGTGCAGGATGATCCGCGCCGGACAGTCGGCGGCCGTGGCGGCGAGCCGTGCGCGGGAGCGGGAGGCCGCGGCGGCGGAGGCGCGGAGCGAGCTGGCCGCCTACTGGGCCCGCCGCGTCCCCGGCCTGCCCGAGCGCCTCACCTGCCGGGCCTACGTGCAGCAAGCCGAGGCGGACGCGCGGGCGCTCATGGCGCGGCGCGAGAGGACCAAGTGAGACACACCACCGGGGGGGTGGGGGGGAGGGGGTCACCCCCCACCACCCCCCACCACCACCACCTGAAGTGAACTTTGAATGAACTCTGAACTTACAAATCTGTCTGTGCCGCAGGAATTTGGAAGAGCGAAAAAATAAGTTACTGCTAATGATGCATTACGAGAACATGGAAATACAAGAACAGTTGAAGATCGCTTCTGCACAAGCGAAACTCTGTAGAAAGTCGTGGGTACTTTTGTTAGCATTTTTGGTACGGTGGTAATTTTTCAATTTTTGTCCCCCGTTGAGTATCGCTTGGCAATATTGCAGGACGTATCTCCACGCGGTGCCGACATCCACGCTCCGCGAAGTGAACTTGGGAATAAAGGCCAAGGAGGACGAGCGCCGGAGGCAGGAGGCGGAGATCAAGCTCTACCATCGGTGGAGGGCCGACCGGCCCGTCCTCAGGGAAATCGAGTCCGCCCGGCAACACAGGGAGCTGAAGTGCGCTTGGTGAGTTACTGCAAGCCTCGTTGCGAGTACTCCTTGTTGGAACGTGAAGTACACGAAGTTTGGTCGTTTCGCAGGATGGATCAGATCATTGAGAAGGATGATTCTAAGAAAAGAGAAGAAGAAAATTTGAAGAAGATTCTAGAAGATAGAGACAAATACTTAAAGCGGCAGGAGCAAAGAGAGAATGAGGATAAGGTGTTGCGCGAAAACAAGAAGAAGGTAGTGAAATTTTGTTTGTTATTTTGGCTATTTGATATGAGGGAAGTAGGTTTTTTCTAGAAACCCCGTGCAGATAGAAACTCAGCTGTAGAAGCCCTATTATAGAGTTTTGTTATATTCAGAAACATATTAGATCCGTCCATCCGTGGAAATAAATTTTAACAATAAATCAAATAAAAGTAACAATTGAGACATCCGAAATTAAAAAATCGTAAAGATCACAGGGTACTCAGCTATACATCGGCAGTTCTCGAATATTTGTCAATTAAATATGAGGTTAATGTTTCTAATTGTCTTATTATATTATCTGCTATTCTAGTTAAAATATATGACTCCTTAGTATTATTGAAAGTGTGCACCTGAATTTATATGAGTATGAGAATCTTGATTGAATGATTCAATGTTTGGAACAGGAGCTCAATGACCAATTATGTCAGCAAATTGAGGACCTCCGTGCATCTGAGGCTACAGTAGCTGGATTGCGCCGCCAGGAAGAAGCTGAGAGAGAGCTGTTGCGTGTCATATTAGTCGCTGAAGTGGCGCGAGGCGGAGCCGCCCAGCGCCGGGCAGCTCAAGGCACGGCTTTGGGAAATATGGCCCTGCATGCGCGCCGCCTTAGAGAGCGTGCAAGGCGGGCCTCTGCAGACCTGGAAGCTGACTTACAAGAGCTGCAAACCATTATGGATACCGTTTACCAGGTATTACTAGTAAAATGTTTTTTTTTTGAGTATTAAAATCTTATGGCAATATTGTATTCATTGAAATGAAATTTGTAATAACCTATAGAAACTTTTACTGAAGAAGTTAGGAATTAATCAACTAAAACCTACCGATATGATAGCTCTTGTCTGGTATTTCTAATTCATTTTTACGAATAGCAACATTCAAGCAGTGTATATGAAATCCTCATGATTGAGAAAATGTTCTGATTGTTTTGTACAAGATTTGAATGAGCAATTCGTCTTATCTTAATATTGCAGGACGCTGAGATGAAGGCAACAGTGAAACAGGAATGGCGAGTGATGTTAGAATCTGCTCGAGAAAGTATGGAGAAACAACGCAATGTTGAAGCAATGAGGCAGAGGATGCTGCAGGACGCAATGGACGGTGAAGCTAGGGCCCTTTATCAGAAACAAGAGAAGGTACATTACAGTCATAAATAATTTTGAATGAGTATTTTTCGAAGTGTTTTCTATAAAGTCTTGAGGCTGTATTTTTAAGATTTGGCAGCAAGAACACACTTCACGTCAATCACTGCTGAATGAAGTGCTCTCAACACTAAAGATGCAAGTGAAAGCCAAGCTGGAGGAGAACCAGGAGCAACAGAGACAGAATATCCACTATAGAGAAAAGATGCTGATTGATATAGAAGAAGCCACTAAGCAGTTGGAGGAAAATGAAAAAACGAAAACAGTAGGCCACATTTCATTACATTTATTTAATTATTATTTATTTTCATTTGGTTATTGGTGATAAATTTTAATTGATATTTCAGCACCTGAAAGATAACATCAATATGATGAACAGTATGCAAATCAAAACCAAAGAGATGGAAAAGGAGGAGAGGCAAAATGTTGAGAGAATGGAAACTGAGAATACCTTCAGGGAAGCTGCTTTGGAGGAAGAAAGATTACGTAATGAGATTATTAGATTACAAAGAGAAAACTGTGGATTCCAAATCCACAGAAGGCGAAAAGCTGTATGGTGACATGCAGCTCCATGCTGATAATTTGATTTAAGCTAGTGTTTTTGTAACAATAATTATGTAAGTTACTATATATGACTAATTATTACATTTATATAATATTTCTAAAACACCAAATTGTAAATCAAATAATATTTTGACACTCAAGAAATTCACCACATTTGATGATAAAATTGACTATGAAACATGAAAACAATATTTTGTTTGATTATTTTTTATTGAATGAATCAGTGTCCCCGGTTACTCTTTCTCTCGTAGTATCTCTGCAATGCTTCATTGAACAATACACCCACAGTCCTCTTCATCCAAATATCTATCTTAGGTTTTACTTTCTCAACTTCATTGATGGCTTCCTTCTTATCAACAGGTTTTTCAGTGATAATCTTCTCTGCACGTTTAACATCATCAGGTTTCTTAAAATTATCATCATCTGGCTTTTCTTCTTTGACAGCGGCTACTTCTGACTCTTCAGTGTTTGATTCTTTAGCCTTTTTTGATTTCTTTGAACCTGGTGATTTTTCATCATCACTGGAGCTTGAATCTATGGAGAAGTCTGAGTCAGCGTCTATATTCGACTGTAGATGAGTTCGTGTTTTCTTGGCATCTGCAAGGCTTATCCTGTTGATTTCTCCATCACTATCAGAATTTTCATTTTCTTTACTCAGTGCAGCATCTATAGACGATTTTCTTTTGCGGTACGTTCGCTTTGCTTTATTTTTCTTTTCTATTTTTTCTTCCTTTTCATCTTCCTTTTCAACTTCATCAGATTTTTCTTCTTTAATTTCTACTGGTTTTTCTAGCATTTCTTCAGTAGTAATCCTCACTTTTTCGGGTCGTAGTTTTTGCTCATAGAGATTTCGGTAAAAACCACCTAACAGATGGAAATAAAATTTAAAAATGTAATTAAGTTATTGCAAAAAATAGATTTATTTTTATCAATAAACAAGAATGAAATTGAAAAAAAATCCATGAATTCAACTGATGTAAAATAGTAAAAAGTATGAAAACAAGAATCATACTTAAATCGGCTTGCTTGGTCACGTCTCCAATTTCTTCCAAATATTGTTCTCTTCGCTCTTTCTCCTCGTCTTCCCTCATCTCTTGCAGTTTCTGTTTATAAGCTGATGTCACAAACGATTCCTTGTCGGCAAACTTATTGCCTTCTTCTTCCCTCTCCTTTTGAACCTGTAAATAAATTATGGAACAAGAGTATCAGTGAATATTCTCTTTTTACAGTGCATTACATACATTTTTACACAAACAAAAGAACGAATTTGATAAGTTTGTGAATTTTTTATCACAGCTTGAAAGCTTGAAATTTGCTAAATCTTAAATGTATATGAAAAAAAATCACTTTATATCACTAGGCATCTGGTTGAAGAGATTGATTAGTGGTATTGATAAGTAGGTAGAAGCATAATTGTTATTACCTGTCGTTCTACTCTTCGTTCATTTTCTCTTTTCCTTTTTTCAGCTGTATCAAGTAGTTTTTCAATATATCTTGATTTTTTCTCTTCTTTCTGGACAGCTGTTTTGGCTTGCTTTTTCTTTTCTTCAATATCATCATAGAGTTCATCATATTGGTACACCGTTGGATCCTCTTCTAGTGCCTTATTTTGTACGATGCGAGCCTAGTGAAAAAATTAAAATAACAGTGCATATTGAGAGAACAAGGGCAATCATAAGTGTAAATTAAGCAGTTATCTCTGGTCTAAAAATTTCTCAATTTTAATTACGAACCACAAAATGAATTTTAAAATAAATTTTAAAATTCATTTTGTGGTTCGTTATTAAAATTGAGAAATTTTTAGTTTACACGTAAAACACAAGGTAAAAAAAATAAACGAAACAAGAAAAAAATATTGGAGATTACTAAGGTAGATATGTAATAATCTGAATTTCTATTAAGAGCCAACAAAGGTGTTAAATGAAATGCCTGAAAGTACCACATGGTGGTAATTTATATTGTTTAATTTTGCTTACCGCTCTTAGGAGTTTTTCTCCTGTACGCAGAGGTGCTTTGGGAACACCGACTTCCTCCTCAGAGTCACTCTCATTTCCAAAGACATTCTTGCTGGCAGAAAATACTGGAGGTGCTTTTTTGCTCGCTTGTTTATCATTAAGTATCAAACCATACCTATTAATATAAAATGAGGAATGAGTACAAGATTTTCAGAAATTGTTAAATTACAATAGGCAAAATATCGCAATAATCCATTAATTGGACTTTTTTGAATATGGTAAAGCTTCAAATTTCATAACATTAAATCAAAATTGAAGAGTAGATATATATTTAGTAATTTAGGGGCTCTAATTGCAATGGTACATAATTTCATAGCATCTTGAAAAAGTAAAGCAAGGGGAATATAAATAACATTGATACAAGGGTGATTTGTAACATTCAAGCTGAATGCTGAATTAATTAGTGTAATTTCGGGATTACATTAAAATATTGATATTGCTTTTCGTGTTCAAAATGTGTAAATCCGAAACCTAATTTGAAATGTTGAATATTCAGTGTTGAATAATACATATTTGTAAATAATATATTTCGTAATGCTTAATGTTTGTGAGATACATAAATATATGTTAAACTTACTGTTTGGACATTTTTTATCTCAGAAAAATTAGAAAATAAATAAATTTTACGTTATAGCGTATTAATCTGTTTTGTTTGACACTACTTGTTACTGTCGGTCAAAACTATTCCTGTAATACCAGGAGAGTGTAAAGCGTCACCTTTTGTAGAGGAGACGAGCAAAGTGTTTCTTATGTTAATAAATATTGTAATCGTCACGCTAGTAATTCATAGATTGTTACGATAAAATAATTGACCATAGATGTCTTATCTAAATATTAATGTTATTTTTATAAATCTTAAGTTAAAAATTAAAGCTCTATTTATGTCAATCACCCAATGAATGTGCAAAAGTGTTGTTTTTAAATTATTCCGATTTACTAGTTTTATGTAAAAATTTATTTACTAACATTTCAAAATAATATCAAGCTCTTGCAAAATAATATATAAACTAAAAAAGATGTAAAATTATTTTATTGTAATGGAGAGGTAACAAAGTTTTTTTTTTTTTTTTTTTTGCGTTTATATATTTTTTATGCAATCATTAATGTTAATTCAATAGGTGAAAAGTATAGAATACAATCTGTTAGCCATTTTACTCAAGAAAAGACGAAAACAGTATGCCACATTTAATTACATTTATTTATTTTCATTTGGTTATTGGTGATAAATTTTAATTGATATTTCAGCATCTGAAAGATAACATCAATATGATGAACAGTATGCAAATTAAAACCAAAGAGATGGAGAGGCAAAAGAGGCAAAATGTTGAGAGAATGGAAACTGAGAATACCTTCAGGGATGCTGCTTTGAAGGAAGAAAGATTGCGTAGTGAGATTGTTAGATTTTCAAAGAGAAAACTGTGGATTCAAAATTCACAGAAGGTGAATTATGTAAGTTACTATATTTGACTAATTATAAAATTTCTAAAACACCAAAATCTAAATCAATCAATATTTTAACATTCATGAAATTCACTACAATTGATGATGAAGTTGATTATGTATGATTATTAAATACTACAACAATATTTTATATGATTATGTTATTTTATATTGAATGAATTACGAATGAATCAGAGTCCCCGCTGACTCATCCTCTCTTTGCATCTCTTCAATGCTTCATTGATTATAATACCCACAGTCGTCTTCATCGACACATTAATCTTAGGTCTTACTAACTCAACTTCTTCGATGGCTTCCTCATTAACAACAGGTTGTTCTGCACGTTCAACATCATCGGGATTCATAAAATTATCTTCATCTGGCTTTTCTTCTTGGACAGTGGCTACTTCTGACTTTTCAGTGTTTGATTCTTTAGCCTTCTTGGATTTCTTTGAACCTGATGGTTTTTCATCATTGTCTTCATCATCACTGGAGCTTGAATCAATGGAGGAGTCTGAGTCAGCGTCTTTATTCGACTGTTGATGAGTTTGTGTTTTCTTGGGATCTGCAAGGCATTCCTTGTTGATTTCTCCACCACTATCAGAATTTTCATTTTCCTTACTCAGTGCAGCATCTCCAGACGATTTTCTTTTGCGGTTTGTTCGCTTTGCTTTATCTTCCTTTTCATCTTCAGCCTGGTGAAAAATTTAAAATAACAGTGTATATTGAGAAAACAAGGGCAATTATAAGTGTCAATTAAGCAGATTTTAAAATTCATTTTGTGACTCGTAATTAAAATTGAGAATCAAGGTAAAAAAGATAAACGAAACAAGAATAAAATATTGGAGATACTAAGGCAGATGTGTAATAATCTGAATTTCTATTAAGAGCCCACAATGGTGTTAAATAAAATGGCTGAAAGTACTACATGGTGGTAATTTATATTGCTCAATTTTACTTACCGCTTTTTGGAATTTTTCTCCTGTAAGCAGAGGTGCTTTGGGAACATCGACTTCCTCCTCAGAGTCACTCTCATTTCCAAAAACATTCTTGCTGGCAGAAAATACTGGAGGTGCTTTTTTGCTCGCTTGTTTATCATTGAGTATCAAACCACACCTATTAGTATAAAATGAAGAATGAGTACAAAATTTCAAAAATTGTTTACATTACAATTGGCAAAATATTGCAATAATCCATTAATTGGACTTTTTTTGAATATGGTAAAGCTTCAAATTTCATAATATTAAATCAAAATTGAAGAGTAGATATATATTTAGTGATTTAGGGGCTCTAATTGCAATGGTACATAATTTCATAGCATCTTGAAATAGTATAGCAAGGGGAATAGAAATAACAATGTTTCAAGGGTGATTTGTAACATTCAAACCAAATGCTGAATTCATAAGTCTTATTTCGGGTTTCAAACGGGAGTGAATGCGTATCATCAATATTAAGCATTTTTTTTTATAAAATATCTAATAATTACTAGCAATATTATAAAATTAAGTTGTTAAAAGAAATAAAATCTAAGAAAGTCTGATATATTGTCTAAATTGGGTGACTATTGAATATTGTTTTTATGGAAGCACAAAGTTTGCATCAATCAATCTATCAATTTTAATTGCTTCATGCGGCAAAACGCATCATTATTAAAATTTTAATATTGATTTTCGAGCTCAAAATGTGTAAATCCGAAACCAGATTTGAAATGTTGAATATTCAGTGTTGAATAATACATTTCGTATTGTTGAATGTTTGTGAGATACATAAATATATGTTTAACTTACTGATTAGACATTTTTTTATCTTGGAAAGATTAGAATATAAAGAAATTTAAGTTATAGCGTATTGATCGGCTATAGTCGACACTCCTTCTTGCTGTCGGTCGAAACGTTTCCTGTAATACTAGGAGAGAGTAAAGCGCCACCTTTTGTCGAGTAGACGAGCCAAGTGTTTCTTATATTTGTAATCGTCACGCTAGTGATTCATAGATTGTTACGATTAAATAATTGACCATAAATGTCTTATCTGAATAATTTATTTATTAATATAAATCTTAAGTTTAATAATTAAAGCTCAATTTATGTCAATCGCTCAATGAATGTGCAAAATTGTTGTTATTAAACTATTCTGATTTAATAGTTTTATGTAAGTACATACATTTTAATTTATGTTTATCTACATTTTAAATGTTGTTATATTGTCAAGCTTTAGCAAAATAATATGTATGTAAAGATGTTAAAATATTTTATTGTAATGTAGAGGTAACGAAAAATTTCTTTTTTCTGCGTTTATACATTTTTTACACAATCAATGTAAGCCATTTGAAAATTATGCTAGTAACCTACTAGCAAGTTAAAGCAATTTGTTATGAGACTATTGTGATTTATATATTGATTATTATTTTATCAGGAATTTCCTTATTACAATTAGGTTTCACCTGAATTCAAGTCTGTAGTCAGTGTACGCGAGAACACGAGGTGATCCATTTATACGCCTTGAATACCTACAGATTTTGTATAAATAAAAATATTTTTAGCGGCTGTTTTAAATATACTTAATAGTAAATCCAAGATGAAATGAATCGATGTGTAGAAGTAATAATAATTCCCACCTGTTGGTTTGTAGGTGCTAGAGACTCGCGGTGAATCTGCAGTCATGGGGGAGAGGTGGCCTGCTGCAAGGTCGGCAAAAAATACCTATTCTATTATATGTAGATAATAAAATGAAAGTACCTAAAGTTGAAACGCAGGCCTGCAATTGTTAAAGTTTGCACACTAAAAAATATTAAAATTTATCTTGTGATATTCAATATCACAGTGTGATATAACTTGAGTTTTTTTTTTTAGATTATATTTTTGTGCACTCATCGTTGATAAACAATACTTATCATTTAATATCCTTAAGCATTTTTTATAACTCGAAAGGAGGTTCCGCTAATCGTGCGTGAAATAAAATTAATGGATATTTGAAATTTATACGGTAGGGACTTGCTGAACTTCAATGGACACATCAGTTCGTAAAAAAAAAAAAAAAACCATCTAAATTATGTAGCAGAATTCTAGAAGGTTCGGAGAATCGTTATTAAAACATTTCGGACACTCCCCCGAAACCGAGAAGAATCTGTTCGGATCATTTGCGGCGCATCATTACGTAGTGAGATTATTAGATTACAAAAAGAAAAGAAAAGGCGAAAAGCTGTATGGTGACATGCAGCTCCACGCTGATAATGTGTTTTTCTAACAATAATTATGTATGTTACTATATATGAATAATTATTATATTTATTGTAAATCATATATCAAACCGATTGTAAATCAAACAATATTTTTACACTCAATAAATTCACTACAATTGATGATGAAGTTGACTATGAAATACTACAACAATATTTTATACGATTATGTTATTTTATATTGAATGAATTACGAATGAATCAGAGTCCCCGCTGACTCTTCCTCTCGATGTATCTCTTCAATGCTTCATTGAATATCATACCCACAGTCGTCTTCATCCACATATCCATCTTAGGTCTTACTAACTCAACTTCTTCGATGGCTTCCTCATTAACAACAGGTTGTTCTACACGTTCAACATCATCGGGATTCATAAAATTATCTTCATCTGGCTTTTCTTCTTGGACAGTGGCTACATCTGACTCTTCAGTGTTTGATTCTTTAGCCTTCTTGGATTTCTTTGAACCTGATGGTTTTTCATCATTGTCTTCATCATTACTGGAGCTTGAATCAATGGAGGAGCCTAAGACAGCGTCTTTATTTGACTGTTGATGAGTTTGTGTTTTCTTGGGATCTGCAAGGCATTCCTTGTTGATTTCTCCACCACTATCAGAATTTTCATTTTCCTTACTCAGTGCAGCATCTCCAGACGATTTTCTTTTGCGGTTTGTTCGCTTTGCTTTATCTTCCTTTTCATCTCAGCCTGGCGAAAAAATTAAAATAACAGTGTATATTGAGAGAACATAAGATTTTAAAATTCTTTTTGTGGTTCATAATTGAAATTGAGAATTTTTCAGATTACACGTAAAATGCAAGGTAAAAAAAATAAACGAAACAAGATAAAAATATTGGAGATTACTAAGGTATATATGTAATAATCTGAATTTCTATTAAGAGCCAACAAAGGTGTTAAATGAAATGCCTGAAAGTACCACATGGTGGTAATTTATATTGTTTAATTTTGCTTACCGCTCTTAGGAGTTTTTCTCCTGTACGCAGAGGTGCTTTGGGAACACCGACTTCCTCCTCAGAGTCACTCTCATTTCCAAAGACATTCTTGCTGGCAGAAAATACTGGAGGTGCTTTTTTGCTCGCTTGTTTATCATTAAGTATCAACCCATACCTATTAATATAAAATGAGGAATGAGTACAAGATTTTCAGAAATTGTTAAATTACAATAGGCAAAGTATCGCAATAATCCATTAATTTGACTTTTTTGAATATGGTAAAGCTTCAAATTTCATAACATTAAATCAAAATTGAAGAGTAGATATATATTTAGTAATTTAGGGGCTCTAATTGCAATGGTACATAATTTCATAGCATCTTGAAAAAGTAAAGCAAGGGGAATAGAAATAACATTGATACAAGGGTGATTTGTAACATTCAAGCTGAATGCTGAATTAATTAGTGTAATTTCGGGATTCAATCGTGAGTGAGTGCATTGAATATTGTTTTTAAATAAACACAAAGTTTGCATAAATCAATCTATCAATTTTAATTGCTTTAAGCGGCCAAACGCATCTTTATTAAAATATTAATATTGCTTTTCGAGTTCAAAATGTGAAAATCCGAAACCTAATTTGAAATGTTGAATATTCAGTGTTGAATAATACATATTTGTAAATAATAGATTTCGTAATGCTAAATGTTTGTGAGATACATAAATATATGTTAAACTTACTGTTTGGACATTTTTTATCTCAGAAAAATTAGAAAATAAAGAAATTTAACGTTATAGCGTATTAGTCGGTTTTGTTTGACACTACTTGTTACTGTCGGTCAAAACTATTCCTGTAATACCAGGAGAGTGTAAAGCGTCACCTTTTGTAGAGGAGACGAGCAAAGTGTTTCTTATGTTAATAAATATTGTAATCGTCACGCAAGTAATTCATAGATTGTTACGATAAAATAATTGACCATAAATGTCTTATCTAAATATGAATATTTTATTTATATAAATCTTAAGTTAAAAATTAAAGCTCTATTTATGTCAATCACCAAACGAAAGTGCAAAAGTGTTGTTTTTAAATTATTCCGATTTACTAGTTTTATGTAAAAATTTATTTACTAACATTTCAAAATAATATCAAGCTCTTGCAAAATAATATATAAACTAAAAAAGATGTAAAATTATTTTATTGTAATGGAGAGGTAACAAAGTTTTTTTTTTTTTTTTTTTTGCGTTTATATATTTTTTATGCAATCATTAATGTTAATTCAATAGGTGAAAAGTATAGAATACAATCTGTTAGCCATTTTACTCAAGAAAAGACGAAAACAGTATGCCACATTTAATTACATTTATTTATTTTCATTTGGTTATTGGTGATAAATTTTAATTGATATTTCAGCATCTGAAAGATAACATCAATATGATGAACAGTATGCAAATTAAAACCAAAGAGATGGAGAGGCAAAAGAGGCAAAATGTTGAGAGAATGGAAACTGAGAATACCTTCAGGGATGCTGCTTTGAAGGAAGAAAGATTGCGTAGTGAGATTGTTAGATTTTCAAAGAGAAAACTGTGGATTCAAAATTCACAGAAGGTGAATTATGTAAGTTACTATATTTGACTAATTATAAAATTTCTAAAACACCAAAATCTAAATCAATCAATATTTTAACATTCATGAAATTCACTACAATTGATGATGAAGTTGATTATGAAATACTACAACAATATTTTATATGATTATGTTATTTTATATTGAATGAATTACGAATGAATCAGAGTCCCCGCTGACTCATCCTCTCTTTGCATCTCTTCAATGCTTCATTGATTATAATACCCACAGTCGTCTTCATCGACACATTAATCTTAGGTCTTACTAACTCAACTTCTTCGATGGCTTCCTCATTAACAACAGGTTGTTCTGCACGTTCAACATCATCGGGATTCATAAAATTATCTTCATCTGGCTTTTCTTCTTGGACAGTGGCTACTTCTGACTTTTCAGTGTTTGATTCTTTAGCCTTCTTGGATTTCTTTGAACCTGATGGTTTTTCATCATTGTCTTCATCATCACTGGAGCTTGAATCAATGGAGGAGTTTGAGTCAGCGTCTTTATTCGACTGTTGATGAGTTTGTGTTTTCTTGGGATCTGCAAGGCATTCCTTGTTGATTTCTCCACCACTATCAGAATTTTCATTTTCCTTACTCAGTGCAGCATCTCCAGACGATTTTCTTTTGCGGTTTGTTCGCTTTGCTTTATCTTCCTTTTCATCTTCAGCCTGGTGAAAAATTTAAAATAACAGTGTATATTGAGAAAACAAGGGCAATTATAAGTGTCAATTAAGCAGATTTTAAAATTCATTTTGTGACTCGTAATTAAAATTGAGAATCAAGGTAAAAAAGATAAACGAAACAAGAATAAAATATTGGAGATACTAAGGCAGATGTGTAATAATCTGAATTTCTATTAAGAGCCCACAATGGTGTTAAATAAAATGGCTGAAAGTACTACATGGTGGTAATTTATATTGCTCAATTTTACTTACCGCTTTTTGGAATTTTTCTCCTGTAAGCAGAGGTGCTTTGGGAACATCGACTTCCTCCTCAGAGTCACTCTCATTTCCAAAAACATTCTTGCTGGCAGAAAATACTGGAGGTGCTTTTTTGCTCGCTTGTTTATCATTGAGTATCAAACCACACCTATTAGTATAAAATGAAGAATGAGTACAAAATTTCAAAAATTGTTTACATTACAATTGGCAAAATATTGCAATAATCCATTAATTGGACTTTTTTTGAATATGGTAAAGCTTCAAATTTCATAATATTAAATCAAAATTGAAGAGTAGATATATATTTAGTGATTTAGGGGCTCTAATTGCAATGGTACATAATTTCATAGCATCTTGAAATAGTATAGCAAGGGGAATAGAAATAACAATGTTTCAAGGGTGATTTGTAACATTCAAACCAAATGCTGAATTCATAAGTCTTATTTCGGGTTTCAAACGGGAGTGAATGCGTATCATCAATATTAAGCATTTTTTTTTATAAAATATCTAATAATTACTAGCAATATTATAAAATTAAGTTGTTAAAAGAAATAAAATCTAAGAAAGTCTGATATATTGTCTAAATTGGGTGACTATTGAATATTGTTTTTATGGAAGCACAAAGTTTGCATCAATCAATCTATCAATTTTAATTGCTTCATGCGGCAAAACGCATCATTATTAAAATTTTAATATTGATTTTCGAGCTCAAAATGTGTAAATCCGAAACCAGATTTGAAATGTTGAATATTCAGTGTTGAATAATACATTTCGTATTGTTGAATGTTTGTGAGATACATAAATATATGTTTAACTTACTGATTAGACATTTTTTTATCTTGGAAAGATTAGAATATAAAGAAATTTAAGTTATAGCGTATTGATCGGCTATAGTCGACACTCCTTCTTGCTGTCGGTCGAAACGTTTCCTGTAATACTAGGAGAGAGTAAAGCGCCACCTTTTGTCGAGTAGACGAGCCAAGTGTTTCTTATATTTGTAATCGTCACGCTAGTGATTCATAGATTGTTACGATTAAATAATTGACCATAAATGTCTTATCTGAATAATTTATTTATTAATATAAATCTTAAGTTTAATAATTAAAGCTCAATTTATGTCAATCGCTCAATGAATGTGCAAAATTGTTGTTATTAAACTATTCTGATTTACTAGTTTTATGTAAGTACATACATTTTAATTTATGTTTATCTACGT
Organism: Atopsyche davidsoni; assembly: GCA_022113835.1. Taxonomy (NCBI): domain Eukaryota; kingdom Metazoa; phylum Arthropoda; class Insecta; order Trichoptera; family Hydrobiosidae; genus Atopsyche; species Atopsyche davidsoni. The sequence continues at coordinate 3,294,725 of JAILWY010000011.1, read as the reverse complement.
TTTAAATGTTGTTATATTGTCAAGCTTTTGCAAAATAATATGTATGTAAAGATGTTAAAATATTTTATTGTAATGTAGAGGTAACGAAAAATTTCTTTTTTCTGCGTTTATACATTTTTTACACAATCAATGTAAGCCATTTGAAAATTATGCTAGTAACCTACTAGCAAGTTAAAGCAATTTGTTATGAGACTATTGTGATTTATGTATTGATTATTATTTTATCAGGAATTACCTTATTACAATTTGGTTTCACCTGAATTCAAGTCTGTAGTCAGTGTACGCGAGAACACGAGGTGATCCATTTATACGCCTTGAATACCTACAGATTTTGTATAAATAAAAATATTTTTAGCGGTTGTTTTAAATATACTTAATAGTAAATCCAAGATGAAATGAATCGATGTGTAGAAGTAATAATAATTCCCACCTGTTGGTTTGTAGGTGCTAGAGACTCGCGGTGAATCTGCAGTCATGGGGGAGAGGTGGCCTGCTGCAAGGTCGGCAAAAAATACCTATTCTATTATATGTAGATAATAAAATGAAAGTACCTAAAGTTGAAACGCAGGCCTGCAATTGTTAAAGTTTGCACACTAAAAAATATTAAAATTTATCTTGTGATATTCAATATCACAATGTGATATAACTTGAGTTTTTTTTTTTAGATTATATTTTTGTGCACTCATCGTTGATAAACAATACTTATCATTTAATATCCTTAAGCATTTTTTATAACACGAAAGGAGGTTCCGCTAATCGTGAGTGAAATAAAATTAATGGATATATGAAATTTATACGGTAGGGACTTGCTGAACTTCAATGGACACATCAGTTCGTAAAAAAAAATAAAAAAACCATCTAAATTATGTAGCAGAATTCTAGAAGGTTCGAAGAATCGTTATTAAAACATTTCGGACACTCCCCCGAAACCGAGAAGAATCTGTTCGGATCATTTGCGGCGCATCATTACGTAGTGAGATTATTAGATTACAAAAAGAAAAGAAAAGGCGAAAAGCTGTATGGTGACATGCAGCTCCACGCTGATAATGTGTTTTTCTAACAATAATTATGTATGTTACTATATATGAATAATTATTATATTTATTGTAAATCATATATCAAACCGATTGTAAATCAAACAATATTTTTACACTCAATAAATTCACTACAATTGATGATGAAGTTGACTATGAAATACTACAACAATATTTTATACGATTATGTTATTTTATATTGAATGAATTACGAATGAATCAGAGTCCCCGCTGACTCTTCCTCTCGATGTATCTCTTCAATGCTTCATTGAATATCATACCCACAGTCGTCTTCATCCACATATCCATCTTAGGTCTTACTAACTCAACTTCTTCGATGGCTTCCTCATTAACAACAGGTTGTTCTACACGTTCAACATCATCGGGATTCATAAAATTATCTTCATCTGGCTTTTCTTCTTGGACAGTGGCTACATCTGACTCTTCAGTGTTTGATTCTTTAGCCTTCTTGGATTTCTTTGAACCTGATGGTTTTTCATCATTGTCTTCATCATTACTGGAGCTTGAATCAATGGAGGAGCCTAAGACAGCGTCTTTATTTGACTGTTGATGAGTTTGTGTTTTCTTGGGATCTGCAAGGCATTCCTTGTTGATTTCTCCACCACTATCAGAATTTTCATTTTCCTTACTCAGTGCAGCATCTCCAGACGATTTTCTTTTGCGGTTTGTTCGCTTTGCTTTATCTTCCTTTTCATCTCAGCCTGGCGAAAAAATTAAAATAACAGTGTATATTGAGAGAACATAAGATTTTAAAATTCTTTTTGTGGTTCATAATTGAAATTGAGAATTTTTCAGATTACACGTAAAATGCAAGGTAAAAAAAATAAACGAAACAAGATAAAAATATTGGAGATTACTAAGGTATATATGTAATAATCTGAATTTCTATTAAGAGCCAACAAAGGTGTTAAATGAAATGCCTGAAAGTACCACATGGTGGTAATTTATATTGTTTAATTTTGCTTACCGCTCTTAGGAGTTTTTCTCCTGTACGCAGAGGTGCTTTGGGAACACCGACTTCCTCCTCAGAGTCACTCTCATTTCCAAAGACATTCTTGCTGGCAGAAAATACTGGAGGTGCTGTTTTGCTCGCTTGTTTATCATTAAGTATCAAACCATACATATTAATATAAAATGAGGAATGAGTACAAGATTTTCAGAAATTGTTAAATTACAATTGGCAAAATATCGCAATAATCCATTAATTGGACTTTTTTGAATATGGTAAAGCTACAAATTTCATAACATCAAATCAAAATTGAAGAGTAGAAATATATTTAGTGATCTAGGGGCTCTACTTGCAATGACACATAATTTCATAGCATCTTGAAATAGTATAGCAAGGGGAATAGAAATAACATTGTTACAAGGGTGATTTGTAACATTCAAGCTGAATGCTGAATTCATTAGTGTAATTTCGGGATTCAATCGTGAAAGAGTGCTTACCATCAATATTAAACATTTTTTATAATATATCTAATAATAACTAGCAATATTATATAATTAAAGTTGTTAAAATCAATAATATCAAAGAAAGTTTAAAATATTGTTTAAATTGAGTGACTTGACATATTGAATATTGTTTTTGAGTAAACACAATGTTTGCATTAATCAATCTATCAATTTCAATTGCTTCAAGCGGCAAATGCAAGATTATTAAAATATCAATATTGCTGTTCGTGTTCTAAATGTGTAAATCCGAAACCTAATTTAAAAAATTTATTGATTTTTGTGAAGACCGTCTCGCAGTAAGTACGATTTTGCCTATACAGGTTTTATTGATTGATATGATTAAGTACATTTCTTAAAATATTATAAAAAATATCATCGTGACTTGTGATGATATTTTTCTGAGAGATACATAAATATATGTTTAACTTACTGATTAGACATTTTTTTATCTTAGAAAGATTGGAATATAATGAAATTTTAAGTTATAGCGTATTGATCGGCTATAGTCGACACTTCTTCTTGCTGTCGGTCGAAATCATTTCTGTAATACTAGGAGAGAGTAAAGCGCCACCTTTTGTCGAGTAGACGAGCCAAGTGTTTCTTGTGTTTGTAATCGTCACGCTAGTGATTCATAGATTGTTACGATTAAATAATTGACCATAAATGTCTTATCTAAATATTAATATGTTATTTTTATAAATCTTAAGTTAAAAATTAAAGCTCTATTTATGTCAATCACCCAATGAATGTGCAAAAGTGTTGTTTTTAAATTATTCCGATTTACTAGTTTTATGTAAAAATTTATTTACTAACATTTCAAAATAATATCAAGTTTTTGCAAAATAATATATAAACTAAAAAATATGTAAAATTATTTTATTGTAATGGAGAGGTAACAAAGTTTTTTTTTTTTTTTTTTGCGTTTATATATTTTTTATGCAATCATTAATGTTAATTCAATAGGTGAAAAACATCTTAACCCAAATAATTTGAATATAATCTGTTAGACATTTTACTCCGGTTTTATTTGGATATTACGCTAGTAAACTACTAGCAAGTTATAGCGATTTGAAATGAGACAATTGCTATATCTATAGATTATTATTTTATTAGCAATTGCCTTATTACAATTTGGTTTCACTTGAATTCAAGTCTGTGGTCACTGACTGCGAGACCATGAGGTGATCCATTTATACGCTTGGAATACCTACAGATCTTGTCTAAAAAAAAATAATTTACTTGTGTTTTAAATATACTCAATAGTAAAAAAAAGCACATTTTTTAAAATGAATCGATGTGTAGAAGTAATTGTAAATCTCACCTGTTGTTTTTTAGGTGCTGAAGACTCTCGGTGACTCTGTAGTCATGGGGGATAGGCGGCCGGTAGCAAGGTCGGCAAAAAATACCTATTCTTTCATATGTAGATAATAAAATTAAAATACCTAAAGTTGAAACGCAGGTCTGCAAGTGTTAAAGCATGCACTGTAAAAAATATTAAAATTTATCTTGTGATATCCAATATTAGTCTTATATCATGGCACTTTTCTGCCGCAAAATAACCTATCCGTAAGTGGTTAGAAAAGTCCCACTGAAAACCGAATATAATATGGAATTAATTAATCATTTTTACTATTTTGCTATACATGTCTAAAATTGTATAAAATATAGCAGACTTATATTAAAACGTAAAAATTTATTGTGTTCCGCACAAATTATATGTACTCGTATATTGTAGCGACATTGGAGTTTCTTTTGAATACCTACAGTAATAAATTGAGTTTTTTTTTTAGATTATATTTTTGTGCACTCATCGTTGATAAACAATACTTATCATTTAATATCCTTAAGCATTTTTTATAACACGAAAAGAGGTTCCGCTAATCGTGAGTGAAATAAAATTAATGGATATATGAAATTTATACGGTAGGGACTTGCTGAACTTCAAAGGACACATCAGTTAAAAAAAAAAAAAACTATCTAAATTATGTAGCAGAATTCTAGAAGGTTCGGAGAATCGTTATTAAAACATTTCGGACACTCCCCCGAAACCGAGAAGAATCTGTTCGGATCATTTGCGGCGCATCATTACGTAGTGAGATTATTAGATTACAAAAAGAAAAGAAAAGGCGAAAAGCTGTATGGTGACATGCAGCTCCACGCTGATAATGTGTTTTTCTAACAATAATTATGTATGTTACTATATATGAATAATTATTATATTTATTGTCAATCGTATATCAAACCGATTGTAAATCAAACAATATTTTTACATTTAAGAAATTCACTACAATTGATGATGAAGTTGACTATGAAATACTACAACAATATTTTATATGATTATGTTATTTTATATTGAATGAATTACGAATGAATCAGAGTCCCCGCTGACTCATCCTCTCTATGCATCTCTTCAATGCTTCATTGAATATAATACCCAAAGTCGTCTTCATCGACATATCCATCTTAGGTCTTACTAACTCAACTTCTTCGATGGCTTCCTCATTAACAACAGGTTGTTCTGCACGTTCAACATCATCGGGATTCATAAAATTATCTTCATCTGGCTTTTCTTCTTGGACAGTGGCTACTTCTGACTCTTCAGTGTTTGATTCTTTAGCCTTCTTGGATTTCTTTGAACCTGATGGTTTTTCATCATTGTCTTCATCATCACTGGAGCTTGAATCAATGGAGGAGTCTGAGTCAGCGTCTTTATTCGACTGTTGATGAGTTTGTGTTTTCTTGGGATCTGCAAGGCATTCCTTGTTGATTTCTCCACCACTATCAGAATTTTCATTTTCCTTACTCAGTGCAACATCTCCAGACGATTTTCTTTTGCGGTTTGTTCGCTTTGCTTTATCTTCCTTTTCATCTTCAGCCTGGTGAAAAATTTAAAATAACAGTCTATATTGAGAAAACAAGGGCACTTATAAGTGTCAATTAAGCAGTTATCTCCGGTCTTTAGATTTTAAAATTCATTTTGTGATTCGTAATTAAAATTGAGAATTTTTAAGTTTACACGTAAAACGTAAGGTGAAAAAGATAAACGAAACAAGAAAAAAATATGGAGATTACTAAGGCAGATGTGTAATAATCTGAATTTCTATTGAGAGACCACAATGGTGTTAAATAAAATGGCTGAAAGTACCACATGGTGGTAATTTATATTGCTCAATTTTACTTACTGCTTTGTGGAGTTTTTCTCCCGTAAGCAGAGGTGCTTTGGGAACACCGACTTCCTCCTCAGAGTCACTCTCATTTCCAAAGACATTCTTGCTGGCAGAAAATAAAGGATGTGCTTTTTTGCTCGCTTGTTTATCATTGAGGATCAAACCATACCTATTAGTATAAAATGAGGAATGATTACAATATTTTTAGAAATTGTTTACATTACAATTGGCATCCATTAATTGGACTTATTGGAATATGGTAAAGCTTCAAATTTCATAACATTAAATCAAAGTTGAAGAGTAGATATATATTTAGTGATTTAGGGACTCTTATTACAATGGTACATAATTTCATACCATGTTGAAATAGTATAGCAAGGCGAATAGAAATAGCATTGTTACAAGAGTGATTTGGAATCACAAAATTTACACCAACACCTCACGGTGACACAAGTCACCCAGTCATTTTGAAGGCGCTGAAGGAAAATCTTCATGTTTCGCCGATAAAGCCAAATACACTAGACTAGACAATGTTTGCATCAATCAATCTATCAATTTTATTTGTTTCAAGCGGCCAAACGCATCATTATTAAAATTTTAATATTGATTTTCGAGTTCAAAATGTGTAAATCCGAAACCAGATTTGAAGTGTTGAATATTCAGTGTTAAAGAATACATTTCGAATTGTTGAATGTTTTTGAGATACATTAATATATGTTTAACTTACTGATTAGACATTTTTTTATCTTGGAAAGATTAGAATATAAAGAAATTTTACGTTATAGCGTATTGATCGGTTATAGTCGACACTTCTTCTTGCTGTCGGTCGAAACCATTCCTGTAATACTAGGAGAGAGTAAAGCGTCACCTTTTGTCGAGTAGAGAAGCCAAGTGTTTCATGTGTTAATAATTTTTGTAATCGCGCTAGTCACGCTAGTGATTCATAGATTGTTACGATAAAATAAAAGACCATAAATGTCTTTTCTAAATATTAATATTTTATTTATATAAATCTTAAGTTCAAAAATTAAATCTCAATTTATGTCAATCGCCAAATGAAAGTGCAAAAGTGTTGTTTTTAAATTATTCCGATTAACTTGTTTTATGTTATAAATGTTATGCTATCAAGCTCATGGAAAATAATATTTAATGATGTTAAAATATTTTATTTTAATTTAGAGACAACCAAATATCCCTTTTTCTGCGTATATATATATTTTTTACTATCAATGTAGGCCATTTTATTCGGGTTTCATTTGAAAATTATGCTAGTAAACTAGCAAGTTAAAACGATTTGTTATGAAAGAACTGCGATTTATTTATAGTTTATTATTTTATCAGCAATTGCCTTATTACAATTCGGTTTCACCTAAGTTCAAGTCTGTGATCACTGACTGCGAGACCACGAGGTGATCCATTTATAAGCTATACCTACAGATTTTGTTTAAAAAAAAAAAAATTACATGTGTTTTAAATATACTCAGCAGTAAAACCAAGCACATTTTTTTAAATGAATCGATGTGTAGAAGTAATTGTAATTCCCACCTGTTGTTTTTTAGGTGCTGAAGACTCGCGGTGACTCTGCAGTCATGGGGGAGAGGCGGCTGGCAGCAAGGTCGGCAAAAAATACCTATTCTTTCTATGTAGATAATAAATGAAAGTACCTTAAGTTGAAACGCAGGCCTGCAAGTGTTAAAGCTTGCACTGTAAAAAATATTAAAATTTATCTTGTGATATTCAATATCAGTCTTATATCATGGCACTTGCCTTTTCGGCTTCAAAATAACTTATCCGTAAGTGGTTAGAAAAATCCCACTGAAAATCGAATATAATATGGAATTAATTAATCATTTTTACTATTTTGCTATACACGTCTAAAATTGTATAAAATATAGCAGACTTATATTAAAACGTAAAAAATTATTGTGGTCCGCACAAATTATATGTACTCGTATATGATAGCGACATTAGAGTTTCTTTTGAATACTTACGGTAATAACTTGAGTTTTTTTTTTTAGATTATTTTTTTGTGCACTCATCGTTGATAAACAATACTTATCATTTAATATCCTTCAGCATTTTTTATAACTCGAAAGGAGGTTCCGCTAATCGTGCGTGAAATAAAATTAATGGATATTTGAAATTTATACGGTAGGGACTTGCTGAACTTCAATGGACACATCAGTTCGTAAAAAAAAAAAAAAAACCATCTAAATTATGTAGCAGAATTCTAGAAGGTTCGGAGAATCGTTATTAAAACATTTCGGACACTCCCCCGAAACGGAGAAGAATCTGTTCGGATCATTTGCGGCGCATCTTTGCCCTCGCCATAATGAATTCTTAAATTATGCCTTCCTCGCATTAAAAGAAAAGGTCAGAGCGGCGATCCGCTCGAGGATAAATCTTCCAGGGAGATAATAAATCATCTCGATGCTCGGTTTCTGGTCTACATTTCTGTTTTCATGATGATCCAGTGCGCGCCGCCCATTTTGTGTTTTATTTATTGTTTTTTCGCAACAAAAACTTTTGGAAACGCCACGTCACCGGACCGGAGCGTCCACCGCTCCCAGCCGGCGTGATTTTTTTTTTTTTTTAATATCATGGCTGTTGTATAATAAAATAAGGATATCAATGCTGCCTTGTGTTATCGATTTAATTAGTTTTTGCTTCTATATTTTTTTAAACCTTCTTCACGCGACGGCCGCAACAATAGCGGCTGACCGAAAAGGATTTTAATAATTTCGACGGTAAAAAATGTTTGTTGGCCGTACATAAATCAACCTCGATGCCAAGTATTGTTATTATAAAGAAATAATATAATGCAAGGAATACACATTGAAACCATTTGTGTAGTCAAAATTTTGATTAATAAACATATCTTGTTGAAATAATTAAAACTGTCTCCTAGTATAAGAAACCTGGATTCGAATTTAGCCAAATATATATATATATATATATATATATATATATATATATATATTCAATATTTTTGACAGAGAGTACTTGGTGGAATTCCATTTTAATATTTTTGAATAAAATACTTGAGTGATTTTCCACATTTTCGTTTTTATTAGTGAACTCTGTTTGATAATGCCAACGTGAAAGGTTGGCGAAACCGGTCACAAATAAAAACGAAAATGTGGAAAATCACTCAAGTATTTTATTCAAAAATATATATATATATATCAGGGGTGGACAAACTTCTGATCACTACGGGCGACCCGTTTTTTTTTTAAATTACAGGCGGCGGTCTACCAATGTCGTATGTGTTAAGTGATTAAAAACTCAAAAATGAGTTTACATTGAAAATTAAAATAGATTATACTAATACATAATCCATATCAAGATATTTCAATAAGATAAAATAATATTTTCTTCTCGCAAACTAATTAATTCACGTGGGACGGGCATTAGAGCTATACACATATTAGAGAGACGGGCGACTAGGAATACTTAAGCAGTTGACGCTTTACATATATATATAAATATATATGTGTGTGTTTGTGTGTGTGTGTTTGTGTGTGTGTGTTTGTGTGTGTGTGTTTGTGTGTGTGTGTTTGTGTGTGTGTGTGTGTGTGTGTTGCAATAACTTAGGGGAGTATCGCGCTCTCAATTCGCTTGGTAAGGATGAGGTCATACTGCATTCTCATTAGCTGGTAAAGAGTCGATTATTCCGTGGAAAATGCAATTAGCTGCGCTCCGTAAGCGCAGGGGCGGCGCGGCTCCAGCACCAGCGGCTCCAGCACCAGCGGCTCCAGCACCAGCGGGATACGTCCTAGCTAAAGAAAACTACAATTCAAGTATGCCCCCTTGCGAGGCTCTTCCACGCCATTGAGCTAAACCACGAGAAATCAACCTTAGAACACCTCACGTTCACGTTGCAACAGACGCTCGAGAATCTTAAACCACCCTATGTTTAATTGCGATGTTATTTCTTTCATATTTATACAACGAGTATTCAAAAGCCCAGATCGGCACTGCTTCAGATTGTGAGCGAAAAAAAAAAATAAAATACCGAAAGCCGAAACGTTCAAGGCTCATCTCCGCGGCGTGAGCATATAGCACGCCCGCGTCGAGGAAATGACTTTTCAAAACGCTCAAACGGGATTGTTTCGACGAAAATAACAAAATTAGCGGTCAAAAGTCAGCGGATTATTTGGCCATCTCCCCGGGGCCCCTCCGCGGCTCGCGGGCCCGCGACTCGCGCCCCTGCGCCCCTGCGACTTGCGACTCTCTGCTGCCGGGGTAAACATTTTTGTAGGGTGAATCGGGGGAGCACTCACTTTGTGCTCTGGCTCGCGGGCACGCCACAGATCGGATCTCGCTCCAGTTTTTATTTCTGTTAAATATTTATTCAATTCTCGCACCCACCTGGGTGGCTTTCTCTCTCGGTTTGCTAATTTTTTTTCAGCTGAATGAATATTATTACTAATATGATTAGGCACATTAGTTCATACATAAAAGATGATTTAAAGAAACTCTCAGAAAAATATCATCGTGATTTGTGTGGGATTTGAACCCACATCCCCTGGCTTACATGGCCGGTGTACTAACTCTTGTACTAACGAATCTCTTTCATTTATCGAGAATTTTTAACAATCATACTTTACATATGAACCAATGTGCCCAGGCCAACCAATTATCTTCTATGTATGAACTAATGTGCTTAATAATATTAGTAATAATATAATAAACCCGTAATGGGTAATAAATACGCATCTGATTGACGTCCAATCCAAAAAATAGACATACTGAATGAATATCTCTGGTTGTATTCCCCTGACCTCGTACACGGTATAGTAACAAATAGCCATCGCGTCAAAAAAATATCAACGCTGAGTGTTTCTCTGCTATTGAATTTTTCTCTACAACAAACTCAATAGAACGAAGTCGTGTGCGCTAGCAACTAAGCCACACCTCGTAAGCCCCACAACCTGCGCGCAAAATCATAAATTAATAAATTTGATAAAATGATAACTCTTTTCTGTACGTTAAGTCTATTAGTTAATTTCAACATGATAAATAATCAATGTTTTTAACAGAGTACTTGGTGGAATTCCATTTTAATATTTTTAAATACTTGAGAGATATTATCACATGTGAGTTTATATTGAAGATCGACAACCCATACACTTAATTGCTTGTTATTTTATAAATTCTCACTCAGTTTGATAATGCCAACGGGTCACCGATGAAAATTAACATGTTGACACATCACTCAAGTTATATTTTTTCCAACACAAACTCAATACCGAAAACATAGAAATCCAAGTACGCTACCACCTAAGCCACACCTCGTATGCCCCCCAGCCTGCGCCAGGACCAGGGGACAGCCATGCACTGTATTGCAAGCACAGGAATCTCGGAATTGGATTATTTTGTTAGGTCGCAAGCCGCGGCAGCCATGGCGGCGGGACCGGAAGTCGGCGCTGCGAGTTAACTTCATTGCGATCTTCAAATTTGATTTCAACACCTCCGGCAAACTCGATTGCGAGAAATTGAATTATTTTTTAATAATGACGGGCGTCAAACTTCGCGACGATTTCTTATTAAAAAAGTTTTCACTGCGATCTCGTGCAATTCTTAGCATGTTTATTACACGAAAATAAATACTTTTCATAATATTTTAAAAATGATTTAAATAGTATCTTAGACACCTTTTTTTTCTAGAATCACAGCTTATGTTATATCTAGCACATTTCTACAAAGACTTTAAAAATCATGTATATAACCGGAAAGCATGGATTTGCTGCAATACTTTGACAAAGCACTAACACAAATTTTTAATATGAGTTTTAGAAATCAATGTTTAAATTTTTAAGCTTAAATAACGATTAAAATAATCAAAATGTTAGTCGATGAACGATGCAATAGTGTTTGAACATATGTTTGGCTGACAATAAGATGAATATATGCTTTCATTTTGTACCATCAATTGGATGAAGGCGCGAAGTTCTGTGATATATTTGGCCTTGAACTTTGAAGCAGAATGGCTCTGATTCTGCCACTGGACCTGCTAATTTAGCTCCCATTGATGCAAAAGATATACTGTTATTGTATGATCTTATTTTTCTCTTGAATTTCCATTATAAATATACTGGGAGAATAGGCCTTGCTGGTAGTTTCACTTTACCTTTGTGACAGCAATCGTTGAACTTTCCATGTGATGGTTTTTCTGCATGAAAATGTAAAGCGTTGCAGAATCGACAGGTCACATTCATTAATCCACAATTGTGTGCAGTAATATTTTCTGGGACTCTAAATGTGTTTAATGCATTGTTTTAGTGGTCTTAAAACAATCTTCGTATTATTGCGTTTCAAATGACACCGGTTTAGGGCACACCGGTTTGATGGTTTCAAAGCTCAGCGCAGCCAAATAACCGCCGGTTTTTTGAGTTTGTGTTTTATATATTTATATATATAGATATAGTAAAATACTGCAAAATAAATAGCTCCATAAATAATATATTTTTATTAGTACCTCACTCGGTGGGGCTTGTAAAGTAACCGGCGGCACGTCCCGCCGGTAAAGTTGGTTTTTCATTTTGCCGGCTCCCCCAGGCGCGCCCCCGTTTTCTATTTCCTCTTATCTCGCCTTTCCAGGGCCAGGGGCGGCGGGGATCACTATCGCCCTGTCCCATCGCCGCCCCACTGTCAATATTATTGTTGCGATTTTTAATTTATCTGCGCCAAGCAGCCGCCCCGCGCATTCTGCAGGTAATCAAATCGTACAAAATGCTTCTGAAACCTTTGCACTCGACTCGCTTTTCAATGCTCGATAGTTACTGAATTATCATTTCTTAAACATTTATCGTAGTCACAATACCAACTAATATTTTTTGCTATACAATTGTGATTTTAGAAACACAAAAATTTAATATTTTTGACAGAGAGCACTTGGTGGAATTCCATTTTAATATTTTTTTAATAAAATTTTTATTTGTGACAGGTTTCGCCAACCTATCACGTCGGCATTATCAGTTGGCTCTGTTTGATTATACATAAAACATTTTTGTGTAAGATGTCGCATGAACTGCATGCTATTGATACAATAGCTACGAGACTTCTTACAATACACAATGAGCTTCATTAGTATAGAAGACGCTATTGTCCAGTCGCCATTCGGTAGTCGGCTGTGTCGCAGTTTTTATGCCGCACTACGAAATAAACTCACACCCGATGGATAAATTCATAGCGCGTATTGATTTGTGACCCCTCTGGATGGAGGCCTTCCCTCGGAGTTTCCTCCTCCTCCTATGCAGAGTGCGTCGCGCTATCTGCGCGTGCCGGCGCGTGCCGCGAGGAGGGCGGCTCCCCGATAAGGCCTGTCGGGGGAGATATCTTCCCGCAGGGGTCTGCAATGCACAGGCAGGCAGTTCACTGCGTGATTGTAAAAACAATGCAATCGAGCTGGTCCAGAAACAAAATTGTTATTAAAAAAATAAACCTGCTCAGCTCTAATGCAAAAAATACTGACCGATGCTTACGTTTATCTTATTCTTCGAGTACTTCTCCTCAGAGGAGGCTGGCGACCATTTCACTGAGCTTTCTAATGGGTAAATAGTGTAGTGGGTTCCTTAAAATGCTCTGGCGTTAGATCTGATACTCCTTCTGCAGCAGGATCCCTCCAGGTACTTCCAGAGCACATCCCTCCACAATCATTCCAAGTCCACTACCCCATTGCGGATCCTTACACGCTCAGACTACAGAATGGCAGCCATGTCCATAATATCTGCTAATTTGGATATCTAAGCATATCCATTGCGTATTGGATGTATTATAAAATAAATACTATTATATTGATCGAGTGGTTCGTGTTTTGATAAATTTAACCTATGTGGACCTATCATTGAGTTTTTAAGTCGAAAACTGCGGTTTAAGTAGTAGTACGCTTGTATCCTAAGTCCTATACTCGAGTTTTTTTTGATCATTGTCTGGTCCGTTTTGCGAAAAATCGACTGCACCAATCACAAAAATTTAAATGCAAAAAGTTAGATAGATCCCTTCTTCCGAACAAAATATATTTTTATTTCTTGTAAATTTACTTTTAATATGATAAATATGTGTTTTTCCGATTGAAGTGTAGGAATTTGGAGATTCGCCATGTCCCCTGTTCTAAGAGTCCTAAACATTTCAAAGTCTTTTTTTCAATTGGAATATAAAGTGACAATTAAATTAATCAAATGACACGATTTCGCCAGGTAAAACGGTTTTTGTGGCACCAAACAAGGTTAAAGTAGATAAAAATATAATTTGAAAAAGTTAAAAAAATGAATAAATCACCCTTGTAGTTCTCACAAGGATATGCGATCAAAAAGAGATCAGCCGCTTATAAGCCAATCGCACTTTCACGGCCATTCATAACTACCCTTAGCTAACAAGTATATTAGCATGAATCGCAGCATGATGGATGGACATGGACTCGGGAGTGTGATTAAAGGGCTGGAGGGGGTGAGCACACTCCACCGACTAGAGTGTGAACTCTACTTAAACTTAGATATAAATTATACTCTATTTTTTTTTTAATTTTCACTATGAACGCTTTGGCAAGTATAAAATTAAAACACGGAGCGAACTACTTTGCAATATTTTTTTTTTACAGTAACACCCAAGCGCGGATAATATGAAACGTTATTCTATACGTGTTAGAGGAGAGACAGGGAAGCAAACTTTTTAAGTCATCTGACTTTTAAGTATAGAAATATATTGTAACGGTATATATATTAATTATAATAATTACGTAGACCGGCTGTCCGGTCACTTCTTCGTGTTTCTGTGAAAAAAAAATCCTACACAATCGGCTGCAAAAGTAGGCCAGGCCATTCAGCATGCAATGCTTAAACCCTACCCTTAAATTATAATTCTTAATTTATACATAAACCTCGTCGCATTACGCAACCCCTATTTTGTATTAGTCGCATTTTAATGTTTTATTTTTACGGTCGGAATGGGGGCGAAAGCGTATCGATTTGGTTTGATTTGATTAAATAACATGTAATGTTTTTTTTTTTTTGAGCCAATTAAATGATAGTAAATAATATTTTTATTATAATATTGATTGTAGTATGTTGCGTGGGATTAGAGGTAGTAAAAAAATAATGTGTCAATTCAATAACTATGCATTAAATATAAAAAAAATACTAAAAGATTTATTTACAAATTCCAACCACGTTGCTAGACTGGTCTACGTGAAACCTTTTCGACGGTTGAATAAACAGAATTACTTGTGTAATTTAATATACTATGCGACAATATTGTAGACGAATCTATTTGACTGTTTTCAAATGTTGGTTGAAAAATAGTAAAAAATAGCGTTACTAAACTATTCGACAGAATATTTCTTCAATAGTTGTGTCTCGTATATTGAGTTTCTAAATTGTTATCGGTATATGCTTTTATGGCATGGGTTTACTGCATCACTAATGAGAGAGTCTTGCACAGAAAGAGTAAAAGACGATGGTAAAAAAGCGTAAGGTATCTATTTTTATAAATTTACTGCATCAGATTGTATCATAAGGAAAATTTAAGATTAAAGAGGCATTGAGTGGAGAAAATTAACGGGAATGCGAAATTCTCGTCAGTGGCTGAAAGCCGAGACTACGCAAAACAAACGTATGTTAAGTGAAATGGTTACCAACTAATATATAATGCTATTAAATATATACTATATAGTAGGTTTTATAAAATAAACGGTTAACAAATTATAATTTGGTTTTCCTTTTCGTATTATTTACAAGATCAAGCAAACGCAAAAACGCTTACTTAGTAGCAATTCGCCACTGGGATCCGAACCCGACGCCTTTAAATATATAGCAATATATAGTCTGACCGATTAGCAATCAGCCAATAGTGTCTCTATATTATACGTATTTTTTTAAACAGCTAATTGCGAGTCGTAAGTTGTTTTGTGACTTGTGTACTACGAGAAAATGCATTCCACTGTCGAACAGCAGATTTTCTAAAATAAACGGTTAATATAATAAATTCCTTTTCGTATTGTTTACAAAATCGAATCAAACATAGTAGCAACTCGACCCCCTTAAATATATACGATATCATTACTAATATGATTAGACACATTAGTTCATACATAGAAGATGATTTAAAGAAACTCTCAGAAAAATATCATCGTGATTTGTGTGGGATTTGAACCCACATCCCCTGGCTTACATGGCCGGTGTACTAGCCCTTGTACTAACGAATCACTTCCGTTTATCGAGAATTTTTGTTGGCTTATTGACTTGTTGGATTATTAAATATTGGTTGGCCTGGGCACATTGGTTCATATGTAGAGTGTGATTGTTAAAAATTCTCGATAAACGGAAGTGATTCGTTAGTACAAGGGCTAGTACACCGGCCATGTAAGCCAGGGGATGTGGGTTCAAATCCCACACAAATCACGATGATATTTTTCTGAGAGTTTCTTTAAATCATCTTCTATGTATGAACTAATGTGCCTAATCATATTAGTAATAATATAATAAACCCGTAATGGGTAATAAATACGCATCTGATTGACGTTTAATAAAAAAATCGACATATATACGATATCATTAAAAAAAAATAAGCCTTCTACACACGCAGCGACACAACTTCCGACCAATCAGCCAATAGTGAGAAAAATGCATTCCACTGTCGACGCCAGATTTTCTAAAATAAACGATCAACAAATTCTAACCGCGTTGGTATTCTTATACGTATTGTTTACAAAATCGAATTAGTGAAACAAGCGAGAGCACAATCGCTTACTTAGTAGCAATTCGCCGATGGGATTTGAACCCGACGCCCGGCACGTGTCGCGCACGTGGCGTGGCGGCGTGGCGGCGTGGCGTGGCGTGGCGCGGCGCGTGCGGGGGCGCGTTCACGTCGCGATACGGGCTGTCGCGTTTTTTTTTTATCAAAGTATAAAATTACACACATTTTGATAATCCCTGCTTGTTACTGCTGACGAGTCCAACAACCCCTACTTTTAAATAGTAAAGAATTAATTATAGTTATTGTATGATGTGAACATCAGTTATACGCTGTGTTATAAAATATGTAACAATGGATTGCATAGATACATTCAATGTATATTTATTGATTTATTTACACCGTCACGGAGACATGCTTCATGATGAAGAAAGTCTGAAGTCATGGGTCATTCGTGAAGGACTTATATTAATTATTTTCTACAAAATGAGATCTCCTTTATCAACTCAATATGAAGAAGTCTATAAATATTTGACCAAAAACCAAGCATAATTGTTTTTCATTAGCAAGCTTTGCCAATCTGAAATTGTTTCTAATTTATCTAGAATCGCATCAAGTACTATCGAATTATTAAAAAAAAAAAATAGATCCTATGTACTTAGTTTATCTGTGCTATACACTTCTTTATATTCATTTTAAATAATATATACGTTATAACATTTTTTTAAATTAAATTTAATTGAAGGTGTTCTTTGGGTCGTCTACTTGTTTATAGCATACCAATTTTTACATATTTTTCTATTAAATATACGCTTTTGCACAGTCTAAAACATTTTCACATTTCAAATGTTTTGTCGCTCAAAATAATTGCCTCCGAAACGAATTCACTATCTAAACTTTCATAGTTTGAGTTTTGACTAGATAACGAATAGATAGCGCAAAAAAACCAAGACAATATTTGAATTAAAATTTTACGAAAGCATTCAATCTCTTCCTTGAATAAATACCCGACAAAATAACTAAAAAATAAAACAACAATCAACGAAACGACATTCAGATTTCGTGCCGACAAGACCCTCGTGCCTGTTCCTCGTGCCACCAGTCCGGATTCAGTTCCAACGATTTGACAAAAAAATTATTACGAAGCATATAAGGATGTATAAATAAAAATTCAAGGCAATCCACTCGTAAAATTCGGGGGGTTGCTGCGGAATAATGCGAGGCTTTGAAGTACAGAAACATCTTTTAATATTTTTCTTAATTTTGTGAGAAGGATCTTAAAAAAAAATAATGCCGAAATGAGAAGATTGGATTCGGTTCAAATGATTTTACAAAAACTTTATTGCGCAGCATATGCGGAATACATCCTTGTTATTATAAATGAGAAATCTAAGCAATCCACTCGTGAAATTTTGGGGGTTGCTGTGAGAGAAAGCGAGGCTTTGAAATACAGAAATATCTTTTAATATTTATGTAGGTTTTGTAAGAAGGACGAATTAAAAAAAAAATGTTGATACAAGAAGATTGGACTGGAAACGTTAAGATGAGGAATTTAGTTCAAATGATTTTCTAAAAACTTTATTACTGCATATACGGAAAAAAAACGTATTCAAACGGGTAAATAAAAATCTAACCTTCAACATATAAAATAATTTTTTTTTTTAAATAACATTTAAAAAATGCCAACTACAAAACAAAAATACTTCAGTAGCTTTTTGTAATGTTTATACTTAAGTACTGATATTCTAAAAAATAAACATGATATTTCTGTCTAAAACGTCAAATTAAAATTAATTATAATATATAATTTTCGACTGAAGTAAAACGTAATTTACTGTAATAAATTTTGCAGTTTCAGCAATACAGGATTTATTATTTAAACAATATATCTTTAGGAAATCGATTCACGTATTACAAAACGAGAAAAAATATTTTTGACAACAGAGCTATTTTTAAAAAAAAATAGGGGTAAAACTCGCCCCTAAAATTGTATATATTTTTAAAAATATTTGCCCCCATCCTCGATCCGGCCCTGCTCACCGGGGCACCGCGCCTGGCACCGCCCCCAGCTGCCCCCAGAAACTCGCCCCAAGCTGCAGATCTGAGGGTAGTTTTTTTTTAATGGGGAAATAGCTGCTAATTATAGAAAATTATCTAAGTTTGAAATTTCTAGTAAAATTTAGGAGTTTTCTTTATATCGTGTGTATATTTGCACGAACGGATTTACACGGAAAATATAACTGATCTTATCTTAAACTCAGTTAAGATCTTAACACGCAGTTCTATGAATCGATCAGAGAGTAAATTAAAGCATTGGCGTAAAATATTTTTAAAACAATACTATTTTTGTTGTTAAATTTATAAAGAGATTTCGTATTTTGTATTTTGTATGGACTGCATTATTATTTTTAAGTTTTAACCTTACCTGATCCCAAACGGGAAGATTGGACGTATAATCTTTTTTATAAATTAATATAAACATAATCCGCTTGTGCTTTGATGACAATTGAACAAAAAATTACTACTGATTTGATTTGTAATTGACATTTTAAAGTAAGTCTTTCAGTTATATTGAGCTGTGATATATCATGTAAAAAAAAATATTCGAGGCGCATAAATTAGATTATTTAGTTCGTGTAATTATTAAAATATGCTGAATAAATAAATTCTCAAAAATATAATATAAAACTCTTAAATTACTATTGCACTAATAAATTACACCTTTCGTATGATTAAATATCATTCGTAGACTCTAAATAGGTTTATAAATATTGAAAGCGTTTATTTACAATATCATTATGCCTAAAATGGTTAAACGATTGCACCCTTAGCTTAACAAATATAACTATGTAGTTAATTACATTATTTAATGATTCTTCTACAGGTGTCTTTCCTCAGAGGAGGTCGGCGATCATTTTACCGAGCATATATATATGCTGAGTCAGTGCTCATGGTTTTCTTATGGAGAATAGATAAGTGGGTCTCCGCAGTTATATATTCGAAGTCTGCGTATTGCTGCTGCCCAATATAATTATTATATAATCCTTTCCTTACAAAGCTTTGGCGTTAAGATACGATACTAAACAATAACAGGAGTCTCTAAGAGTATCGATAAGGTACTTTTAGAACAGTGGGTTTTAAACTCTTTTGGCCCACGGACCCCTTTTCATAGTCAAAATTTGCCCACGGACCCCCTTTCATAGTCAAAACTTGCCCATGGACCCCCTTTGATAGTCAAAACTTGCCCACGGACCCAGGGTGAAAAACTCCATAAATTCATATTATAGACTAGTTTGTGCAAGTATCGACTCTATAATGTATTCATTGTTACTTATTTTAACTTCCATATTAATAAAAATGTATCACAATTTTTTTATTTTATATTAAACCTTGCGCGGATCCCCTGACGATCATGTTGATCAGGGACCCCCAAATCGATTTAAATTTTTTAATGATCCCAGGGGTCCGTAGGGACCACTTTGAGAAGCACTGTTTTAGAGATGAGATGATTACCGATACTTAACACACGCTCACGGTACAGGACGGCAGCCGTGCACAAGCAACAGAACGGGGAGAGCGGGTATATTGGATCAAATATCACAAGTTGAATCGGTTAAAAAATATAGGCAGTGTTTATTTAGGCTGACAGTGGCCACCGTCCCGGGGGTGCTGGTTTGCTTGTTTGATGAAGTATGAAGTGTGTCGCGCAGTGTCCCAGCTGGGAATCGAACCCGCGCCCAGGGAGCGCCAGTAATTACACATTACGCGCATCCAGCGGCCCCTCGCCCTGCCGAAACTAAATTACAAGTAATCCAATGTAAGCACCAGCCCGACGTATCCGGTTTCTTGCACCTCCAACTATAACAAGGTGATGATGTTCGAAGTACTTATGAATTAGAAAACACAGCGACGAAATTTAGATTAAGAAAACCCTTAACTGCATATAGTGACAGATCGGTGACAAACCTTTTTTTTTTTAAACTCCATAAAAACTTATAGGATCAACCGTTTCGTTTTGTGACCGTCGTGTTGGACCTGTATAACTAATTTAAATCAACTTTTTACCACTAACAGTTCTAGAATAGACACAAAGCGAATTAAAAGATGATATTCGCCAACTTTTGGCAAATGAGCGAAAACGTGATTTATGTATAAGCTATTTGAACACATTATTGGAGATCTTTTTTCTACTTCTAATTAAAATTATTATTTCTCAGTTTTTTCCTATAAAACATATGAAAAATATACAAAATATTTTTGTCATTATTTTTCCTCAAATTAACACATAATTCCCTAACTCCTCAATTTTTTTCGCGGAAAAATAAAAAATCACGCAGTTAAGGGTTAACACTCGCACTAATTTATTTTCTTGTTATTTTTCATGTTAAATCAAGTTTGTGTAAAATACATTTTCATGGCGCCATAGACTGCGATATTGTAATTTTGCCGCCTTTGTGCTTAAAATACAGTTAAACGAGAGCGCTTTTTAATGTGATGCCAGAGATTGTTTTTTTATATTACGTTTTTACATCTTTTGTGTCTGGAGAACTGTTATATATAATAAATTTCGTACATTTACGTCTCTATACCCCATCGATTTACCTTGGTAAACGCAAAGTTCGATTTCTCACTCAAAATATTATGTGAGTGTGCAATAGAACTGTGGCGGGCCTCAATGAGCTTTGGCCGTAAGTGGTGCATAAAAAATCTACTGTAGTGAACTGTTCTGCATAAGAAGATATAAATTCACTTGTTATGATACTGCCAAGCTCACATAAAATATAGATTTGCATTCGCAAGTCGTGACCAACCCTCTGTGCCTCGCCCCATCCCTCGGGCATACTCCATTCACCGTAAGTAAGTCGGCGTCTACTTACACCAGCCTCGCGGAATCATTTGGGGCGCAAAACTAATCAACTGACCCTCATGCTACTATCCCATGAATCGCAGCTTCAGATTTGAGCTATTTATATTTATAACTATTGCAGTGAATTTTTGAAACTTGCTGATTCAGGAAAATTATATCAAGCTTCGTATAGTGGATTTGTCGTATGGTTGCCAGGCTTGCTGTGGTTGTTCAGGGTGCAAGGGGCCCGGTGCGAGTGAAGTGATACGTGTGCCCGATTAATAAACACGGCGGGGTGGTCCCATATGGGCGATCACGTGATCAGATCAGATGCGGCTCGCATCCCCCGGGACCACCCGCCCCCTCCCCGTCTAGTTAGAGAGTCGTCTGGTGGAAATTTGTGGACATCGTGTTAACACTTGTGGATGTATAAACACGCTGTGATTTGATATTGTGACGCATATATAGGGGGGAGGGGGTATCATTGAGTGGTTTAAAAAAAAAATTAAATAATTTAAATTTGTTACAATTTGTGCATGGTTTTTGAGAATCGTGAGGCCCAATGCATGTGTGCTATTAACTTTTGCCTATGGGAGTTTGGTGACCATCTCACTTTTTACTTATGGTAAATAGTGCAGTGGGTTCTCAGGTCCTTCTACACCAGTGGCTCTCAAACTCTTTTGGCCCACGGAGCCCCTTTCATAGTCAAAACTTGCCTACGGACCCTGGCTGAAAAACTACATAAATCATATTATAGACTAGTTGGTGCAAGTATCGACTCTATTGCGTTCGTGTATTAAGAGCCGTGATACCATATTCGAGTTTTTTGACCATTTGCTTGTACCTATTGCGAAAAATCGACTGTACCAATCAAAAAAATTAAATGCAAAAAGTTAGATACATCCTTTCTTCTACTACGATTTTTTATTTTGTTTCTCATAATTTACTTTTAATATGATAAATATGTGTTTTTCCGATTGAAGTTTCGGGATTGGAGTTTCGCGATGTTCCTGTTCCAAGAATCCTAAACATTTATGACTCTTTTTTTCAATTGGAATTAAAAGATTAATTATAAACCTTCCTGTTGCAATTAGTTTAAAAATAAAATCTTTAACAAATTTTGGTTTTGAAAGTCGTCATTTTATCCAATTTTTAACCCTGAAAATGGACGTTAATTAAATAATAAAAAATAGATAAATATAATTTATAGTTTTCTCAATACTCGACATAGCAAAATAAAGTGACAGTTAAATTAACTAACCTACTTGACTCACCGCGATGCCTGCTATTACTTGTATTATTGTCTATATTTATATTTTACTTAGGATGTAAAAATCGCTTAAAATGTATTCATTGTTATTTATTTTAACTTCCATATTAATAAAAATGTGTCACAATTTTTTTATTTTATATTAAACATTGCGCGGACCCCCTGACGTTGTTCAGGGACCCCCAAATCGATTTAAATTTTTTAATGATCCCAGGGGTCCATAGGGACCACTTTGAGAAGCACTGTTCTACACTATTCACATATTTATAACTACCAACTCTGGCCGCGAGGCGTGTATACGACGTCTTATTTATATTTTTAGAAATTCGCAAACGACAGGACAGCTCAGTAGTACTATAGTAGGCAATTTCAGAAATATTCTTTTAAAATATTGAATGGAGATATATATCTATGGGGTATCGCACTGGGGGGTGGAAATCTGCGAGGAGGGCGGGGGTGTCTTTGGAAGTTGCAAATCTGCACACGCAGCCCCGCAGTTTGCAGAGCCCGCCATTGAAACTGTTGTGCGCTCCGACCATTGTTGCCGTATTCGATTAATTTTTATTTGGCGGAGGCTTCGCCCCTCCGGGAGAGAACCCGCACCCCCTGTCCCTCGGGACTCCCTTTCATGCCGCACAGCACTGCGGGATCCTCGGGGCTCAGATGGCTCCTCCCGATGTCGCATGCCGGATTATGTCCCCGGAAGACAGGAGGAATATGTCCCTGTATAGTACAAGCATTCATAGATGAGACTCTTTAGTTTCAGTGGACTGTATTCGGGATGCGTACAATAGTGAAATCCTTCTTCAGAAAAGACTTTGCTTTGTATTTCGTCATTTAAGAGGCAATTATTTTATATAAGAGCGATTTGTCTGTATACGATAAAATATTTTTATTTTAATCTCTATAATTTTTCAGCTCCAAATGAGCAATGATTGCTTGTATGGTTTTTCGAGGAAAATAAATAAATGATACATTACATTTTTTATTTTTCATCTTTCATTGCTATTTATCACTAATATTATTTTAATTTTTAAGGCTTAAAAATTAAAGTTATAGCCATGATAGAGCAACGTTAGCTACTTGACTTAATGGTGTCGGCTGGGCAGGGATCGGAGTTAATTGCTTGTATGCCCTTTTCGACATTCCAGCAATTACAACTATTCGATAGATATTTACTTAAACGCCTCGATGACTTAGTCTTCTTCTAGTGCCTCTCCTCATAGGAGTTTAGTGACCATTAATCGAATATATTCTTATCCTGGGCCGGTCTACCAATTCGGCCGCACTTTCACTTATTTACCAAAACAGGAGACCTTACGCTTTTTCCATATTCAGGATCCATTGATTGTTTTCATTTTTAGCTGGAGCTTTTAACTGAATGGTAATTGGTCAATAGCGTCCGTTTGTTTTGAGCGTTTTTTAAGGTTTTTTCTAAGTACTCAAGGAAGACGCTATCGGCAAGTTCCTAAGCTGTTGTTTTGAGTATTGTGGCGTCCGGCGGGGAATTTTCGTCCAGCGGTGCCAGCAGCAAGTGGAAACAAGAAGCAGTAGGTAGAGAGAGGCTGGGTTGATTATTATTATTATTTGTGTGGTGATGGGCGGCTGCCTCCGCCCGCCGCGGTGGCGATGTGATCGCAGCCCCCTCCCCACCCCCATCGCAACACCCTGTTCCGGAAACGCCATCGCAAGCACTTATGTTAATTCATATTTGAGTTTCAGACGTTTTTTAATTTGAAAAGCACACGCTGTGAAGTCGCTTTCGCAAAAAATTAGTAATGCTGAATTGACAATATAAAATAATCTATAGTGCTCGCCAATCAGTGGGTGCAGGCGAATCAATTTTACTTCATATGCTGATAAGTCAGTCGTAATTTTTAATCTGTTTAGCATGCCAATCGGCAAGTCAGAAACGTGAAAAACTTGGTAAAATTAATTTTATACTAAGCGTATAAGATTTATGCGTCATAAATACTTATTGTGAATACTGTTTTCTTTTGACGAGTTGAACGAGTTAAATTGAATTATATCTTAAATCACCGTAACTCTGGTGGTACTCAAAAATTATTAATCGGATCATAAAGAGCTATTTAGTCATTTTACTGTGTCCTGTTGAGTTATTATATTATTGTTTTATTATCTAATAAAGATATTTCACGATTTTACTAACTTACGTTACTTCTTTAATAAAATGAAGTCTTCAATATTTTGTACCCAAATAAACCACGTTTCAAGTCGGTAATCTTGACAAAATAAATAAAAGTAGAATGCAATTTTTAACCACCTTGTGCTGTGTTGGTTCCTAGCGGCGCTACGAGATGGCCACGGAGATAGAGTTTTCGTGTACAGCAGACACATTAAGTTGAAATTCGGAGAAAATTGGTTTGCGTCTCGGCTAAATAAAATTTCATTAGAAAATATTATTTTTTGTACACTCACAACACATGATAAAAATAACATCTTTAATTAAATTTGAACGTTTTTTGATAAAACTTTTTTTTTACAATCGTAACTTTTATTTACTCATTTCGCAGAATTTTTTTTTTTTGAAATTATTAGTGATAGTTTTTTTTTAATGTAGATAATATTTTAGTGTGTTTAGTGTTGGGTTTGTTGCGTAGGTGAATTGTTTTGCAAGATTATTCCGTCCTTGCGACTTGATGTGTCCGGTGTGCAATAGGGAGCTTTGTGCGGTTATACGATATAGACCGTTCAGTCGAAGCTGATGCCGCGCGAGCTCCCGTGCAAAAATAAATGGCACCTCCAAACTTCAGATATAAAAATCTAAATGATGATTGAATCTGGCTTTAAGTCATCTTCCTTAAGCGTTTTGTGTGGGAGTATTTAAAATATTATGTATTGATACTTAAGAAAAAAATATATTGTATGAGATCTTGCAGGTTGTAGGCCACAAGTAAGATTCATCACACATTCTGTATATTCGATATTTGCCTAATGTAATTTACATTTTACTGCTAATATGCATATGTGCTTTGCTAAAAGGGTGCTCCTTATATTTTTTAGCAAAATTTGTACATGCATAACTACGTTTATGTGTATGTGGATATATGAAATATTTTTTCTTCTTTATTAAAGTAGCAACTGGTTATAAAAGTTGTGGAAAGTGTTATGAAAAAAACATCTATTTATTTGCTCTACATGCGACATTGTCATTGTACATTTTATAAAATTCTTATAATTTAATAATCAATGTCACTTGTTTCCATCTCAAGGAAATTCTGTATTATTATTGATTTTCAATATTATGGAATAAAAAATTGATATAGCAGAGCAAAAAATATAAAATCATTCATGTATAAAAGCATCTTTTGGATAGTTTGAATTAAAGCTAAATAAATCTTATTTTGAATCACGTTTTTCTTGCCTACAGTACAAGTTTTAAATATAAGGATAATATCAATAGTATCAACTAAATTATTTTATCACTAGAAATGTAGCCCGTCACAGAATGACGTATTCGATAAACGATGCAATAGTGTTTGAACATATATTTGGCTGAATACTCGAATACCTGGGTACTCGAATTTTAAGAAGAAGCTGCTCACGTTTTCCTTTCAATTCATTGCTTGACATTTCGTGTCACAAACAACGCAACACTGTTCTTTATTTGAAAAATTCTAAATTTGAAATTCTCGCGGTGAACAACAGAATCCTATAATTCGTACACATTGAAACTCGCTAAAGCATATTTTATAGTTTATGAATGAAAATATTATCGATTTGGAATTCGGCACATAACTGCGAAAAAACTTACGAAACGTACATGCAAAAAATCAGCGTTGTATCTTTTAAGATATTCTATAGAGAACCAAAAAATGAAACATGGATATTACGTACAGTTTCTGTTTGTCTCGGATCTTTATTTTTCAAATGGCACATCGACGACGGTTGATATTACTATGTGGATTTCGGTGGTAAAATGTTACAAAAGTGAAGCTTGCAGGGGTAAATAATAATTGAATAAGCGATTTCGATGTGCCATCTTCGGTTGGGGGGACTCGCGGCTCCACATAGGCACCCATACAGGCGCGCTCGGCCCCGTGTGGGTGCGCGGCCGGAGTTACGCAAGCTAAGTATGATTGTATATTACAGGTACGGAGAAGGTACCCGAGCTCATGAGAACGTTCATTTGTTTTTTTTTTATATACTTTTAATATCTGCGAGCGGTAGACATCGAGCCGCAGACAATCCGCAAACACTATGAGTAAGATATCGCGTGCGGAAAAACGAAAACGAAAACCAGAAAAAAAAATGCTTCGGCTGTGTTGTGCAATACATAATTCTTTGTTAATTTTATTTGTTTTTTTAATTTATATATATATATATATATTTAACCTTTAATACAGTGAGCCTAGAATATTACATTCATAAAACTACCGGTACTATGAAGCAGTTTTAAATATTAGGGGTAGTTGCGCCTGAAGTACAAATATGTGGGATTTGTACTTCAGCCGGTCGCCCACGGTGACCCTGTAGCTTATTTCTTTATAATACACGTTAAACTCACTTTTCGAGACATCGTAAAATTATGTTTGCATCCAGTTTTTGCAGTAAATAAATACCAACATCTATGGTGGTGCTTTTTTTTTATTTATTTGCTTTATCACATATTGTATATAATTTACTACACACTAATAAATTTTATCGGTTTTTATAAGCTCTATTTGACTTTAAAAGGATCGTTTATATATATATAGATTTGTTGAATGTGATTTTAAAAAATACTTGAAAATTGTGCTGACTTTTCAATGCAAAATTATTAAAATTAAATTTTTTTAAAAGGTCGCACCCCTAGCAGATGGTTTGTTATTTTCCATCCACTGAATAATATATATTTTTTTCAAGTCACTGAAATTGACGTATTGTCGACAGTCAGTCATCCGGACGATTTTTTTATTGTCGGCAATCAATCAAGCATTGCATATTATAATGTACGTTTATCTACTTAGCAATTATGATAAACATAGTAAAAGATCCCGTTGAGTGTCAAAAATACTTTAATAATAAATATAAGAATCCGATTAAAATGGCAAGATAAGAAAGATTTTGTATTGAATTATATTTACAACAGTATTTTGAGTTTTGATGAAATATGAATACGAAAGGCTTTTCCACGTGATTATCGAAGATCGAATCAAGTTTTAAGTAGATTTCCTCTTGAGATACATCGGCCATTACTCATGGACATGATGGCACCCATAACGATCGTTAGACGCCGACCTCTGACCTCTCCATCCCCGGGACGTGAAGCCGCGATTATAAAGAAGCTCCAATGTTGTAATTACTAATTGATTCAGATACTGCTATTATATTAAAATATAGATAATCACCGATCATCTATTAATTCATCAAAAAGAAAAACAATTATTAAAGACGTTTCTTTGAAACTATTTATGTTTATATAATGGATGATGGTTAGAATACCTTGTTGTGTGGGTTTGTATCTCACCTACATCTTAAAAAAAAATCGAGAATTCTTGTGTTTATTATATGAATCGAAAAAGAAAACTTGTATCAAAAATACTATGCGTAGGCCAACACCTGAAATTTTCTGAAATTATATATAAATATATATATATATATATACTAATGTAAAGCACGTTTAATAATTAATCTACATTTTTAGAAATATACCTTTAACGAATTGCCACATTGTTTTTACGATGTTACAAAAAGTTTTTTTGTTGAGAAACACCAAATCCCACGGGAATAAATGGCACCACATTTCGTATCACAGTTTTTAAACCATTTTTTTATTTTAATAAAACAGCTGACCCGTCACATCTCCAGGGGCTACTTTAGCCCTGCTCCGACCCTGGGCCTGTAAAAAAACTGTTCTGATTCCACCCCTGTACTGAACAAACACCGGCGCGTCCTCTGGGAGAGCTTCGGCGGTGGTGAAAATCTAATTTTACAAAATAATACCTTTCTTCAAGATTATTTTTTTGGCCATAAAAAAGCTTCAGCCGTATTACAAATACAGATACAATACTAAAGCGTTATATAATGATAGAAAAATTACAAGCAAGATGTACGTGCACAATACACCGGACTCATTATAAAATAGGTTGAGCACACCAATGCTACGAGTATCCGAGTGCTTTTCAAGTGGCAATATTTTATTTAAAAATTAAATAAATTATAATCCCACGTGGGTTTTAACTCGATACCCCTAGGTCGGCAAGCAAATGCGGATTCGCTGAACCCCAATAAATGGTTAATAATTGACTAAACACTGTAGAAATATTAATTATTTAGAACACATTTGCATAAATAATTCAATAGAGACTTGGAGAAGTTTTTTCAAAGGTATTGTTAAGCTTCCTTCGTAAATTGATCGATACCTGTAATGTATATGAATTCTGTTGATAATGTACATGTTTATTATACAGAGTGTCCAAAAAGAGTATCGGGTGAATGTGATTAGTGACCGTTATTGCGATATGCTGCAAAATTTTTGGGCCTAGAGTTGCAGGAGTTTCAAGGTTTCAACTCAAGAACGTGGTTCCAACTTGACATACACCCAATCAATCAATTGAAGCTGTTAACGAATTATTCCCTAATATGTTCATTTCACGTAGAGGTAACATCAACTGACCTCCCAGAAGCCCCGACCTTAGCCCTCTTGACTATTTCGCATGATACCTTAAAAGTAGGGTTTATGAGAATAATCCGACGAACCTAACGGAATTGAAACAAAACATCAAGTCAGAAATGGCAGCAATATCGAGGACTATGTGTCAGCGTGTTATCAGAAATCTTTGTTCCAGATTAGAAGAGTGAACGGTCACCATTTGGATAACATCATCTTTTCGAAATAATTTTCCATTTTGTATTCTTATAATCAACAATAAAAATAATACTTGATTACTAGTAGTTCATGCTTTATTGATCTAACAAATACCCGATACTCTGTTTGGACACACTATATTACGTTTTTATGACAAAAAAACTTTTCAATCAAATACCTCAAAAGTAGGGTATATGAGAATAATTAAACAGTTTAGTTAAGCATCTGATGGTGACCCAGTGTATTGGGTCGAAACTAGTAATGCAAATAATTTTAATAAACTCAAAGTGAAGACAAAATAAAAAGGTACTTTTATCATTATAATAATGGATCTTCACGAATCAAATGCCTTGTCCCTCAACAAGAAAAAACTTTTCAATCAAATACCTTAAAAGTAGGGTTTATGAGAACAATCCGACGAACCTAACGGAATTGAAACAACACATCAGCAGTATTCAATAATAAAAATTACAGAGGCAACTACTAGATAGCAAAAAGTTAGGTAACGCATGGTAGGAAGCGCTTTCGCTTTTTGAAGGCGTCGACAGTAATCGTGTATGCTATCCATGTACATATCAGCATTAAAAGCTCGTCTTTCTAAAAAAATGTACATGTCGTTACGTTAAACATGTATTTGTTGTTCAGAGGGGTGCGCGTCCCGCGGGTGTCGTTGCCCGTCTGCGCATGTGGCCCCGATAACCGGTGATTTAGCGATCGGAATCTGAAGCATTGTTCTGCAACCCGAGGGTCGACGCGTCAGTCCCGGCCTATCTGATGCCGATTTGACGGATGGGTGTAAATATTAATGCGAGATAGGGGGTGGGTACTCTGCATTCACTGCACTCTGTAAGACAGTGGTCCCCAACCCTATGCCAGTGGGCACCATGGCGCCCGCCGACCGTTTTATGTGTGCCCGCCGACCATTTGACCATTTTACGTGTGCCCGCCGCTGTGCGACCATAATATATTTTAAATAAAAATATAAACAATAATTTTTATATTTTATAATTATACTATTGGAATAAAGTATTTTTTGGGCATTTTATTTTTTTATTGACTATGTCCAACTATAAATAAACCTTGAAAAAATAAATGGTGCGCGCCGCCCGACCGGCATTCTAGAATGTGCTCTTGGGTGCAAAAATGTTGGGGACTCCTGCTGTAAGATATTTTTTTTCCGGTTTTATTATTTACTCTTACATATTTGCAGGTTGTGGTCATCTATTTTATTAGATAAATATCTGCTTAATCTTGCTCGCGTCTATAGCAAAAAATTCTTTGTTTTTGAATGAGTCTAGATCTTTTCACACGTTGTAATACAATTGATTTTTGGATTTGGATTGGAAGACAAAGTATTGAGTATTTGCTCTTCTAAAATATCCAGTGAGATTAGAACTGAGCCGGAATTTAATAGACTAGACATACTTGTTGGTATTTTGTAAATTGGATCCGCGTGTTGTAGCGATTTATTTAATTATATTTTACGGTCAATGATTTGTTCAGATCCATCTGTGCAAATGTCATTGACGCCACATACTATCGGCAGTTGTAAATTATCACATCCAAAATTAAAATAATATACACTTATTAGATTTTATTGGTACCACACCTGGCGGTAAACGTTTCTTTGGGTCTAAATAAAATCCGTTTTTTAATTTGTGATGTTTTGTTTCCGCTATTGGAGCCATCTTGAAAATTTGATTATAATTTGAGAATAAATCCCTGAAGACGACCTCAGTACTAAAGCAACACAACACTCCAGAAAAAATCTTAATTCTGTACCGTAATACCCCGCTTTATGCGACCCCGTTATGCGCGGTTTCACTATTATAACGCGAATTTCAAATTTCGCGTTAAAGTGCCTCGCATTTCGCGAATTTCTTATTTGCAGTCATTGACTTATCTTAACAATTAAAAACAGCAAACAACGTATTTTACAAGAACGTAAACGAAACGCTACCCAAAAGACAACAGATGTATTTTTCAGTAAAATTCGTTCTTAGAATTAAAGTGATTGATTCAAACGATTCGTATTTTTTGTATTAAGTTTTGACTATGCATGTATGTTTAATCGTAAACCCCGATTTTACGAAACGCGATTTTTTCCGGAACGTATCCCTCGGTTTGGTTTTTACTTCTGCTCGTCTGGATTAATCCGCCTGAGTTATGCCCAGAGCTCCATATTCTTCAGTTCATCTGGTTCCTCCTGTGTGGCGTATTTTTATCGCATTTCGCCTTCAGCCGCAGGCATGCCCGTCACGTGCATACGTCATAATCCTTGCTGAGTGTCGCTGACGGCCCCCTCGGCCCGTGCATCAGCTGCAGAGGCCCAGCCACGCGTTAACGGGGGAGATCCAAACAGCTGATAGCACCGAGCGAATTATTGCTAATATACTAAAGAATATCATTTGTTTTTGCCGTAAGAAAGACTTTGCTCTCACACAATCGAATGTCGACAGTATTGCAAGTAAAACATTTTGGGGTATTAAATGCAAAAAAATTTCGATCATCCGAACGGTTGGTTCACTCTTATTTAGTAACGCAAATTGCATGCTCTTACTCTTGTTTGTAGATTAATCTAGAAATTGTTTATCAAAAAAAAAACACGAAAAAATCCTCCTGGATAGTTGCGAGTTTCAATTTACGCCCATTGATTATTTCTTCATCGTCAGAAGAGGTTGGCAACCATTTCACTGAGTAGTGGGACACCGCAGTTTTATACTGGAAGAAAAAGTCTGCGTATTGCTGCTGAGCTCAATAGCATTATTATATAATCCTTTCCTTATAAAGCTCTGGCGTTTAGATCTGATACTCCTTCTGCAGCAGACTCCTACCATGACAAGGCACTTCTAGAGCACATCCCTCCATAATCATTCCAAGTACACTACTCAGGGTACAGAATGGTAGCCATGCTCAAGTAACAGAATGGGGACCGCGGGGAGGTTAATTAAATAGCAAAATAAAATACAGAATCAAAGATAAGTGTTTTTGATTTTTGTATTTTACAAAAAAAGTAAATAAATATCTATAACCACATATTTAGTTTAGAAACCTTATGCAGTGGTCCCCAACCCTATGCCCGCGAGCACCATGGCGCCCGCCGACCGTTTACGTGTGCCCGCCGTTGTGCTACATAAGCGAAAATAATTATATCGTCGTAATTTTCCAAGTAATAACTCTTTTCAGAAATTGATATTGATTCAACATAATATTTCATTTTAAAAAAAATTATGCCCACCGCCCGACCGGCATTCTAAAATGTGCTCTTGGATGCAAAAAGGTTGGGGACCCCAGCCGTATAGTAAAGAGTGAATTGGGCGCTTTGATTGCCTTCTTTTTATGCCAACTGCCTTATATTTAAAAAAATAAAAATAACAATAACAATGGCGCTGCATACAAAGAAATCATGCGAATCCGTACACGTCAACCGGCTTATCTGGCGGCGCGTGCCGCCCGCGCGCTCTTATCGCACCGCGCCGGGCGGAGGAGGGGGCGGGGGCGAATGGTGGGGGTGGGGGCGAAGGGTGGGGGCAAGGGTGGGGGCAGGGGCAAAGGGTGGGGGGCGGGCGTACCGCGCCACGACGACTGGGAGCGGAGCTCATTTCTGAGTGCTCTACCCATACATCCTGTGTTAATCCTGGTCAACCTGATAAATACAGCAATAAAAAAAAAACTATATTCTACCAAAAAAAACCTACTATACAGTAGTGCCTTCAAGTCTGTAAAACTATTTCTCTGCTGTTTACAAAAACGCGGGCTGCCATACTGAAGCGGCGGGTGTTCATTGCTTATTGATATCCCAACTAAATAATATACAGCCTCCGTCCCATGCAACTACGTTCACCGCTATTATCCCAAAGGGTGTCCCAAAATTAACGCAAGATTTGAATTCGTCGCCATTTTTGCAGTAAAGTTTTGGGAACACTTAAAAAAATTTAGGGTTAGTAAAAATGGAGCGTTACACGATAGAACAACGTGCCTTCATTATTGAACAATATTTTAAAAATAATGAAAGCTTTGCAGCCTTTTAAAACTTTACTGCAAAAATGGGGACAAATTCGAATCTTGCGTTAATTTTGGGACACCCTATATATTTATAAAACAGTATCGAGATATAGAGTACGGAGTCAATGTTTTAGTGAATGACGGTTCGGTTGAAGCGTCAAATTTGTTTTATATGTGTCAGTAAGTTTGTATCAACAACAGCAATGCATTTTTGTTGTTAAAAAAAATATGTAAATCTCACCTCTTCTATTGAGTTTTGTACTCAAAAAAGTGTTTTTTTTTTAAATAAGTATTGCTCGAAGAAGAAAATATAAATTAATTTGAATAGTTTGCGCAAAAAGATAGAATAAATTGTTCGTGGGGGCTGACGGAGCGTGCGCTCGCTGGAGAGGTGCGTTTGAAAGGTGACGTCCTGAATGCAGGCTGTAATTTGCAGGAAACGGAAAGAGCCCCGTCAGGAAGCTGTCCCAAACAATCACCCTCTATCGGCCGCTAATCGCGCCAGCCACGGTGCACCCCGGGGGGGTTCACGATCTACAGCCGCTTACCCCTTTTATACAACATATTTCAATATTACATTTCTCGTGTTGGGTTTTAAATTACCCACAAGCCCAACAAGCCGAAAATATTACAATAAAATATATATTTTTTTAAATTTATTTTATTGACTTCCAAAGAACAACTCGACGTACATTTAATTAAAAAAAAAAAAAAAACATTGTTTAGTTGAGAGATTTTTTTACTATAGATTTAGGGTTACTATATGCCTATGATATTATGGTCATTATTAAGTAAAATACAGATTGTGTGCACAAACCTAAGATGCATATGATTGTCCAGGGAAAAATCCAAGAAAAAATTGGTATTTGAATGAAAAAAGCTAACGTGGCTAGAGACCGACTAAGGATAAATATATTTTCAATAAGGCCACCATTCACTTGGCACTTGTAGAATATGATATACGGTGTGTGCATTAATTTTTTCGTGAAATTTGAGCTTTATTATAAAAAATTGGTACAGTATATTCTATTCAAAGTATTTTCCATCGCTAGCCACTACTTTCTCCCATGTTTCGGGCAAATTATGGATTCCAAATTCTGCTCTAATTCTTCATCTTCGAATTCTTTGTCATCCACATCGAAATCACCATTGTTAAAGCGTCGAAACCAGTTCTCACACGTTTTTTGCGATGGAGCATGTTCACCATAAACTTCACACAGCAATCGGTGACTTTCAGCCGGTTTTTTCTTCCAATTGAAACAGAAAAGTAAAGCTTCCCGCAAATTGCGTTTTGTCGGTACAAAAGTTGACATGTTGAAGCTCAAAAAAAAAATGTTGTATACACTTCAGCGATATTACATATATATTATACGCTTCACAACGAAATGTTAATGTATAGCCTGAGGCGATTCAATACTAGTAACGCTATCTCTTAGTAAATCCGAAAAAATTAATGCACACACCGTATACCTAAAAGTGAATTTACACATATGAATCTTGACGCAATTTTTTTGTTTAAAGTATATTGGTTTATTATGGTTTTTTTAGAATTGAACAAGGATTACAGGTCGTCAAATTTACTCAGTTTTTTCAATGTGAGGGGTTGTGGTTTAATTGACCTTTTGATCCACCCTCGCGTTCGGCTCACCCCCGCGTGCATGTTTAAGCCTGACGATCTAAAGACAGCCCCGGCGACTGCGCCCTATCGCTCCACTCCACGCGCCAGGGCTGGCGACCTGCCCGTGCTCGAGGGATTATTAACCTAACCTAACCTAACCCAACCCCTACCCCGCGGCTGTATCGCATAGAGACCCCTGGTCGAGACCACTGGAGCGGCAGTATGGTCACCCGATATACTCCATATGAACCCGCACTTTGAACGTCTTCTTCAACTTATACTGAATCGTAAACTAATACGTGATCAATAAACAACCTCATAATTGATTTTTGATTTTATTTGATTGAAAAGTTTTTTGTCATAAAAACGTAATATATGGTTCCAATCTAGTAATCAAGTATTTTTTTATTGTTGATTATAAGAATACAAAATGGAAAATTATTTCAAAAAGATGATGTTTCTGATGTTTTGTTTCAATTCCGTTAGGTTTGGATTATTCTCATAAACCCTACTTTTTAGGTTTCCCCATACGAAATAGTCAAGAGGGCTTAAGTCGGGGCTTCTGGGAGGCCAGTTGATGTTACCTCTACGTGAAATGACCTTATTAGGGAATAATTCGTTAACAGCTTCAATTGATTGATTGGATGTATGGCAAGTTGGAACCACGTTCTTGAGTTGAAACCTTGAAACTCCTGCAACTCTGGGTCCAATAACGATCACTAAAACAAATACCCGATACTCTTTTTGGACACCCTATAAATCGACTCATATAACTTCTCCTCATAAATATTTTTTTCACGACGTTGACAGCTTTAAACTGACACCGCTGCGTTCGCTTTTTGCACGTTTTCTACTCAAAAAATAAACTACTGCACAGTCAACAATGTGGCCCTCAAAGGAAGGTTCTGTGGTAGTTTTTCGATCACTCTCAGTATCGATCGGTAAATCTCGATCGCAGCCCTGCCCGTGCAGAATTCAACCCCTATCGTCGACCGCTGAGCTTGTTGTGACAGTTAATTGTAGTTTGATCGGTTCTGAATCATCTGATTAAGCATTTGTTGGCATATTCTGGATCGAAGCAAATCTGTTTTCACACGCCGTGTAAATACTTAAATACCCAATCGAAAATAATAAAATGTTGAATATAAACGCGTTGCATTATATATATCGATTTTTTTTTTTTAGTTTAGGGTCTTCGTTTTAATTAAACTTGTCGTTTATTTGCTAAAAAAAATAGTGTGAACAAAACGCATTTTATTTTTACTTTGTCGTGTAGTGTGCAAGTACATCCTTTTGTAAAATGTGCTTATTGTTTGGGTAAAAGATTGTGGCAATATGGAACAAAATCACAATTTTATTTTAGACAAAAGCTGTGATGACAATATCATTGAAGTGTGCTCGAATATACAAGATAAAAATAAACCATAGGGGGTCCGTCAAGTGCGCGCCCCACTGTTTCATATTTCAGGGACACTCTTGAATAACACTTGGAAAGCACTGAACCACGCGAGTTCACCGAGTACGTTATGCTCGAGTATTGTAATGCTTAATATGGTTCAAGTGTTTCTCACGATAAAAACAATGCTTCGATAATTTTTTAGAAGACAGTGAAGTGGTCGCTTATATTCCGTTGATTTAATCGTTATTGTGATTCGATTGAAGTGATATATGATAACTTTTAAAAAATAATAGTGTAAAAATGTAATCACATGGTTTGATTTGATTGAATGGCTAACGGTTACACTTTATTGTGCTTGTGACCATGAATATAATAATCTAGCTTCTTTGACGTCTTTTTGGTTAGCGCAGTTGCTTACTTATCCGAGCTCGGATTCGCGTGTAGAAAAAACATATTTTTGAAATATAATTCTCTCTCATATTCACCTGAAAGAAAATAAGATTTGAATAAAAGTATTGATACCTTCGTAAAATTTCTATTGCAGATTGTGTGTTAAAACATTATTTTATTATTCAATTAAAAAAGTACGTTGGTCGCAAAAGCATTGCTTATTGACTTGACATATATATATAAATATAATCGCAGTAAATATGGGCATAGTATATTTATAAATATGTCCGCACCTTTATTGAATGTGGAGGTATTT
Source organism: Atopsyche davidsoni (assembly GCA_022113835.1). NCBI lineage: Eukaryota > Metazoa > Arthropoda > Insecta > Trichoptera > Hydrobiosidae > Atopsyche > Atopsyche davidsoni. Next base: position 3,257,704 of record JAILWY010000011.1, on the reverse strand, counting down.
ATTTTTTAATACTTCATTATATATATAGAATATAAAATAACCAAGCTATTAATGAGCCTGTTGAAATATTATAGGATCGGTTTTCTTTGTTAGTTTGTTTTTACAATCATAAGTGTATATTTGAGTAATTAGACATTTCTGTATTAAATCTACGAAATAAGGCGTGTTTTAGGCTGTTTAAGGTTTTCACTCTTCCAACGTTTCGATACCCATGCTGGGACCATCTTTAAAATCCCTGAAGATTTAGGGTGTAAGTGAAAGCCTTACGCACCCATAAAATCAAATCAACTCATAACAACAGCGGCCAAAACTTACGAACATACTTATCTATATATATAAAACACAAACTCAAAAACCGGCGGTTATTTGGCCGCTATAGGCTTTAGAACCATCCAACCGATGTGCCTCAAACCGGTTTCATTTGAAAGCCAATAATACTGAGGTCATTTTAGACCACTTAAATTAAACAATTAATAATCAAATTCGGTTTATTTAATTAAATAGATTTTCGACATTTCCCATACAAAGCGGATACTTTTCAAAAAAGGAACAGTAACATTTTCGCGTATATGCAGGCTGCCAACAAAAAAACACTGATCTTGATGTTTTTTAAGATTATAATGAAGTTGTGTAATGCATTGATAACAGATGGATTGTTCACTACAGTCCAATACTATCAAAAACATATATCAATGTGGAATACTGCAACTCCGTGAAATCCATTAAGTAAATATGCAAATATGTTAACAAAGGCAGTGACATGGCAGTGTTTGAGCTTTCAAATCGAAACGATGAAACCACTCAATTTCAGATGGGTTAATAATAAATAAGTTAATAAATAAACAAATAAAAAAAGTATTTAATTTCTTTATTTAGCGTAGTAGCACGCGCCGGGTATCCGTCAGTTTCATATAAATTTCTAACTGAAAATCTGAGATTAGCATCCCTCGGAGTCAAACGCATGACCCGCCGGATCCACCGCCCGACTCCGTCAGTGTGACGCGTCCTTTATGGCCGGCCCGCCAGGCCTCGCGAACAGATGGCCCGCGCGCCGCGGGCGGCCCGCAAATGGTTTTGTAATCCACTTGTGCCCTCGAGTCTCTCCACTGCGCCGCCCCTGCGCGGGGGATCCGCCCTTTTTATTTGTGTGTAAATATTATCATTTGAATCCGAATTGGAGTTGGACAATGGAATGGAAAACTTAATCTTATTGTAGTAATGTGAAAACATTGTATTTTTTTTGTTTCAATTTGTATTGCAAATGTTTAGATTACGCATATCTAAGTAGCCTGAAATTTACGTTTAATTAGCGGTACATTTTGATTTTGAGAATGAAGGCCTTGCACATCATTTTAGGTAAAAAAAAAAAAATTAAACAAATTAAAATATGCTTTTAAGTACAAGTCGTATTTTAGTAAATATATGTTGGATTGTATTGATTATTAATTATTGATTTATTTGATGGTACAAAAATACTTCACGTAAAAATGATATTCTTTGCCTCTGAATGAATATTTCGACATACAATACAAGCAGTCTTTTACTATTATAATAGCTACAAAGATTGAATATATGTAAGAATCGCGTAAAATTACTAACAAAATCTTAAAAAATGAAATGTGCACGCGCCAAATATGGAGTGTATCCTCAGGGTTTTTCTTCTTCTGGTGCCTCTCCTCAGGTGAGGTTGGTGACCGTTTTACTGAACAAATGTTTGTCCTGAGCCAGTCTTACTGATTCTGCTGAACTCTCTGCTTCCATCCATCGGCGCTAATTCCGCATCCACGTTAGTTTTCTTCTAATGCACGAAACCGCCATGTACCTTTTAGATTATTGGAGCGCTTTCATATATGTATGCGATAACACACATTAGTCTTTTTAGTATTTGGGTTGCAAGTATAATACATACATTTACTATAGACCGTTTTTGGTCATTTATCATAGATCGACAGTTTGGTGACTTATGAATATTTTAGAATAATCAGAAGCGTAGTTTGTCAACAACGTTGCTAAATGTAGCAAAACAGCTTGATACAAATGTGTCTATTGTAGCAGGGGGCGGGGGGCGAGGGCGCGCGCAAGACGCCCCGCCGAGCGACTTGCTTGGCCGCAGGGGGTTAGGTTAGGTTAGGGGCGGGGGCGAGGGGTTGGGGCGCAGGGGGTGCAGGGGGTGCAGGGGGTGCAGGGGGTGCCAGGCAGATGTCGAGCCCCGGGCCGAGCGCGGCATCGCCTCTGCGGCCAACTCTTTCAGCAACAATCAACAATTATCCCTATACATTTTTTTATAATTTAAAGATTGTTAAAAACACTGAAACGTTTTCTTTATTTTTTCTGTAAACAAAAACCCGCATTTAAGAACAAATCTAATGAACGAAATGTAGCCCGTCACAAAATGACGTATTCGATAAACAATGTAATAGTGTTTGAACATATGTTTGGCTGACAGTAAGATGAATATTTGCTTTCATTTTGTACCATCAGTTGGATGAAGGTGCGAAGTTCTGTGATATATTTGGCCTTGTACTTGGAAGCAGAATGGCTATGATTCTGCCACTGGGCCTGCTAATTTAGCTCCCATTGATGCAAAATATATACTGTTATTGTATGATCTTATTTTTCTCTTGAAATATCTATTATAAATATCCTTTAAATATACTGGGAAAATAGGCCTTGCTGGTAGTTTCACTTTAACTTTGTGACAGCAATCGTTGAACTTTCCATCTGATGGTTTTTCTACTTGAAAATGTAAAGCATTGCAGAATCAAGGCATTTAGGAGGCATTTTGAGTTATTAATGATGTGATTATTAATTTCTAACGCAATTTCTATAAAAAAAAATAGAATTGGTACTTGTGTCAAGCTGACATAAACTGTAAATTTCTAAAAGAATCAAAATTTGTTTTTTTGTAAAAATTCTATCACCCAGAATCCTATAATTCGTACATATTGAAACTTGCTAAATAATATTTTATAGTTTTATTAAATTAGCTTATGAATGAAAACATTATCTTATCCACTTGAAATTCGGCACATAACCGCGGAAAAACTTATTGAACTTACATGCAAAAAAATCAGCCTTGTATCTTTTAAGATATTCTATAGAGAACCAAAAAATGAAACATACATACAATGGATATTATTATTATAGATGATAAGCGAATGATTTCGCTTTGTACGATTTCTTTATCATAGTACTTTCCTGACAGCGTTAAAGATGACTTGAAACAGGTTTTGAAATGCAGCATAATGTTAACATGCTGTGTTTGAATACCGCCGGCTTTGGAGGGGTTGCCCTGAAAGGGTGCATTTTTTCCGGCAATATAGAGAAGTAATTGTTACAATTTGTGTCGAGTGGTTAACTAAGTGCTTGGACTTGTATCGGGGTTCGTGCCCCTCGCGCGGCAGTAGTTGGCCTTTGTTGAACGACGTTTAGGGCACGCAAGCGAGAAAAACTAATGGAAATGCTTGGAAAAGTCCTTTGCGATATATATATATTTTATTTTTTTATAATTGTGTCTTGTAATATGCTCCATTAATAACAATGATTGATGAAATCGGAACAAAGTTGAAATAATTTATAGTTTCGTAACATTTGTATGTAGCAATGGAAAACTGATTTAATTTGCAATATTAGCAAATCTCTTCTTTTGAATGAGTAATGTTTTTCCCAAGCACGAAAATCCCAAATAATAAATACTAACAATTGATTTTTTTTTTATTTAAAAAAATATATATTATTCCTTATTAAGAAATTTTTTATATAAAAAAAAAAACATGGCTTCGTATTAATAAATTTTCAAGGATCAGTCTTGCAAGGTAGTTTTGTTTTTCAATTGAAGATAACGCTTGATAGTTCAGTAACAGAAAAATTCTGCCATACTTTAATATACATTGTCCTATCCTGAAATTTGTGAAATAAAATATTAAAATCCAATTATGTAATACATATTTTCTAAAAAAATCATTTTAGTTCATAATATTGAACTTCTATGCAATGAAATGGACAATTTTATTATTATTTTAAAATTATGGAATTTCTTAATTTTTTTGTGTTAATTTTTATCACTGTGATTATCATTATAAAAAAAAGATTGCAAACGCCTGTAAGTCTTACAAAAAGTCCTTGTAAGCTTGAAACTTTTCAATAGTTGAACGCTTTTTGAAATTCGGACCATTAATTCATCAAGTTTGTCTATTTTGTAAACCAAATGCAAGGGATGAGTGTCGTTCCTCCCCTAATTCGAGTCGAGCAGGCTGCGCAAAGCCGCGGCTCAACTGGTTGTGTTTGATTAATTGTCTTTTTATTTTGTATAAAAAAACAATGCCAGTTGTCGGGGATCCCCGGTTCGAGTCCCAGGAGAGGAGTGAGGGATTATTGGCACCATACGCTAGCAATTGTGCCCCAGTTGTCCGATCAGCTGTTAGTATTTTTTTGTGTGCTGATATATCTCTCAGCTGATGTAAATTTTGAAGCGATGTAGATTTTTTGTGATGAGAAAAATCGTCATAGTTTTGGGTCTCGAGTCTCGCTTAGTCTCCGCGGCTAAGACTAAGCGATAATTTTATTCGTTATATGCAAGTATGTTATCGTCGTGTTCGTCATTTCAGGCGTAAAATATAGTAAAATTGTTGAAATCTTTTGGCATCGTCGTTTTTGTGTAATGTATACTTAAATTAAAACGCAATGTCGATAGCTCAAAAAAAAATGTTTATGCATATACAAAGTGCTTTAAAACTGTTGAAAAAACCGAAAGTAAATTTATGCATGAAGTGAGTTTTTTGTGAATTTAAAGTGAACAAACTCGCTGCTTGTCCATCAAAAATTGACACTACATTTTTATAAAACACGGTACATTGCTTAACATTTGAGCATAAAGACAACCAATATTTACCCAATTGTTGACATTATTTTATTATACACAGCACTAAGCCGCAATAATCGTGGAAGAGTGGGTTTTAGTCTCACACGTGTAGCGAAAATAAATTGAAGATTATTCTTGTTGTTTGATATGTGAACGCAAAATTATTATTATATTGATTATAAGTACAAAAAATAATTGAATTTAAAAAATATGGTATTTCAGTAAAATGTCGAGTCGTTCACGTATGATAATTATTTGTAGCATTGTGATTTAATAAAAAAAAAAAAGGTAGGCGCAGGAGTCAAACACCTACTGAAGAGTAAAAAACAATATCAAAAAAAAGAAACAAATCCCGAGCACGGTTGACGGCATAACTAAATCCGATATCTGTCTTGTTGACTGGAGGGACTGGGAAAAACTGTATAAGTCAATTTTTAAATAATTAATTTAATCAAAATCATCTTATCATCACTTTTCGATTTATATAAAAATATTATCAAACGTACATTTATTAATATTTCTTATTTATGAAACATTCATAATTATTTGTAAATAAACTTTTTGTTTAAAGTAAATTTTTTTTTTAATATGTGTTTTTTAGACGTATTTTTTTTATAAATTTTCGATTCAAAATACAATCAAATTTTAATGATTTATTTTAAATATAACACGTTGAATATTTAAATTGTTTTTTAAAGCTCAAAATGATTTGACTCACTCGTCCTGTCGCCGGCAGGTCACCTGAGCATTGTCACCAGGTGGGCTGACGGCCGGCGGTGGCTGGCGGGAGCTGGCGGTCACACCTGTGAAATCCTAGACCCAGACACCCACAGGACCTCATCTTAATGCGATCAGGAAATGAAGGGAATCAAGTCTCCGGGTCTCTCCCGACTGACAGACCCACTCTGACAGCTCCCTAGCTTATCAATGAATGCAGTTTTATATTTCTTCTTTTGCGAGTGACTCTTCGAATGTGTGTATTTTTTTTAAGAATGCTTCAGCCTCACGTCATGTATAAAAGGCAAATTTTGAAAAGACGCAGGGCTTAGAATTTTGATGACACGAGGGTGTGACGAGTCGAGCCAGCTAAATACGCGAGGGAGGTGAGGGGACGGTTGGACTACAGCCAAAATAAACTTTTTCGAAAGGTATGTGCGTAGGTTTTGGTTAAAGATGGTCTCAGCACAGGGACCGAAACGTCGGAGAACAGCTCAACACCCGAAAATCGAAATCAACTCAATTTGCTTGTAATTGACCGAGGAGCAGTATAAACCACATTTGAAAAGCTGAACCTGATATGTACATTTACCAATCGGCATTTATTTTGAGATGATACTTACACTTATTTTTAGCAGTAACACCAATGGGACACCAATAAAAAAGAAAGACATAATTAATTAGACTTTTATATACTACATTCAAAGCAGCTTTCAATACAACACTATCATGCGATACTTTTATGTAAACTTTAAAATTAATCTTTTAACAATTCGTACTGCACGTATTTATTAAATATTAATAATGCTCAATATGCTACCTCTTTTGGATTTTTGTGTTTCCCTTTGCATTCTGGGTCTGAGATCGCAGCGGGTCTGCAAGTGTCGCGGGCCGATAGTATTGTCACGAGGAGTCGTGGGTAGCTGCGGGTGTGACCGACACAAAGGTGAATATATTACAGCCAACGCCCTGCGTGGGCCAGCGCTTCCTCAACGGAGGGACGGGCCTGGGCTTTCAGAACACAACTGACACCCGGATAGTAACTGCCCAATAACGTTTTATTTTTCGTCATAAACTTAGACTAAACTTCGAAAATCGGTTAGGTTAGGTTAGGTTAGGTTACAAGTTGTGTCGCTTCACAAAAAAAACACCAAAAAGTAATTATTATCGGATAATCCAAACTCAGATAATCTATTCGAAAGATTCAGGATAAGTCAAAATAAAAGCAGTTTAAGGCAGTTAGTGGCAAATATGATTATCTCGTGTTCTTTCAAAATATCACTATCGAGTATTTTTTGGATTAATTTACATCGATATATTTTTGCGGTCAAAGGCACGTGCATTTCGTGTTTTGAGTATTATGATGAAAAAATATACGAAAAGTTAATTGGAAGTTTAGGGATCGCTGCCGCGATAGGATCTTCGATACGGAAGCTGGCAGCCCATCCCTGAAGCCCCGCGCCGTGTCCACAGGAGATCACCTTAACCACTTAGCATACATTAAGAGAATGCGCGACAACAGGACCACGCACGCTCGATACCAAACAGCCCAGCGCAGTCACAGGATAGAGCTGTCGAGCACCCAGAGAACAGAGTAAATTCAATATTTTTGACAGAGAGTACTTGGTGGAATTCCATTTGAATATTTTTGTATAAAATACTTGAGTGATTTTGGTGATTGGCGAAACCGGTCACTAATAAAAACGAAAATGTGGAAAATCACTCAAGTATTTTATTCAAAAATATTAACAGAGTAAATGTTCACATAGATAAATAAGTTCGGTTATAATTAACCCGACTGGTTTTAATCTTATTTTATGAAAAATAAACTAAGTGGCTTCGAAAGGCCGAATAAAGCGATAAACTGAGCTGATAGTTTTGTTTGTCATTCAAAAATATTTTTGATTTTGGTTCAAATGTTAGATTATAAAAAGGTGATAAAACACACAATTATTTGAAAAAGCGGGCTTTGTAGATAATTTAAAAAAAAATTTCTCCTGATTGCTGCGTATTTTTTATATTATTCAATTGGTGCATTAAATTGCAAATGAGTAAACATGTAAATCAGACTTACGGATTTTATTTTTGCACTCGTATTTTATAGTGATTATTTTTATTTTTTGAAATCCTGTTTTATTTAATGACTGAAAAAAATTATTCATGCTTATGAATAAATGGTGAACACTGACAAATCACTTGTACATTATTTGTTGTCAGTTTTGTGAATTTCTGAAATATCCCGCCGGTAATAGTCGACGCGGTGCGATGTGATCTAAATACGGATTGAACTCGCAGTCTTTAAATAGCCAGGAATTCAAGAAGACAACAGAAGTGGCTCTTAAAGCCTGAGTACCTGTGGACATTGTTCAGTTGTCATTGACATGGTCGGGATTGTCGGCTGACGAGGGACGCTTCGCCTTTCCTCCATTGCACTGCGACTGCATTTGATATTACACGTGTTATCATATTAAAATATATCAAACGCATGTATAGGGTGTCCCAAAATTAACGCAAGATTTGAATTAAGTAGAAAACGCAGATTTTAGTCTTTTGATTGGTATTTTTTAAATGAATCATAAAGTAAATATAATAGGGTAACCCTAAACTGTCAGCTGTCAAATTGTTATTTTTTTAAGTGTTCCCAAAACTTAACTGCAAAAACACCCTTATAAAGATAGCACCTAGGTGCGAGATAGAAAAACTCGTTGCCTGTATACACGCAGCAACACAATTGCTATTAATCAATTGCGTCCCTTTATTTATCGTTTTGCTTATCAGCTGAGTGTGTAGCCAGCTTAATTTTTCTTTACTACATCGAAGTATCTATTGTATCACATATGTGATATCCAGGAATTATCTAAAGCTTTCTATGTGTAGAAAGCTTTAGATAAGCAGCAAGATAGCAACAAATCTCACCACCAACATGCAGCTAGGCAAAGCCACAAAAAATACCCAAAATAAAGGGAAGCTATTGGCTAGCTGCAAGTTGGTTGGTCCTTAAGGCAGTTGCTCCCAGCCTTTTAATTAGACCATTACCTGGCGAAATCGTGTCATTTAAATAATTTAATTGTCACTTTATTTTTCTATGTCGAAAGTTGATTTTTTTACAGAGTATTGAAAGAACTATAAATTATATTTATCTATTTTTTATTATTTAATTAACGTCCATTTTCAGGGTAAAATAAAATCTTAAAGATGTTAAAAAATTTGATAAAATGACGACTTTTCAAAACCAAAGTTTGTTAAAGATTTTTTTTTTTTTAATTTTTGTATTAATAAGACGCACATGGTTTATATTTAATCTTTTAATTCCAATTGAAAAAAATACTTTTAAATGTTTAGGATTCTTTTAAAATGTACCGGACGAATCTCCAAATACGGAAAAACACATACTTATCATAATAATAGTATCAATATTTTTGATTGGTGCAGTCGATTTTTCGCAAAACGGACCGGAAAATGATGACTCGATTATGGGACCTAGACCCTTAAGTCTAATGATTTTTTTAATTAATAAACTATTCATATATTAAAAATGTAGCTTGCTTGGGTTTGTTTGCTGCGGATTAACCGTGAAATTGTAGTTCCCATTTTTCTGAGACTCGAGTGAATCGAGCCTGTCAAAAGTGTGTTTCCAGTGTGGGCCAGGCCGGGGCCTTTATCCTGCTACCTACCGCACAGTCCCCGGTAATCCCGTATCGCTTGGGCTTCTGCTCGGTCGCTCCCTTTGTGCCCGAGGTGGCTTGTTGCTGAAACATGCGAAAACCGCCCGGCCGGGGGTGAAATCCACACCAAGAGACGCATGGACGCACACGCACGCCTGCAGGGGCTCTCAAGGGAGGGTCAAGTGAAAAAAAATACTACATTTGTGCTTTCAGACTCGTATCTGAATTTTTGCAACTCTCGAATTTGTCTCAAACGAACGTCGAAGATGGCGGGCATGTTACTACTCAAATGCGAAATCGCTCATAAACAAAAAAGTTCGTAATCTTTAAGCCACTTGGCTATTGAATATGTTGTATTGAAAAATAAAGAAGTCTACTATGTAGGGCGTAGTGAATAACTTTATTGTTTAATATATATGTATATACACACACACGTGTGTGTGTGTGTGTGTGTGTGTGTGTATTAGTGAAATTTTCACGTTGGCATTATCAAACAGAGATAATGCTCTCTGTCAAAAATATTGAATTTCTTACCTATAATGATAAAAGTACCTTTGTATTTTGTCGTATTATTCACTTGGCATTATCAAACAGAGTTAACGTGAAAGGTTGGCGAAACCGGTCACTAATAAAAACGAAAATGTGGAAAATCACTCACGTATTTTATTCAAAAATACAAAAATGGAATTCCACCAAGTACTCTCTGTCAAAAATATTGAATTTCTTAATATTTAAGTTGGCATAAAAATCCCAAATAGTGTCATCACTTCTTGATCAATTACAAATATTTAGATGTAAGAAAAAAAAAAAACCGTTTACACAGAATGTCTTATTTTATAAATGGTGGTGATTTTAATGAAAACCATATTTAAAAAAAAAAAAGTCTATGCGTATGCATAAAAATATTGAAATATAAATATTTTCGAGTGTTTTCTATTGTATGGATTTATAAATTATTTAAAATTTAGTTTTAAATGTAGACTTAGGTCTAGTAACAAGGTAACTTTTCAAACAATCGTTCATTGTTAGTCCCCAGCTTAGAGGCGGATTCACTTCACGCTCGTCGCCCAAATGTTGCGATCCCCTGCATTACAATAACAAAGCTCGAAAAGCGTTTGTTTACAAACATAAGCCGGCGAGATCTCCACAAAGGCGGGCCCACGACAATCCGATAAGGCCACAAAGGACGTCGAGATGCGAGCCATTTCTTCTACACTGCTCACTTACAATAATTATTCATTGCAGTGATGAGCAAAGCTGCCTACACACAACTGGCCAACATAAAAAAACACCGAAAGTAAAGGACGCTATTGGCTTATTATAAATTTTGACTGTCAACTGTATCGCAACGCAGCTATATGGATCTAAAAAACTTAGAGTAAACTTTACATTGACTAGTCATGTAGCAATAACCAAGTGTGAATCAAAAAATTTCTTGTACTTCTGACTAAGAAGCATATTTGTTATAAATATGAAATACTGCAAAATCAAATCGGTCGTAGAGATCCTGTGTCTTCAGCAACAATGCTGTGCAACAATACTGCATTGAAATATTTTCGTATCTGTTGTTACCCGACCGATTTACTTAAGCACATGGAATTCAAAAAAAAAAAATCTATTTTACGTATTATTTACATAGCGGCGGACAAGAGTGCGCATTTTTAGATTTAAATAAACATCGGAAACGATCAAAGTTTATATTTTCATTCAAATCGGCACACTTACCTTTTCGCTCGGGGTCTCTTGGAAAACATCGAAAACCTGAATGGCTTCTCTATTGAAATCGGCTTTCCTGGGACGTGTTGGTTTTGGAAATGTTTATATTTGCCGGGTGAAGGCAGACGACTCCTCAGCATCTGTCCCCAAATACCTGATAGGTGAACAAATGTCACCAGCTCAAAGCTGCGAACCCAGATTCGGTGGATTTTAATTTAATATAATAGATTTTTAATTATATGTACTTGTTTTGTACAGTTTTATTTTTTTAGCACGGGCGTTGTCGAGGCTTTTTGACTTTATCTATTCATCAATGCCACACAATATTAAAAAAAAAATAATAATAATATCCTGTGGTCTAGATCATTTGTAGCTCTGATCGTCCAATATAGTTTTACCTTCTTAAAAAAATCCCAATATTATGATATTTATCTTCTTAAACTGTGGCTTGATATCTATACGTACACAAAATTTTGGATTGACGATTTCAAGGATGCTGACGATAATGATAGGATTATTGCAAAATCTTTGAGTTATATAATATTTACCTCTTTGATTATTCTTTAAAAAAAATAATTAAATTTATTATAAAATAGGGCTTATGCTTACTATACTGTATGTGATTATCCCCTGATTCTGAGCGTAGGTTGCGGGGTTTACAAGGTGTGGGTTAAGTGGTAGCGCACATGGATTTCTCTATTATTGTTAATGAGTTTGTGTAGGGAAAAATATATGAAAAAAAACTTTTTTTGCATGCCATTAAGTACTATTGTTTATTGGTACTTTAATTGCAAATGAATGATTATTGTATGGACGATGTGTACACCCTAAAATTTACATTTCATTTTCTGTTTTTGTTATTAATTATGTGAATATTATGATACAGTAACACCTCGATAAAACGGACCCATTGGAAGGAGGGGGTGTCCGTTAAATAAAAATAGGTTTAAAATAAATAATTTTTTTTTTTTTTTATAAATACACTGTATGTATTTAGATATAAATAAAAAATACGAAACACAAACAAAATTCTATTTAATTGTCTTCGGACACTCGTCGTTGCTGTTTGATATCGACGGGCTTGCTTTCAGTAATCCTACTAAAAAAAAATCAAGTTTTGTTTGCACTTTTGAAGTTTGCTGTTTTTTTTTATAATCAACTCTCGAAAATTACGAATTTATTTTACAAAACTTTAAATTTTCGTATTTAAAACGTTTTTAATTTTTTTACATTGGACCGGATTTTTTGCCCGTTACATCCAAAGTCCGTTCAATAGAGGTCCGTTATATCGAGGTTTTACTGTATATTAAATGGGCAGGACGTACTAAAGGCTGCAGGTGGCAATGCGCATGGCGGCCCGAAGATGGCGCCGGCAGGCCCGATATTGATTTCACGTTTCATACAATACCTACTGATGGAGGTGCCGAGTGTACCCATCGGTAAAGCGGCGACCCCAATGGATATAACTCGGAAAATATACCGTACTTGGCCGGGAAATCAGCATGATGTTCACTTAAGGCATCTACACGTGTAGCGACACAACTTGCAGCTAGCCAGTAGCGTCCTACTTTGCGTTGTTTACTTAAGAAAAACCATGAAAAACACCTTAAATAAAAGGACGCCTCTGGCTGATTTGTCGCTGCGTTTGTAAAGACCTTTAGTTCAATAAGAATTTTTTTTTATTTGTTTGGCTATCCCGTTTTATTTGTCCTGATTTAAAGTACTGAAATAACGATAATAATCATATCAATACACATGCATATATATTTTTAAATCTTACAATATATCATTTTTTGTAGCTAAACATAAGTTTAACAATTCGCTAAACTATCAGAAGCAAAAGATGCAATCAATCAAAAAGTGCATCATTGGTTAGTTACTAGAAATATTCTTCATGCACTGTGGTACAACTTCACTTTATAAACCCACACTCCAGTTATTATCACAATCTTCGAGTTGTATATACTTTATGACCTAACCTAATCTCAACAATAATTTTAGCTATTGAAATTTATTACAGAAAACGGCATGACCTCGAATAAGTTAAGTTATAGTTGAGTTGTAGTTAAGTGGGTAACTTGCTTGTTTGCTAGAGTTCAAAATCGCGAGGAGATATTTTATGCTTACATGCATTATCTTTCACGGTCTTCTACTGCTGTCGTGTACTCCGTGTGGAATAAGCATAAAAACAATTATAAGTTGAAAGTAACAATAAGTTTTTTAGTGTCTAAGTAAAGACGTGATCCCACATACCTCGTTGTTTTCATTATTCCCCAGTTATATCCATTGCACGCTCGGCTCGACGATCGCGCGCGGTTGACAATTGATTCTTGCCTCGCCCGGGACACAAACAAGGTGTCTGTGGCTGGCTAATCCGATGGTAATCCCGAGGGTTTGCGGAAGGTGCGTGTGGTCCTGGGGCGGGTCTTTGTCGTATTTTTTCGTGAAATTACCTTTTTGTGCGGCTCAAGGCTTTTGTGCTCCTCCCGGTCCGTCCTCCCGTCAAAACAATGGCGGGTGTGCGTTGAATCGAAAGTGACGCGACTCGATTCGTTCCCGGAAAGGAGATGCGATATTTGTTGCTGTTGTCGGTTTTATTCGGCACGGTGAATCGTGACGCACCCTTAATACACAGGCAAACGATACAATTATCTGTAAGCCGTTACATATACATTTATTTCATAATTCAACAATTATAAGTACATCAGCTTCATGCTTTGCATATAACGATTAAAGTCCACGTGGAATAAAAGGTACACAAGCACTCCGCAAGGGAACTGTATGTCGATCGCAGATGCTGAGTCTCTTTTTTCTCAGAGTTGTAGAGGGATGTGCTCTGGATGTACCTTGTCGAGGTGGGAGGGCTTCTTCTATTGCTTCTGTAGCCTACTGCAGAAGGAGTATCAGATCTAAACGCCAGAGCTTTGTAAGGAATTTTTCACATAATAAAGCTATTGGGCAGCAGCAATACGCAGACATTTCTTTACAATCTAAAACTGCGGTGTAAAATTTTTCATTTCACTATTTTCCCCTAAGAAAACCTAAATCAGCATAATTTTATCGTTAGTGAGATGTTCGCCAATCTCTTCTGTGGAGAGACACCCGATGAAGAAGAAGATAAATTGATAGTTTTATGGTATATGCTTTTTGTATGTTTGTTGCTCGCTTTGGATAAGCTGCGGTGAGGGTAGTACGAAGGGTCTGGTTAATAAGAGATTTGACCATAAGAGAGACGGTACAGGTGCGGAGATAATGTGATCTGTTGGGGCCCAGGCTCGCACGCATTCGCTGTCGGGGCTCGGATGACTCCCCCCCTAAGATAATAGTGAATTGCACGGCGGGGATGGCCGGCGGAGCAGCGCGGGTGCGCAGTGGCAGGACTAGGTCGTGTGGTGGTCCCTAACATCGATACAGATAAACCCGTTTAAAGTGGACGGGCGTTAGGGACCTGGCCAAAGGCGGTGCGTGGGAGTTATATATTAAAAATAATTATGTTAAGCTATATTAAAAAAAAAAGAACTCACATATTTGTGTATAATATCGACATTAAGCAGTAAACAAATAAATTTAAAAAAAAATAGTAATTTATTGTTGATTTCATTAAAATTCAAAATCTTACAATTTAACAATATAATAAAATAAACACCACGAGGAGACCGTTTTGCATATAAAAAAAAGCATCAAAATATTTGTGTTAGTTTTATTTTAATATTTTTGAGTAAAATACTTGGATACGTTTCACGTTGGCATTATCGTACAGAGGTAAGCTCATTTGCTTTGTTTGACAATGCCAACGTGAAAGGTTGGCGAAACCGGTCACCAGTAAAAATATATATGTGGAAAAATCATTCAAGTATTTTACTTCTTATTTACATTATTAAAATGGAAAAAATTCCTTTAAATAATAATGTTATATAAATAGTATGTAAAAAAATAGTACCTATAAATTTTATTAAATATTATCAATAAAAACTCAATTTGCGTAAAATAAGTATGCATATTTATACGTATTTTTTAATTCTAGATTTCTTGTTTTTTCACCAGCTATTAGGCGTAAACACGAAGATCGCGAAAAAGCAGTCGAATCGAAATTCATATCCGTATATTCTTTTCCCGCATAAATATTCATATTCAATCCTTTTTCAAGATTATACCGCGCAGCACATCTCAAAAAAAACCGTGCTACAAAAATCTCTCCGTCGAAAAGAGTCGGGGCGCGCGCCCCACCTGGCGCGGGCACGGGCCGCCCCTGCGCCCGCTATAATGAAGCAATTTAAATGCATGAGACGGGCGGGGGTGGGGGGCGGGGGGGAGGAGGGGGGGGAGGGGGGAGGGTGGCAGGGGCGTGGGGCGGGGGCGGGGGCGGGGGGCGCTCCGGAGCTTCCCGCCGGGGGTTATTTCTGCGCTCTTCTTCTTCTTCTTCACATCCTTCTAAACCTACCCTCTTGGATATGCATGGCATATATATATATATATATACGTCGTGCACGTATACGGCTACGGTAGTTTATGAATTTTAGAATGTCTCGTCTCGTAAATATTTTGTTAATTATTCACGTACTAAAAGTGTTGCCCGTCATAGAGTGACGTACTCGATGAACGATGCAATAGTGTTTGAACATATGAATATTTGCTTTCGTTTTGTACGTTTTCGTGCATAGTTCTGTGGCCTTGAACTATGAAGCAGAATGGCTCTGATTCTGCCACTGGACCTGCTAATTTAGCTCCCATTGATGCAAAATATATACTGTTATTGTATGATCTTATTTTTCTCTTGAAATTTACATTACAAATATCCTTTAAATATACTGGGGAAATAGGCCTTGCTGGTAGTTTCACTTTACCTTTGTGACAGCAATCGTTGAATTTTCCATCTGATGGTTTTTCTGCTTGAAAATTTAAGCATTGCAGAATCAAGGCATTTTGAGTTATTAATGATGTGATTATTAATTTCTAACGCAATTTTGATTAAAAAAAAATAGAATTGGTACTTGTGTCAAGCTGACATAAACTGGAAATTTCTAAGAAGCATCAAAATTTGTTTTTTTTTAAAAATTCTAAATTGTAAATTCTCGCGGTGAACAACAGAATCCTATAATTTGTACATAAAGCATATTTTATAGTTTTATTCAATTAGTTTATGAATGAATATATTATCCTAAATTCGTTACATAACTGCGGAAAAACTTACTTAACTTACATGCAAAAAATCAGCGTTGTTTCTTTTAAGATATTCTATATAGAACCAAAAATGAAACATACATACACACACACAATGGATATTATTATTATAGACAATTAATAGATAATAATCAATTGATTTAGTTTTATTAACTCTTCGTATAGCATATGTCGTTATGTATACATTTTTTTTAGTTTTTCTGGTAACATTTTGTCCGTTGAACTACGATTTGTTAACTGACAAAATCCTGTGGTATTTTGAAAGCTTGTTAACTTTTACTTTTAGATACAGTTTAATAAATTTACGAATAACATAAATTTTAATGTACTGCTTCTCTTATTAATCTAAAGTTACGCTTAGTTAATTGATAAAATACTGTAACCAATTTTCTAACTTTTATTTTTGAATGCCAGTCGTATAGAAACTGTGTTTTAGTTTATTTTAATTTTGAGAAGTATTTGAAATTGTATAAAAAATATAATCCTGTAAAAAATTCAAATTATTGTAATTAAAACAAGTCAAAATTAAAACCTTGTTTTTTTGTTTTATATTTCTGCTTATTGGATTAAAAAAGGGTAAATTATCTTATGTATATTGTAGTAAATTTCTTAGCACCTAAAGTTTATTAATAAAATAAATATTTATTTTATAAAACTTTATTATATAAAATAAAAAGCTCAAAGGTTAAAAAATGATACGACCCTTGCTTGTTAAACATAAAAAGCTAAATATATTTAATATGAATTTTACGATGTCTCCATGGGGTGAAAGATCTTTAAAATTAGGGTGGTTTTTTTTGTACTCGATTTTTTCTTTATTTTTAAGAAATAATAAGATTAATATTGATATTAATATTTTTTGTGTCAATTATGTAAGCAAAGCCAGTGTCTAATAATACCATCGAAAAAAATATTTTTTTTAAAATATTTTTTTATTGATAATATTCAATTAGCAATGGTTAACAGAACATGCAAAAATATTCCGTGAATGTATTTTGCGCTGCCTTTTATTTCAATAAAGTTAGTGTTTGTTTTGCTCGGAGGAAGGCCATCTTGAGATAAAGTCGAATGTTGCTCATTAGTCAGTCGTGCTCTCACCCTGCTCTGCCGAGGATCTGGAGGAGATCTGTCGAACGAAACAATGCAAGAGACAGAGCAGCACTCTTATTTTCACTACTCCATCCATCTTTATAATATCTAAATTGAAATATTCCTAAATTGTGTTAAGCTTTGGTCGTCGTTAAAACTTCAATCGACTTGAAATAACAAAGTTTTACTTGCTAGACGTAATTTATGCATAATTAAGTAACTCGTGTTTGATAAATGTTAATTAAGCTGATTAACCACTGTAATGATAAGACATCCTATTTTACAGATTTCTTTGAAAATTTTTTCGCTTTGAGATTGAAATATCACACGAAAAGCACTATTACTCTCTAACTACATACATTTTTAAGTGGTTACTGTATGCCAATGTAAATAGTTATTATAAGCTTGTATCATGGTTGTTTAAAATTCCTTTGAAATGTCAAATGAAAAGTGAGAAAGCTCTAACTGATTTGCAATGAACCCATACAAATTATGGTGGTTAGTTCGTATCGTGATATTTTTGAAAACGGTCTCCAAACTTCTTGCCGAAACTTTAGATGAAAAGCAACATAGCTAAGCCCGTGCTAAATATATTGATTCGCGGTTTTTCTATGCCAAATTAGGTGGTTAGCTTTTATCATGATTCTCTTAATATTTTTTTGACTGAAACGTCGGTTGAAAGGACCATAACTCCAAAGCAAAGCTGGTTAGGTGGTCAAGTTAGGTGGTTAGTTATCTAGTTAGTGATTCTCTAGCATTCTTTTGAATTAGTCTCCAAATTTTGGATCGAAACGTCGGGTGAAAAGCACCATGGCACCGAGGCAGAGTCGAGTCGCGGAATAGGCTAGTTCACGGTAAGTCTAAATCAAGTCAGGTGGTTGGTTAGCTTACGTCGTGATTCTCTAGTACTTTTTTGAAAATAATTTCATTTTTTTAACCGACACGTCGAGTGAAAAACACCATGACACCGAGGCAGAGTCGAGTCACGCAATAGGGTAGTTCGCGGTAAGTCTAAATCAAGTTAGGTGGTTGGTTAGCTAGCATTACTTTGAAAATAATTTTCTTTTTTATTAACCGAAACGTCGGGTGAAAAGCACCATGTCTCCGAAGCAGAGCCCAGTCGTTTAATAGGCTAGTTCGCGGTAACTCTAAATCAAGTTAGGTGGTTAGTTAGCTTGTATCGTGATTCTCTAGCATTCTTTTGAAAATGGTCTCCAGATTTTAGTCCGAAACGTCGGGTGAAAAGCACCATGACTTCGAAGCAGAGCCCAGTCGCTCAATAGGCTAGTTCGCGGTAAGTCTATATCAAATTAGGTGGTTAGTTAGCGTATATCGTGATTCCCTAGCATTCTTTTGAAAATGGTCTCCAGATTTGATTCCGAAACGTCGAGTGAAAAGCACCATAGCTCGGCAACAGGCTGGGCAAGTGAGGCGAGCACCGAACGGTAGTTGCGCGGTGTCTCGGGCCGGTCGCTTGGTAGCGCGGTGGTTCGCGCTCGTGACCGGCGCCGCCCATTTGTTCATTACCGGGCCGGGTTCGAGTGCCGCCGCGGTTATTCTCGTTTTTTATTTTATTTTTTATCCCGGCCCGTAATGGTCGCTCTCTGTGCGGAGGGGGGCGGAATGCGCTTTGTTTGTTCGAAACGGACGACCGCGTTTTTTTTTCCGTTTCTCTCCGGGATGCGTGGCGGGTGTGGCGAATTTTTGTATTTTTACTCGGCGCGGTGATACCCCGATTAGTGCGGACAGACTCGCGAACCGCTTTCGAGCCGGAACCTCGGGGGCGGTAAGCAACTGCGCTGTCCGCTAGACTGCGAGCCGGCTGAACTTATCAACGGCACACGCCTGTGAAAGGCGAAAGCGGTCACAAGTAAATCTTCAAAAGTAATCCTTTGAGGCAAATTACAGTATTTAATGGAAAAAATCGTTGATTAACCAGGGGGTCTCCGGTTCGATATCAAATATATAAAATATAGAGTTTTTTTTCAGAATTAAAAGAAAGTAAATTACACTGATATAGGTTGTCTGTGGAAATTATCATCTAAATATTCAGAAGCGAAAAAAATAATCAGTATATATGACACACAAAGTATCAACGGTAGAAATTATTAATGATTCGGTAATGCTTATTGAAAAAAATGAAAAACAGCAAAACTCCCAAAGAAATGGCGGTGAAAATTAATGACCACTCGAATGGTTACAACCTTAAGTAATGACGAATGTGTCTGGTAGAATAAAATACAACTTCTGTAGTGGATGTGCTTAGGAAATGGGGAGTGGTTTGTTGTCGAAACGTCAATGTATTTTTTTGAATGATTTATTTTTAGGTGGCTGCATACTTTACAGTACTTTGATACATAATCTCTAATTAAAATAACTGTAGTTTTGTATCACCCACTCATGTTTTTAATAAATTATTGATTTATAGCATTGAAATTGCTCTAAGCTACTGTAGGGTCCACTGCTTATTTTCCTTTTTACTAAAACAACTTACAATTGAAATTTAGAGATAAAATCATATATCGTCTATTTATTGCAGTTTGTGACAATTTCGTATTGATAAAAATATTTTTATTTAACTCTTTGCAGTTTAAAGTGTTCAAGGTTTTTGCTGGCTAAATATTCTTGGAAGGATATTTTAAATACCACCTTCGAAAAAGTACAAAAGTAATCCCTATTTATTCTTAGCTTTCATTAGATATAAGAAGTAAAGTCAAAATATCTGTATTAATGACCTGTGCAATTATATTTCCACAAATAACTTTTAATAATCATAAAGTATAGCTTTTGACGGACAAAACACCTTTGATTGAAAAATCATTTAATTTTTTTTTTATTTTCAAATATAGGATTTGAAATTGTTTAACTTTGTTGTAAACTTGAAACGTAGGCATGCAGTTATTTTGCATGCATATCTTACGAACTTTATAAGCTTAGATGCTATTAAAATGATGATGTCAGGTTTATTATAACGATGCGTATTTTCTGTTTTTTTTTGTTGCTAGAGACATAAATAACGTTTTATATGATACATGTAGCGACATGTAAAAACTTACTTTATATGATTTTTTTATTTATAAGTCTGCTGTCTATCCAAGCTATTGCTTTTGAACAAAGTTTAAGTACCTATAATATTTAATAAAATATTTCTACTCTTAACATTTTTAATATCAATATATAAGAGAATAGCTTTTATTTTATAAAAGTGCAATGTTAACTTCTGCAGCTTAGTAGTAATCAATTTCAGGAAAAAACCAACTTATGATAATATGTATTCTTTTATTTATATAAAAAAAATCACCTTACATTTCGCTTAAGTTGTTAATTTTTTGATTAACAATTTGATATTATTGATTAAATATCATAGGAGTTTTTTTAGTTTTTAGATCATCTTCATGTTGTTGGCGTAACATATCCTTAATCAAAGCTCAGCAGAAAATAATCCGGTGGTGTCATTTTGCAAATTTATATCTTACACATAATTTAAGCATGATTTGGATTGGATCTTTGTGGCCCCGGTACCGAGACCAAAACGTTGAAAGCTTCAACCAATTATTCAGTACAACGCTTAGAGCTCAGTACTTCTATCATTTACACATATTTAAGATAACTCTTCTTTAAAAATAATCTATAGCCCCCGAGAAAACTTCTAATGATGTATGTGTATTTTTAAATAAATTTAATTTCAATGTTTTTTCAGTAGCAATACAAAACAAAAACAAACAAACAAACAAAAAAAAAAAAACCACTTTGATTACCAGCAAATAAAAGGACCCATGATATATTAGTACAAAAATAGTCATATATTTAATTTACAAGCTTAAACATTTTCTCGGCCATTGACTTGTCCATAAAAAAAACCCGTTTCACTCAATGAATAAGTATCGATAATTAGTAGTTGAGAAGAATTAATAATATATATTTAAAATGAAGTAAAATTTGAATAAAATATCCACGTGTTTTTTGTGTAAATTCCAATGTTATCATTACCCGTGGGAAAAGTGCGACGATTGTTTAAGAAACACGTTTGTAGTCGGAGATAAGCACATCACAATGCAGTCAACTGCTTCAATGGAAAATGCTAATTTTAGGTTTTCACTTTGTACCCAGAAGCAGGTTTCTATATTCAACAACCTTAACAACTTATCTTAAGTATGGTTAGGTCAGATTTTTTTAGAGAATATTTTCATTAAAATTATACATTCGGAGGAAAGTATATTTTTACTTCTTAAAAAAGAAAACTGTCAAATGCAAATAAATTAAAGAAATAACCATTTGTGAAGGTTTTGGAAGGTTCTTTGGAAAATATACACAGGGAAAAATAATTATATGTACGATAAGAGCAAAGAGGTTTTACGAAGACATAACTGTGATTGAGTTTTCACGTTTGGCATAAATAAAGGATGGTTTAATCACTCCAAAATAATCGAGATATGGTGCAAACGGGATTGCTTTGCCAGCAAAGTCGCAGCACGCCGCCACCGTTGGGTACACTTAAGTTATGTAAGTGGAGCTATTGGTTCTAGCATCGAGTCGGGTAATTTGAGATTGGTATCGCGTATAAACAAAGTGGTTTGGGGGGTTCCCAGTTCGATTTCCGGTGGCGGGCCGGGGAGGGGAGGGGCAGGGACGCATTTTTTTTTTGTTTTTAAATGTGTTTAAATTATAGAGTAGGAGCAGACCGTGCAATATTCTCGGCCGACGGAGGCGAGGGCGGCCGCACACACTGTGGAAATAATAAATACTATCAAGATTATAGCAACCTCTACCGTCCAGTGTGTGGAATATTTCTTTGGGTATATCTAGATGGTTGTACACCTAAATTATTGCCAATTTTTAGTTCATGTCTTGGTTATAACTCACACACACATAAGTATATTGCTTGAAAACCTAGAGTGTATGTTATCGTGGTGCAAGGCTTTTAAAAATATTGTCAGTAACCCACGTGTTTGATTTATATTTTTGTAAATCATTTTGTATAATTGATCCATAAAATGTTACTACTAATTGAATGCGACTTAGCCGAAACAGGAGTAAAGACAAATCTAAATTACCATGGTTCTCAATAACTCATGCAAATTTTCACTATTGATGAATTCAATTGAACGTGCTAATAAATTTTATATTATATTGAAAAAAAATCATTCTGTATACATACACAATGTCTACAGTATAGTATAATGCAATCGAATCACACCCAGTGTGTATATAAATATCTAGTGAGTACATTATAGTACTGTGACGGATCTTAGTAAATTTTCGTTTTAAGGGAGAGAGGGTTGTTCCAGTCGGAGGGTATGCTATGCATATGCGAAGCCGATATGCATTAAATTTATTTGTTTTTGAGACCAGTTTTGCCAACTTTCTACGGTATTTGATAAAAATCTGGAAAATAATAAAAAATGTATTCTCGGGAGAGTTGCATCTGCGTCGCCATCTCCAGCTCCGCGCACACACGCCCATTGTCTCGCACACACACACACGCACACACACACACACACGCACGCGCATTCATCATACAAACGCAGAAACATAAAAAAACACGATTCGAATTTGTAACAATTATAATTATAGCTTTCGGTAATTACTGGCCGGCGCGTCGGCGGGCGCCCATTGGCCGGCCGCGGCCCAACCGGGAGCCCGCATTTCAAACCCGCGGCGGCCGCAGGGGCTCGTAACTCAGGGCCGCGGCCATTAAAATAATTGAATAAGTCGCGGACCGCGGCCCGAGGCGCGCCACCTCTGGACGCGCGCGCCTCGTGAAAACACCGCGCGCTCGATATCTCTACGAATACTTTTTGGATGCCAAACACATGAAAAAAAAATCTTAAGGTACTTGTTTTTTATCCGACCACCAAAAATTTGTACCTAACCTAACCTAACCTAACCTAAACCAACGAATCGAGCGGTCATGGAAATTTGCAAAGGAACGAAATAAACGCCACAACGGGACTCATCGTCATATGATAGATTCTTATCTCTGCGAGTACATGTATATACATTAAAAAAATTTGGTGGTCGGATAAAAAACAAGTACCAAACTTAATTTTACAAAATTAATATAATCAAGTATATTTACAATAACTATCGAGAATATTTTAATATTTTATTTTAATATTTATTCTGCAAGCGGCTTAGGGGGTAGCGGGCATGAAATTCTTCTTAGTAATAAAGTGTGTATATACCCTTGGTTTTCATGAGTTGACTTAAAATTATGTATAAATAAAAAAATATTTGTAATACAGAAAAATATACTTGTCATAATTTATCTTGCGTTTAATAAAAGTAAACATTTATTTAGAAATTATGTCTGGTGCCATTATTGTGAGAAAGCGTTTATTTTTTTTTAATAGCACATATCCTTTCGAAGGGTTAATTATTCAGCTTTTGGTTTGATTGGTTTAGTGATAATTACTAAACCACAATTTTGCTGCAAACTATTAAAAAAATAAATACAAAAAAACATCCGATTTTTTAAAACACACGCTATTTTATTGAATACTATTTAGCAGTCGCAGTTATATTAAAACCTTTATAGTGCTTTATAATTAAATGTTAAAAGATGTATATTTTATAATGTCAACATGAATATTTTCTTACAAAGAAAAACATCATATTAAATACGAATAATAATAAATAAATATAATCTATTTTTAATTCTATTTATATTTGATTTTAGTCACTCGTACAATTATTGTCTTACTTCTGATTTCTATCCCTTTATTTGCAAATAAAATCTATATAGCAATAAAACTGGTTACGATCGCACCCAACCGTGTGCAAACACTAAAATGTGAAACTACAAACGCTATATCCTGTTTTAAATGCGAAGTTTTTAATTAAGGTTTTGCACTTCTTAATAATACATCAATTTCAACTTGCTGCGGAAACAGAGAACACCTGATTATCCGCTTAGCAACTGCGTGCTCTAATTATGGTAATGATTAACATGCAGATATGACGAGCAGGTACACATTTCACCGCCAGGTTTTATGAGTATGAATTTGCATTCTAAATGTTAACTTGCATTTGCGATCCGAACTACACCGGAAGTTGTTTTGACTGCGTATTCTTATATCAGGGCGGTTAGCAGACCCGCTCCGAGGGCAAATGCCAATGCATCCTTATTAGACCGTAGAACGATGTTTTTTTTTTAGTTTATATTTATTTAACACGTTAATCAAATTTAAATTATGTGTAGTCTTCTTTTTAGCCCTCCAAAATAAACTTAGCCCTTCGTCTTCATCAAGTGCCTCTCATGCTTTACTCATGCATATACTGATGCTGTGGCAGTGTTCGTGGTTTTTTAATGGGAAAATAGTGTAGTGGGTCTTCTTGTTCTTCTATACCACAGTTTTATATTCCAAGGAAAAGTCTGCGTATTGGTGCTGCCCAATAGCATTATTATATAATATTTTCCTTACTAAACTCTGGCGTTTAGATCTGATACTCCTTCTGCATCAGGATACATAAACAATATCAGGAAGCCCCCCACCTCGACAAGGTACTTCTAAAGCACATCCCTTCACAATCATTCTAAGTCTACTACTCTATTACCGATCCTTTACACACGCCCACGGTACAGAATGGCAGCCATGCACAAGCAACAATTAAAAATTTAAAAAAAATCAACGATTAAAAAAAGTTCATGAGTTAAATATTTCACAATGATATTGAGCACTAAATTTATTGCACAGTGTTTTGTTTATTCTATTTACCTGTTATTTTAATGCAAAAATAAAATAACAGCAATACAGTAGCACAATGATGTATTTCACGTGTTAGATTTCACAGTTACTCCAAAACAAAACTTCATTTTAATTTTAACTCATTTATTAATAAAACTGTTATGTTATATTTACACACAGACATAAAAATAATATAAAAAAAACGGCAATCAATGCAAAAAACACAATGCCGTTAAAATGATGTATTTATTATTTGAAGCACATCGCGATTGGTAAGGTTGTATTTCAAGGCGCTCCTACCCCGAGGTGGTTCTACCCTCCGCATGCAAATGTCCGGTAATCGATTCAGGAATAATAAAATGCCGTCAATATTATAATTCATATAGATTGATGAGGTGATATTTTCACGATTCCCCTCGCCTTATTTATTGGAGCAATCAGCGGACTCGCAATTTATGGCTGCACTCTTTTTGCTTGTTTTGTTCCGCGCGAGTTCGAATGCTTCTTGCGCCTTCTGAAACGCAAGCTGGAATAAAAATCCTGGGCATTTGCTAGGAAAACAACGCATTGATTTATAATATGTAATTTTTTTTACGGCATGCTATTTTGATTTTTAATACTCTATATATCTAGGAGGTTACTAACATGTAAGAAATTAAAATTAGCCATATATATCTACCTTATAGTGATAAATGTTATTAAGTAGAGTCTTGCTACTTAACCTTGCTTGGTGTCCATCCACAAAAAAAGACCGTTTTATCTGGCGAAATCGTGTCATTTAATTAATTTAATTGATTGATTTTTTTATAGTATTAAAAAAACTATAAATTATATTAACATATTTTTTATTATTTAATTAACGTCCATTTTCAGGGTAAAATAAAATCTTAAAGATGTTGAAAAATTTGATAAAATGACGACTTTTCAAAACCTAAGTTTGTTAAAGATTTTTTTTTTTTAATTTTTAAAATAAAAAATCGCACAGGGTTTATATTTAATATTTTAATTCCAATTTAAAAAAAAAGACTTTTAAATGTTTAGAACTCTTAGAACAGGGACATGACGAATCTCCAAATTCCTACACTTCAATCGAAAAAACACATACTTATCATATTAAAAGTAAGCTTACAAGAAATAAAAAAAATATTCAGTTCGGAAGAAGGGATGCAATATTTTTTATTGGTGCAGTCGATTTTTAGCACAACGGACCAGAAAATGATCAAAAAACTCGAGTATGGGACATAGGCCCTTGGCATCAAATCAGGCTTATTTTGTCCAAATAGTATAAATTGTTTTCACATTCATAAAATGCATTAAAAAAAAACAATTTCGACTTAACCTTATGTCACTTCAAACTTTGCCCAAACTCAATATTTGGTTCAGTTTATAGACTCGTCGTTTAAATTTTCTGAGCATGGGTGTCACCTGGTGATATAAGAGAAATTGTAAATGGGACTGTTATAACGAACATGGCATTGTACTTGTTGAAAGCACGTGGAAGCTGAACATCTTCAAAATCCAATAAGTGTAAATAAGAGGTTCCCAAAGTGGTCAATATCGAGTCCTACTAAACAAATTGATTTGACAATATTCCGAGAAAATAGGAACACCTGTACGGTTTAGGAACACGGAAACTTTGGCGACCGAGGACAGACAGTTTTAATTCATTCAAGCCCATAAACTCACCTACTGTACAGTAAACCCCATGAAAGTGAGTTGTTCTATATAAGATGTCAAAAATGTGTTTGAAGTTGATGATTTTGTAAAAATTCAATATCAGCAGGGCAGGGGGTCGACGGGACAAAATAGTTTGGGAAACTACGGTGTAGATTATTGAAATGCGATATTCGAGGTTGGTCGTCTCGGCTGGGGGGGGCGGCTCCATTTCCCGGCGGCCATGTTGGAGAGCCGGGAGCTGCAGCCGCGCCAGGAGCCGGCACCTTGGCGTTGCGGGGACGGCTTATGAAATCATCGGCCCATCAGGGCCCGGGCTGATGAGATTTCCTACGAGCGTGTGAGGGGAGAGAGGTCGCGCACGTGACGCCGGCTGCACACCGGTGGTTATTATTAAATATTTAATGAATCCGCATATTTAACGCAGACGGGTTATTCACACTGAAAACCACATGAAAAATCTTTCTATGAATAGATATAGAAAGATTATCAATGAACGTTATAGGTATAGTTTTAGTACTCTATAAGAATAGGACGTTGAAAATGAAGCGTTTGCAGGCAAGCGCTAGGAAGCGTTTAGAGCAGAGGCTCCCAAACTTTTTCCTGTTTTTCGTAGACCCCCCCTGCCTTGATAATATTGAATTTTTACATTTGATCGGATTTTTTGTCCGTTGTATCCGAAATCCGTCATAACGAGGTTTTACTGTATACCTTTATAAAAATAAAACACACAAAATGCAAATATAGTAACATTCACTAGAAAATATCAATACTTTTAATGGGAGGGATGGGTCCGATGCTTTGATAGCAAGTCAGATTTAACATTGAATCTCCTCGTCCAGTGATTTCCAATCTATTTCTACTTTTGTAAGAAGAATGGCAACCGCACTGAAATCTTCATTCCACGAGGAATGAAGATGGTAAAGTTATCAAAAACCTTCTTGCGATAGTCCATAGTACAGGATAAATCTCTCTGAAGCCAAAATTGCTGATATCGCTTTCTAAACTGCACCTTCAGTTCTTCATAAGTGCTTATTTCGATCAGTTCTTCTTGTAGTATGACTTCCGATTCATCAATGTCACCTTATGGATTGATAACCCACTGTGGTATTTTGGTGATGACCTGCTTAAATGGGATCCACTCTCGTACAGTTCATGGACCCCCAATTTAATTTTTCGCTGTCATCGACTGAGAGTCGATATTGATCACTTTGAGAACCTATGTTTTAGAGACAAGTGACTAAGAAATCGGAGAAATCCTTTATAGAAATATTAAGTGCAAATAATGGGGGTCAAAATTGATTCAAAGATACGTAAACCCTTCGAGAATTCTTTTTATTGCCAGTACACTTGAATTATTAAAACAATCTGGCGTCAAGGCAGATTCAGCATAGCACATAATGACAGTAGTTATTTTTTTGATCCTGGAAAAAAAACCCTACAAATTGGTAAAGCCGGCGCCGAGAGCCCCGCGCAGAGCTGCCCCCCCGATTGGTTTCTGTAATTGGCGATAAGGGCGGCTGCATCATGACGGTTGATGGTCCATCAGGCTCCTCGGCTACCGGTCCATCATCCCGCAGAGTACGTGCCGCCAGCGCGGCCGTAATGGGGATGAAAATGAGAGAAAATTATCGGTACGTGGCCGCGAAGAGGCGCGCTGCGTTCTTTTTATTTAATCATTTATTTTTATATTATTGTTTTTTTTTTTTTGTAAATAGATTATATAGTAATGAAAATAAAAGTTTTTTTTTTTTGTATAGTAAAATATTTTGGTACCAAAACATGAAATATATTTTATGATTATTAGCTCAATACTTTGTGCTCCGTGGCGGTAATTATTGTGATTTTTAATATCAGTTGTGGCTCCGGATAACAATAAAGGCCACGAAGTAGTGAATAAGATATAATGTAGATAGTTTGTTGGACGTGTGTCAATACTCTATCTATGTGCATTTTTTTATATTATCAGGCAGTTTAATTGATGAACCATCAGTTGAATTGGAATTACTGAGATCAGCACTATATAGTCGCTGGTTTGACATGACCTGTGTGAACACAGTTTTGATTATTCCTTCTGTTCTCAAGACGTATACAGCAGACGTGCGGTAATCCTATATCGATTTCCTCTCTTTCTGGTATTAAGAAGTATAATTGATATGTCGTCAGTTGAATTGGAATACCTTCCAGGGAGATGGCGAAGGCTCCGCGGCCCGAGGTGTCCGGGGAGCTCCGTCATTAGTTTTTTGTAGCCGAATCGCTTATGGAGGCTGTAGATACGCGGCTTCTTAAATCTAAAATGTTATTACTCAAGTAATTTGATGCGGTGTACTACATATGCCCAGGGCCCCACTGGGAAAAACGTAAAAAAATCAATAAATCAACTGTATTAAATAAATTGTATCAGTTGAATAAAAAAATTCAAAAATTAACACTACTTGTCTCGATTTACAAAAAAAAAATTATTTTTTGTTTATTGTGTTTTTAATTAATTAATTCATCCGTCAAACGATGTCCGTTAAGCAGTGCGGAATACTGTAAAAAAGTGTTAACACACTAAAGGCGGGGCGGGTACTAGTACCCGTTCTGCGGACTACTGCCTGAAGGCGGGGCGCATATTAATACGTTTTTAAATGTGTTTACTCTAAAAGAAGCAGAAAGTCATTTTATTCTTTATGTTTACAGCTCGAAATGCTTGTTTAGGACTCGTCAACGTTACTTCTACCAATACTGTCCAGTGATTCTGAACAAAGTGACAATGAAGAAGTGGAGTGGTCAGAGAATGATAATCCTCCAATTATTGAACAATTTTTCGGACAAAGTGGTGTTGTTGTGATGCCAAGTAATCCGCAAAGTGTGTATGAAGTGGTTCAACTTTTTATAGAAAACGATTTATTTGACTACTTGCAAATCAAAGAGTGCATAGACTAGATTTCGCACGCGCAATTTTACGCGAATTTCGTCCGCTTCGCACATCAGTTTAGTCAATTTGGTTACCCGCTTAAAATATAAATATAATATAAGCTATTGTGTGACAATAACATTTAATTTATTAACAAACATCTCATAATCAACTCGGAGTTGCTAAACGGAAGAAAAAAAATATCAAAGAGTGTATAGACTAGATTTCGCACGCGCAATTTTACGCGAATTTTGCCCGCTACGCACATCGGTACCCGCCTAAAGTGTGTTAATATAGCGAAAACACTTGTTTATTCACAATAATTAAACATCGCACTTTTCGAATTAATATTATTGCTAAGCACTTGACGTCCGATTCATCCCTGGCGAAGCAGGCCAGTAGCTAAAGACGCCGCCGGTGGACGGCGGGACGTGCCGCGCCGGGCCTGTCCAGCCCATCCACCCGAGGAGCCTCCGATGGTAATGGCAACGCAGATCCTATCTCCGCTAGTGTATAACCTAAGGTAGCTGCCCGGCTACCTTTCACCGTATCCACGCACTCGCATCGGAAACAGTGGCACAATGCCGCACGGCTCTGCCAGCTTGCGAAACCGTACGCACTTAATGGTTTCATGTTGGAGCACGAGTTACTTTGGCATCAAAATATATAGATTAGGATCATAACTTGGTACCTTCAGAGGAAATGAATAAATCGAACTAATATACTTCGACATTACTTCATGGTGTAGTACTATGATGAAAAACTTTGTGAATTGCCTGCTTGCCTTAATTTATTTATGTATTGTACGTACATGGTGGTGGTAGTTGCAGGGTGAA
Source organism: Atopsyche davidsoni (assembly GCA_022113835.1). NCBI lineage: Eukaryota > Metazoa > Arthropoda > Insecta > Trichoptera > Hydrobiosidae > Atopsyche > Atopsyche davidsoni. The sequence goes on along the minus strand of JAILWY010000011.1, from coordinate 3,227,378 downwards.
CTTTCAATACACAAATCAATATATTACTATAAAAAAAACCACACGTCATAATTGATATATGACATACTTGTAGTCGTATACAATTTATATTTGCATCCTGCCACAAAATGCGAATTAATTTATTTACAGCGTCATAAACACATATTAATTAATGCTGTTAGAAATATTATAAGTATGTGCTGTTTGTTGGTGTCTAGCGCTATAGAATATCTCGAAAAGAAAACAAATAATTTCATCAATGTTTTAACTTGCTTATAGTGTTGAGGTCAAATAAGCTGTCTCAATGTATTTAGTTCTTAGCTCCCATGAGGTTTCTGAGATGATTCACACCATGGGAGTCTTCATGTCGCCCACGGTGGTGGCTTACGGGGCTGCTCGGTTGTTCCCAGGGCTGTCCGCGTCATGCTCCGCTCGCCTGTCGGATTATTCCGGCCTCGCTGGAATGTCCCAGAGTGAAGGGATTTCAAATATTTATTTCGCACCGTGATGTATATATATTTTACATTTTTTGTTAAGGACACATCATCCTCATTCTCTCTACAAAAATCACGCTATATTTACTTTTAGATGTTGTTTCATAGATGCCCTCGCCGCACGCCACTCATACACACATACATAATATTATATATACGAGTATGTAACTTGAGCTGCAAGATATTAAAATGAGAGTGATCTTAAAGTTTATTCATTTATCTGCTAATAAATTACTACTTATACACAAATATATCGATCACAATTAGTTTAGGGCTGAGAATATAACTTGACCTTTTAATATTGATAAGATTTACAATATAGCGTGGAGAAAATTTCACCGAAAACCCAAACAGCTGCTTAGCGGTTATAACATTTCATAAATAAGCAATTACAAAACCCAACCATAACCACGCATCTTGTGCATAAATAATAAAGCCTTTGTAAATTCTGAATTTACATTCGATACTAGATTTAGCAAAATTTCCCTTTTTCTAAAATACGCGTACACGTCCGCGTCCACATGCGGTCAAAACAAAACTACGAATCCGATTCGGCTGAAATTTTGACACTTGAATGTACTACACGATAGTAAATCTCTCTTGCGATACTAGCACCATCGGGCGGTGAGGCTAAGTACTTATCGGACCGCCCTCGTATATTTTACATTTTTTTGTTAAGGACACATCATCCTCATTCTCTCTACAAAAATAAAACTATATTTACTTTTAGATGTTGTTTCATAGATGCCCTCACTCATACACATATATACACACACACACACACACACATATATATATATATATATATATATATATATATATATATATATATATATATATATATATATATATATATATATATATATATTAGGGTGTCCCTTAAAATTCAAGTTCAATATTTTTTTACGCATACCTTCTTAAAAGTTTAGTAATAACCCTATATTGTCTAGAAAAAAATATTAGTTCGATTTATAAACGGTAACCCGTGCCGACTTGCGATTTTAACTTGTCCATACAAGTTGCGTAAGTACTGCGCTGTGACTTGTAACTGCATGTTTTATTTTTCATTTCATACGTGATTTTTGAGATTAGTAGTGCTCCATTGTTTAGTGCGTTAACATGTCGGTGGAATTACGGAGTGATAAACAAAATAATTTCCTTATCGGTTTGCCTAGATATCAAATAAATGGTGCAAAATTACCATCTACTCGACAAATTCCCTCGGTCCTATTTTACAATATTCGCGAGGTTAAACTGATTGTTAGTGAAAGTGCAAATCTTGTGATTAGGGAGTGCATCATATATTGGGAAAAAACAAGAATTCCAACAAGGGCATATCCTAACTGCGTGAAGAAACTTGTTGATTTATATCATGTTTGGAGAGAGTTGCAAAAAAAATTGTAAGAAAACTCAGGTTACGTTCAAGAGCCGTGAGAACAATTTCAAAATTGATCTTGATAATTTGTTTGATATTGCACATGCTGATGCTTTTGAGAGAATGAAAATAGAGTAAGATAAATTATTTTTAATGAAACAGAGAGAGCCAGATCGACCAGGATGCTTAGGTGGTGTTGATAAAAAATTGTCGGAAAAAGAAGATAGATCTAAACAACGACGATTGGAAGAAGAGGAAAGGGTTGTAAGACAAAGATAACCACTAGCTGCTGAAACTAGAAAATCAAAGCAATAAAATCTGACTTCTTTGGAAGTAATGTACCCGACGTAGTCACAGTTCATTGGGATGGAAAACTATTACCCGGGTTAGATGTACGAAGTTCTAAAGAAGAACGCTTGCCAGTTATTGCTTCGTTTGACGATAAGGAACAGCTTCTTGCAGTGCCAAAACTAGAACATTCTTCTGAAAAACATCAAGCTAAGGCTGTCTCAACAGCTCTCTTTGACTAGAACCTTCACGATAAAGTACAAATAATGTGCTGCGACACAACAGCTTTCAATACTGGCCGTTTCAATGGAGCTTGTGCTATTTTGGAGAAACTTTAGGAAGAGAATTGCTGCTCGTCTGTCGTCATCATGTTTATGAATTGGTCCTAAAAGCTGTCTTTGAAAGCAAAATTAAGTAAATTACTAGTAGCCCAGATACTCCAATGTTTAAAAAGTTCAGAGAAAATTGGAAAAACATCGACGCTAGTAACATTGAACCATCTCTTAATTTCGTAAAACAACGTGTTGCCGAGACAGACATTCAAGCTTTTTTAATATTTTATAAGGCAGAATTAGACAAAGGTTATGTAAGAGATGACTACCGCAAATTGGTCGAACTGTGCGTAATATTTTTGGGAGGAGACACAGAGGAAAAATTAAAACTAAGCCCCCCAAAGCCATGCATCAGGCACGCTGGATGGCGAGAGCGATCTATTCTTTAAAAATGTGTTTACTTCAGTCACAATGCAGAATAACTGCGAAGAACAAAAAGACTCTACAAGATGTTTGCTTATGTTTGTAAAACACTGGATGATTTCGTATCGGAAAAGAGCAAACAATTTTTATCACGACTGCAGATCGACGACAGTTTTCTAAAGGAAGATGTATCTTCTTGGAATAATAATAGTGCTTTTGTGGAAGCTAAAAGAAAAATAAGTTATTTGAGGGTTGTGAATGATACTGCTGAAAGGGCTGTTAAAATGATGCAAGATTTTAACGGACTTATCGCGGCTGAAGAAGAACAAAAACAGTTCTTGCTGCGCTGTGTCCAGGAACATAGAAAATTGTATCCGGACTGTAAAAAAACAACTCTATAAAAAAGTTACCCTGACTGATTGTTATTACTTAATGTTTTTGATTAAAGATTAATGTTCATTTAATTGAATTTTTACTATTATTCACTTAATTTATTGCATTTATAATGATTTTATACCAGACCGAAATATCAAGACAAAACACGTTTTTTACTAAACTTTGAAGCTCGGTCGGCACTAGTTGCAATTTTTCTAGAAAGATGAAATTTTATATTTGAGTATATTATAGCATTAGTAAAAAATGTAGAGGGTATGCATTTCGAAATTTGAAAAAAAATTTTTTTTGGTCATATAAGGGACACCCTAATATATATATATAAATCTTATCTGATGCAACTGCGCCTTTGTGAATCTATAAGACGTAAAAGTTTTCATACAATCAATATTAGTTAAATAATTTTAGAATGAATTTCCCCGTTCTCCCCATTCTGTTGCTTGTGCATGGCTGCCATTGTGTACCCTGAACGTGTGTAAAAGATCAGTAATGGAGTAGTGGACTTGGAATGATTGTCGAGGTGTGGCGCTAGGGCTAGGGCTTTGTAAGGAAAGGGTTATATAATAATGATATTGGGCAGCAGCAATGCGTAGACTTATGTCATACGGAGACCTATTTCACTATTTTCCCCTTAGAAAACCATGAACACTCGCTCATCATGAGTGGAATGATCGCCAACCTCATCTGAGGAAAGAATTTTTAGACAACGTGTTGACTCAAGTACTTCAGAAGTAAAACAACAAGCCCAATTAAAAACTGACTTGTTTGTATCGCCAATTGTTTTCGTTCGTTTGATCAAAAACACAACCCGAAAGAGTTATAATTGACACATGGAAGCCTTAAAAGTGTCTCCTTTATATTAACACATAAATAAAAGAATCCCAGTCAGACGACATAACAACGGGAGTGAGTTTCAAAGCGTTTTTACAAACACCGGGAACTCTGCCTTTTCATCGCACCGGTAACAAATAATATTGTTATTACCGCGTTCACTTTTAACAAAGATCTTTAGCCCGGCTTCTTTGCAAAGGGATCGGGCTTTTCAAAAATTATACAATGCGTTATTTCGTATAGAAAAAAAAACGGTGGTGAGATGAAGGGTTGGTTAGAGTGACAATGTGAAAACAACCCCTATAATAGTTATTTAAATTTCCGCCGTGCTTCTTTGAAGGGGTGACGAAAAAGGTACTGAATTGAAGGTATTGTTTTTTTTTTTTTTTAATAAATAAATGACATCTGAGATTTTGTTACTCAATCGTTTATTTTACTTTGATCTATCATCAAAGCGATTAATTGGTTATTTAATATGTCGGATAGGTAATCTATTATGACAAAATGCTTGTATTTGATAAAATATTTACTTGGAATAGATATACAGTAAGTTATAAAAAATATTAAAAGTGGCTTTAATATGTATTTTAAAATATAGTATTTAATTTATATAATTAAATTATAAATATGCTATCTATACCAATTTTTGTTTGTCATGATCAACAACACGTAAAATATGTATTTTTCAATATTTTACTCAGACAAATGTATAAAATCATTTTATGTTATATTTATATGATTATTTCGGTGATATTAAACAAAAAAAAACATAATACCGTTCTCACGTGACATATGAAAAATTATGTTAACGTTTTTTCTTAATATTTTTTATTTAAAAAAACTAGAAATACACTAAACGTTTTGTTTTGTAAAATTACAAATGCTTTTATAAACATTATTAACGAAAGTAATAGCTTAATAGTATTTAATTTGGTTATATGATTTTATATTTATCCTATGGTGTTTTTGCAATCACACATCTGGAATCCGCGAAAATTGCTTAATTCAATATATGCGGCAATTTTTAACAATTTGTTCTGCTTCTCCCCTGATGACACGGAAGTGTTACGTGTCTGGAATATAGACAGAAGGTGTTAGTGTCCATGGTGTATAATCCAAGTGCGGTTTACCCCGAGGAATCTGTGAGATGTTGAAGACGATGGCGTCGCTCATGTGATCCCTTCATTCATGGGTTCGGCTGCGTTTTGTCCTGCATCAGGTGTCACTCCCGTGTTAACACGTTCACGCCCGCGCGTCACGCGCAGTCAGGACTTGTGCCTTGAGATGCCGACGGGTTTTCTACTATGCCCGCTACAAATAGGCAAAACGCCAAAACTATTTTAACGTTTATTCCACAAGAGGAAGATAAAGCAACTTCTGCTTATATATTATTGATTTTTGTGAAGACCGACTCACAGGAAGTACGATTTTGCTTATACAGGTTTTAGTACATTTTTTCAAATATTGAAAATCATTAATGAAACTCTTAGAAAAATATCATCGTGATCCCACACAAATCACGATGATATTTTTCTAAGAGTTTTTTTAATGATTTTCAATATTTGAAAAAATGTACTTAATCATTATCAACTTCTGATTAGTTCTCGTCAAAAAGTCGCCATGTTATTTATAACGAAATTGAAATATATTATTAGTTGCACTCGCATATCATAAAACATGTATATTGCGTGAGTAGAAAAACTTGTCTAGATTTAAATATATTCATGTCTGAATAATAATAAAACGCAGGAGATAATACTGTAAGTGACAAAAATATGATGAAAAAATTGTAGACCGTGCATACTTTAAACACGCAACTAAAAAGTGCCTCATGATATTTTTTAAAACATGAAGGATTAATTTGAAACGACTCAAACTTGTAAGCATATCAGAGTTTGTATATGTGTAAATATATGAAGTACTGAATGTTACTATAAAAAATAAATTTAATTAAATTTTAGGTATATTTTGGCTCTTCATATTGGCCTCACTATACCCATATATGGTCGTATAAGCCAATATGTCGCGCATTGGTACGGTGGTTCCGAGCTATGCGTGACATCTGAGGGAACAGGATTCGATACTTTTTTTTTTGATGCCATGTGTATGAATACTGAAAGAATTTATCGAACTATGCAGATCACATATGTGTATAATATATATTGTAGATGGGAACAAGAGGCATTGGAAGGAGAAAACTTACGTGGATGCGGAATTTACGCATACATATATATATGTATGTGTGTGTGTGTAAGTTGTTTCAACTTCAAAGTTAAGCGTATCGCGTCCTTGGGGACGTCAGGCGTCCTGAGAGAAATCTATTGCTATTTTAAAAATAAAAATACTAAAAGAAAGGACAAAAAGAAAATGTATTGTGTGAGGGGAGAGGGGATATTTAAAAATATAAAATATTTCTGCAATCTCTGGTGATCACCGCGGCGCCGGATACCTTCCGTTTCCTTTTTGCAACTTCTGAAATTACTTTCCGCACCCGGTGGAGCTCTGCAGGGAGAATTGCACTGATATATTGTTTTTATTTTTTTTTTGGACACATTTCAATAGGCATTGGATCACATTATGTAAAACACCGTGTAAATTTCTATTCAAACATAAATCTGATTATTTTGTAGAAGACCAAAACGGGGATTGGAGATTTCACGACCCCCTCCCCGGCCCCGCTAGAAAATTACAAATAATGAATATATTTCGTACAATCCAGTTTTGTTTGCGGCGTTTTATTTCGCCCGTAAATTATGCAAACCGTATAATCTTCCCTAATCCGGGCCTTCCGACCGCATTAGTGCCTGATCCCTCTCTGTCGCCACACACGGGGAGGGGGGGGGGGGGGCGGTGGTCGCGCCGCCCACCGCGCCCCTTGCAAACGCGCCACAGCACAACAACCACCAACAACACTGACGACTTGTATTTTTGTCAAGTATTGAAAAATATTTTTGTGAATCGCTGTATTGGTTAAACGATTATTTTGTTGACTTGACGACCACTGGGCCCCGGCGCGGGGGAGTGGGGGAGGGGGGGGGGGGGTGTCGTCTCCCCAGGGGTGCGCAACCGTCGCAGTGGCGTGCGGGCGGGCGGGACGCGCAAACTAATTTCAGGCTCCAGCGACCGCGACCCCTGCCTCCCCTCTTGTACCGGCCTGTATGCGGTGGGCTTAGGGATTTGCTCTGTAGACAGCTTTATAATTGAGATTGCGAACAAACGTATGTAAAATAATAATAACAACAAGACAAACACACACACACACACACACACACACATATATATATATATATATATATTTAAGATGTTTATTTATGGACATATTTATGTTGTAGCCGTGCAGGATAATTTTTTTACATCATTGCGTCAACTGACACTTCCACGACTGGAAGATTGTGTTATGAGTGAATCGATAACCCTAAAGTATATTGTATACGGTGTGTGCATTATTTTTTTTGCATTTTTTCGTTACACTGGAGATTTATTATAAAATAATTGGTACAGTATATACTAATCAAAGTATTGTCCATCGCTGGCCACTACTTTTTCCCATCTTTCGGGCAAATTATGGATTCCATCCCAAAAGAGCTGTTCGTCTTTTGAAGCCAAGAAAGAATCAAACCTGTTCAGAAGTGAAGAGTATTCCAGAAAGGGCATTCTGCATCGATTGAAACAAGTGGTAGCCGGAAGGGGCAAGGTCTGGGCTATAAGGCGGGTGAGGCAGAACTTCCCATCCACTGTTTTCCAAATAGGTTTAAACCGATTTAGCAACATGTGGCCGAGCATTGTCATGATGGAAAATTACAGACTCGTTCCTGGTCGCATATTCAGGCCGTTTTTCTACCAATGCTCGCTTCAAACGCATCTATTGATGTCTGTAGAACTCGCCCGTGATAGTTTGGTCTGGTTTCAGCAGCTCATAGTGGATGACACCCTTCTGATCCTACCAACTACACAGCATTACCTTGGCGCCATGAATATTTGGCCTGGCCGTCGATGTTGATGCATGTCCGGGCTTACCCCATGGTTTTTTACGCTTCAGGTTGTCGTAGCGAATCCATTTTTCATCACCAGTGATGATGCGATGCAAAACCGTGCGGCCATTTACAATGTTTTTAAGTGTCTTGAAATTGTTGCTCGATCAACTCCCAATGATTCTGCGAGTTCTGCTTGAGTTTGACACGAGTCTTTATCGAGCAAATGCCTCTAATTCTTCATCTTCGAATTTTTTTGGTTGGTCTGGACGTTCTATGTCATCCACATCGAAATCACCATTGTTAAAGCGTCGAAACCTGTTCTCACACGTTTTTTTGCGACGGAGCATGTTCACCATAAACTTCACACAGCAATCGGTGACTTTCAGCCGGTTTTTTCTTCCAATTGAAACAGAAGAGTAAAGCTTCCCGCACATTGCGATTTGTCGGTACAAAAGTTGACATGTTGAGAACTCAAAAAAAAAAAAATGTTATATTATATACACTTCAGCGATATGACATATACTGAAAACAAAAGCGCAATAATGACGCTTCACAATGAAATGTTAAAGTATAGCCTGATGCGATTCAATACTAGTAACGCCACCTCTTAGAAAATCTGAAAAAATTAATGCACACACAAATATATATATATAAACATATATATGTTTAAGATAGTTTTTTTTTATAAAATGTTTTTGTTTATTTAAGGACATATTTGTGTTGTAGCCGTACAGGATATTTTATTTACATCATTGGGTCAACTGACACTATCTTAAATATATATATATATATATATTTAAGATAGTTTTTTTTTATAAAATGTTTTTGTTTATTTATGGACAGATTTATGTTGTAGCCGTACAGGATATTTTATTTACATCATTGAGTCAACTGACACTATCTTAAATATATATATATATATATTTAAGATAGTTTTTTTTATAAAATGTTTTTGTTTATTTATGGACATATTTGTGTTGTAGCCGTACAGGATATTTTTTTTATACCATTGAGTCAACTGACACTATCTTAATATATATATATATATATATATATATATATATATATATATATATATATATATATATATATATATATATATATATATATATTATGGACAGATTTATGTTGTAGCCGTACAGGATATTTTTTTTACATCATTGAGTCAACTGACACTTCCACGACTGGAAGATTGTGTTATGAGTGAATCGATAACCCTCAAGTATATTATATTTTTGTACATCATCGTTTTGATTCTACGCGTCATTTTATTTTGGCAACATTCGAGTGGACCGTAATAGGATTTCGTTTATTTGCTGGTAATATAGCAATAAATAATACCTCGGCAGGAGCAGTTGTTCTCTCGCGTCCCATCTGCCGCCGCGAGCCCCCGCCGGGCCGCGCGACACGCCCCGCCCGGCCTGCCAGCTTTCAAAAAACTGTTTCAATTCCGTCCGGCTACGCCCCGAGCTGCCTCGTTTGATACCGCCTAATCGAATGTGCCCAATCTACTGTACCTACGCACACGCGGCCAAATCCGACAGTGCCCAATGCCGGTTAGCTTGCCGGCTTTCGATCGAGAGCTCCTCGGTTCGTTTCCTGATGGGTATTACTAAAGTACTAGAAATGTAGCCCGTCATAAAATGACGTATTCGATGAACGATGCAATAGTGTTTGAACATATATTTGGCTGGCAATTAGATGAATATTTGATTTCATTTTGTACACATATATTTTGAATAACCGGATATTAATTTCGAAAGCAAAGTCATTCTAGGAAATATCACATTTCGTGTCACAAACAACGAATCACTTTCACTGCACTGTTCTTTATTAGATGCAGTCTTTATCACGTTCAGTTGTGCTATTCTTTTTTAATTACGTTTGCTGTGCGTAGACGGTGTTAATTTTTTAGGAGGCATTTTAAGTTATTAATGATGTGATTAATAATTTCTAACGCAACTAAAAAATAAAATTGGTACTTGTGTCAAGCTGACATAAACTGGAAATTTCTTAGAAGCATCATATTTTGTTTTTTTGTAAAAATTCTAAATTTGAAATTCTCGCTGTGAACAACAGAATCATATAACTCGTACATAAAGCATATTTGATAGTTTTATTTAATTAGTTTATTTATAAAAATTTACTAAACTTACGTGCAAAAAATCAGCGTTGTATCTTTTGAGATATTCTATAGAGAGCTAAAAAATGAAACATACACACCCACACACAATGGCTATTATTATAGTAGATTGTTCGTTCACTATTCACCACGATTCTGCCACTTCCTGAAAAATCACAATGATTGCATACTTGCAAGCAATTCGGAATGTAGAACGGAATAGAATACTATAACTTAAGTGTCGACAATTTAATACTTTTATAAATTACTTCAGCAAATACAAATGTCTTTTTTTTTTGTGGAAAATAACTTCAATTATTGAGGCCGAGGCTTAAAGAGCTCTTACTGTCTTAGTATAAAAATATAGTAGAATGTGTAGCTATCGTTTTAAAAATTTTATGGCATGTTGGGAATATGAAGGATATCTTTACTGAGCTTAATAAAAATAAACCACGCTACTCTGCTAGAGTTTGTGGTGATAAACAAGCGATACAGCCTCCTAAACAACTGGAAACTGAAAGGTAATTAGTAAAAAGAGTCGTCTTTGCGATGTTTACTTAGTCTAAACACTATCCTATTGGGTAATTGCAAATTGGTCGCAAGTTGCGTCACAGCGTGTGTAGCCGGCTTTTGATTTATTAATGAAATATTGACGTACAGCCATACAAAATAAAACAACATTGCATTAAAATAAATATTCTGAGATTAATTTATCAATGACATCAACATTTTTTTAGTGGCGGAAATAATTTTGGGATTTTGGGATTTTCACGTGTCCATGGAGTGCATGGCTGCTACGTATGAAGCGGTAGGCCCTTTCTATGAGAGTGATTTTATGGTTTTTTATTTTCGTTTCTACACAGGAGTACGTTAAACAACGGTTATATAAATTGCCTATGCTGAAAGCACTTAGAAGAGTTCCTAAGAAAAAAATGGATAAGACTTAACGGAGTTAAAGCAACGTATATTTTTAATATTTTTTTTCACGTGTTCTGGGCTGTCCTGGGCATGTCCTTACCTGCTGGGCCCGCATGGCTCCATCGTCCGGAGACCAGCCCCCGCTGGGAGCTGTCAGCGCCGGGCAGGTGCCGCGGTGTCGTCAGCTGCGAGTGACAAGAGCCGGCCCGTCTGACTTGACGACTATATCGGCGTCTCGTCGCCAGCACGTGTAGGCACCCCTACCCCTAGCTGACTGTATAAAATCTAGAAAAAATGCATTTGAAATAAATTCTGCCATACAAAAAAATATAGTTCTCCAATAAAAAAAAGATTGAACTAAATCGTACAGTTTACGTTAACAAGAGCTAATATTTTCACTAAGTAGAAGGACCCATTTAGGGAAAATTTCACCAGGCTATAATAGCTAAGAGTTGGCCGGTTATACACGTTGCTACACAACTGACAACTGAGGCACCTCTGCCCCTATTTGACAGCATAAAATCTAGAAAAAATGCATTTTAAATAAATACTGCAAAAAATAATAGTATCTGACATACAAAAAAAATATAGTTCTCCAGTAAAAAAAGATTGAACTAAATCGTACAGTTTACGTAAATAAGAGCTAATATTCTCACTAAGTAGAAGGGCCCATTTAGAGAAAATTTCACCAGGCTATAATAGCTAAGAGTTGGCCGGTTATACACGTTGCGACACAACTGACAACCGAATGGCAACTAAGCAATCGTTTCATCTTTTGCGTTGTTTATTTAAGCGGGTTACATAACGATTAGCAATTAGCCCATAGCACCACTTTATTTTTGATGTTTTTTTAAGGCTAAGCTTGAGTCAACAAAGTAAAATAGGACTCCATCAGCTAGTTACCATTCGGTTGCCAGAGAGCTTTAAGCTACACCATTTTAAAAAAACATCGTATATATTGCAAAACGGTTGCAGATTGCAGAATAATGCACATATTTTTAAGATTGTCATTATTTTTTAATCTTTGTATATCTATCTACATACACTTACGTATTACCTGGAATTACAAGTAATAATAAATTAGTTTTTTTTATTACAAAGAATGGATCAACATACTCTCGATGATGACTTATCAGAAACATTCGGTAGTGCTTGGCACTTACTTGGAAGTATCCAGTGCGAGTATCCACCTCATGATGTGCACAGGGAGTACATACCCACGTATGTGGGATAGTTCATATTCCAAAGTCGATCTATATAATTACACGGTGTATTAAAGGAAGGCATGGCGTATGGAGTGTATGGCTGCTACATACGAAGCGGTAGGCCCTTTCTATGGGAGTGATTTTATGGTTTTTTATTTTCGTTTCTACACAGGAGCACGTTAAACAACGGTTTTATAAATTGCCTATGCTGAAGGCACTTAGAAGAGTCGTAAGAAAAAATGGATAAGACTTAACGGAGCTAAAGCAACGTATATTTTTAACAATATATATATCAACATTTTATTTACATGTGGTCAATTGAACAACGTAATAATTTTTAACGCAAAAACACAAATAATCGCATTATGTTAAAATAGCTCACAATGATAGTAGCAAGAAATAAAAACATAATTTATGATATAATTTTTTTTCAGAATTGATAAAAAAATACTGTTTTATACCAAAAATACCAAATTCGATTTTATCCCCATACGCAATAAATAAATCTTGTTTTGTAAGTATATCATATCGTCACAGTTGCAATTATTTAAAGATTTTTATGAAATTCATATTTGTGACTATTTTTCGAAATAATAAATATAGTCTACAAAGGATGAATCGAAGGAAAAATAGGCACTGGAAGGAGAAAACTAAAAACTGGCTTTAGACAAAAATAACCAACCTTCTACGAGTAAAGATACTTGGAGAAGAAGATGAAACCTCAAACAGTTTTTTTTTTAGTAAAATTAAGTGTAGGAATATTATTTAATACATTTTATGACAGAATTGATATAAAAATGCTTTTTAAGCAGGATTTTCTTTTTGTATTGAAATATTAACACGATTAACCTTGTATAATTGACTGCAATTCCTGTAGTATTAACATACAAATTTACAGTATTATAGTAGCCGGCCATATCGGTTCCAACTCTTACGCAGTCTCGTGCGGCGCATTTCCAATGAAAGATTCAACTCAAAGCATCCCAAACAAAAAGCCGCGTTATTATTTTTTTTCATCGCGTCCGCATTATTCAGGACTTATCTTCAAATAGGATCTTAATGAAGCGACTACCGAGCATCTGCAAGTTCATCATCGCGGAGATAGCGAGGAAAAAATCTAATTAAAATACGAACGGCTTAAAGGGCGCACTGCTTGTGAGTCGACGACGCAAGTCAGTAGCGATTTATATATTTATATACATATATATATATATATATATATATATATATATATATATATGCAAAGTAGAACGCTATTGGTTAATACCAAGTAGGTCGCAAGTTGTTAGGTGACGTGTGTAGAGGGCTTTAAGCATATTTAATTTATTCCAAAGAAGGTTTAAAAATTACCTAGATTTTTTAGTTAAGTTGTGATAAATTAAATATATTAAAATTTTTAATCCATATTTAAAAAAAATTAATCAACGACTATAATCTTGTCGAGGGACAAGGCATTTGATTCGTGAAGATCCATTATTATAATAATAAAATTACCTTTGTATTTTGTCTTCACTTTGAGTTTATTAAAGTTATTTGCATTACTAGTTTCGACCCAATACACTGCGTCATCATCAGATGCATAACTAAACTAACTGAGTTTAGTTATGCATCTGATGATGACCCAGTGTAATTAGTAATGCAAATTTTTTTAATAAACTCAAAGTGAAGACAAAATACAAAGGTACTTTTATCATTATAACGACTATAATAATGGGTCCAAAAAAAGCTTAAGCTTCAGTCGATCGGTAAAGTTAATATTTTGGTGCTAATTTTTAGATTTACTTTAAATGTAAATATATAAAATATTTTTTTCAAATTTCAGCGCACATCTCCGAAACACTTATTATAAGTATAACATTTGTTTTTCTTTCCGACATCACATTCTCCGTCTTCATTCATCGCGAGAAGCGCTCCGATCGACGCCGATCCCCATAACTCATGGTATTACACCGTTCGCATTTTATCCGTCACGTCAGCGGGCGCCGAGTTCCAGTAGCCCGGCCGGCTCGCCGCTCGAGGGCACGTTCGGTAGCCGGCCGGGGCCGCGGGACGCCGTGTTTTATAGAGCGGTAAAAAACATCGGACGCAGGAGAAGCATCGACGAGCCCGCCGGGCCCAGGCCTCGGGGGCTCGCCAGGACGTAAAGAGGATGTAAAATTATACAATTACTCCAGCCGTTATTATAAAGCTTATGTATTTATTATTATACTAAATTGTGGGAATGCTCGAATTTAAATAATTTCGCGTAGTACACGGCTTAAGTGTTGTGTTTTTTTTTTTTTTTTTATCTACCCGGGTATCGCTTTGTTTTAACTACCAAACATTTGAATTATGATACATGTTATACAGGTGCTTCTTAATTTCGTGCCAGCGATGAGCGCTTTCAAGGAACATCTGAAATTTTACTTGTTTCTGCTTGTAACTAAAATATCTCTGTATTTTTGAAGCCTTATTTTGCGATGTTTTTTTAAAAAAAATATGCATTTTACGTGAAACGATTTATTAGATATTATTAACGAGGTAAATTGATTTGGCATTAACACATAATAATGTGACACATTAGTGATTAGATTATTTCCACTGTTTCATGTAAAAATCGATGACATAAAACCCTATTGCATTCATTGTTTGTGTTAGTAAATTACCTTGAATAAAATAATTATACTAATTAAGTGAATTAAGTTTTTTTAGGTGTTGAGCTTTATCAAACAATGAAAACTTGTAGTAGGTCCATACAACTGGTACTAATTAATTTAGTTGGTAACAATCTGAATATGAAGTGAACCAGTCAAAAGTAGCTGCTGTGCATACAAAGCAGAAACAAGCAGTTAGCAGTTTCAGATTATTCTCCAAAGCGTCCACATCACTAGCTCCATGAAATGCTGCCCCGATTACGATCAGTGCATATCAAAGAATTAAAGAGAATCTTTAATGTATAAACTTGATTATCAGACACACATACGTCCGTCTCAGCTCGTCCCGGCGGTTTGGTATTAATTTTTGATATATTCTCTCATATTATGATATAAAGCCGGAATTTATCACAATTACTGCGGACTTAAATCACCCGCCGGACATCTCGGGGTTTAATTGCATCGCACGTAACTCCACGCAGAATGGCAAACAACGCCAATCGTTGGCACGTCTGGGCGCAGAGCCAGTTGTTATTTACATGATTGCCGATATCTTACATATTAACTAAAAATTATTTGCTTTAGTGAGCTGTAATAGACATAACAAATATATTAATAAATTCAAGTGAAGTCTGCTTGATGTGTCGATAGTCAAAATCGTCTTTTTTGATAAAAGTGATAAAGACTGTACATATTGGGAAAGCGATGATTTTGAATAGTAAAAGTGATGCATATATGCTTAGATGCATAATTACTATTCGCGAGGTGATTTTTTCTATAATACAGGTGATATACGAAGTTCTCTTTTTAGTAATAGAAGCGATTCTGATACTAATAAGCAAAT
The DNA here is from genome assembly GCA_022113835.1 of Atopsyche davidsoni. NCBI lineage: Eukaryota > Metazoa > Arthropoda > Insecta > Trichoptera > Hydrobiosidae > Atopsyche > Atopsyche davidsoni. The sequence goes on along the minus strand of JAILWY010000011.1, from coordinate 3,211,627 downwards.
ACTGTCTTGGGTTACAAGTAATACGAGTATATAATCTTGTTGAGGGACAAGGCATTTGTTTGGTGAAAATCCATCTTTTATTAATGCTTCACGTGAAGACATTATAAAAAGTTATTTCAAATCATTAATAAGTAATATATATATATATACGCAGATTGAAAAAAAACTATTGCGAAGGAAAATGCTTAAATACCTGATCACTATTGGAAAAAATAGAGATGCAGTAGAACTTAAGATGGTTTTAGGCTTATCAGGGGTAGTCGTGAGGTTTCCACGTAAGCACCACACCTTAAAAGCCTTCACCAGTTCTGTTTTTGTACATTTGGATCAAAATTGGTTTTATCAATATTAAAATGAGATTGATGAAGACAGAGAGACTAAAGTGAAATGCTCTCAAGAAGTACACATTTCACAATTCCAGTATATATTTTTTATTTTGCGAAATTTACTTATATTATGTATATAAGAAAATATAAACAATGGCGTTGCTCTGTAAACAAAGTTTTTTATTTTGACATTTACATACACAATAATAATAGTTTCTTAGTTAATTACAAGTTTAATATCTTACCTGTAAACAAAGAAACGTCAATTAAAGTCTATAGTCCTACTAAAACTAAAACTATAATTAACATTTTATTCGGCAATCTCTGACTGTTCAGTCAAATGCCAGCACTAATGGCGCCCCCAATGGAACGTTACGACTATTTTATCGACTGCCTATTGTTTTACCGATAAATAAAATTAAGAAAATATATTTTCTTTACTAGGTGTAATGAATTCGCTCAGTTTTATAATAAAAATAAAAAAAACAACAATTGTCTTTTTTGTACAAATCCATAGCCCTGCGTGCGGAGCGACTCTGAATGCGAGACACCTCACGGATTAAACGGCCAATCACGCATTATGATGTATTTTTTCGGGTCGAGTCCAGTGGCGGACATCGGACATAGATCTCCGTATCGAACCGCCTCGGGCGACAGAGGATGGGAGCCGACAAATTATGCAAATGTGCGCCAGTAGCGGCGTAATAACACGCTGTCAGGTCACCGCCGACTTGGTTTATCGCGTCCCCAAACAAAGCCTGATGGACGTGATCCCCCCCTCAGTGACTCCTGTTCGAGACGCCTCTGGGACCAGTCTCCGAGTAAACCTACTCGCATGAGGCTTTTGTATTACACTGATCGTGTAACCTCTATATTGTTACTAATATGATTAGGCACATTAGTTCATACATAGAAGATGATTTAAAGAAACTCTCAGAAAAATATCATCGTGATTCGTGTGGGATTGACGTTAGTCAAAAAAAAGACATATGTAACCTCTATATCTGAATCTAACCTAACCTATAATGATAAAAGTGCCTTTGTATTTTGTCTTCACATTGAGTTTATTTTGCCTTTTGCGATATATATATATATATATATATATGCAAAGTAGAATGCTATTGGCTAATACCAAGTAGGTCGCAAGTTGTTAGGTGAAGTGTGTAGAGGCCTTTGAGCATATTTAATTAATTCCAAAGAAGGTTTAAAAATAACCTAGATTTTTTAGTTAAGTTGTGATAAATTAAATATATTAAAATTGTTAATCCATATTTTAAAAAAATCAATCAACGACTATAATCTTGTTGAGGGACAAGGCATTTGATTCGTGAAGTTCCATTATTATAATGATAAAAATACCTTTGTATTTTGTCTTCACTTTGAATTTATTAAAATTATTTGCATTACTAGTTTCGACCCAATACACTGGGTCATCATCAGATGCATAACTAAACTAACTGAGTTGGTCGAAACTAGTAATGCAAATTTTTAAATAAACTCAAAGTGAAGACAAAACACAAAGGTACTTTTATCATTATAATAATGCATCTTCACGAATCAAATGCCTTGTCCCTCAACAAGATTAACCTAACCTAACCTGCTATTGTTCATGTGATCGTTTTTTGGTCAATTGCTTATCTACCCTTTTATTTTGTGGCATCTCACGTGATAAACTGAAGTAGGAATCTAGATACCTCCCATAAAAAAATAAGGGAGTAATGCAAAGCATTATAATCTGGTTTGTAGATGAGACAAAGCACACATCTAGAAGGTCCGTGTATAATTTAAACAACATATATGAAAAGCTTAAAAACCTTAAAAGTCGAAAGCGCTCAAAAATGAACACTATCCCAATTCTGATATTATTTGAAGTAATCAATAATGATGTTGATTATACTATGCGTATAGAGATAATAGAAAATGTTTACTATTCTAATAAACCTTCTATCTTTAAGGGGTTGGAAAACAAACGTAAAATCAATGTTACTTAACAAAAATATATAGTTACGAAGAACTCCATAAAAAATAAAACTGTATATATAATAGCAATGGTGCATATCATGGTTTAATATATCTTGCCCAATTTCAGTAGCTGTTTTATCCACACACAGCCCGATGTGAAGGATTTAGTTTTTTGGATAATTGAGAAAACAGTTTTTTATTGTTTTAAATTTAAGCTTTCGGAAGCTCGGAGTTGTATTATTTTTAATTTCAGGTATTTTCCTGTCAGGAGCATGATGCATGCGCGCCTATCCAAATTTATGAATATTATAATAACAATTATTGTCTAAAACTTCGTGGAAGCCGCAGCTTACTCTATTTTGTTTATTTAAAATAATTTTAAAAATGTATAAAGTATGGTAATGTATGGATTTTTATGTATAATTAAACGTAATAAAATTGAATAATTTATTAAAGTAATAATATTCTCTATTTACTGCGTATACATTGTGTTTTATACTTGTGAACGGAATGTTACAGGATGTTACGTATCCACTACTGGATGTTGGCAACAACGTTTTATTCTCGAGCATTTGACATGTTTTTTTTATAAATAACTTTCGATTTTGTATATTATCATTGACGATACAATTCTATCATCAAGAAACCTCAACAGGGAATGAATATTTTTATTCGTAACACACTGGTTTAATTTATAATACACTCTATAAATAACAAATGCTACTTTCGGGACTTCATCTCGGAGAAGTGCGCTCAAATAAAACGAACATTTTAAATATTTAATCATCATAAACACATTTGTATTAATTTTTATAGTTGATTCTCCCACAGCGAACTCAGTTTACGTGTCATTATAATGCCTGCAAAATCTAGTAATAATTGGCTGTAGTTTGAATTAAAATATAGCGTTTTTTTTTTCTTGAGAACTTCTCATCACATGCGCTGTGACTCACTTACGCCTTAAACATTTAAATTATAATTAAAATAAATAACACTTATAACGAGGAAAACTTAATTATTATTAACTTTTATTACATGCTTACTGAGGCACTTGTTATTGAGATATTTCATTAAGTCTTTGATTGTAAAAATATTTATTTTGTAGTTTCGTGGTTCAGTAGTTATCGCATAAGTTTGCATGCACTTGAACAGGTCCCGGGTTCGTAACCGGTTGAAGCAATATTTTTTTTAATAATTATGTTAAACACTTAAATCAGAGGTTCCCAAACTTTTTGTCCCGTCGACCCCTTGTCGAGTTTTCCTGTTTTTCGTAGACCCCCTGCTTTGCTAATATTGTATTTTTACATTAGGACGGATTTTTTGTCCGTTGTATCCGAAATCCGTTAAACAGGGGTCCGTTATATCGAGGTTTTACTGTATACCTTTATAAATTAAAAACACACAAAATGCAAATATAGTAACATTCACTAAAAAAAATCAATACTTTTAATGGGTCTGATGCTTTGATAGCGAATTTTCAATATTTGGCTTTAAATAAGTCAGATTTTACTTTAAATCTCCTCGCTCAGTGATTTACAATCTATTTCTATTTTTGTAAGAAGAATGGCAACCGCACTGAAACCTCTTTCCACGAGGAATGAAGATGGTAAAGTTATCAAAAACCTTCTTGCAATAGTCCATAATGCAGCAGATATGTCTCTCTGAAGCCAAAATTGCTGATATCCCTTTCTAAACTGTACCTTTCTTCACTAGTGCTTATTTCGATCAGTTCTTCTTGTAGTATGACTTCCAATTCTTCAATATCACCGTATGGATTGATAACCCACTGTGGTATGTTGGTGATGACCTGTTTAAATGGGATCCACCCATTTATAGTTCATGGACACCCAATTTAATTTTTCGTTGTTATCGACCCCTCGCAGGGCGGAATCGACCCCTGGGGGTCGACATTGACCACTTTGGGAACCTATGATTTAAATGATTTAGCGAGTAGACCTCGAAGCAGTTCTCACGCTGGTGACGCTTTGGGCAGATTTGAACGGCCCATGAACAGGCTGATCGTTTCTATCGTGTGTTGTGATGGTATTTTTTAGGAAGCAAGTCGTTCGGTGGACTCGCCCCAGGGGCTGCCGCCGCGTTACGTGCAGGACTCTTCATGCCAGGAGTCGCAGACAGTCTATGCTATTCATATACGTCCACCGAAACCAATCTTAAGCGAGGTCTAATATAACCCCACAACTCTAAAACAACACCCTTGATATCGCTGTAAAATAACAATGCATACTGCGCGAATAGTATACAATTACTACAAGTGAAACGACGAAATATATTCTCTATATTTTTTCGACAGCACGTTCTTAGGTGCTCAATAAATCAGAGCACGGTGAGGGCTCGAACTCCACCGCAGCCGTGAAAATCTTTTGTATTACTTTACGCGGTTTATCTATTGTCTATATATCCTAAACACAATACACATGTTTATAATGCGGATTCACTAAAATTATTTTATAGTAATCATCACTAAAAATATTTTTTAAGTTTAATTAGCTTGAACCTTGACTGCAAAAGTGAATAAAATAATATGTTAATTTTTATTGGTGACCGTGTGGAAAAAATCACTCAAGTATATTCCACCAAGTACTCTCTGTACTTAAATATATTATCGTATAACAATTCACTGAGTCAGATATAAAGCATTTGAAAAATAATTTTTTTATGATATTTTTAGAAGTGATATACAATTTTCGATCTTAATTTTTTTTTTTTAAATATATATATCAGTTAAATTTTCTGCAGGCGATCCCGAGTAGTCTGTACAGCTCGGTTGGCAGTGGCTTCAGATCGATTACAAGTTGTAGTAAAGATATATCTACATCACTTACATCGCAGAACCACTTTCCTATATTAGGGTGCGGGGACCTGTCGGGCGGCTCGAGTAATAAAATTTAGTAGTAATTTCATATTAATATATTCCGTGGGATTTTTTTTGGGATCAACTGAGGTAGCCGGGACTTGACGGATGGCGGCCGGCTGATTTCAATATACCAATAATTTCCGAGACACACTGAATTAATGCAGCCGCTGCCTCTGTCTGCCTCTATCTGCCTCTATCTGCCTCCGTTCTACCATTATTATTACTATCAAAATGTAAACGCCTGGAACTAATCGCAGAGTTGTTTTATTTTAAAAATATTATTTCGGTGTGGTTAAAAATGACGTATTATTACCCCCCCCCCCCAACCCCCACCCCCGCCGTCATAGTTAAGTGCTTGTTATTAAATAAGTTTAAATGTGTTTATTTTAAATATTTAATTATAACATTTGTGTAATTTTCACTGTTTAAACTGCAGTCTAGCTTTTTTTTGTTGTAAATAATACAATTTTAGTTTATATTTATGTATGGGTGTTGAATAATTTAAACTCATCCACACTGTGTAATAAAATACTATAATTTAATGTTTTTCTTACATCACGTGTAATTTATAGATCACGGGTATTATTAAATCAATCGACAAATCGAAACATCGACTTTTGGTTTTCCAGTAACAGTAACACCTGTTTTATTTTTTAAAATGTCAATATGTGCGTGTGTATTAATTGTGAAATTCAAATAATCAACAACTACGCTCTAATCTTCCATATAATTTATATTTTAATAATAATCACCTTAAAACAAGTGTACCATTTAAATTAACGCTTCTCCAAAGGTTACCTTTGCTAACAACTATATTTTTACATCTATATCACTTGTATTATTCAAGCCGTCGCATAAATTGTATAATTTAAATAATCGCTTTAACAAAATGTCCTATTTTATCACCAATTATTCAAAACGAATTATCAATTATGTATTATTAAAAATTCGTGATATATTCCGTGTAATATTCAATCCATCGCTTCTAACTTGCCAACAACTACATTCTAACATCTGCATCACTTGTATTATTCAAGCCGTCGGGTGAATTGTATTATTTGTACTGAATAATCGCTTTTACATGATATCATCTGTATTATTCAAAATCGGTGATATACCCCGTGTAATATTCAATCCATAACTTCTAACTTGCCAACAACTCCATTCTAACATCCGTATCACTTGTATTATTCAAGCCTTCGGGCGAATTGTACGAGTATTATGTGTATTGAATAATCGTTTTAACATGATATAATCTGTATTATTCAAAATCGGTGATATACCCCGTGTAATATTCAATCCATCGCTTCTAACTTGCCAACAACTCCATTCTAACATCTGTATCACTTGTATTATTCAAGCCTTCGGGTGAATTGTATTATGTGTATTGAATAATCGTTGTAACATGATATCATCTGTATTATTCAAAATCGGTGATATACCCCGTGCAATATTCAATCCATCGCTTCTAACTTGCCAACAACTCCATTCTAACATCTGCATCACTTGTATTATTCAAGCCTTCGGGTGAATTGTATTATGTGTATTGAATAACTGCTTTAACATGATATCATCTGTATTATTCAAAATCGGTGATATACCCCGTGTAATATTCAAGCCATCGCTTCTCTGAAGGCTAACTTGCCAACAACTACATTCTAACATCTGTATCACTTGTATTATTCAAGCCGTCGCCTCCCGAATAGTTTACGACCGAAATATGAAATTTTCTCAGTTTTTATGTTCGCCACGTAGCGGAGAATTTAAACTCGGCGTCCAACGTGTAATTATGTTGATGTACGAGTGCCTCGGTAAGTGCTCGCTGAATATGTAACGGCTAGAGTCCTCGGCCGCGCATTTCGAAACTGTGGTATGAATCGCTCCCCGAGAGCCACATGGTTGGCGGCGGTGGCAGCTTCGGCTACACGACGCCAGCGCGAGATAAAATAATGTTATTTATAGCTTTCTATGAGCAGATGACAGTCACATAATTTTTATACTCAAAGCTTGATTACTTAGCCTTTGAAAGGATCCAGTGAATGCGTGATATGACTATGAATGTTCTAATAAGTTTTATGTCTCATGTGGTTCATATTGTATTTTCGCTTCATTTTAGTATCACCGGTTATCACCGTGGCGATGATTTTGAATTTAATCTGATTAAGTGCAAAAGTTCAGCCTCCGCTGACAACCATGTGGCGCTCGGGGTAGCGATTCGCGCCACAGTTTCGCAGCGCAGCGCGTTCGCGCTCGTGTGAGCCAAAATATGCGAAAAGCTTGTAAACCTGTGTCGGGTCAATTTTATTAACGATTTTCAATGAAGACTGCCGCGTGATGAAAATAAAAATGAGCGAGCATAACCGCGCATGCTTTATAAGGTGTTTTATTATAAATTATAATTTTTGTAGAGAGAGAAAAAAGCTACGTTTTAAGTGATTTATTTATGTACATTGAATATATTATGTTTCACAGGGGAAAAGAAATATTTGGTTCAAATAGTAAATTCAAAAAAAAAAACTGTATTTTGCTTGTATGTACTTTTTTCTCACCGTCTATTCATGATTGTTAGAGTTTGGATGTCTTACTTAAATGCTTTTTTAAAATTTTCATTTGTGTGTCCTTAAATAAATCACAAAACATGAGCATTTATACTTGAATATGGACATATTATTCGTGGCAAATATGCAATAATGCCATAGTCTTCGAATTTGAACCCTATACCTTTTATATATAAAAAAATACTCTGCTTTTCTCTGTTAAATATCACATCGAATTCGATAAACTTTAGTAAACATCTGTATAATTCAGTATGTTTTTTTTTTGTTCCTACCAGCGTCTGGTAGATTTGGATGTTGTTGTTTTTTTTTTATAAAACCATTTTTTCCGTAGGATCGGCACCCTTCTATGAAAATTTTATCGTAATAATGTTAAGTTATCGATTATCGTTCGGTCGGTTTGGGTAATCGGTCGAAATCGCCGCAATTATCGGAAAAAAATGCGCTGCTGCAGTTGTGCGGCGCCGGCCCGGCTATTCGAGGAACCGTATCGGGTGACCAGGGACGGGATGAGGCACTGATGGTACCAGAAACTGGTGTGGACCAAAGGATCGTGTGCACCAGAGAGGCAATGCGACATAACTCGCGACTAGCAACTACCACAAAAAACAGCCCAAAATGAAGGGACGATATTGGCTAAGTACAAATCGGCTGCAAGTTTTTTTTAACACCTTGAAGATGGAGAGTATAATCTCACTTACACGTCGAACTAAGACAAGAAGCTGCATCGCTTTTCAGTGCACTCTTTGATTTTTTTTGTGATCCTGTGAAATTTTTTTGCATATATTATCGATAATTTGTTACAATTAAAGTTACCAACTTATTCATATTTGAAACCGATTTTTTTAATTCGTCAATAGCTTTACTCACGTGAGCTATCATTTTAATATAAATTTTTATTATCGGCCATTATTGTTGATTTCCTCCATTTTGTAATTATTTAGCTGTCCAGGAGATAAAGATGTCGTCGTTCCTATTAAAATTATTTTATTATTATGTCCAAGTCATTATAGCATGTTTATTATTACTATTTTGTTTCAAAGTTTCACACCGTTGTTTTTTAGTATTTTTTATTTTATTACGTACGCGATAACCGTCAGAATTAAGATAATGAATTGTTTCTCGTGGGGACTCCTATACCTTATATTATAAATGAAAAAGTATTTAAACTAATTTTTTATTGAATTCTATTATGAAATAATGAAAGTATATTTTTGCATACCTAAGGATACTTTTACTTCAATTTTGATAAATTTAATTTAAATGTAAAAATATAAAAATCGTTAAAAAACTATACATTAAAAATAGGCTCCATGGGATTTTCGCTGCAAGATAAGTCCGATGTATTGTTGTCAGTTAGTCACTTATCTGTAAGTAAATTGAATCAGCGGTCTTGTAGCCTAGAGGCTAGTGCAGTTACTCAGCAACCACTGGGTCTTTGATTCAAATCAGTTTCAAAGATATGAAAGCCTACTTGAGAAACAAATACAGGGTAAACATATTTAAATCTTTTACTCGTTGGTTTGAAATTACTAAATAAATCGAGTCGAGAAACCGCTAGAAGTTCCCGTACTATAGCTCCACTAGGAAAAAAAAACGAATTCGCCGGGTTTAATATTCGGCAGGTACGCAATAGCACCTGTCGATGTGTGATTTATTGACCGACTGATTGATGAAATTATATTCGCCGATATTCCCAGAAGAGCCTCTGCGAACGTGCCGTCGAATTATTTCTGCAAAATCCCGAGATAAACGCGCCCTAAAAAATGGTTCACGATTTAGTATCTATTATCTTTCAACTGTAAAAAAGACTACATGTATTTTTGGGACAAAAATTTGTAACAAGTAGTTTATTTACTGACTCAAATTTTTAATATAACTTAGGTTAAAGCCGACACACTTGTAACTGATTTGAAATCAGTCAATAGCGTTTCTTTATTATGGGTGTTTTTTTTTATTGTTTTGTCTAGGTAAGAAACACAAATGAGAACGCTATTGGTTAATCGTCGGTTGCAGGTTGTATCGTAACGTGTGTAGAAAGCTTTAATGAATTAAATGAATTAATTTGTAAAATCTAAATATTAAAATCAGGGGATCACCTCTGAAGCCCAAAAGCTCCGGTTTTAAACGAAAAATTTCCAGTTTAATCGTTTGTAAAATAATTCTCATAAATGGTGATTTTTCCGACTCTTGGATTTATGGAACTCATTTTCTTTCACGCGGTACAAATCTGGTGTTTTGCGTACGTTGGTGTGAAAGAGTGAGAGAATTGAGCATAACGTGAGTAAAAGGGATGCTAAAGATAAATAATAGTATGTCGTTTCACACACAAAGAACAATTATCAATATTTATGAAAGTCTATTTTATCATAAGTATAGACTAGGGTGTCCCTTATATGACCAAAAAATTTTTTTTTTCAAATTTCGAAATGGGTACCCTCTACTTTTTTTAGTAATGCTATAAGAGTCTTAAATATAAAATTTCATCTTTCTAGCATAATTGCAACCAGTGCCGACCGAGCTTCAAAGTTTAGTAAAAAACGTGTTTTGTCTTGATATTTCGGTCTGGTATAAAATCATTATAAATGCAATAAATTAAGTAAATAATAGTAAAAATTCAATTAAATGAACATTAATCTTTAATCAAAAACATAAAGTAATAACAATCAGCCAGGGTAACTTTTTTTTAGAGTTGTTTTTTTACAGTCCGGATACAATTTTCTATGTTCCTGGACACAGCGCAGCAAGAACTGTTTTTGTTCTTCTTCAGCCGCGATAAGTCCGTTAAAATCTTGCATCATTTTAACAGCCCTTTCAGCAGTATCATTCACAACCCTCAAATAACTTATTTTTCTTTTAGCTTCCACAAAAGCACTATTATTATTCCAAGAAGATACATCTTCCTTTAGAAAACTGTCGTCGATCTGCAGTCGTGATAAAAATTGTTTGCTCTTTTCCGATACGAAATCATCCAGTGTTTTACAAACATAAGCAAACATCTTGTAGAGTCTTTTTGTCCTTCGCAGTTATTCTGCATTGTGACTGAAGTAAACACATTTTTAAAGAATAGATCGCTCTCGCCATCCAGCGTGCCTGATGCATGGCTTTGGGGGGGCTTAGTTTTAATTTTTCCTCTGAGTTTCCTCCCAAAAATATTACGCACAGTTCGACCAATTTGCGGTAGTCATCTCTTACATAACCTTTGTCTAATTCTGCCTTATAAAATATTAAAAAAGCTTGAATGTCTGTCTCGGCAACACGTTGTTTTACGAAATTAAGAGATGGTTCAATGTTACTAGCGTCGATGTTTTTCCAATTTTCTCTGAACTTTTTAAACATTGGAGTATCTGGGCTACTAGTAATTTACTTAATTTTGCTTTCAAAGACAGCTTTTAGGACCAATTCATAAACATGATGACGACAGACGAGCAGCAATTCTCTTCCTAAAGTTTCTCCAAAATAGCACAAGCTCCATTGAAACGGCCAGTATTGAAAGCTGTTGTGTCGCAGCACATTATTTGTACTTTATCGTGAAGGTTCTAGTCAAAGAGAGCTGTTGAGACAGCCTTACCTTGATGTTTTTCAGAAGAATGTTCTAGTTTTGGCACTGCAAGAAGCTGTTCCTTATCGTCAAACGAAGCAATAACTGGCAAGCGTTCTTCTTTAGAACTTCGTACATCTAACCCGGGTAATAGTTTTCCATCCCAATGGACTGTGACTACGTCGGGTACATTACTTCCAAAGAAGTCAGATTTTATTGCTTCTGCCCTTGATTTTCTAGTTTCAGCAGCTAGTGGTTATCTTTGTCTTACAACCCTTTCCTCTTCTTCCAATCGTCGTTGTTTAGATCTATCTTCTTTTTCCGACAATTTTTTATCAACACCACCTAAGCATCCTGGTCGATCTGGCTCTCTCTGTTTCATTAAAAATAATTTATCTTACTCTATTTTCATTCTCTCAAAAGCATCAGCATGTGCAATATCAAACAAATTATCAAGATCAATTTTGAAATTGTTCTCACGGCTCTTGAACGTAACCTGAGTTTTCTTACAATTTTTTTTGCAACTCTCTCCAAACATGATATAAATCAACAAGTTTCTTCACGCAGTTAGGATATGCCCTTGTTGGAATTCTTGCTTTTTCCCAATATATGATGCACTCCCTAATCACAAGATTTGCACTTTCACTAACAGTCAGTTTAACCTCGCGAATATTGTAAAATAGGACCGAGGGAATTTGTCGATTAGATGGTAATTTTGCACCATTTATTTGATATCTAGGCAAACCGATAAGGAAATAATTTTGTTTATCACTCCGTAATTCCACCGACATGTTAACGCACTAAACAATGGAGCACTACTAATCTCAAAAATCACGTATGAAATGACAAATAAAACATGCAGTTACAAGTCACAGCGCAGTACTTACGCAACTTGTATGGACAAGTTAAAATCGCAAGTCGGCACGGGTTACCGTTTATAAATCGAACTAATATTTTTTTCTAGACAATATAGGATTATTACTAAACTTTTAAGAAGGTACGCGTAAAAAAATATTGAACTTGAATTTTAAGGGACACCCTAGTATAGACATACTATCAATACTATACTGTTGTGCCAATAATTGTTTCAATTATATATTTTGATGTTTTTTTTTATTAATATTATGGCAATTGTTTCTATTATTATATAATGTCGTTGTACGCTTTTGAGAATTGGCAGAAGTGAGGAATGTCCCAACAATAGTTGAAGAAAAATTTTAGAAGCAAGAAAATTGTCCAACTGTAGTGGGTAGTAATTTATTAATGATGGGTAAACTTTGCTTGGTCGTATTGCGTGCAAGTTGGGCCAGGTGAGGTTAGGTCACGTGGCACGTGCAAAGGCTGCAGGAAGCGGGTGCGTCCACCGTGTGATTACAGTAAGGTCGCACAGCCCATCATCTCACTTCACATTATAATTTCATATTCAAGTGTACACACTGCCCCGAAAGCAACATGGAGATAACTAGAAAACATTATTGAATTGCAGCCCGAATTGCTTGCCCTGTACTTTAAGAAATATATTAAACAAGCAAAATATATACAGGTAAAAACACACGTGATCTAATAGTGATGGTCATATCGTTGAATTTAAGGAATTAATGTTAGGCGATGTAGATGAGAACACCTGTGATCTGATCGCGTTCAATGGTTGGTTTACGGTTTTCAACTTTTGCAGAATAGAACGGTTAATATACATTCGTTTAGATCAGTGGGTCTCAAAGTCTTTTGGCCCACGGACCCCTTTTCATAGTCAAAACTTGCCCACGGACCCCCTTTCATAGTAAAAACTTGTCTACGGACCCTGGGTGAAAAACTACATAAATTTATATTATAGACTAGTTGGTGCAAGTATCGACTCTATTGCGTTCCTGTATTAACCTACCTGACTCACCGCGATGCCTGTTATTAATTTCATTTTATGCACCTGTCTATATTTATATTGTACTTAGGACGTAAAAATCGCTAATAATGTATTCAATGTTATTTATTTTAACTTCCATATGAATAAAAATATGTCACACATTTTTTATTTTATATTAAACCTTGCGCGGGCCCCCTGACATTGTTCAGGGACCCCCAAATCGATTTTAATTTTCTAAGAACCCCCCGAATGATCCCTGGGAACTCCTGGGATCCGTAGGGACCACTTTGAGAAGCACTGGTTTGGATTATATGAGCATACGCAATTTTTTATCGTCAAGTTAATACAAAATATCCGATGAATATAAAGGGATCATATTGTACAATTTTTAATAATTTGTGCGACTTGCACTCAATTCAAAATTAGTATTGTCTATTATTTTTGGGTAAACAGTCCCAACTAAAGCTGATTTTTAATCTAATTTTGTTTTTAAATCGGAATATTTCAAAGAAATAAGCGTTTTCTTTGTATAAACCCTGTAGTTTACTTTAGTAAGTTAATAAGAGACATATAGGTGAAGGATAGAGTCCCCAAAGCACCTTCGACAGGTAGCCCCTGCAACAGGATACGCACTGTCTAACTTCCGCTAACACCCACTAAGTCACATGAGACATAACTACAATATATTCAATAGGCTTTAATTGGAGTTATAAATTACTCTCAGCCTTTCAACCCATGAGGTGTCTCGTATTTGAAGTCATATTAACAACAGCAAGCAATATAACATTTTTTTTCGTCTACATTTGTCATGTTAATTACGGTTAGTTGATGATAATGATATGAAGCATTTAATTTTGTACATCCTTAAAACTATACTATAAGAAGTAAGTTATGATAAGACTATAATATCAACAAACCGTAGCTTTAAATTGAAAAGGTTTGCTACTAGCACTCATCTTCTATTGTTGATCACAGTTTAGTTAATTTTATTTATAGCAACAAAAAAAAAACGTTTCTGATTCATACAAAATTAATACCGACACATGCATTTTCAATACAAATCACCTTTGATTAAATCGAAACAGGCATGAGCTCCATCAGAGTCAACGATTTAACCACTAAACCAATAAAGCATCTGATATATATATATATATCTACATGTATGTAAATTCAATCATGGGGGTGAAATATTTGTAGTGAATTCATTACAAATAAATTTAGTAATTTTTCACGCGACTAGTTTCACCAACATGCTTGAAAATCGAATTAAAAAAAAATATGAAATTTACAGAGCCGAAATTTTTAACGTTGTTAAAAAAAAAAAAGTAAATAGCAGCACTTTTGCAAAGTTGTTCTCCAAAAACTTTGATGCGTCCGATAATCGGCGTTCCCGGATGCGGGCAATATGGCCCGGGCCAGCCCCATTGTCTCGGCACGTTGATAATTTGAACAATTTAATACCAAATTGCTACCCCAAAACGGCAGGCACTTCTGTGGCTTCACCCCGAGCGCTCTCTATATAATTATCTTACTTATGAACCTGAAATTATCTTCGAATTTTTTAATGCTATCTATCCGGGGATGTTTTATTTTTTGAATTGTTTGAAAATATATATATATATACGAGGGCGGTCCGATAAGTATTTAGCCTCACCGCCCGATGGTGCTAGTATTTACTATCGTGTAGTACATTCTCGTAGACGGCTACTGTCAAAATTTCAGCCGAATCGGACTCGTAGTTTTGTTTTGACCGCGTGTGGAAGCGGACGTGTACGCGTGTTTTAAAAAAATGGAAATAGAGCAATATCGGTGGTCGGTGATTCGATTCTTGTTTTTGGAAGGGAAATCGCGCTGCGAAATCAAAGAGCGCTTGGATGCTGTGTACGGTGACTCTTCTTCTTCGATGGCGACCGTCAAAAATTAGTTTAAAAGTCGGTTTTTGATAAGCCACGCCCAGGTGCCCCGAAAGACGGAGGATAACGTGACAAAAATCCACGGTCTCGTATTGGCAGACCGCCGATTGAAGGTGCGCGATTTAGCTGAAACAGTAGGCATCTCAAAGAACTGCTCCCCCATCCACCGTATTCTCCAGATTTGGCCCCGTGCGATTTTTTTTTTGTTTCCATACTTGAAAAAATCACTCGCCGGGCAGTAATTTAAGTCGAATGAGGAGGTCATCGTCGCCACGGAGGCCTACTTTGCAGACCTCGAGAAAACGTATTTTTCAGATGGGTTAAAGAAGTTGGAAGCATCGCTGGGTCAAGTGTGTCGAGCTAAAAGTAGACTATTTTGAGAAATCAATCGCCACTTTTCCAAAATTTTCGTTTTTCTTTAGTACTTAGCCCTCGTATATGCATTTATAAAAAAAAATACATGCTTTGTTTAGGTGCAGAATATGATTTTGACTCAATTTGCTTGCAACTATAATGACAAATATGCATTCAAGACGTATTTATTTATTTTTTATACTTTGCATTGAACACGAATATCAAGCTAAATTATGCAACCGCTTTTCCAACTCGAAAAATGAATTAATTTATAATAGTCATAATATTTGAGGAATGTAAATAATATAATTGAATGTAGGTTTTAATATGATACGTAGCATCTACAAATAATTATAAACGAGATTTCTGGAAGCAGAGGCTTTCGGCTTGTATGAAAATATTGCCACAAGTAAGTAGCCATCAACCACTGAACTGCGAAGTGGATTGATTTATTCGTGTAGCGTCCATAATCGCACAAATTCACTGCGAACAAAAAAATAATTGCGAAACGTAGGGTATCGTATTTCAAATTTATTTTTTTAATTATAGGCCAAGTGTTCAGCATAAAATGTTACTAATTAAAAAAAAAAAACAGAAGATTGATCGGAAGACATAAAAATGCTAATCGAGTCGGAAAAGCGACGGCCAAGCGACAAATTATGCTAAATGTGTGTCACCAGCTATGTAAATATTCCAATAAATACCCTGCGGTGACAGGTTACATCGTCTAAGTAGCCATTTTTAAATTTGCATGCTTGTAAGTTGTCTCATTAAAGCGACAGAGGCGGCAGCTCGGAGACTGTCGCCTTATCTTGATTGCAGACGGTCTTACGTGATCATTAGTGACTTGTCACGTGTTACACGTAACGCGTTACGGATGCCTCCCTGCAACACGCGAATATCTGAATAATTGCGGTGTAATCAGGCTATTGTGACATTGTATTCACGGTTATCATGTAAATTGCAGTGTTATTAGTGTATTTTTTTGTTTGAACATGAGCGATTTGTAAATTAAGATATTATAAAAGTGTATCATCATTTTAGTCATTACACGTCCGCTATATAAGTGATACATGTGATATGTAACCAGATAGTTGCAATAAATATTTATACTAATCATACCGTGGCGGATGAAGTCATGTTTAATGTTTTGAAAATCTGTGTCTGAAGATGATAAATTCATGCAAATAACAGTACAAAATAATATCAACAATCAACTTTTCAAACTATAATCATTAAACGCGGATTTGATTTCCAAGATTTAAAGCATCCTTCCGTTATAATTTCTATACATTATTTGGGATAACTCCATGAGTAGAATATATCTTTACACTGAGTTTGCAGAGTTTTTGGGAAATACGCCAAAAGCTTTCACAATTTTTTTCATCTGCAAATCTTTCAAATCGCTCATATTGACCAGTATAATTATTTTTGCTATCAAATAGACTATTTATAATAAAGCTAGATTTTACCTTTTATTTTCCAAATAAATACGAGTAGTACTCAAGTAGCAATTTTGCAAATATGATATGTGATATTATTTCCTTAAAAATGTACATAACAACAGTGGATTAGTCATTGAATACGAGGCAAATTAACCAATTATCCCAGCGATTGTAATTTCATCGGATGTAATTGTTGGATTGCAAACTTCTAATGGCATTTGCGAATGGCGCCAATGTCAAGTTATTAACATTCTTGATAAAGCAGTTAAGACCGTGTGAAAATTGCTTGTATTTTGCACGGCTGAAGTAGCAATTGTCTTGATATTGACCTGACCGTGGAACTGAGTTGTAAGCAGAGAAAACGTCACAATCGTGCTAATTACCCATGAATGAACACACCACTTCAAAACCAATTATCAAAAAGTCTATTTTTCAGTATAATAGCACTATGAAGTATTTCGGCTTGAAAAATACATATATACAAGTAGATACACAAATCTGTATAGATTGTTAAGGTCTACAAATTGTATACCTCTTTAAGGAAAACTGGCTCAGGATAAATATATATTTGGTGAATCGTCACCAACCTTTTATATGGAAAGGAGCTTTTAGAGTTTAATGAAAAAAATTGATATACACAGACAGGTTCTCGATAATTATTTAATAAATGGAGATTCTTTACACGTGTTGGTTTTTGTAACAATAATATGTTTTTTATTCATAATATTTCTCGGCATTTCACGCGTAAACCCTTAACAACTAAGAAACATTTCATAATGTATTTTTGAATCTGTAATTTTAGGGTATAATATGAGTTATTGGGCTAAATGCTAAAAGTATGCAGCTTTATTAAAGAGAACCAATAAGAAGTTGTTGCTGTTGTATTTGGACTGTTACATTTCCGGATTTACCCAATTGCAAAAAAAAATTTGGTTTCTTTGGAATCTTAAGGCAAATTAAATTTAGTTATGAATTTAAAAAAATATAAAATTGCATGGGGTTGGGGTTTTACATTTTATTTTTATAATCTGAAGTATGTCGATCGCAGATGCTGTGTCTTTTTTCTCATAGTTCTTGCAAGGGGATGCTTGCTAATTTAAGCCTTCTACACACCAAATTGTAAGCAACCAATGCCGTCGCTTTATTTTGGGTGTTTCTATAGTTTTGCCTATGTAAACAACTCTATTGGCTAATAGCAAGTCGGTCGCAAGTTGTGACGCGAAATGCGTAGAGGCCTTTATCCTTAGACGTTATTATATACTAAACGATATAATCAAGACACAGGTGATATTGAATCGAATAGATTACTCACACATCGTGCAAACAATAAAAAGGGACGATTTGACTGTTACGGACGCCGCTGTATACAGGAATACCTGCGGGATTAGCTTTGAATCAACCCAGCTCCTAACAGGTCATGGAGTGATGAGAATTTATCTCCGCAGGTTCCACTTGACACATGCCCTTGTGATGATATTACTCCACAAACAGTGATCCACCTTGTGGGTTCATGCCCCATCTTTGGCCTTCAGAGTCACCAACTGGACACCCATAGATGATGAAGTCACTGGATGGCTTCTTGAAGCGTGTCATCAGAACCACAAAGAGGATAAACCAGGGAGTGTAGCTTCAGTCACTCCCATATATAGCACAATTTCGCTTGACTAGTTTGGAAAGTTTCCCCAAACTGTGACGACAAACCTTGTACATAACAAGCAAGGTACCAGGTATAAGAAGGGTGTTTGATCGAGTAGCCGAGTGGCTAGGAGATTACAAGCAGGCTGTCGGATTCGCACGCGGTTTAGAGTGGTCGGGCAGCAAGGTCCGGAGGTCGCGGGTTGCCTGTTCGAGGCCTTGTCGGGTCGGGCGGGTCGTTACGGTCTGAAATTGGTGCGGCGGCGGTAAGCGGCCGCTTATGAAATTACGATGGTTTCGCTTTCGAGGGTACTGGTAATTTTAATGCCCGTGTACCTAAATTCAAGGGTCATTCTCAAAAAACGTCCGCACAGGGGCAACAGAAAGCCGCTGTCGCGTGAATAATACTACCACAAAAAAAAATCTTCGACCACGAACCGGAAATAATATTTGACGATATTTTGTTTATATATATATATAAAATATATAATTTTAAAAAGCAGCAGTGCACGTGTTGAATATACGACTACTTATGTCTGTTGTCTGGTGTTTATTATATTTTTTTCCAAAAAGCATACCATTCTAGACATTTTTAAACTTAACGGCCTAAATCTCAAGATATGTAGGTATTTCTTGTAAATATTTTGTGAACCAAACTGAACATCTTTGGGAGATAGATTATTTGTAAACGCTTAAATACATTTCATTTACAAATTATATTTTACTGCAGTGTGTATCACATCACACAATTAAAGCACACTTTATGTTGTTCTCACTGTAGTGTGAGCAATTTATAAAAGCTATAAAGCTTGCAAGCACCCCAAAGCTCGGATCCTGAATCTCACGACGAGTCTGACTTGCGTCATGGAAATTCATGGCAAGTAAACTTTTCATTCATACTTTATTATTTTATTCGTATTTTCTCAAACACTAGCCCCAAAGCTCCGGTCTGAGGCTTGAACCTGACTTTGGTCATAAAAATCCATGGCAGCTAAACCCTTGGTTCTACAATAAAATTGTGTTAAGAAATTCAATATTTTTGACTGAGAATACTTGGTTTGATAATGCCAACGTGAAAGGTTGGCGAAACCGGTCACAAATAAAAACGTACATGTGGAAAATCACTCATGTATTTTACGTATGTCTATTTTTTGGATTGAACGTCAATCAGATGCGTATTTATTACCCGTTACGGGTTTTTTATATTATTACAAATATGATTAAAGAAATTCTCGGAAAAATACCATCGTGTAAAAAATATTTGTGTGGGATTTAAACCCACATCCCCAGGCTTACACGGCCGGTGTACTGACCCTCGTACTAACGAATCACATTCATTAATCGAAAATTTTTAACAATCATACTCTACATATGAACCAATGTGCCCAGACCAACCAATATTTAGTGGACTTTTTAAACAAAGTAACAAGTGAAGCGATTTTAATCCTATCTAGACATTATTTTTAAAATCTATTAATTTAGCCAAGACGCGTACCGTCATATACGTATGTCTATTTTTTTAATTGAACGTCAATCATATGCGTATTTATTACCCATTACGGGTTTATTATATTATTACTAATATGATTAGCCTGGGCACATTGTAAGTCTGGGGATGTGGGTTCAAATCACCATGATATTTTTCTGAGAATTTCTTTGATCATCTTCTATGTGTGAACTAATGTGCCTGATCATATTAGTAATCAAGTATTTTACTCAAAAATATTAAAATTGTGTTCATACTTTCTGATCGCCCGCTGCCCGGCCGGGTCGGTCCCCTATCGATACAGCATCGATTTAGTAAATTGTGAGCGATTAGGCTCCGATTATTTAATCGGGCGAGTCTCTCCGCTGATTATTGTGTTTTCCGGTAATGGCCGACA
Source organism: Atopsyche davidsoni (assembly GCA_022113835.1). Classification (NCBI taxonomy): domain Eukaryota; kingdom Metazoa; phylum Arthropoda; class Insecta; order Trichoptera; family Hydrobiosidae; genus Atopsyche; species Atopsyche davidsoni. The sequence goes on along the minus strand of JAILWY010000011.1, from coordinate 3,191,277 downwards.
TTAGGAGAGACCCGCTCTGGGTCGCCCGCCATAGCGCACGGGACCCGCTGTTTATTCTGCGTTTTTTTTTCTTTTAATTTGACAGTCGTGTCGAGGCTGCGTTCTTTGCTTTTGACGCGAAACGTTTAACTGACGATTTTTCGTATAAAAGTAGGCGAAGTCGATTTAAGAAAGTAGCGCTTGTAGTACTTGAAATTGAACTGTCTTAGTTTTTAATAGGTCGTTATTGCAGAGCTGCCGAAACATACGAAAGTGTTCTTGCGAAAGGTTTTTTTTTTTTTTTTGTTTACCTACTTTTTCGTTCAGATACAAGGAAACAGTTTTAATTAATGTACGCGATGAAAAACAAGAATTCATCGGCCATGACATTTTTGATTCTCAAGTTTATTCTCATATTATGTGTGTACATATGTTTATAATTATATTATCACAAATTACAGGCACAACTGTGCGCATAACTGTATTTAATTTAAAATGTACAATATATTCTATAATTTAATTTATTTCAAGTAAGATGATTGCGTATGTTTTTACATTTTACATCGTCACCTTATTCAGTCGTTATATATTTCAGTAAACGGTATTTGATTTCTGAGAAATATACGGTTCGGGTTTTTTTTTCACTAAATATAACTGCAATGAACTGGATGAACTTTAATTAAAAATGTGATTAAAGTGAAATAAAAAATATTTCTACACGTTTCCGATAAACAAAAACTTATTGACGTTCTTTGGTCTAATTCTGCATAAAACTTTTCCCCTGTCGTATTTACTATATTTTAAGCCCGTTTTAAAAACATCGAATTTTAAGTATTTTGAAAAATTTATGTTAAAAAAAAAACAAAGCTTACCACGCGGAATCATGAAATTTTAAATACCTAGAGCAATTTAAGATACTCAACATATAGAAGAGGAGGCTTTTGAGTAGTGGTTCTATAGAAACCGTTTCAATTTTAACCAACTATCAAATCGCAATCACAATATTTATTACTAAAAAAACGTGTAATTAGTTCATGATCAGGTTTTTCAAATTGACTACTCGATAAGTTATTATTATGTTGTTATAAATACTACGTTGTTTGACGTTATGTCAAGTTTCTTCATTCTGAAATCTTAATGTTTCGATTTCGGTACCGGGACCACATTAAGAGATGTGAAATTGGCATTTCAAGTCCTAGAAGAGGGTACTGTAAAGGCTTTCGCGAAAGGCGCCAGCGCTCGATTTAATACCACAATAACGATAGAGAGAATGTATAATAAGAAATACAGCCTCTTATCTCACACTCAGAACACAAGAGTAAAAAAGCAATTATTTTATGTTTCTTAGCAGCCGAGTCTAAGGCTACCGAACAAAACGTAACGCTGCCGTTACACACACGCCGAGTATAAGGCGGCGTCCCCACTGGCATTGGGTATTTTTATTTTAAATATATTTACTGGTTTTGAATTTGGCATTTGATTTAGCTCTTTTATTTAAACTAAACTTTTATCTAGTTCTTAAAAAAAATTAAATTCGAAAGTCTAGTCTAAAAAGGAGTCTACTTCTCGATACGGAGCTGTGAAACTGTCTGGCTTAATACAGCGGGCTGCACATGCTGCAATACAACCGACAACCAAATGGTATCCAACCAATTGCGATTTTTAAGAGAAAACAATCAAAATAAGAGAAAATGCTTTACACCAGTAGCGTGCAATGATAAAAGTCAAAAACCCTGCGGTGTACCCCAACCAATAAATAAACACCGTCGTGCCTCTCTATACCAAAAATAAACCACATTATCATCCAGACTTGCAAACAATTTGTGCCCTTACAGTACACAAGTGATAAATACATTTTTTTGTATTTTCAATATATCGAATTTGTATACTTTCAACATATCATTTCTAGAGTAGATTAGATTTTTCCTTTAGAATGTTAGAAAGACCAGCGGACCCACTTCACTGTGTGAAAAACCATGATCAAAAAAATATGTTCAGTGATATGGTCGCCAACCTTCTGAGGAAAGTCACCCGAAGTAGAGATATCAGGTGTTTCTCTGGGGTACTGTCGAGTCACGAAAAGGCCACGGGATTTTCAACGTATCATTTCTAGGGTAGATTGGATTTCTTCTTCAGTAAGTTAGAAGCACCCGCGGACCCACTTCACTATGCGAAAAACCACGAACAGAAAAATATGTTCGGTGCTACAGTCGCCAATTTTATGAGGAAAGGCACCCGGAGTAGAGATATCAGGTGTATCTCTGGGGTACTGTCGAGTCACGAAAAGGCCACGGGATTTTCAAAACATCGAATTTGAATACTTTCAACGTATCATTTCTAGAGTAGATTGGATTTCTCCTTCAGTAAGTTAGAAGGGCCCGCGGACCCACTTCACTGTGGCTAAAAATATGTTCAGTGATACGGTCGCCAACCTTCTGAGGAAAGGCACCCGAAGTAGTGATATCAGGTGTATCTCTGGGGTACTGTCGAGTCACGAAAAGGCCACGGGATTTTCAAAACATCGAATTTGTATACTTTCAACGTATCATTTCTAGAGTAGATTGGATTTCTCTTTTAGTAAGTTAGAAGGACCCGCGGACCCACTTCACTGTGGCTAAAAATATGTTCAGTGATACGGTCGCCAACTTTCTGAGGAAAGGCACCCAAAGTAGTGATATCAGGTGTTTCTCTGGGGTACTGTCGAGTCACGAAAAGGCCATGGGTGTGGACGCCGCCTTACCCGGGCCCTGGCGCCATGACCAGCGCCGCCCAGGCCCGGCGCAGCTGGTGCTTTGTATTGTGATTGGAAGAGCGGACAACGTGACGGGGCGGTCTGGTGTCTCGGGGACCGGTCCACCTCGGGCTAATGGAGTCCGCTCGCCGAGTGGCTGACGATGACTCGCGAGAGAATCTGCCCTGGAGACGCTTCTCGCGGCCTGCTGGACCTGCAGCGGCTCTCAATTCAACCCGCCGAGCTCCCCGAGCTAAATACCTAGGAAACTATCATTTTCTATCACATCATCACGCTGACTTTCCAACTGTGGAATTGTACAATTAATATGCGTCTACAGCGTGCCTTTTCTCTGCCTCTTTCTAGTCTTACACAATACTTATTATTTCTCATTTTTAAAACTTGTACCCTCTTGCTCTTTAAAAGTGTTTGAGCTCACACTCTCACATCATCTAGCTAGCTTCTGATCGCATTCAGATGTTGGAAGCCGCTGCGGCAGATAGATAGACTATTAACACTAGATCGGCAACAATAAAAAATTTAATGAAATACGCAGTAGGTAGGTGTTGGAGTTCTTTTGACTTAACTGTAACTGAAGTGTCATCGCCATAAAGTGGATTCCAGAAAAATATGTGACATTTTTTACGTAAACAAGTAGCGCGGTCATTAGCCTGACTTTTCCCAGGTGAGCGCTGAATCCGAGACAGTTAATTGAAAACCTCGCTTATAATGTATCATATTATATATTTACAGTTTATTAGTTTATACATTGAAAGCAATACTTGGTATGCGACCATGGATAAAACTTACATATATGTAAGTGTGTGTGTGTGTGTAAAGAACAACGAAATTGATACTTTAAAGGCCACTATACACGTAGCACAAAACATTTTAGGCAAAACCATAAAAAACACCCAAAATAAAGAGACACTTTTGGCTAGCTGCAAGTTGGTGGCGCGATTTGTTGCTACGGGTGTAGAAAACGTGCATGTAACACGACGACGACTTATTTAAGAAAATGCAGTGCATATCGGCACCCAAGGACTGTCCGTCCGTACTGCGGGGGATATCGCTTCCACTTTAAAAAATAATCTCTCACGGGAGGAGAGAGCACAGCCAAGTGCACCCAGCGATAAATTATCCGATCTCGCCCCCTCCCACGGCAGCGGTGCCCTCCCCTCGCCGGGCCCGATCTTCCCACCGTCCGGCGGACAAAAAGACGCGATAAAAAACGCGCGGCAAGACGCGGCCACCGTCCGGCATGATGGATTAGCATACGTCGCAGCCATTGCGGCCGTAATTATACACTACCGGGGATGGGGCGGGGGCGGTGGGCGGCGCCGATCCCCCGGCAGATACCGGCCCGGCAACCGTCGGACGCCATGCACGGTATACCTGCTGTCTAAAGCGGCCTACACGCGCTGCAGCACTGCCCACAACCGAACTGCCATTAACCAATACAATCTTTTTATTTTGGGTGTCCTTACATAGTTAAAAAAAAAAAAAAACAACGCAAAGAATACGCTATTGACTTGCTCACTTGTCGGTTGTTTTGCAGCGTATTAATAGATCATATAACAAACTATTTATACATCATATTATCGAATATCTCTATAATTCGTCTTATGCAGAATATAATCAACTCTTGATCGGTTCATTTTTCAGTTGAAAGGTTCCTTATAGGTAATGCTTACGAAAAACGTAACAATCATTTTTCATTCAATGTACAATGTCTGTACATTAGTCAGAATCTCCGTTTTAGAAGTCTTAAAATTCTGCAGAACGGAGTTTAAAAACTCTGAATTATCAATTGTTGTTGAGGGACAAGGCATTTGATTCGTGAAGATCCAAAAGTACCTTTGTAAAGTAAATTATTTGCATTACTAGTTTCGACCCAAAACACTGGGTCATCATCAGATGCATAACTGAACATGTATAGTTGTTCAGTTTAGTTATGCATCTGATGATGACGCAGTGTTTTGGGTGAAGACAAAATACAAAGGTACTTTTATCATTATAATATTTCTAGAATAAATATTTTTACTTGCGTGTATATAAGAAGCTCGGATTGCTTGGAGTTTGGTTGGTTGGTGAGCCCTGGCGGTCCTCGGCAGCCGGGCACGTCCCTCATGAGTTATGCCGCGGCCCGCCCTCCAGCCGGCCTGCTCCTCCTGCCTCACCTCCCCGCCGAGCTCCAGCAGCCCCGACCCTGGACCAGCCCCGACCCCAACCCAGCAACGGCTCCAGCGCCGGGCACCAGCGGCAGCCGAGCGCAGAGACTGTCAATTGTATGCGGAAGAGCTTCATACGAAATACAATGTCTCATTTAATGCGAATTTCAATGCCACAGCTGATGCAACTGGTGTTTGTAGAATATGGCCTATGTCTAGTGATGATTGATTCTAAAGCTTATTAAGAAACTTTATTGAACTAAAATTATCACTATCAAGTTTTTCTCCCAAATTTGTATCGTTTGGACGACATTGCTATAACTTTAAATTTTCCATTTGATCGATTATCAAATACAACAGTACTATTTTCAGTGCTATTGTATTCAGCAGCCTCTTTTTTTTAATGAATTTAATAATTCTCTTGAGGTCCAAACATTTTTTCCTGAAATATATCAAAACAGCAACAAAAGCTTCCGATTTGTTCAAAACGCTTGCTGATCTGTCTCCTCCTCCCTCTTCTACTTCTTTGGCTTCTTGTTTTTGCAGAGTATAATGGCGGATAGACCTCTCGTTTTTATGATCTGAATTCGAGTTTAAAATTTGTATATTTAATTGAATTTAAAATGCTTTGAAATTAAAGTAAACATACATGTGAAATTTTATATATTTTTATTTAAAATATTTGAAACTCCCTGCAAGGAAAATAAGCTAGGTATTAAAAAAAGACACCCAACGACCATATCCTCTGTTAAAATTCGAGTTTGAATTTTTAATTTTTCCCTTAATTACCGGCCAAATCTCCGCTGCCTCACCTGTGTCAGGTGGCGATCATTCCGTTTGATTTATGTGGCCGCCGAGACGGAGTCGTAGGTACGGCGGCCAGGCCTGTTGTCAAAACACTCGCCTAATAGGCCAGCCGAGCTCGGAACTGCTTGCCCGGGATTTATTGCCGCAGTAATGGACGTAACGAGCGAACCTGCTCGCTTATCTGACGTTATCTTGCATTGCTAACTATGTGCTCCGATATTCCCACTTGGCGGTGTCTTGTGCTGTTTGTGCTCGTCGGTATTGAGCACAGCCTGTTATGACGGAGCCTTTCTAACACTTTGGCTTTTGCAATGGGCTGCAACGACACTGCCGTTAGGTCCCGATTGCAACATGTACTGACACCCATTTACGCGTATCATTTGCTGTGTTTTAAAATCCTTTTATAAAGCCTCCAAAATACACTGCTTTTTGTAACGAACTACGAAGATGCTGTCATTAGATCCCAAATACTAACCAATCAACTGAATAATCTTATTTACATGTGTCTTATATGTTATTGGAGTCTTCCTAGCACTCAGCTTTCTGCTATGAACTTCAACAAAATACTATCGGACGTATTTACTTTATAAAATCTACTTACTAACACAGTAAAAACATCACTTTTTTGTGTATTTAATCTGTGTTACTTACTAGTAAAATTAATATTTTTTTAAAATCAATTTTCTCTCATTTATGACCTAACCTGTTTTTAATAATACAGCGATGAAACTAATACACGTAGCACTTTTTAGTAGATTATATTCATTTAGGAAAGATTAGCTGGCGTTGAGTGCTCACTTAAGCTTTTCAAAGCAAATAAAGCCTATTGACATTCTCCACCTTTCTATTCAGACTTGCAAAAAAAAATTATTATTTGCAATTGTATACAAAGTCTTAAAATTTATTTTAGTTAAGAGCTAGTACAATAATTTGACACAGAGTTTAAAAAATAAAAACATTTTTCTCACCGTATATTAAGTTCACATCGGGCGTGTTAGTCGAGTGGATACCTGGTCATTACAGTCGGCGGAGCCTCCCTTGGGCGGGGGTTGGACCCGCTGCCCATTGGGGCGGAGGCTGTGGGCGGATGATAATACGCCATCACACGTGAGAACACAGCCTCGGGACTGCGGGAGTGAAACGTTTGGTTTGACCCCTAATTTCAATCACTTAACCCTTTTTTACCGAAACTGAAACGCAACAAAGTATTATATTGATTTGATACAAAAAAAAAAATTTAAACTATACAAATTGAGTGCAGTGTGTTTTAAGATTTGCAATTTTGTTTATTCCGCGCGAAAGATACACCCAAATACATTTTAAAAAATATTCAGAGTAAAAAGTATTAATCTCTAAAACTCTTATTGTAAATCACCTGAATTAGGAAATGATCAAAACTACTTTTTTTATATTGAATCATCCTCTATATATATAAATGTATGATTTTATGCACAGCGGCGGGGATACGTAAAATAGTCGGCGGGCACCATGGTCCCCGCGGGCATAGGGATGGGGACCACTTCTCTATGGGGAAGGGAATTCTCTGACGTCACAATACTTTTCGCTCTTATTGCGCTTTTTTTTCGTTTTGACGTAATATAGACTCGTCATGATTAGCTATTAGACCCGTAATTATATATATATATAAATATATGATTACAGGTTGTTGTCAGTTCTCACATATTTGTGCTGCAGCAGATGCGACGGCAAGCCACACATTGTGTTATTCTCTATCTTCTATATGTTTTCAACTCTCTCGCTTGCTTATTTTTAGTTTCGGTAAAGTTTCATTAAGTATTAAGCTTCAGAAATAGCCCAGGGCCGGCGCAGAGTGGTGGGCAGGGCCGGGGACGGCACGCTCACGGCCCCGGGCTCCGGCTTCCATATAATGGTATACGAGATAATGCGAGTGCTGGATGGAGTAGAGGTGGTTTTATGATACACCTGAACACTTTTTTTAAATATGATTTTATTAATTGATACCTGGGAATTGGACACGTATGTGACGGTGATCCTCAGCCGACCAGGAATATTTATGTAGTACGAAGTAGAAATTGCAGGTTTAGACTATCAGGTGTTTATTATTTACACATCCAAACTAGCCCAGGATAGAAATATTATCAGCGAGATCATTACCAACCTCCTCTGAGGAGATACACTTGACGAAGAAAATGCTAAGGTCGCCTAGTAAAAAATCATCATAAAGACAGAGAAGGAATCGAAACCAACGCGGATTGAGATGTATCTTATATCATACTTTTATTTAAAACTGTGTTGCTTACTTTATATATCAAAGTTATAGATACTGTTGGCTGTTTGTGATGAATCAACGATTTAAATTCCGTTGGCGTTAAGGTGTTACACGTGCTTACTGCATTCAATGATTAAATCCAATATACACACATTTACACCCACTTTTTCAGGAGACCATCTCATTGAATATATCTCTTCATGGTTTTCTTAGGGAATAGAGTGTAGTGGGTCCCCGAGTCCTTTTACACCGAAGAAAAAGTCTCAATAGCATTATTATACAATCCTAAGCTCTGGCATTTAGATGTGATAAAAACATACTTACATAAAAATATAAAATCTAGGCGTGGGTTTCATAAAAAATAATTCTTCGTTTCACCTTTGTAAAAGTATTTTGGCGATCTTGAGAATCGACTTGATGTGTGACAATGCTTATTGTATTGCATAAAATGCTATTTTAAAATCACATTCAGCAACTAATTAGCTTGTTAACAAGTCGATCAGCTATTATTGATTACAAATATCTATAAACATACCATTAATTATATGATTCGTAGAATCTTTCGTTTTTAACATGGATTCCTTGTAAAAGGGTATCTCTACCTGAATTATATTAGCTTGCACCACCTCCGGGCGAAATATCAGGAACCCCAAATTACGAGTTACCTGACTTCATTAACTAACCGTTTAATTGGAGGTATTCTTATATAATTGTCGGTTTCGATTCTAATTGATACTCTTTAGGGAAGGCGATTTCATTAATTATCTCGCAATACGCTAATCAGCTGTTGATTTAATTGTTTCAGAAACATATAAATTTTATACGTAAGTAAAATTTATATTTAATATTTTTGACAGTGAGTTATTGAAATGTGTAGCTCAGGCTCACTCCATTTGGATGTTTTTAATTAAAATAAAATATATTTTAGTCAGTCCAACTGGATTTAATGTACGTTTCAACAACACTTCTACAAAAATTTTATATCACGTTTCGTAAAGCTACAGATTTACAGTCGTCAAGTCAGCAATTTGTATCACAACGTTTGACTCTTTAATTCGAACAACAAATCTAATATAAAAATATTTATGTTGAAGCAAATATAAATAACAATACCACCATTGTTCGAGCCCGAGCCAAACGTCCCATATCTCTTGTGCACTTCAAAAATCCACACGAAATTATTCAGGGTCCGGGCAGTCCATTAATCACGGGAAGTAATTTCTCTCGGCCGGGCTTTATTTCGGGCTTTTTGTGTTTTTTTGCGCCCCTTGTCCCGCCGACAACAGACCGGCCCTGTTCCTCGGCCCCTGAAGATGAAGGATTGCCTTTCCGGAGACCAGCCCGGGTGTGAATAGTGGCCGCGTTATTCCCCGTACTTGTTGCGTCGCAGCCGAATAATCCTCATAATTAAACGATTGTTTTTATTTCGAGAAAAAAAATTATGTGAGTACGATTGTATTCAATAATTGTTCAGTTCGTTGTGGGTGGTACGTAACCCGGGGTTGCCTGACGGGTTGCGTGTTTGATTCCCATGTGATGACATTTGCGTGCAGCTCGGGGGATGATAGACACGTAGACAGTGCCTTCAACTCACCCTTATGATACTGCCATATATAAACATTTATATTTTCAACCGCAAGTTTTCGTAATGTGTTGTGATCACGGTATACTACACGTCAATTAAATGAGATTTTATAATAATATGTATTTGTATTACATAAATACACTTTTGTTCAATTCCATGGCGATAATAATACAAGTAATTGTATTTTTTTTAAATTATTTATTTCATCATTGCTTTAATTTTCATAAGTTAACACACAACTGTCTTTAACTAGTTGGAATAAATAACATGAGGATTTATTTTTTCACTTCATACGTTAGGCATTAAAGCTTCCTTTAACTCACTCTAACTTCTACTCTCCAGAGGAAAATTACAATGGACACATGGAATGAAAGGTACCCAAGCTCTCCAATAAGAAGCTGTTGCTGTTGTATTTGGACTGTTACATTTCCGGATTTATTTTGAATCTTAAGGCAAATTAAATTTAGTTATGAATTAAAAAAATATATAAATATTTAATATTTGCATGCCGTTGGGCTCGTATATTTTATTTTTTATAATCTGAAGTATGTCGATCGCAGATGCTGCGTCTTTTTTCTCAAAGTTATTGCAAGGGGATGCTTGCTTATTTAAGTCTTCTACACGCCAAATTGCAAGCAAGCAATAGCGTCGCTTTATTTTGAGTGTTTCTATAGTTTTGCCGAAGTAAACAACTCTATTGGCTAATTGCAAGTCGGTCGCAAGTTGTGACGCGAAATGCGTAGGGGCCTTTACCCTAAGACGTTATTATATACTAAACGATATAATCAAGACACAGGTGATATTGAATCAAATCGATTACTCACACATCGTGCAAACAATAAAAAGGGACGATTTGAATGTTACGGACGCCGCTGTATACAGGAATACCTGCGGGATTAGCTTTGAATCAACCCAGCTCCTAACAGGTCATGGAGTGATGAGAAGTTATCTTCGCAGGTTCCACTTGACACATGCCCTTGTGATGATATTACTCCACAAACAGTGATCCATCTTGTGAGTTCGTGTCCCATATTTGGCCTTCAGAGACACCAACTGGAGAGCCAATGCCGACAGGAGGGCCTGAAGTCAGTGGCGAGACACCCACAGATGATGAAATCACTGGATGGTTTCTTGAAGCATGTCATCAGAACCACCAGTCACTCCCATGTATAGCACAATTTCGCTTGACTAGTTTGGAAAGTTTCCCCAAATTGTGATGGCAAACCTTGTACATAACAAGCTAGGTACCAAATCTATTTAAAAAAAAAACACTACTCTACTAGAGTATCAGCCTTCAAATGAAGAGGCATGCGTTATATATTTTAATGTGTGATCGTGTACATAAAAGTCGAGTCTTTGAGTAAACAACTCACACGTGAAACGGCGAGAAATACTGTCGATTTTTTTATATCTCAGACTGTAATCAAACAAACGAGTCTAGTCGTCAAGTTTTGAATGAATTTTTAACCAAGGGTAATAATTTAAATCGTTGTATGCAAGTGCGTAAAAGATCTGCTTTACGACTTGCAGGAATTCCTGACAGCGAAAAGTGCAACTCTTTTTGCTTTGTTTGTACTGTGAACTGATTTTTAAAACACCTTGCTATATGAAAGTGTGGTAGTGCAAATGTATTAAATATTTATTATTTGTATAGATTTCTAGTTAAAATGAGAAACTCGTGCAGAAGTGAAATACAAATCTATTAAGCGAGTTTTATTATAATGTCGGTCATTAAGTCATTCTCGCTTTCCAGCCTCAATATATGCGTTCACATTTCTGCATTGCTAACGTTCGCCAGCAGGTAGAAAAGGAGACCACATAATTTGCATATTTGATTACGAATTTTCCCATTAATGCATCTAACCTTAAATATGTTGTCACATTTAACTTATCCCTCGCTGTTATCCGCAGATCTCGCGTTGGAGAGGGGCCTCCCTTAGCGGTCGGCAGGCCCGTAGCTGATAAATCATCCAAGGAACGCCCAATGCATGTCCACTACACGGTGAGTCAATGAAGTATACATGCATAAATTCAAATCGACGTAGATTTATTTGCACAGAGTCGGAGTACGTTTTGAAAGTTAATTGTTCACTTTAATATATTATAAGTCTGCAAGAATTATCTTATTCTATGAGATAAACCAGATCTATGTACTCGTAAACCATCAATTATTAGTATGATAGTTTTTTTCATAGCCCCTGATTACCTTTAGTGCTTGCCATTACAATTCCTACGAAATTACAAAACTCTAGGATTAATACAAAGCCTGCTAAACCAAGTCTACGTAAACTCAAAGTGTTATTCATTATTATCACCTGTGTGTAGGGTCTTTCACTAAACTAGAAGAACTGACGTTCTTATGAGACATTTGTGCGAAAAATTGTTACCAGTAATAAAAGACTACGCTAAAAAAATACACTTACCAATTCACAAGTTTTTGATACGATTTGTTGGTTCATTGACGTACTTCTTAGGTCGGTAAAAGCAGCATACACACATAGCAATGCAACTGACTATTTGTAATAAGCAAAAAGAGGGTTACGCGGTCTGTTCTGGGCTGTGCTGCGATGTGTGTAGGCAGCTCGAGTATTTGCAAGCAACACCGGTGATGGTGCTGGATTGCTCTTCAGTCGGTGATATCTTGATTATCTTGAATCGAAACAACCCTTATAGCTTCAGATGATAGGGTCTCAAACTAAACAGATAGGATATAAACTCACTTGAAACGCAAATATAACCATAAAAGCAATGTAACAAAGAAAGCAAAGTTATTATTTTATTTTAAACGAACTGCTTGGTGAGGTTTTGGATAAAAAATAACACCCATTGATTTAGGTTTTATTTTATTTTTTGACATACAAGCTAAATTCGGAAATGCCTAAAGCAGCAGAAATTCCAGAATTCCTTTTCACGAAGTAAAAATGCACTTTTAAAAATATATACACGTATATAAAAAAATATATTTCAAGATATTTTACATAATCATACATGGTGCTCTGGCGCCAACTATTAATAATTACACGGGATCTGACTATGATCATATTATACGATCACAATTTCGAAGCACAGAGCTTAAGAATATATTCTTAATTACTGTTATAGACTTTAATAACAGGGAACAACTAACAAAGGTATATTTAGAATACTTAGGAAACTAAAATTATTATTTACACATCAATATAAAGCCTGAAATGGCGTTTATCAAATGATTGCATCTCACCTGAGAATGTGAATTTACATTCCTTGTAATTACCTGGTCCGGGGAATAATAACAATAATAATGATAATCGCCGTAATATCATAGATCTGGGAATGTCAGGTGGGGCCCTGTGGCGTCTCGTGGCACAGGAAAATAAAGGGCGATTTATTCGTACTATGGTCGACATAATATTTTTAATATTTTTGAGTAAAATACTTGAGTGATTTTCCACATGTTCGTTTTTATTTGTAACCGGAAAATCACTCAAGTATTTTACTCAAAAATATTAAAATGAAATTCCACCAAGTACTCTCTGTCAAAAATATTGAATTTCATAATATTTTTAAGTAAACATATTTTACATAAAATCATACGAACAACATTAATATTCTAAAAAATATTATTTAAAATTTATTAAAATAAATAAGTATTAATATTAATTGATACCTACTATAAGTAAGTTTTTGGTTTGTTACAAGAAACGCGCATTCGCGTTATTAATGATTTTGAAAAAAATAATTGTACTATTTATGCATCTGATGATGACCAAGTCTGTTGGTCGAAACTAGTCATGCAAAAAATATAATAAACTCAAAGTGAAGAAAGAATACAAGTCACCTTTATCATTAATAAAAAATGGATCTTCACCAATCAAATGCCTTGTCTCTCAACAAGACTATTTAAATAATGTTGTTGTTTTTTTTTTTTTACATATTTCAGATGTGTTCATGAATCTGAAGTATTGTGAACTTAGAATATAATTTATTTATCTGTCGACAAAATTAATTTATCGAAACTGCAGTTTTCAGTTTAGTGCCGCACACTTCGAGTCGCGCACTCCCTCACCTGATACAATTCGGCCGGTAATTGGTATAATTAAGGACGGATAAGACGTGTGGCGTGCTGTGCTGAACATTGTGCACGAACATCTCCTGACACGGAAACGAATTCTTCAAACTCACCTGACAATCAGCTTGCCTCACCTGGGGGAGCACGATGATGTCATTATTTATTTACATGAAAAATACCCGGCCACGATATGAAAATGATATTGAATTATTGAATTATAAAATTGAACAGTTGACTTATTAGTCGATTGACAACTTTAATATCTACATCGACAATAAAGTAGTGAATAGAGTTAAAAGATTTAGTCTTGTTGAGGGACAAGGCATTTGATTCGTGAAGATCCATTATTACAATGATAAAAGTAACTTTGTACATATTTTGTCTTCACATTGAGTTTATTTAAATTATTTGCATTACTAGTTTCGACCCGATACACTGGGTCATCATCAGATGCTTAACTAAACGTTTAGTTTAGTTAAGCATCTGAAGACAAAATACAAAGTTACTTTTATTATTATTATATATAATAGATTTAGGTATTTGGGCAGCTGGTTGAATGAGAAATGGCATCCTGACCAGGAATTTAAAGTGAGGATTGAGACAGCACCCTGTACATTTAATAATTTGAGAAAAGTACTATGCTCAAGAGATATAACCCTGAATAATCGCTGGAGATTTAACTAAATGTTATATCGTCTCAGTTCACTTTTATGAAGTCGAAGCTCGGACACTCAAGACAGCTACGTGGCAGAAATTTGGCTATACAGGAGAATCCTTAAAATACCATGCCCAAAGAAAGAGAACTCTTGACGTTGGTAAAGAAGCGGAAGGTCTCCTATTTTGGCCACATTTTTCGTTACAATAAATATGGCATCCTCCAGCTGATTGTCCAAGGAAAAATCGAAGGAAAAGGGGGCATTTGAAGAAGGAAGTTAACGTGGATGCGATGATGAATTTGCGCCAGTGACTGGAGATCGAAAGTGCGGATAATTAATCCGAATAAGTGTGACTAGTCCAGGAAAGATATATGTTCGAGGGAATGTTCACCAAATTTCATTGAGAAGAGGCATCAGAAGAAGAAGATTACACTTATTTTTGACTATTTCCGATCAATGCAGTAGCTTTGAATACGAACCGCATCATATATTTATCCATTCGGATAAATCGATTATTCAATAAATAAAAGGGAAAATGGCGTATTTTTTTCAAGAACTTGCATCTTACGCGCATAATTTGTATTTATTTGAAGTGTGTTTGCTACCGCTGCCGGCTAACAATCAGAGTCCACCCCTTCAGTTAACGACCCCTGCCAATTATATAACACGGAATTGTGTTTGTGGTTTAACCACAGAGGGTGGGAACACAAACACCCCCGAGGGGTTTCATTAGTCTGTTTAATTATTGTATTCTTTTAACAAATAAATTAATTACGCTTGGCCACTTCATACCGCTCCTCGTAACGATTCGTTAAAATAATTATGAACAGTTTAATACATTTTTCCAAATAACAAGTGTTACCTAATACGTCTAGCAATTTTTTTTTTGTAATTTTCATACTTGCTTAGACAATAGATCGAGTATAAGATCGGCAATACGTTTTTATTTATGAAACGAAATAATTGCAAAAAAAAAACGCGGAAGCATCCCGTTTCATAAAGTCAGTTCAATGCGTATTTGTACCAAGTTTGATACGTCTCCGGCAATTGCATTTTTGTGTTAAAAGAAATCACGGTAAGCGTGTATTTAAGAGGGGTTTTTTCGATTTGTTTCCTTTTAAGAGAATACTGTTGTCTTTAAAAATTCAGATCACGATGTAGTCTAGTAGTTAAGGCGCTTGCTTAGTGCATGTCCTAACACTCGGCACGTGCTGCGCCCTTCACACCTGGAGTCTTTGCGCACGTGCGATGTATAATAGCCCGCTGTTCTCTGTCATTCTTTTCTTGTCTGTCCTAATCGGCACTTCATTAAAATCATCCCCAAAACAATTATTTATCACACAAAGGGGGAAGCTAACAAATGCTGTAATTCACCCCCCGTGTAATTAATTATTTCCGATGTGGTTGTATCAATGACGCTCACATATCTGACCCTTGGTTGGGTAAGTTTTTGCCGATTTTCTAAGGGCACAGAATGTAAGTAGCTGATCACTCGTGTCGCTGTACTGCATATATCTGTAAATGAAATTAAGTAGTTTTGCAAAACATCAAGTAGGGGGTATATTTCTTCAGGGGTCAGGGTTCAAACTCGGCTGTGGTGTCGTTGATGATGATGGTGGCGAGCTGCTCGCATGGCTCACTGTGCGGACGTGTGAACAGACATGTGCGACTACTCCGCCCTTGTATGAAACCTTTACTATCAAATCGACCCTTACTGTTACTCTACTTAAAAATATTTGTTAGTAGTAAAGACAAAATATGTCAAAATAAAAAAGCCACCCAAGCTTTTTCTTTTCCAATTCCTAGAAGCGAAATCAATTCGCCAAAAAATAAAGATATTTGGTTAGAACATCAAAATTTTTTTGTATTAAAAATGTAACTAGTGCTGTATTCTGAATGCACCTGTAATTCCTTTTGCAGCCTGCTGTAAAAGCATTATCAGATCTAATAATATTGCTATTGGGCGGTAGCAATACGCAGACTTATAATTTCGATGTAGAAATATTTGGGAACTACACTTTTGTCCCTTAGAAAACTGCGAACAGACATGGAGATATATTCAATGAGATTATACCATGTTTGTATTTGTAATAATCATATTTAAATAACAAATATGCGATTGCGATCATATATGTAAATGTGATGAATAATTATTATAATTTTATAGGTATTGAGAGCTTTAATATTTTAGTGTTTTTTAAAAACTTAAGTGTATAAGTTGTAAGGTATTTGTGTTTATAAATTAATGCGTAATTAGTGGAGTGCTCCCTCGGTTCGCGTTCGGCTCTCTCCCGTCCGGCAGTCAGGACTCGCCCCCCTCAGTACAACGAATCGTGATTGATCGGGATTACTCACCTCGGCGAATATCCTGGAATTCCGAAACCATAAACATTTCAAATATTCATTACCGCATGCCCGGGAGAGCCAGGGGGCCCCCTGGCTTACGGCTTCTTCCGTCTGTCGGCTTTGGATTGGAAATGCACCGGACCTCGCGGGACCCATATACCCCGCATGGGCAGAATAATCGCGAAGCGTTTTGGCAATCTGTTCCACTAGACTTCAAACACTGCTTCGAAGAGGTCTCACGGTTGCGCTTGTTGTCGCCGACAGCTTTCTCATGCCCAAAATTTCATGCAGGATGTGACCCAAGCGGTCTTTTGAGATGCCTACTGTTTCAGCTATCTCGCGCATCTTCAATCGGCGGTCTGCCAATACGAGGTTGTGGATTTTTGTCACGTTATCCTCCGTGGTAGCCATTTTCGGGGCTCATCAAAAACGTTGAAACTCGTTAAACCAATTTTTGACGGTCGCCATCGAAGGAGAAGAGTCACCGTACACAGCATCCAAGCGCTCTTTGATTTCGCAGCGCGATTTCCCTTCCAAAAAAAAGAATCGAATCACCGACTACTGATATTGCTCTTTATCCATTTTTCTAAAATACGCGTACACGTCCGATTCGGCTGAAATTTTGACAGTAGCCGTCTACGAGAATGTACTACGCGATAGTAAATCTCTCTTGCGATACTAGCACCATCGGGCCGTGAGGCTGTGTACTTATCAGACCGCCCTGGTGTATATAATATCAGTGGCATGAGAAATATATATACAAATACCCATAGCTGTTATATGTTCTAAAGATGGAATAAACAGTGTCATAAACATAGATTCCACGTTTGCATCACCCCTCACTGCATATTAACATATAGTACATGCTACTCGGTTACTAAGTATCTTTTGAATAATTATAAAAATAAACTGAAGTGGATCTTCGGATATCGGTGATACACTTTTATACAATCACTATTTTTTTTTTTGGCTGAAAATGATTGACACTGAAACTGTAAATCTCTGTTCATTCACAATAATAAATACTCGCTCCTGGGTGTATTATTCCGAGTACTGTAGCGAGGACAGACAGAGTGCCCGCCGCAGTTAATAATAAAAAGCATTAATGTTAATAGAGGGAACGTCCGCACAAAGCGGCGGTGTGGCCATCACATAAAAAAGACCATAAAGAGAAATTGATATTTTCATATTTCCTCCATGCGTGCGGGGAAATCGCTCCCGACACTCCAGGTGGCCGTGGCACCTTTGAAATATTGTCATTTGAGGAACTGCCTCTTTCACCCACTCGCGGCTTAATACTTGGGAAAATAAATTTTTGTGTTGTTTGTTAAAAAATCTTAAAAAAATTGTTACGCGATGCGTAGATACGCAGTAGTCGAAAAAGCAGAGCTTTAGGCCGCGGTGTGGATTCGAACCCGAAAATTAATTTGGACACTTTTCATCGTACAATTAATTTGTTTCAAATCTTTATTTCTTTAAAATAATGTGAATTTGACTTGAGCATTTCTTGTTTCATATCAAATTTTTTTCGTAGCTTTTGAAATTGAAATTAAAAGATTAAATATAAACCATATGCGTCTTATTAACGTCCATTTTCAGGGTCAAATAAAATCTTGAAGATGTTGAAAAATTGGATAAAATGACGACTTTTCACAACCAAAGTTTGTTAAAATAATAAGACGCACATGGTTTATATTTAATCTTTTAATTTCAATTGAAAAAAAAACTTTTAAATGTTTAAGACTCTTGTAAAATGGACCAGATGAATCTCCAAATTACTACACTTCAATTGGAAAAACACATATTTATCATATTAATAGTAAATTCATAAGAAATAAAAATATATTTTATTCGGAAGAAGGGATGTATTAAACTTTTTGCATATAAATTTTTTCGATTGGTGCAGTGGATTTTTCGCAAAACGGACTAGAAAAATGATCAAAAAAACTCGATTATGCGACCTAAACCCTTAAGCAGAGTGAAATTTCGTTTACTATCTACAATTGAGCAAATGACCAACGAGTTTAAAGCTTCTGACCTATCGGGGACTCCATATAACTTAATAAAAATTAATAATTTATTTAAATATTTTTGAGTAAAATACTTGAGTGATTTTCCACATGTTCGTTTTTATTTGTGACCGGTTTCGCCAACCTTTCACGTTGGCATTATCAAACAGAGTCTCATCAGAACTGACAATCACTTATTTTACTCAAAAATATTAAAATGGAATTCCACAAGTACTCTCTGTCAAAAATATTGAATTAATGTAAAGTCAAAATATGTTATATTTTTTTTATTCTCATTTTTACCGTTTTTTTTTTCTACAAGAAGAAAATAATTCCAAAATATGCGATCATTTCGGGCATCGCCGAGTCATACCGCTCGTCATAAATAATAACCGACAATCTAGCCGGCCACATTATAAACTAACTAGCCGTGCACTCCAACCCCAGGCGAGTTATGATGTATGATTTTTATTATTCAATACAGTGTTGCAAGTGTAAAATTGGTTGCCATTGTCCCGCTTGTAAATACACGGAGCCGCCGAGGCGCAGACCGCGGCCAATAATACTAATAAATTATGGAAATTGATGATTGCGCGCCCATGGGGTGATGGGGTGCTGGGGTGCTGGGGTGCTGAGCTGGCTCCCACGAGGGGAGTTGACATTCTCGTCTCCAGCCCGAGGGCGCACACAAGGATCGCTGAATGGCGCCTCTGAATAATTAACGCGCCCATCGCCTTTTTTTGTTCTCCTTGCTACCAGGACGATGAAATTCGGAAAAACGCTGTTTATTTCAATGCCATAATAAAAATTTACACAGTAATTATTATTATTAACACGTTGACTGCACAACCCAACGGCCAAATTGGTCGAATTGCACTACGAACTGCTCCCCCATCCGCCGTATTCTCCAGATTTGGCCCCGTGTGATTTTTTCGTTGTTTCCAAACTTGTAAAAGTCACTCGCCGGGCAGAAATTTAAGTCGAATGAGGAGGTCATCGCCGCCACGGAGGCTTACTTTGCAGACCTCGAGAAAACGTATTTTTCAGATGAGTTAAAGAAGTCGGAGCATCGCCGGGTCAAGTGTATAATACAGTGAGAAATAAATCGCCACTTTTCCAAAATCTTCGTTTTTCTTTTGTAGGTTATGTAATTATCGGACCGCCCTCGTATTTCAAGTTCATCTGTTAATCAACAAGACTCAAATCACTTTTTCAGCGTGTTTCAAGTGCTGCAGGAATAACTCGTATTCCACATGACCATTAGGGGTGTAGAATCGACATATCGCCGACGCATTACACGGAGCCGCCCCCCCCGCACAGTGTCCCCGCAATTACGATTCGCAACAATGCCCGGCGCGGCGCGAATCGCGCCCATTGTTGTCGCCGGCCGAGGCGCCCCCGCCACTGGGGCAATTGTCGCTTTATCGATAAACCACCTGTCAGGCATTCTCCCTTCCAGAGGATGCAACACACAACTTTAGGACTCATCGGCTGTGTAGGCCGCACAATAATGCCGATCTAATATTCAGCAATACGGCTAAGCTCTACATCTAGGTAGTAACCATCTCTTAATGCCAGATTTAGATTCTAGAGATGCGTGGTCTTTCTTCATCAAGTGTTTATTCTCAGAGGAGGTTGGCGAACACTTCATTGAGCATATGCTCTGTATACTTTTCCCCGGGTCCTTCAACACTGCAGTTTTATATTAGAAAGAAAAGTCTGCGCATTACTGCTGCCCAATAGAATTATTATATAATCCTTTCGTTGCGAAGCTTTGGTGTTTAGATAGCAGAAGTCCCCTTGCTTCGGCAAGGTACACCCAGATCATATCCCTGCACAATCATTCCAGGTTCTCTACTCCATTGCTATTCTTTGCACAAGCAACAGAATGGCGGGAAGGTCTTTGCATGTATATGATTATTGAATATTTAATCTATTTTTTAAGTTATCTAAGATCGTAATCTAGTAAATAGATTGAATAACAGATTTAGAGTTTAAAGATGTGTGGTTTTTGCAGATGAATGTTGAATATTCGATCCGAATTTTCAAGCAGTCTACACATCTCTAAGCTTTAAAGCTTGTATACTTGTATACTAGATTCATAGCTTAGAGTTGCGTGGTCTATGCATATGATTATTGAATATTTTCTCTAAATTTTTAAGCTATCTACTCATAACTAAGCTCTTAAAGAGACTGATGCCTCTGATGGGTCTATTTTCGAGTTTTTTTAAATAATTTTTTGCATAAAATCTACTGCACAAGTTTTAATGCCAAAAGTTAGATACATCCCTTTTTCTTCAGATACGATTTTTTTATTTCTTATAAATTCACTTTTAATATGAAAAATATGTGTTTTATCGATTTAAGTTTAGGAATTTGGAGGTTAGTTGACTTGAATGCCTAGAATCCTAAGCATTTAGAAGTTCTTTTTTAAATTGGAATTAAATGATTACATATAAACCTATTGAAATGGATTAGTTCAAAAATTATAAATGAAAAATACTTTAAAAAACTTTTTGATTTGATTTGAAAAGTCATCATTTTATCAAATTTCCAACATTATAAAGACTTTATTTGGCCTTGAAAAAAATAGATGTTAGAATGACTTAAATTGAGACTTTTTCATCATTAACAATAATGATTTTAAAAGTTTTACTTATATTTTGTTCGTTTAAATATCACAATAATATTTGACCATGTTTTATATATGTAATATCTTAGGGTAGATATATTACTATATAACAATAATAAAAACATATAGCTCGTATGTGGGGTAGATTAGTTTGTGAAAATGGCAATAAAAACTCCGTTTAATATATGGAAATATGATTTTATTATATTTCATATCAATTTATATATACCACGCTAAATAGTATCTTTATAATTTATGTCAACATCAGATCTACTAAATTATTCAAGAAAACCACAGAAATGTCCAACATTCAAGTAAACATCAAATGTCGTATTATTTATTACAATATTATACACACAGAATGCCAAGAAAACAGAAAAACAAACTGAACATGATATGGATTATTCGACAGGGGAAGTGTGCACGGAGAGACCACGGCGGTCGCAGCAGTCGTGGCGGGCGCGTGGCGTGAAGGCACGCCACTTGCGCTGGATCCCAACTGACAGACTCTTAGCCGTGAGGCGGAAAAATTACCCATTTCAGTACTGTGTAGTGTTTGTTATCTATATTAAATGCATTGAAATGTAATGTACAGTAATACCCCGCTTTACGCGACCCCGTTATGCGCGGTTTCACTATAACGCGAATTTAAAATTTCGCGTTAAAATGCCTAAAATGTGTATGAACATAATGCAGGCATTGACTTTTCTTTACAATTAAAAACAGCGTTGGGTGTTATGAACGTATTTCAAAAGACAATATATACATTTTTCAGTAAAAATAACATGTAATATTGCATAAAGTTTTGTATTAAGTTTTGACTATGTATGTATGTTTAAGCGTAAACCCCGATTAACGCGTTTTTTTCCCGGAACGCGCAAAGCGGGGTATTACTGTAGTATATTCACAATGTGCGCCTCGCAACGCAAACATCAAGACCGAAGAACATAAATACGAAAGGACCGATCGTAACGTAAGACACGTTGCATTGTAAATCCAGTGACGTGCGAGCAAAAGAACAACTGTGAGAAAATTGAGATGTATATATCCGATCGTACACGCTAGCGGTTGTATTTCACGCAGTGGGTGGAGGCTTCGAGGCGGTGAGATATAGCCGGAGCTGGACATCCCATCTACTTCGAAGCCTCCACTCACCGTGTACAGTGCTACCACAGATTCGCTATCCCGTAGCTACTCAGGTTGATAATTTGCGAAACCGGTCACCAATAAAAATTTACACGTGGAAAGAAATGTCATTCCACCAAGTACTCTCGGTCAAAAATATTGAATCTCTCATAGCTAAGAGTCAGTCAGTAGAAGGCATGCCGTCTTACTTATATTAGCATTGTATTACATTATATCACATGAATACTAGTATATCGATGTTTGAGAGTATTCAATGGCATGTTAATAGCTATAAAAAATGTAATTATAACATTGGCAAGTTGTTTTTTATATCAATATAATTTGATACAATCAAACGTATATTCAATTTGATAAAAATTAATGCAAGATATACGAGTAAAAAGGTTTTAATGTAACTACAGTGTACAATAAACTTTCATATCATACAGTGCAGTTTTAAATGAAGTGTGAATATCAAACTGTTGATTTAAAAAATATATAAAATGTCCGATTCGTAAATGTTTACACATAGCCGAATCAGCCACACGGCAGAGAATATTTAATGAGCTGAAAAAACTTTGGATATCTGATGTAAAAAAATATGAAACCCCACAGTGTGCAACTTTTAGATTGTTACTGAATATTTTATTTTTTTGGATTATATTGTAATGACAAGAATCTCAAAAATATGTCAAGTAAAAAATAATCTTCAATCATTAATACAAATTAATGATCATAAATAGAAATATGATAAACCGTAATTTTTGAATGCTCATAATATATATGTGATAAATGAACAATTTTTTTTATTAATCATAGCAATTCACATGTGTCATACGTTAAATAAAATTGCAAATTTAAGAGATTCAGGTTAAAGTATTTGTACATTTTTACACTTTAGAATGGCGATTGATATTTTCTTGCTCAGATGATTACATATAAGTTTGTTGAGATTCTCTCGTGTCCAGTTTAAATAAAGTAATATATCATATATAAATCCATAAAATACAGTTTATTGTAAAATCTGTACGACTGCTGCGACCATCGGTGAAGAATTTCCATGGAGAAATAAAAAAAAGTTATGCCCTATATGTAAGACAACACTATGTTAATTTTTTTAAATATATTTTCTTTGCTTTAATACTAATAGGACACATTGCAACATTTGTGAGGGTTACAAAAACTTTACATTTTACATAATGATTATTTAATTACATGCAAATTAATGAAACAATAAAATATATTATTAAGTTTAAACGATCTGGGTTAAATGCGTACTTGTGCGAAATTAGAAAAACACACAAACTTTTTTTACCTTGCGCGACAGCTTTTAGATAAATCCATTAAAGTTTCATTTCAAACAGCTACGCATTATTTTTCAATTGAAATTCTAAAATAATAAAAGCTCACGTTTTAAGTTACGTTTTAAATTATAAAATAACCAGATTCATTTATATCAAGCGATGACAAAATTTATGTACACTCATTATGACAAAAAAATAATAATATAACAATTTTAAAATTAAAATCTTTCACATTAGAAATTTTTAAACACTAAGAGTTTCTTTTTACAAATATTAAATAACCTTACAATACAAAACAGTAACCTATGTCTATACACAATGATATTCATTTAATATTATTTAGAAAAAAAAGTTTCCCTTTTTTTATTTATACATGAACATATATCGTCTACCCAAAAAAACTTAAATAACAGAAAGAAAAAAAAAACACACGAAAAATTGCACCATTAAAATTGATAGTAAAATCAAAGTTAGTAAAGATAACGAAAAATACTATTTAAAAGCAAATCACTCGAAGCGAATCGTTCCTCCATGCCAGTTGGCGGCTCACTCGCTATGGAGAAATAAAATATGTATAATGTTTCAGCCGATTACTTCCACTCGCCGCCCGCCGGCCTCGGGAGCCAAGAAAGGGTCGTAAAAAATTGTGAAATAATTGCAAACATCACTGTAATTAAAATGAATTTCCTACGCCCTGTATAATTTTAAACGCGTCGTTTTTATGTGTACAATTATTCTGCCCAAAAAAAGTAATCAAAAAAAGTTTTTTTTTCATAAAAATCACTCTCCCCGGCCGCCACACACTGACTGCACACTGTGCGGTTTTCCCGTTAGTCCCACGCTCGGAAAATCATAAGTCCATTTTTATCGAAAATTGAAATTAATAATAAACGAATCAATAAATTATTTGAATCACAAAACGGTTGTTAAGTTAAACTTTTTACACTTAAAATTAACGAATGTTTTCCACTTCAGTGTAAGCATTTTCAATGCAATTTGATGATGATTTTTTTTTTTTTTTGTTGTATAAAACGTCGTGAAAACACTACATGATTCTTCATAGTACTTAATATATCCATCTTCAAATGCAGACGACTTGGTTGTATCTGTGATATATTTTTTATCACCCCATGCTTTAATGGTGTATTATTTACATTCAAAATATATCTTGCAGTAAGTCAACACTGCAGCTTGTCAGAAATATTCGCTCTTTTTCGCATTTGTAGAAAATTCACTTGCTGCGTGTGCAGACACGGCCAAAACGATTCAACACCAGTGGACTCGAAAATATCGTTTCGCCGATGTCGATATAAATTTTTTTTCATGTGTGATAGCAGCACTTCTCGCCGTCTAGACAAGCCGCTCGGCTGTGTTGAGGTTTTTTTTTTTTTTTCATTCGGGGCCATTTTCCATCAAGAGATACAATGCTTTTTTTTTTCTAACTCCATTCCAGTAGCATATTAGAAATATGCAATGTGTCTAGCTTTTATAGTTTGCCTGATACCGTTTCGAATTTTTTTCACCGTGCCATTCTGTGCTCTGACACTTCGGAGATTACGCGTTATCACATTTCAGGTGTTGACTACTATTTATTTTTTGCGAACCACTGATATCATGTCAAATACAATGGCACTATTTCCAGAGTTGTTTCGAGTTATCACTATCAGAATGATATACTACTGCACACAAAAAAAATTGTTCAATACGAATCACTGAACGACGTCAAAAGCATCTGCATAATTAAATTATTATTTATGTCATATAATAAATTTGCACCGTGACAATTCAACTAAGAAGACGTGTAACCTGTCACTGTGTAGATCATAAGTATTTTTATATAAATTAAGTTGAAGCACGACTTTTAGACTGTCCCTGGGTTTATTCATAAAGTCTTTTATAATTTGTAAAATTTTTAAGACAACGACGTGTCTTGGCTGTTTAGCGGAAATATGAGGTGAAAATCAGTGGAGATGTCTTGTTTATCGTGCATTTCCACATTTTCACGGCCTGTTATTGTGTAGAGTTTATTATTTTATTAATGCTGCGTAAATATCGAAATGTTCAAAACAATACAACAAAGAATTTCCTTGCCTGGTTCCTTGGGTATATTTTTAATAAGTCGTTGGTTACAAGGTGCAAATTCTATTAGCAGATTATTATCGATGACGTGTCGTTCAGAATCATTGTTGTTTTCTAGTTTGCAGCTATTCTTCAGGGCTCTTGCGTTGGTTGTCCGTGCGATCGATTTGGGTAAGCAAGTAATCTCTCATTGTTTGAAGTCACGTAATCAGAGTTCTACATTGCACGGTAGCGCCGATGGCGAAATTGTACTTGGTCAGTTCGGCCGGAAATGCGTTGTGAGGTCGGAAGTGAGTTGGCATCGCGTCTCTGGGGTTTCATCGGGGGGTCTCGGCGGGCCTAGGCGCACGGCCTCCTGCAGAGGTCGAGGGGGGCGCAGGGCAGGCCGGGGGGGCGGGGGGCGCCCAGCCGGGGGCCGCGTCACTCGACGCAGTCCCGCGGCTCGGCCTTCAGCTACCAGACCAGACCCTCGCTGCCGTGCATGGGCGGACCCTCGAAGGGCGGGGGCGGCAGGAAGTCGGGGGAGCCCCGGGGCAGGCCGGCCAGCAGGTGCTCGCCGCCGCCGCCCGGGAAGCCGCCCTCCAGGCCGCTGGGCTCGAAGCCCATGCCGCCCATGCCGCCGTGGCCGTCCATGGGGCCCCCTGGAACGAATAACACTGTCCAGAATATGTTGTAGTAAATG
The DNA here is from genome assembly GCA_022113835.1 of Atopsyche davidsoni. Taxonomy (NCBI): domain Eukaryota; kingdom Metazoa; phylum Arthropoda; class Insecta; order Trichoptera; family Hydrobiosidae; genus Atopsyche; species Atopsyche davidsoni. The sequence continues at coordinate 3,164,872 of JAILWY010000011.1, read as the reverse complement.
CTAGATGCGCTTAGTTAACATAGATGTGACAACGAATCGATCAGAAACAAACACACCTCAAACAAACCCTGCCTCAGCGGCTAACAACATTTTCATATCTTGTTTCACAAGGCATTTGATCAATTATTATAATCATAAAAAGTTTAGTTATGCATCTGATGATGACCTAGTCTATTTGGTCGAAACTAGTCATGCAAAAAATATTTTTACAAAAGTTACTTTTATCATTATAATATTTTCATTTTCGGAGGACTTAGGTATGATTCTTAGACCATTCCAAAAAATATATATATTTCTTTGACACGTTAGAAGTAACCTAAAGTACCACTTCCACACGCGGTCAAAACAAAACTACGAGTCCGATTCGGCTGAAATTTTGACAGTAGCCGTCTACGAGAATGTACTACACGATAGTACATTTTATTGCGATACTAGCACCATCGGGCGGTGAGGCTAGCACCATCGGCGGTAGATTTACGTGCATATTTTATATTCTGCTTGAAAACTTCATCTAACTTTGAATTGTGTTTTGTGTGTGCGAAAAATAAATCAGGGAACATTTGTTATGTAAAGATTTTTTAAGAATGTTGTCACATTTAAGATTCATATTACATTACAATAAAAATTTGTATAATATATAAATATTTTTTAAAAAGGGTATGAGTAGATATGTATATATAATATATATTATGTATTTATGTAGTGTTATGTGTTGTTGATTATTATTTTCTACCTGATTACGAGAGGGATAGAAAGTGAATCAAGAAGATTTCCGAAAATTAAAAAAAATGTAATACCTTAAAGCGTATTTAAATAACTCAAATAAATTAAGTTATGCTAATACTTGCATTTATTCAATACATTTGAACGATTTATAATGGCATTTTTTTTTAACAAGGTAGTTGGTTAGTTGTTCTGCCAATGGTTTCAATTAATAAACATTGGCGTTTTATATAATTTTTTAGCTTTGAAGCGTTCTAGCCCGGCAATTAACTGGCTTCTAAAAGTTCGATTAGGGCAGACCTGAAAGCTTTGCAGGCTTCTTCTTGTTGTATTGTTTCAGCTAATGAGGCAGTATTTTAGCGGCAAGTGGTTACGCAAACACGGCACTTGCGCGGTTTCCTCATTAAAACCCGAACTTATTAATTAGCAGGTAACTTATTTACCTGTAGTGCTATGATCGCAGCGTAATTAAACGTGCTCGAAAATTTTATTATACAAGCCTTTCAATTACTCATTTCTGTTGATATGCTAAACATACAATATAATCTATAAGCTATTTCCCGGATCACGTCACCGAATCACCCTGTAAACAATTTCTTAAACAAATCACGTTTCGAAACATGCGTAGGATATAAATATTTACAGGAATAATACTGAGCTACTGAAACCAACTCTATTTAATTGTACGTAAAAAGTAGTAGTAGTTTAGCTTATTTTAGTATGATCTAATTTCGTAGTTTAATGGGTTAGTTATTGGCTGTTGAATTACTTAACTAAAATAAAAATATTTAGTGCAGATTTAAATGGGTTTTTGTTGTGAGAGAAATGATCTAGTTTTTCATTGGGATGCATTGTTGCTTTGATAAAACATTCAGAATAGAAATACCTAAACTGAAAAATTTAGTTTAGGCTTAAGTTGTGACAATCACATTCTTCATCGTTTTCAATATATTGATTTATTTTACGCATGTTCTCAGGAATGGAGTACGAAAAAGTAGGGTCGTGTGATATTTTTTATGTATATATAATAAATTAACACACTTTAGGCCGGTAACCAAATTGACTAAACTGATGTGTCTAGTCATGAAATCTAGTCTATACATTAACCCTTTGCATTATTTGATTTTTTCCGGTAGCAACTTCGAGTTAATTGGTCTATCAACAATTTATTATGCATACAATTTATATTTTAAAATTTATTTTAAAACAGGGGTGGCCAAGCCAAATGAACTCGCGGGGCGGGTGCTACAGTACCCGCCCCGCTTTTAGACGGCAGTCAGCGAAGCGGGTACTAGTACCCGCCCCGCCTTTAGTGTGTTGCAATATAGGTGCTCGTGTGATTGATGTATGGATCAGTGAAAATAATCAGGTGGGATATGTACCTTGCTGTCCGAACGGCATGGGCCCGGGGGGGTGGTGCGACGGGAAGAAGGGGCCGTCGTGGCCGTGGAAGGGCGGGCCCCCGTATCCGAACTCGAACTTGCCGTCGGCGGTGGCGAAGTAGGGGAAGCCGCCGCCTCCGCCGTCGTCCAGCCCGCCCGGCGACAGGTTCATGGGGAAGCCGCGCATCTTGCGCGAGGAGCCGAAGAACGGGCCGCGCCCCATGGACGTCAGCTGCTTCAGGCGGCGCTCCTTGCTGCGCTTGTTCTGGAACCACACCTGCAAACAAATACCAACATTAGAAACGTCACACGTTCATATGCTACTAAAAAAATAATACATATACAGCTTATAGACCTAATAATACATGTTTACGCTTAGCAACAGTGGTGTGCGGTCCATACAAGCAATTAATTACTTTAGTGTTTTGGTACAATTTTAACTACGCTTACAGTCGTTCACTGATTTTGTAATGATATTTGCGTGATATATTATATATATTTAGGCAAATTTAAATTCAGTGATCAAAAGTGCTTGCCTTGGTTTCGGACCCACCGCACGCCACTGCCATGCGTTATAATTACATTTTTTCTAAATCTAAAACATAAAATACTAGGCGGGACGAGGTGTTGCTTATTTTAGTTTATCTCAAAAACGAGGCACACCGATTTCATACTTGCGTATAACGATTTAAATTCTTGCTAAGTCACATCTACTCGCGATAGCAGTGGGCATGTGGCTCCGTATCCCACATGTATATCTGTTTTTTTTTTCACTTCGTTTTATGCAATTGGCTGTTAGTTGTATTGAGACGAATCCAAAAATAATACGGGATATTTATTTCACGTTTTAAATATGTCAAGACTCCCTTGTTTATTTAAAGCATAGGTTCCCAAAATGGCCAATATCGACCCCCAGTGATCGATTCTGCACTGCAAGGGGTCGATGATAGCTAAAAATTTAATTGGGGGCCCACAAACTGTAAATGGAGATCTACAAGAGTGGATCCCATTGGCCATGTTGGCCACGATATTTTCGACGATATGCACGTTGAGTTAACACAACTGAACGACTATTTTCAATGTACAGCGTCACTATTTCGGCGCCTTGTTTCAGTGTGTAGCATGATTAAAATTGTATTGCATTAATGTTTTAAAACATGTTTACTCAAGTCAATCAGTTTATAAATGTTAGAGTTATTTAATGTTTACATACCGACATAAAATATGGCGCACCCTGTATATCAGATGTCAAAAATATATTTGAAGTTGAGGAATGTTATAAAAATTAAATATTAGCAAGACAGGGGTCTACGAAAAATAATAAAACTCGAGAAGGGGTCGAGGGGACAAAATATTTTGGGAACCTATGATTTAAAGCTTAATATTTGATGACAAGTTAAAATTCTTATATAAAAAAATATCTCAGTGCCAGCACGTAAGAATGTATATTTTTATAAAATTTCAAGAAAAAAGTTTACTGTAAATATTATCCGAAAAGTTAATTGTAACAGATGTTGTCCAAAACCATTAACGTATTTACTAACAGCAAGAGTAAACCAGTAAAAGCTGCAGAGCCCGCCCGTCGATTTAATCTTTGAATTTCTTGTTAGGAAATAACGCATTCAATGGCCGTATAAAATATTACAGCGAGACGCGAAGCGCCGGCCTTTTGACCCAAAAGCGATAAATCAGTTGCCACGAACAAAAAAAAAAAAAACTGCAAGTCCTCACGTGCAGCGGCTCTAGGAGGCTGGTAATTAAAAACGAGGCCGTGGTGGGAGGCAGTGGCCGCCTTGTGAAATCGAATATTCATTTTAATATTCAACGTTTTGTATTGACAAATCAATACGGCCGGCTACCATTGATTGATCGCTTCATTCTGATGGCGTGTGAAGCACTTTTATATCAAGCGGGGGCGTGCGGTCTGTGGACGCTCGAATCAATCGCGTGCCTGAAATTTAGCGTCCAGATATACCGCATTAATGTTTGAGTAAACTAAATATTTACAATCATTCAGAAAAGCTATAAAAAGTTGCATCCGATTTGTTGATTTTTAATTTTTAATAAATTGAAAAAAAAAAAAAAAAAAAAAACTGTATCACGGAGGCTTTTCGTGAAAGGTTCTCCTCTGCTCTTTTTGTACCGAATTATACTTTTAACACTTGTTGGTGCTAAAAGACCAGACCGCAATTACTCGTATCGGTGATATTATTTTATTGTGTAGACATTGTGCTGTAGCTGGCCCTGGAGTGCAGTCGATGACGTAGCGGCCATAAACCGAGAGGTTCTGGGCTCTCGAAGGTCTCGCTGTCACATGCCAGAGGATTGGAAGGCCCTGCAGAGCCAGACAGCTGTCAGAGGAGCGTTTTGTACCGATGTGTGCATGCAGCGTTATGCGGAACTGCCCGAGCTTCGGCGCCTCTGAGCGTGCATATAAAATTAAACCATCGACGCGAAAATAGATCGGATCCCTTGATCCTGCGAATGATGTTCGTATTTTATTTTGTAGACATTTCCGCCACGAACACCGTTAAAACAATCAGCTTTATTGCTTTAAGGCTTTATTATATTTTAAATCTGGAGTCAAACTATAATTTTAGCACTGTTGAGAAATCTTTACTTTGAGCAAAAGCATTGCTAAGAACAGATCTATAAACCAATAAAAATATAAGCTGCATATATTGTAAGGTTAAAATCATTAGTCGCCACTCGCTGAATTCGTTTTTAAGGTGTTATACATTTGCTGTAACACTAAAAAATATGTATTTAAAATAAGTGTATTGTTAAATATTTCTACAAAACAAAGACTTAGGTAGTCGAGTGAAACTTTCCGGTGCCTGCCAATACTCCCATGAGTTTCAAGGCGCCCTGACCAGAAATCCAAGATAGTGTGAATTTTTTTCCCGTCTCGCAGCGGCGATAAATAATATTTGGCTATTGAGAGCAGAGCCTCGCAGTGGGGTGCAATGGGGTGCAGGGGGGCCCAGGGGGGCCCAGGGGGGCCCAGGGGGTGCAGGTACTCCGGGACTTGCGGGACTGCCCGGCGCTGACGATTCGCTCCGGTCTGCGCGGCCGCCGGCGCCCCCGCTGGGCCACCAGGGGCCGGACTGGGACTTCAGACGTCCAATTATTTAAATTAATTCAAAAAAAAAATATATATATATATATATAGGGTGTCCCAAAATTAACGCAAGATTTGAATTTGTCGCCATTTTGGCACTAAAGTTTGGGAACACTTAAAAAAAAAAAAAAACAATTTGATAGCTGACAGTGAATTTGAATTATTGAACAACGTGTCTTCATTATTGAACAATATTTAAAAAATAATGAAAGCTTCGCGGCCTTTTAAAACTTTACTGCAATAATGGCGACAAATTCAATACTTGCGTCCGAATTACTGTAGCTCTAAAAGCACACACGCGTGTTTTATAGTGATAAAAATATATTTTACGTTTACACTGATAATGATTAAGTACATTTTTTCAAATATTGAAAATTGATTCAAGAAACTCTTCCCCAAGCTTACGTGGCCGGTGCATTACCAACTACGCTAACGAATCACTAGTACTAGGCAAGAATGTTTAACAATCATATCCTATAAATGAAACATCGTACTTACTATGCCAATTAAATATTGTGTGACTTTTTCTAAAAGTTTCTTTAATCAATTTTCAATATTTGAAAAAATGTACTTAATCATTATCAATCAATCAAACCTGTATAGGCAAAATCGTACTTCCTGTGAGACGGTCTTCACAAAAAATCAATAATATATTACGTTTATACTTTTCAGATATTTTATATTGATACGGCCGATTAATCCACAGTATATTTTGTACTTTGATTACGTATGTTTTGGTTGCTTCTTAAAAATATCAATTAAATATACACGAATTGTCGGATCTCATCGAGAATCAAAGACCTGAAATGTATGCTTACACTTCGTTTTCTAATATCACTATGACAGTGGAGACAGCATTTGAGTCTTTTGTTCAAGCTGAAGTGAGTTTGCTACTGTTATTTTGTTATAAAAGTCGAGTGTCCAGCTCCCGGAGGGCCCCGGGCCTGGGGGGCGCCAACTGCCGGAGCGCCCCGGGGGCCCGGAAGCACCGGAAGTGCCGGCCGCGGCGGCCTAATACGCGCGTAATAATCATATGTTAATGTTCACAGATAATCTGTTTTATTGCGTGCCGAGTGAGAGTTAGGTTGTGAACTTTTTAAGCATATTTATTGTCTTGTGTGGAATATCAAGGAGGAAGTGAAATGTTAACTTAAATGAAGTTTTTATTCACCCGCATGTATACCAATAAATTCAGTAAAAAAATTCAATATTTTGAATTTTTTTTGAAGGAGACTTCTCTAGTCCGTCTCTGGCGCAAATAAAAAAGCTGTAAACACGCTCTAGCACAAAGGGCATAGATAAAGGCGGCCCGCGGCTGAGACAAGTGCCAGGCGCTCTGAAAGGGATGGCCCTTCATCCTGCAGAAGATATAAAATAACCTGTGCGTCAGTGATAATTCATATTTATCTACTTGTGCTACACCCAAACGACGAGCAGTTGAAACTTGAAATATATTTTTTTTATAGATGCTAACGCGGTGTAAAGTAGTTGGACGTTTTGTCACTTAATAGTGCAATTATAAACATATTTATTTTTTACTTACAAGGCCGTGTTTTACGTGGAATACTATTATATATTTTTTAGAATGACCCGGGGTTAGATGCTCAGTGACATGGTCGCCAACCTCCTCTGAGGAGGGATACTTGATTTTTTACGGCTAGCACTGTGACAACTGTGCCAGTCACCTGAGCGCGAAGCAGCAGTTTACACCTGCATAATATGATAGTAGAATAGCACAACACAGACAGAAGGTGGACATGGAATACTTCCAGTTTTTTTTTTTTTTTTTAATTTTAAACCATAAAAAACCGGCAGTTGCTCGGAGGCAGTTGGACGGTCCTGGCCGGGGGCAAGGCCGCTGGCGGGGCGGAGGCCGGGCGGGGGGCATCGTGTTGAGGCCCCCCCGTGGCGCTCCACCCCGCCACAGTGCCGACAACGAATGCTAATCGACAAGCAACTGGCTCCACTTTCAATCCTACTATTCCACACATCTCTATATAATTCCAAGGGTGAAATACACGAGAAACACATTTAACAAATTTTTTCACTCACTGTACATACACGTATTCAATACATTTGTATGATCAATAACGCACAACTATATAATATTATTGACAAATTTATTATTCCTGAAGTATGCAATTATTATTTTGTAGTAATAATTTTGCATAAAACTACCACATCGCAAATCGTGGCACGTGTAAGTGCTTGCATTCTCTCACTACGGCTGCCAAGGTCGCTGGCGAGTGTGGCGAGTCTAATGGGCCCTACTCGCCGAGGAGAGGTCAGGACTGATAAATTAATTTATTGGTTGAAATATCCTTCCTGAGCGGCGGGAATGTAAGATAGTAGTTTTTTACAAAGTTTGTAGGTACGTCCCAAACAAGTCGGTGAACCGCGGCGTGGAATATTTATTTGTAATATCGTATGAGAGATCCTGACCGCAGGAGAGCCGGCCAGGCTCACCGCAACCGCCACACTACTTTGTCCAAGGCCTAGGGTGACCAAGCCTTGCGTAAATATAAAACAACTATTGTTTTCAACAATAAAATCCATTTTTGGGATGAAATGGCGCCGTAAATGACGAACTGTAATTGAACGACACAATTTTATAAATACGAAAATATTATCCACAAAGTCAAAATTTTTTGTGGATACTTGAATGTTTTGGAATCGATATTGTTTTCGGTAATAACAAAATACAATTAATAGCATATGTTTAGAAATTTTAAAAACAATATTTGAACCGTATTCAAAGAGAAATCTTCTCTGAACCCAGTTTCTTTCAACTGTCTAAAATATTTTTGCGCATATAAGGAGTTTATTTATAATTGAGTCCGAAGATGATTTTTACATATTGTGTACAAGATTATAATGTATTTTGTGTAATGCAGGTACATCTCAATATTTTTCAAATCTTCTCACATTCATAAAAAAAATAATTATACTACGAGATAAGATAGAAGCAGCAACAAAAAAGTAGCACCCTAGTAGTATTTTCTGTCAGCACCATAAATGTACTTGGGTAGCTTTTTTGAAGTACTCAAGGATTACAACAGTTCATTTCAGACGGTGAGTGTTTTTTTTATTACGCGTAAAAGCGGATGGTCACCCTGTCAAGTACATCTGGGAACAATTTTGTCAAGTTTTATGCTTGCTTTGTCGGCGCGCCTCCGACCGCGCGGTGTGACCAATAATTACCATTTTTATGGCACCGGGCGGATGACTTTACTGTTCCGCGTATCGGCAACTGACCGCTGGTCACCCCAGTACCCGATAAATAATAATAGTTGTCCAATGAAATATTCAGTTTGGAGATATATCTAGAGTTGCTTGGCGTCCGTCGTTTGCGAGTTTTTAATGGAGTGCTGTGGCTTTATGGGCGAAATAAGTCTCTTTGCATACAAATATTACAAAAGTGAATCTAATCACTTTGATGTTATATATAGTCGCGTACGTTTAAAAGCTGAAGTCCGTTTATTTATTAGAAATTGCATTCATAAATAAGTTTAATATCTATAGCACGCCACTGCTGTGAACTATCTTTGCAATTAAGGTAAATCAATATACTGTGAAAAATAATACGCGACGCACTATATATTTCTACTTTGTATGCTCCATAGGCTTTACATTTGGTATACTATGTAAGTAGTTAGATTTATTTAACTGCATGCCTTAGATTCCAGTATTTTGCACGCCACTGATATACAGAGTGGTATAAATGAAAAATTAAATGATAATTTTTTCTTTAAAAATAAAATTGTATCAGTATCATTTCATGCTTGTATCAGCAGCAACAAAAAGCTATGGTATTTTTAAAGCTATGGTATCAAGAATAAGTATATATAGGTGTCCCAAAATTAACGCAAGATTCGAATTTGTCGTCATTTTTGCAGTAAAGTTTTGGGAACACCAGCTGACAGTTTAGGGTTAGTAAAAATGAAGCGTTACACGATAGAACAACGAGTCTTCATTATTGAACAATATTTCAAAATTAATGAAAGCTTGGCAGCCTTTTCAAACTTTACTGCAAAAATGGCGACAAATTCAAATCTTGCGTTAATTTTGGGACCCTTTATACATATAAAATGAAATATTACATGATACAGATACATACATTAAAAGGTCTAGTTTTTTTTATTTAGAAATATGTTTGTTATTATTATTATTAAAACTATACGTTTTAAAATACCGGTTTGTAAACATATATTTTTCACCCTGAATAGAGCAATATTTGTATATAAATATATTGTATTTCGATACTTTCAAAAACGAGAACATAAAAAATCCTATTATGAAGATGAACACACAATATTTTCAACGAAACGCAGAAACAAAAAACCCACTGCGGAAAATCTGAAAGGGGCAGCGCATTGTTTCTTTTTGGCGGTCGGGGCGATTGGGGCGGCCGGGGTAGCCGGGGCAGACGGGGCGACTGGGGTAGCCGGGGCAGACGGGGCGACTAGGGCGACCGGGGCGGCCGGGGCAGACGGGGCACCCGGTGTAGCCGGGGCAGACGAGGCGACTAGGGCGACTAGGGCGACTAGGGCGGCTGGTGCGACCGGGACAGTCGGGGCAGACGGAGTACACGATGTAGCCGGGGCAAACGAGGCGACTGGGGCGACTAGGGCGACCGGGGCGGCCGGGGCAGACGGGGCACCCGGTGTAGCCGGGGCAGACGAGGCGACTAGGGCGACTAGGGCGGCTGGTGCGACCGGGACAGTCGGGGCAGACGGAGTACACGATGTAGCCGGGGCAAACGAGGCGACTGGGGCGACTAGGGCGACCGGGGCGGCTGGTGCGACCGGGGTAGCCGGGGCAGACGGGGCACCCGGTGTAGCCGGGGCAGACGGGGCACCCGGTGTAGTCGGGGCAGACGAGGCGACTAGGGCGACTAGGGCGGCTGGTGCGACCGGGACAGTCGGGGCAGACGGAGTACACGATGTAGCCGGGGCAAACGAGGCGACTGGGGCGACTAGGGCGACCGGGGCGGCTGGTGCGACCGGGGTAGCCGGGGCAGACGAGGCGACTGGGGCGACTAGGGTGACCGGGGTGGCTGGTGCAATCGGGACAGTCGGGGCAGACGGGGCACCTGGTGTAGCCGGAGCAGACGAGGCGACTGGGGCGACTAGGGCGACCGGGGCGGCTGGTGCGACTGGGGCAGCCGGGGCAGCCGGGGCGGCGTGAGTTACTGTGGGGCGCGCGGGCCCCGGGGTGCCCCCCCGCAGAGCGAGACACAAAAAACTTGTAATTCGGCGCAATTATTGCGCGGTAACGCGGCGGGGGCCCCGGCCCGATGCCGCGTACGGCACCGTGAATTATTACCATCGTTTTGAATCGGGTATATTTATATATATTTTTGATGGTGTTTCCCGTATACAAAGGACGCTGTATTGTATGTAAAAAAAAAGTGGTTCAAACATTTACAATTTTTTTCTGTTCATTATTGACTACCTCAAAAAGTTTATATTGACAACTGTTAGTTTCGGTTTATACTCGTATCAAGTAAACAGTTGAGCCAGCATGAATAAAATCATTTTACGCGAGTAGAATCACCACTCTTTTCAATATATATTTAATGTGTAATTAATATAAATTCCGTTTTACGATTTCTCATACGTATATTATTTAATAACCACTGTGTAACAAAATTAATATGTATTTTTTGTTTGTTTCAGGTAAGAACACAGTCGATACACGAACACACCGATTACAAGTTTAACCACGAAAAAAATACATTAAAGGTTTGCCATTTAGCCATTTAATCGCCCTCTCTAAGTATAAAAGATTTTAATATGACACAAACATATTATAGTTGTTGCTTTCTATCAAACGGAAACGGATGCTATTTATGCACTTACTTCCCAGTGCGAAAATCGAACCGGGGAACTTTCGATTGAGAGTCAACGATCTACCCACCGGGCCGACAGTCGAGAGTACCTCCGCGTTGGAGCGGCTTTACTGCAGGACGTGGACCGGCATCACCGCGTTTAACCCTTTAACTGCTACAAATTGTTATTATTAAAAAAAAAAAAAAAAAAATTGCCATACGTCACGGATGCGCTAATAATTTATTGTGCGTTTGAGTTGGAACGCAAACGGTTTAGATCGCGCGAGCAAGGTGCGTTTTCAAGTGAGACATATGAGACATTTTGTTTTTGTGTTAATTTTATAAACATTTTTATGAAACTTATTTTCCCAATCGAGAATTTCAAAATAGAACTTTTTATCGTCAGATGTGCAAATCCATAACTTTATTAAATAAAAATTTAAAAAAATGTTTTCCATCGCTGATGTCTTGTCGTACAGATCGTCGTCACAGTTTTCGTCGTTTGGCAGTCAAAGGGTTAATGTTCGCCGCAGTGTCCGTCACATTGTCGGCCGCGGGGCCCGGGCACAAGGCGCCGCCGACCGCAGCGGTCCACTTGCGCAGATGCGGTGTGTAAATGCTGCGGTCTGCGCACTCCGCCGACCCCCCCCCCTCCCAACCCCCACCACCATCCTCCCCTGCCCCCCACCCCCTTCCCCGCGCCGCCGCACTGCCTTATTAAAAGCGTACTTTATGCGTGACTTCTAAAAACTTCTCCACACCAACTTGTTCATTTTTCGCAACTATCGCTAAAAGTGGCAATGCCGCCGAAAATTGTTGTGGTGCCTACAGTGGACTGATTTGAGTTTTAAAGATTTCTACGCACGGTCCGACACAGCCGTCAACTGTTTATTTTTACGATAGCTGACTAATCGTTAGAGAAGCACACAATTATTTTCAGCTGGTTGGCATTTGTGCTGCAGACATTTTAAGTATCTTGTATGATTCATATTTGTTACAAATAGATTTATCCATCTAAAATATTTGAAAATAAAATATATTCACATTTTTAATACATGTGTATTAAACCAACAACTTTTCCTCCATAAGTAGCGAATTTTAATATTGTATGTTATTATTAAAATAAAATATTTATTTTTATATATTTTCAATATACTTTAAATGTACGTTGTGAGCATTAACATTTCCATAGTTTATTATCTAACTTCTCCGGTGTAGTGTCTTTAAATCATGCGAATGTAAAATAGTGTTGGAAACTTTATCATTATCTGATGTCAGTCTAGATTTTCTGGTGCAACTTCAGAACTATCTAGAATCATCTTCCAACCTCATGTTATGCAAGAATAGACATTAACGCACGAGGATGACACAAAACTACATATCATTTGGGCAAAAGGGCAAACGTCACTCGATAAAAATTATTTTATACTGTAAACCTTTCAAAGCAATTATATTTTTTTTATAAATATCATTGGCGCGTACTTCACCCAGACTATAAATTATTTTTGCATATATTTCAAACAAATCATCAAAAATCTCGTTTTAATGCGTTAGTATGTTAAATGATGTTTTCGCATAGAGTAAGTTGTTTTTGTGTTTATTTTATAATCAAGGAATAAAACTCCGCATTGCGATTTAAAACTAACAGCATATCAATAATACATGTATATATTACCAATTCTAGTAAAATTAAAAATTGCATAAAACATTTCTAGACAGGTGACTTGCGATGTTTCTAATTTATGATTTTTTTTTATCATCACACTTTAGAACAGACTTTCTCGAGGTGTATTTCTTTTCGCGGATATTCAACCTCACGAACGACCTTCTATTAGTCTGTATTATTTTTCTAGACTTGGTTGGGTTGTCTCCAAATGTCTCTAGAACAAATTTTTTCAGGGTTACATGAATATTGTACCCCAGGCACATTTTAGCGTAGCGACTGGGCTGGTGTGTTTGGACTCTCGACTCGGATTGTCTGGGTCGGGATGTCTCCAATTTATGATTATTTGATATGAAAAGCTAACCTAACCTTACCTCCCCGCTCTCACCTGTTATGGGGCCCCTAGACGTGAGTTACCGGCCTGGCGGCACCACGCTGGCGCGGGGTGGAGATCACCATGTCGGAATGGTATCATTAAGTCAATGCCTTTATTATCACATCGTTGTGAGTTACAAATATTTTTTTATAGGGGGCAACATTCGGCTTATGTCCGTCCTGCCAGAGGCTCTGAATCTTTGTTAAAAAATAATATATAAATATTAAAAAAAATAAACCTAAAATACTCAATAGTTTTTTCATGTTATAAGTATATTGTATTGAAATATTCCTTTTGCTGCGCGAACTTTGCTTTCGGCAGGAAATTTTAACAATATAATTTCTTCTCAACAAAAATATTTATTCAGCATTTTTCAAGTATATATTTTAAAATAAAAATGGCTAGATTTGAAAGCCGCGTGATATTTGTGAAGTGTGCCATGAATTTTAAAATGCATGTAAAATCAAGAAACCCGCAACAGCCTTCAACTTTGTAAGCAACGTGCTAACCGCTAAGCCGCGAACGACTCCTCACACACCCCATTCGTGTTTATTTCTTTAGTAATACAAAATAAATATTTTGCTATTGAAATTAAGCTTCGACATCAAGATCCACCGCAATGTACCAACACACAGTTCGATTATCATAGGATATAGTTTGTGATTTGAAAATTATGCACGGTCATCTGTTTGATTAGATTTTGCATTGGAAATAATATGCTTAAGTGTTATATATACATAAATATTGCTAAAGAAAATAACATACAACCGATGATTGCAACAAATCTTATAAATTTATTTACTTTACGTAAATAACCATTTGAGGTAAAACTGTATGTATGTACTTACTTCGGTAATATTATATATTTAAAAAATATATCTGTTGATTTAATATATAGAATTTAGCATCATTGCAATATGTATTTAGATAAAAATAGAAAACCGGTAAGGAAATTGAATTCTAATGGTTCAAACGTTTAATCGTTATATGCAAGTGCTGAATCTATTTACCTAGTTCGACGAATTCTTGACGAAAATAGCAAGCATTAATAACAAAATAAATAAAATTTTAATTGAAGATGTATGTAACATTTATGCAATTTATTTGCAGTGCTACTATTGCTGAATCAATTCTAGTCGTTGTCAGTAAGTCTATTGATTATATTTTCAAAGCACGCCATGCATTTTTACGCATTACTGCACGGGTTGTTCCGTCAAACTGTAATAAACTCGGCTGTCAAGAGTCACAGATAAATTTGCCGATTCCGTCAAATTCTTTGCGGTGGAGTTTGTCCGTGGCTAATGATAGACCACGGAGTCGATATCTCCTCACGTACATTTACCTCTGGTCTGCGGTGGGCATGCACTGGGAATCGAACCTCAGAACTACGGTAATTTACACTTGCCCAACCGTCGACGGCGGCTGCGGTCGCCGCGGAAAAAAATCGGCGTCGGAAAAAATCTAATGTGTTTTGTTAGGTTGACCTTATTTTCGTGCGGTCTCTGAAAAGTCAGGTGCGCGCTCACACAGGAGAAAGCATTTTTTTAACACTACATACCGACATTATTATTTTTTTATATTTTCCACGGTGAAATTATTCGCAAAACCTGTATTTTAAATATGTATTTTTAAATAATTAATATTTTTCAAAAACTGTTTGTATGTCCTGTCTTTGAAAATTGCGATATAAATCATCCGGGGTACATGAATAAAAAACGACTACTACTATTGTTTACGATTTTAAAAGAATAGTTATTGTTTTAAAAATAAAATTAAAAATTAAACATAGTCATTACCGATTTCGTTAATATATTTATTTATATCTAATATCTACAAAGAAAAAAATACCAGTTGAAGCTAAAACTTCTAGGAGAGTCTCTATTTTTGACAAAATATATAATACAGACAAACAAATCTCTTTTATAAACTCAACCTTAAACGATACCAAAAACCGGTTGCTAATAAAAATTTATTAGATTTTCAACGGCAATAATCTAAACAGCACTTCTTTACGATATTTTTATCTGAGAAGTGTGACAGACATGCTGTCGATCAATTAATACCTTCGTTTCTCGAATGTTCGAAATACCTCGGATCTCCTGTCGATAGAGGTGTTATCGATCTAGTAATATCTCCATATGTCGAATGCATTATCAATTAAGCAATGCTTCTGTGTGTAGAATATTTCAGATGCTTCAGATCTCTTCCTCAAATCTTTAAAATGCATTAGACCTCCTGTCAATACAGGTGTTATTAAACAAGAGACATCTTTGCATGTCGAATATTTCAGATGCCTCGGATCTCCTGTCGACGGAGGCTCTATCGATCAGGTAATACCTCCGCGTGTCGAACGTTTGGGCTGCCTCAGACCCCCTGTCAACAGAGGTGTCATCGAACAAGGAATACCTTCGTATCTCAGCATTTTTAGAATGCTTCGGACCTCCTGTCGGATCGGTTGTAATATCGTTCGCCGTAAAAAAAAAATCGACGTTGACGTCACCGAGTGACCACGGGCGGTCTGCACAGGCGCCGAGTGACAAAATCCCATATTAATGAAATCGTAAACTGGGGAACTACCTGCGAGCCGAGATGGGGCAGAGGTCGACAACTATCTGATAACCTGTCGTATTAATAATAATTAAAATATAATAATTAGAGCAAGATTTCTTGTGGTTTTTAACTGTGATCCGTATAAGTTTATTATTACTAATATGATTAGGCACATTAGTTCATACATAGAAGATGATTTAAAGAAACTTTCAGAAAAATATCATCGTGATTTGTGTGGGATTTGAACCTACATCCCCTGGCTTACATGGCCGGTGTACTAACCCTTGTACTAACCGGTGTACTATCACAAATCACGATGATATTTTTCTGAGAGTTTCTTTAAATCATCTTCTATGTATGAACTAATGTGCCTAATCATATTAGTAATAATGTAATAAACCCGTAATGAGTAATAAATACGCATCTGATTGACTTTTAATAAAAAAAATCGACATATGTATATGATGGTGCGCGTCTTGGCTAAATTAATAGATTTTAAAAATAATGTCCACATGGGACTAAAATCGCTTCACTTGTTACTTGGTTCAAAAAGTCTGGGCACATTGGTTCATATGTAGAGTATGATTGTTAAAAATTCTCGATTAACGGAAGTGATTCGTTAGTACAAGGGTTAGTACACCGACCATGTAAGCCAGGGGATGTGGGTTCAAATCCCACACAAATCACGATGATATTTTACTGAGAGTTTCTTTAAATCGTCTTCTATGTATGAACTAATGTGCCTAATCATATTAGTAATAATATAATAAACCCGTAATGGGTGAATGACGTTTCATCAAAAAATCGAGTTTATTTTTGTGTGTTCAATGGTTTGGTGTGTTTGGCACGATGATTTGGCCCAAAAATCATAAAATGCATCCTTTACGGCAACGGGACACAATGAAGTCATCGCTGTTGGATATCCGCTGTGCAGCGAAGGCTCTACGCGAGTCGAGGGGAGAACTCCTGGAGGCTGTTTGTAGGCTTTGAGCGTATTTATTTTTCAGTGAGTCCGTACAATGTCGCGCGCCGATTAGTGGGGCTGGCGACTTAACTCGGCCCCGCGCACTGGGCGACAGCGGTTCGAATCTCTTGACCGTTTTATTGTCAGTAAATAATGCGGCATGTCATCGGGCCGGCGGCGGCGCGGCTTTGACCGGCCCCAGGTAGACAGCCCTGTGGGAACCTAGGCGTATCATACTTGTCCGCGGTCATATTTTTCGACTATTTTTACAGCATTTACATGTAGAACGGCCCGGTCGTTACCGCTTTTGATTTTAATGCCTCGCGTGTGTGGTTCTCGTCCCATAAATCGTTCGTTTATGGCGGCAGCGCATTATGTGGATTTTTGCAAAAAAAAAAATTTTTGTTGTATAAAAAAAATTTATGCGACTGTGATAAATATTACCGTCACGTTGTTTAAAACTGAACTGAATACAATAAAGAAATTATCAAATTGAACCTTTTAATAGATATCCACGACGTTTTTGATTTATCACTATTCACGTTTGTTGCTTTTAGGTTTTTTGTAAGAAATATTCAGAAGTGTAGCTGAGGCTGTCGCTTTTCCAGGGCTTCTCAAACGGCTTCTCCTCGGCGTCGACTTAGGGGCCATTCCGGCTGACAGTTCGGCTGAAAAACGCGCTGGGATCCCTGAATACCTCAAAAGCATTAATATCCCTATAAAAATCGCTTTCCAGGAACGCCATTCTTCATAACACCAGTTTCATGCAGCGCTCTCAAATACGGGAACACTTTATAGTTTGCGAGTTTGCATAAAATCCTTTGCCTTTTAATATATTTTTTTTGACACGGTGTTGCGGATTTGATGTCCCGGGCATACATAAAAAGAAGAATGATGATCGGGCGGTCTCATGTTCTGTTTTAGCAGCCGGCTGTTAAAGACCAAAGAGAAGTAGGAAAAACAAATATTCATTGAGTGCTAAATGAATTGAATAAAAGAATAAATGATATGAATATACAAATATAGAACCATGAATTGAAAACTTAGAAACCATGTTAATGTATATCAGCCAACTAGAGCAAGTAGTTTACTGCGGCCTACACACGTTTCAAACACAACTGACTATCGACCGATTATTAGTCAGTTTTTCACAGTTTTACTAAAAAAATAACGCAAAAGAGGGGAATTTCGGGTGTAGGCCACTTGCGTATGGAGACTCGTGTATTTATCAACATTCTTCA
Organism: Atopsyche davidsoni; assembly: GCA_022113835.1. Taxonomy (NCBI): domain Eukaryota; kingdom Metazoa; phylum Arthropoda; class Insecta; order Trichoptera; family Hydrobiosidae; genus Atopsyche; species Atopsyche davidsoni. The sequence continues at coordinate 3,147,022 of JAILWY010000011.1, read as the reverse complement.
CTAAAAACGCATACTTGGCAGCACACATCACTTTTGATGAAGTACTGATACACGGCATAGCGAAAAACCGTCGCTTAGCTGCAAGGATCCATTCAGTACAGTGACTCATATTTGGCATCGAAACGCGCGGCACTCTAGCGAAGCGTGCTGTGCTCATTAGATTTATTGCAATAAAAAATCTACCTAAAACAATATTTCAATCAAACACGCTACTCCCCAGTAAAAACGGATCTGATACAAGGTATCGCGGGAAAGCGCCCATCCAGGACCGCGACTCTCCTTTTTTGGGCGATAAATTAGACGCAACACTGTCTCGGGACGAAGACGTCGGCCGAGCTTAATGCCGTCGATTATGTCAAGGGCACAACGATTTTCGACATGAATTTATGACGTATTTACTGTCGCTCTTTACGTCCAGAGGCGTGCGGGACTCGGGGCTGCCCCGCAGTCACCGAAATAATCGATATTCGAGACCTGATAATCTTTAAACTCAATTGAAACTACAAATGTGCACAACCAAACAACCGAGAGATAACACACATTAACCCTTAAATTGCAAAAAATGTTTGTATGCTCTTAGCTTTTAGACTATTCATATTTGTTGTTTAAACAAATGATTTTTGTATAAAAAAATATTTATAATAGTAATATTACTAGCTGTGTTTATTTTTGAAACGACGTATACAGACTACATGCGTTTATTCACAAGATTTTCAGTAAAAACAAAATATATTTATAAGATAACTATACGATTCACAGTAAATAGTATTAATATTTTCGAGTAAAGGTGAGTGAGTTTTTATTTGTGACCGGTTTCGCCAACCTTTCACGTTGGCATTATCAAACAGAGTGAGATTTTATATAATAATAAGCAATTAGATAAGCAATTGTTACAGGGAGAGGTTGTTGGAACGAGAGAGAGTGATTGTCAGGTGGTAAGGGCTAATGTGATTTTAATGTACCTGACAAGTGGAGGATTCTATATAATTGCAAATTTTGTGAACAATTGTTTTTTTTATATTAATGGGGTAATTATCTAAAGTAGTGGCTTTGGGGTGTAGCATTATCACTCTGTTTGATAAACAAACTCAAAAATATTAAAATGGAATTCCACCAAGTACTCTTTGTCAAAAATATTGCATTTCTTAAATAGTATTAACGTTGAAGTCTTAAAAAATTTTTAATGTAGAAGAATTAAGATATTGCTCCTAGAATTTAAAAAAAATCAATGTTGAACACTTGAACGGCAGTCGTCCCTGGCGGAGACGCGCCTTCGAGGGCCTTCGATGAATTCGACTCGTCCGCCTCGGAATGGACTCGCCTGATGGCTTCATCCGCGAGGATATTGCCCGGCCAAGGCGTCCAGGCCCGCACAAAGGACGCGGGACTCTCCGCTTTGTCCGACGCCGCGGCTCTCATCTCTCTCTCTCTCAATCGGGATTACGGTGTATTTAGTGCAGATTTGTACAGCTTATCTGGTATTTGTAATTATTTTTGAAATTACGCCGATTTAATGTGAATCTCTCAATGGGCGCTCGCCGAGGTCTTTATACTTTCAGCTTGAAGATATATCACGTTTGGGCAAAGGTGATTTCCAAACTCAACTCTTGTAGTATTTTCCGAAAATACATTTTCTTTACCGAATTGACCTATTTTAACAATATCGTAAATTTTTAACAAATTATTGATTAACTTTAAGAAAGAAAATTGAATACGCAAAAAATGTCTATTTCAAGCACTTAAGCTATAAAGAATTTTTTTTTTTTTTAATAGCTCGTAAATATAAATTATAATCTCCAGTCTTTATAGTGGTATTATTGAATATATTGAACAAATAATATGTGAAACTCGACGAAGCTGAAGCGCCAAAGTCTCTAAAGAATTGAACAACCTAACAATGGTATCTATATTGAAAAATTATTATCAATATTATCTAAGATTCGGTAGGCGATTGACCGACAGACATTTCTATTAAAACTGCATTACGCAATTGTTGCAGCTTAAAAAAAAAAAAAAAAAGGATGACAATCAAAAAACACAACGAGACAAGGGCCCGAGACTTCCGCCTCGGCGCGAGCCAAAAAAAACAGATGAAAACATGAAAAAAAACAATGAAAAACAAAAAAAATAAAAAATAAAAAACACACCAGACAATCGCGCGAATCGGACGTTTCATTACAAGCTGTGAGCGCGGCACGCACGAGTTCCCGCAGCAGCTCCGCGCGCTGTCAAATCTTTGTTGGTATTTTTTTTCGTTTTCCTCCGGTTTTTTCCGGCGCCGCGCACACGTATAGCCAGAAAATCCGTAATTCACCGGGAAATCTCAATTTCATCATTTAGCCGTGTGCGAACGCGCCATTGTCGCATTGTTTGTCCAGCGCTTTCGGCGCGTCGCTTTTTCTAGCATTGTGGGTGTAATTTTGTATCAGAGCCTATGTAAATTGATTACGCGACGGGACAGTTTCGGGATTAGTGACGCGCCGAGCTTGATGGCCGGCCGCGGGAGCGATTTACTGCTAATTGGACATCTTTCTTTTGGCTGACGTTTGAATGGGATATACTCGCCGCCGTAGACAATGTAACTCTATCGCATATATGACAATGCTTCTATTAAAAAAATCGTGCAATTCAGTAAGTGGCGATGGCCTACTATCTTAAATCTGCTTGCATTTGTGATAAATCCATATACCGATTTTCTAGGTAAATAGTCAGGGGCCGCAAGCGGAAGCTAGACAAGTAGACGAGGTGCTAGAGTAAATCAAAATCTTCTTTTTTTGTAGCCTGTCGTAACACAGGAAGTGTTGGTTGTAAATTTAACAATAATTGAAAAATTTATTAAAAGTAAGTGTACTATATTATCAAATGCAATTTTGAAAAAAAAAAAAAAAATAGGAAAACGTGGTGGTGATATTTGAATTAAGATGCTATTTTCAAAGAATTCAGCTTGAAAATCTAGCTCTAATGTATTACTTGGACGACAAATAACTTTTAATTATATTCAAAAAGTGAACCACCAGAAATGAGTAAAAAAAAAAAGCAATAATTTATAAATATGGTTTGTTTTAGACGACACTGTCTGAAAGTTAATTAAAGCGATATTTAAAATCTTCGGAAGTAATTAAACGCAATAGAAAGATAATGAAGAAGTTCTGGCGTGGGCCCAAGAGCGGCGGCCCGCCCGCGCTCCCTGTCCGCTAGTCGGAGTGAAATGCGCCGCGAAATAACGAATCACTCCGGCGCAATTAAAAAACGGTTTAGAAGCCGCGCGACATTAACTCCCGAATGAAAATAAAGACGAGACACATCGCGACCACCGGAGATTAAAGGCGGATTGTGGAGCGCGGCGCGGGCACGGTCGCGGCACGCGGCGCTCAGAAATATACGAGGGCGGTCCGATAAGTACTTAGCCTGCAAAAGAAAAACGAAAATTGATTGATTTCTCAAAATAGTCTCATTTTAGCTCGATACACTTGACTCAGCGATGCTTCCAACTTCTATAACCCATCTGAATAATATGTTTTCTTGAGATCTGCAAAGTAGGCCTCCGTGGCGGCGATGACCTCCTCATTCGACTTAAATTTCTGCGTGTGACTTTTTCATGTTTGGAAACAACAAAAAAATCGCACTGGGCCAAATCTGGAGAATACGGTGGATGGAAGAGCAGTTCGTAGTGCAATTCGACCGATTTGGCCGTAGCGACGGCGGAGGTGTGAGCCGGTGCGTTGTCATGGTGGATGAGCCGTTTTTTCTGCAATTCGGCGTCGAATCGGCCCAATAATTCGGCATAGTACAGCCCTGTGACCGTTTTGCCCTTCTCCAGGTAGTCGATGTAGATCACACCTTGTGAATCCCAGAAAACGGTGGACATCACCTTTTCGGCCGATAGGACAGTCTTCGCCTTCTTCGGAGTACGTTCGCCGGGTGAAGTCCACTGTTTCGGCGGTGAGGCTAAGTACTTATCGGACCGCCCTCGTATACTCATGCTGAGCTTATGTTCATGGTTTTCTAAGACGATAATAGTGTGGTGGGTCCTTCTACACCAGTGCTTCTCCGTGGGCCAAAAGAGTTTGAGAGCCACTGTTCTACACCGCAGTTTTATATAGTATTGCTGAGCCCGATAGCATTATTAAATAATCATTTTCTTACAAATCTATAGCGTCTGTCCTATTCCTATCCTGAGGCTCATTAATTCGGCTACACTTCCGACTTCCAGCCGCCGGCGTAAATTCCTCACCAACATAAGTTTCCTCCTTCTTTCTTCTTCTGGTGCCTTTCCTCATAAGACGTTGGTGACCGTTGCATTGAATATATTCCTATCCAGCCAATGGCATACATTCTGCGTCCACGTAAGTTTCAGCTGTATGCTATATTTATTGTTTCGAAAAATATGACCAAAAATAATAACTTTTCACCATCGCCAGGAATTCATTTTCTTTGCACATTCTGTGCACGACTATCTCATCTGTGAGGCGGTCAATCCATGGTATTTTAAAGATTCTCCCATTTGGCTACATTTCTGGCGCCTCAATTCTTCGCATCAAAGGTGTCTTGATTGTCCAGACTTCAACCCCACAAAGAAGAACTGAGATGACATAGCATTTGATGAATCTCTACTACATGTTTTGATTTCTTGATCAAGAACCCAATTATCATTTAGCTAGCTGCCTAAGTATTTAAAATGTTTCACTCTACTGTGTGATCGAGTATTGGTAAATATCGTTTTGAATGTTTTTTTCTCATGAAACGTTTTCATTCCGGTACTTGTGCCGTTACATCTTCATTCGCTGAATATCATTCCAATACCATTGTCCAAATGTTGAAAATATAAAAAATAAGTTATTCATAATGGTTTGATTACTTAAGGGCTTAAGCCGGCTACACATGCTGCGACGCAACTAAAAATCAATCTGTAATCAACCATTAGCATTACTTTATTGAGGTTTTGATTATGTAAACAACTCAAAAGAGGATACTGTTTGCCAGTTACGATTCGGTTGTCAGTTGTGTCGCAGCGTGTGAAGCATACTACATAAGTTTTATGTACGAGGGCGGTCCGATAAGTACTTAACTTTTAGCTCGATACACTTGACCCAGCGATGCTCCAACTTCTTTAACTCATCTAAAAAGTCCTTCAATCGGCGATCTGCTGATTTTTGTTACGTTATCTTCCGTGGTAGTCATTTTCGGGGCACCTGGGCGTGGCTCATCAAAAACCGACGTGCGACCACGTTGAAACTCGTTAAACCAATTTTTCGCCAAAACGGAGAAGAGTCACCGTACACAGCATCCAAGCGCTCGTTGATTTCGCTGCGCGTTTTCCCTTCCAAAAGCAAGAATCGAATCACCGACCACCGATATTGCTATTTATCCATTTTTCTAAAATACGCTTACACGTCCGCTTCAAAACAAAACTACGATTCCGATTCGGCTGAAATTTTGACAGTAGCCGTCTACGAGAATGTACTGCACAATAGTAAATTTGCGATACTAGCACCATCGGGCTAAGGCTAAGTACTTTTCGGACCGCCCTCGTATATTTCTGAAGAGTTAATAATCGATCATTAAAAATGAATCAGCGTGTCCTTTTGAAGATTTGCTGGAGATGTTAGCATGATCGGTCCGACAAGTGTTGCGTCGTGGTTATTGCGTGTGCATAGTGTCAAATAGCTGCATGACCACAGAGTCATCCTCGGGCCGCCGGGGCTGGTCGATGGCGTGACAAATGCGCTGCCGCCGGCTCATTTGCGAGTAACAGAATGTAACGACTAACGGGCGCCGAGCCGCTCCGCTTCTCTCAGAGGCGGCAGCTGCCGGGCAGAACGCAGGCAGCCCCGCCGTCTAGTGCCTGGCACTGTTACTTGCCGACTACAGAGGTGCTATACACACACATTGCCCCCAACAAGAAAAAAAATATTTAAAAAAAAAATCTATTTAAACTGTTAATTACTGACAACAATAAAACATCATGCAATACATATAACATAGTTTTTTTTTTTTATAAATTAATTATTAAAAAACGTTAATCAGGACTAGGGTAGGTTTGAGGGAATCGCGGTAACCACCGATCCACGAATCGGCCAATAAATTTAATTAAATATCGCATATATATTTTAACATTGCTCTTTTTATGTCTTTAATCATAGATTAAAAAAATGCAATATCAAGCGTAGCTCAGGTCCGCGCCGGGACTTGATCGTTGCATTAAAATCGGATGCAATCTAGCAATCTAGAAATGCAGCGGACAACTTGCCGGTACATTTATGACTTGACATTTTAATCGGAGTCGAGATTGCAACGTAAGACGCCCTACGCCACTCACTCCAATACACCACTTATACACTCACCCATGCATATATATATATATATAATATATATAAATAGAGGCTCTGCGCCGCCTGCTCTACAACATGCGGAAATCTCCGGCTTTCTGAAGTTCTAAAAACGCATATACACACGTCGATACTACAATTTTATTCACCGATAAAGTAAAGAGAATATATAAAACCTGTTCATTAAAAGCTGGCAAAAGAAACTTTTGATCTAAGCTACCGTTTTTTATAATCTATTTAAGGTAATAAATGTTTATATGTTGATTTAAATCTGGGCAGACTTTTTACATGCAGTTTATTTTGATCTTTGTTTTGTGTCCTTTTCTATCGGCCATCATCGTTCTTAAGCGGAAGTGACTTGTGTGTGTATATATGTAGAAATATATATGTATATACAATTTTAATAAGACTTTTTCATGACCCGAGACAACGAATAATGTAGATTTGTAACAGACTTCAATTTCTACGAAATATAACAAAAGGTTATTAAAACACAAACATGTAAATCCCACAATATAGCGGTACCTTTTGATGCAAAAAAAATTTAAGATAGTAAAAAGACATATTGTTATTATTAACGCTTTTAGCTTACAATCTCTGGACTTTGAGACGACAAACAATGCAGCTCAGTGCATTATCAATATTTCCGCTATTTTTCATGGGGAATTTCGTTTTAGATTGCATCTGGCCGGGCATACCGCGACGCCCCACGGATTTCAACACCCAATATGATGGGTTTTTGGAATTCCAGCCGGAATTGCCTCGCTCTGGAGTCGGGGGAGGAATGGCAAAAAATCCGAAATGAGGAAGCCCGCGGAATGCGGCGAGATTTACTCGACGCATGTTCGGTGATAAATCACACGCCGCGGTGTGTTATTGTCGTCAAGTATATGTTTGGAATTCGTATTAATTATTGCTTATTAAGATAGCTCGTTGTAAACAACTAATAAAAGCACACATGACATTGTTTGTGTCGTTCAAGTATGCTATATCGCGCTGCGGTAGCTTTGCGCTATGTTTGGAATGCGTTTCATTAGTCGTGATTTTTTTTTTATGCATAGTTTTAAATAAAAACAATATATATTTCTCTGTTTTCATCGTAAAAATATTTTTATAATTCACCGCCGCGGTATTCTTTATCCCAATTCAATTAACAAAGACCCGACGCTATTACTGCGTGCGTCGATTTAAATTTCACCGTCAAATAAACAACTCAAACGCCATTTTCAACATAAGAAGCACGTCGTCAAAATCACCAGCGCACCGGGAATAAAAAAAAAAAAAAAAAAAGCGGAAACATAACACAATTAAAATTCCCGATGTCTTCCAGTGCGCCCAACATGGCGACGCAATAATTAGCCGTCACTCCGGGCGGAGCGCAGTCCATGCGCGGCGTGACCGGGGCGGCCCATCCATCATAAGCAACTGTGACTGTTGACAAATATTTCCACATACTTATTGTCGACTAGGATCGGCTGCCTGCACACTCCGCAGCGGCGGCGCGGACACTCAAAACTAACCGACAAGGTAAAAAATTACACTATTTATATAATTGAGCAAGGAGCAAAATTTTTTTTTTAAATCCCATTTTCTACGTCGTTTCACATGCGAAAATAATAATTAAAATATACAGACACAACAAAACCTTTAAAACGAGATTTTTTTTAATATTCAATTACTATCATTTGATTTGTTGAGTATTATAATTTTTTTCAATAAAACGCACTTGAAATACTAACAAAAAAATAAAGCTTCATCACATACGAATTCGAAAATCTTCAACACTCTATCATTAATTTTGTTTAATAGTACAATAAAAAAAAAATCATGATAACTAAGAGCATCGTATATTTATAACACAAGTTCTTCTTTTCTTGTGTTAGCTGTGAGTTTACTCAATTAAATGATAAAATATGGCGTTTTTGGGTTGAGGCCCCCGACCGAGATCGAACCCCGGCACTGTCAGTTGCTAATTATCCAACTCCAGCGCTGTGCGCCGCCAACAACACAAATTAACACCAAAAGTACCGACGCCGGCACTGCGGCTCCTCTAATGACATATTAACATGCCACGCTACAGTGCGAGCCGCAGGGTTCCACTAGGGACGGGCCCACCTCATCACCTCCCGAGGATCGATACTACACAATCATCCCGGAATCATATTGCCAAAACGATCTCAAAAAAGTTGACTCAATGATAAATTGTAAGCATAAAAAAAAAAAAACAACAAAATATTTCAGGCTAATTCGGTTTTAAATATAAAAAAAGTATGAGAGAATTTTAAAAGTAACGATTTGACAGTTCAATCTAGATATTATCACTTAAGTTAGATACTAGACATTGATAATTATTACTAATATGATTAGGCACATTAGTTCACACATAGAAGATGATTAAAGAAATTCTATAGTAATAATATAATAAACCCGTAATAGGTAATAAATACGCACATGATTGACGTTCAATCCAAAAAATAGACATATTGTATTAATCTACCTACATATATACATAATAGATACACATTCTTTATTATATATAAGCGTAAAAAATTGGTAAACAAAATATCGAATAGTGAAAATAAATACCAATTCTAACCTAGAGTAAGAATATCGGTTTAACTCTTGCATATAACGAGTGAAATTCTAAACTTGTTAACCTACAAAGCCACAGTAGCCAAATGGACTAGAGCAGCCTACACACGTCGCGATGCAATAGCAACTGACCCATATTTTTTAACATCCTTTAGTTTTGTCCAAAATAATCCTAAAAAAGACGTTACTGGCTAACTCAACCGTTTGTTGTCAGTTGTAGTAGTAGTTTTTGTGTTCAGATATTTCGGTCTCATGATATTCGGTATAACGTTGGAAAACAAAAACCGTTAAGTAACTAACGCCTGAAAAATCTCAAGGTCATCTGATAACAACGCCTGCCAAAACTGCGAACACATTCATGCGAATTGTTTATCTTTGATTAAAGGATACAAAAGCCATAGGATCGATCTTTCACGAGGGGCGCGCCCCTATCCAAAGCCATGAATCTCCCGAAACCATCTGGCCATGCTTTGACAAATCTTAGATATGTTTTTGGTCTGAAAAAACCACCGGCAGACATTTTAATCACTTTGGCCGTCATTGCGTCCCCGAAAAAAAATATGCGCTTTTAACTCCCGAGGACGTTTGAAATAAACTAAGGTTTTACATTGTTTTTGGAAAGAGTCGTTAGCTTGTGTAGCTGCTCAGCTGATGCCTTGGGAACAAAACGCTGATTGAATGACTATGTTAAGGATGACTGCGTTGATGGTGTTTCTACACAAAAAAGCAATAAGAAATCAATTTTCGATAGTCAAATCGATCAATGATTATTATTAAATATGCATAAATATGCATTCTCCAGTACAAAATGTTTTATACATATAAAAAATATTATTCATTAGTTTTTTAAACTTTTTGCGGATTTATGTGTCTTTACATTTTTTCCTTACATATATTTATAAAACCAAAAAAATATATATATATCCGAGCCAATCTAAATTCTAAACAATATCTCGCTTGTCTCAGGTATCTACCCTCATCAAGCGAGAATACTAATTTTTTAAATTGTATTTTAGAAGGTACGAAAAGGCATAACTTGTGCTATCGTTATTTTATTTTTGCATCTTTATGAATGAATTATTAGGGATTTTTTTCGCCACGAGAATGAATAAATTAGAATATACCGCATTACTGTGAAGCCTCGCTTGGGACAGGTAGGAAAACGCAGTGTGGTTCGAATTAGCAACAAGCTTGTAGAAAAATACCGAATAAACAAGCTTGCTTAGATTAGAAATATAAAATCTTATATATAAGATAATAAAAAATGTCTCGCATCACAAAAAAACAAAAAAAAAAGTAACTAGTCAATGTTTTCAGCTAAAATTTTATGCCATTAATATTTATAACATAATATATTTAAGTCTTCTAAGCGTCATCTTTTGCTCTCGTGTTCATCATAATAAAAAAAATACTAAAGTTATTTATGTTTCAATGATACTCATTCAAAATCCCGTTTATGCTAAAGAAAAAAAATAACGAGAAAATTAATCATTTTCAATGAGGCAATGAGAGCCCTTTCGGTCACAGAAGTTTATAAGATACTTACACATAATATGTACAGATATTTTTTAACGGACTTCCAATATATATATTGTTTTTTTTTTCTTCTATGTCAAGGATTGTCGCTTCAGTGAATCATCACTTTACGGTTGGACACTTCGTATACGGAAATGGAAGCGAGGAAAGAGGAAAATAGAGATCTCTGACTATAAAATGCAAAAAGGATAAAATAGTATTTAAAAAAATATTTCGTACGAGGAAGAGATGCTTCTGTCCAAAGCAGCTTTATTGCTTTTAATTTTATCAAAGTAGCTGTTTTGCTCAACACTCAAGTAACCAGAGCATCTGTTTGTGTGGTTTTGTTTCTATGGGTGTGTTTCTATCGAGTGTTGTGGAATTGCGGTTGTGATATTGGTTGTGGATCTTGGAGTGGTGGACGATCGAATGAGTTTCTCGGGAGTACGGTGTTATTCCCTGAGTGCTGTTGCGTTTCCTGGTAGTGTTCTTAGTCGCCTGCCATTCACGAGTGCCTGTTGCGCTGGTTTATTTTCGGCTGGAGCAGGCTGGCTTATTGGGCGTGACGGAGCCGGTGGTCGTAATCCGGCCCGGCCGCACAGTGGGGCGGTTCACTCCACTACAGGGACATAAATATCATCTGCCAACTAATGATTTAATTTGTAATACTCGATGTATTTTGACTGCACGGGCGGGATGTAAACCCTAAGCCTTGCGTCTTTGTTCTCAAGCTCGTAAACTTTTAGAAAAAAAATTTGTAAATGTGAAAAGTCATCTGCATATTCAACTATAAATATACCTACTGAAATGAAAGTCAATTACCGATTGCATTTAAAAAGCTTGAATTACAATCCCATAAAATAATTAGCAATTATTTTCATCGCTTATAATTGAAAATATTGTACCATTGTTCATTTGCGTTTAAATATTTTTTATAAAATACAACATGACATGACAACCGAATGGTAACCTTTAAGAAAGCACAAAGGATGCTAATCGCTAATTCCAAATCGCTTGCCAGCTGTGTCAAGTTGTGGTGAAATATCGCTTTTTACTTGAAATAAAGTATTTTTCCGAAACGCAATTAAGTCCCTCCAGATTAGCGAATCGGCCCTCCGTGCTGCGTCCGAGGCACAGCTTGAGATTTCTCGCCGTCTGTTGGGGTTTTTTTTTTTTTTGTTTGTACGTTTTGCAGCGTCGTGTGACAGGCGTGAGGTTGGTAAATATTTGGGGTCCTTTTGATCGCCGCCACGCCAAAGGAAGCCGAGCAACTAAGGATTATGAAATATGGCACAGGATTCCAGCTAATTTGACCTTGTCCTTTTCTCTCCGAAAGAGCTGCGAAGCTCGTGGCGCGACCCGAAAAACGAAAATTTATACTTTGAAAACGCAAATAAAAACTAGTTGCTAAGTAAATAACCGAGACTATGTGAAAAGTTTAAAATAAAAGCGTATGTCTTATTTTTTGGATTGGACGTCAATCCCATTAATTTATTACCCATTACGGGTTTATTATATTATTACTAATATGATTAGGCACATTAGTTCACACATAGAAGACGATTTAATGAAACTCTCAGAAAAATATCATCGTGATTTGTGTGGGATTTGAACTTACATCCCCTGGCTTACATGGCCGGTGTACTAACCCTTGTACTGTAAACGGAAGTGATTCGTTAGTACAAGGGTTAGTACACCGGCCATGTAAGCCAGGGGATGTGGGTTCAAATCATGATGATATTTTTCTGAGAGTTTCTTTAAATCGTCTTCTTTGTGTGAATTAATGTGCCTAATCATATTAGTAATAATAAAATAATAGCAGTGTAAAGAAAATATTTTTTTAATAAATAATAGTTTTATGATGAGGTAGCTGCGATTGACAACTCAAAATGTAACAGTGACTGTCGTTTATTTTTTTTAAACTATGATTTTTTTTCTTCTAAATCAGGGGTGTCAAACTCAATTTTGCAGAGGGCCATATATTAAATTTAGAATGTGTAGGCGGGCCAGATTATATAGATATATAGTATATAATATACGGTTGTTAAAAATTATATCAAAGTTATAAAATAGGGTAATTATTTTGAGCTCGAGGATCCAGATACCTGACTTCTCTAGTTTTTAACAAGCTCATTGATGTCAGGTATCATATTCGTTGTAATTATTGTAAGAATTGATTGGAGATGCTCATTCGTAAGTCCTGTGCAATGTTTGTTCTTATTTATTTTCACGACGGAAAACATCTGCCCACATAAATAGGTACTACCAAACATGCACAGAATGCGTGCTGCGTGCTTTTTTTAATTCCGGGTAGTTATCCAAACTCTTGAAATATTGTGTATAAAATGTAAGAGCGTTAACCTCTTTAAATTTTTCTTTCAAAATACTGTCCGATCGAAGATCTATCAACTCCATTTGCAAATGAACTGGTGCCTGTGAAGCTTCAAAATTGATTGGATTGAAAAAAAAAAGTATAAATTAATAGGTACCTAACTAACACTCTATCGCTTGTCTATCTTCTATATATATATATATATAAAACACAGAAGATGTTTGTGTGTCCGTCATAGGCTTTGAAACCATCCAACCGATGTGCCCCAAACTGGTTTCATTTGAAAGGCAATAATACGAAGAATCTTTTAAAACAATGCATTAATTACATGCGGTATATTAATTGAGTCGATTTTTGACATTTTCCATACAAAATTTTTCAACATCTGTAAAGTCGAAATTGTTAAGATCGCGCATAATGCGGACTTTCAAAACAAAATCACTGATCTGTCATTCAAAACAGAGAGTTTTATCATTTGAGGTTATCAAAAAAAAAAATATATATATATATATCAAAAAATGGCACCGAAAAGAGCTGTAATAGAAATACAGTAGATGCGAAACGAAAAAGCAGCCGAAACTGCCGGACAACATAAAGTGCGTTTGGAGTCAAAAAGGTTGAGAGAGTAGAAACACCACAAAAACATGAAGCACGTCTAGAACAAGTTTGAACCAGAGCTACTACAGCAAGAGCTGCTGAAACTCGTCAACAGCGTAGTAGCACACGCCGGGTATCCGCTAGTTACTTATAAATGTAGTGTGCGCATTCTAAAACTTCCGTAGAGGAATCGGGTGAAGTATAAAAGCTCTAAAAACACATGATTCTTCTTTCTGTGACACATTGCATTTCTGTGACAGGTGCGGCTGTATCTTTGACACCCCTGTTCCAAATAATCGAAGCAATGACGATCGAGTAACCCAAAAGTAACAGTAGCAGAGAACTCTTTTTTGAGTGTTTGTTGGTGGGGAATAGTTGGACCTGAGGACAGTTCCAGAGGTTGTTGTGACCTGACTCTCACCTGGATGACGCGCATGGGGAGGTCCGTCTGCGCGGCCAGCTGCTCGCGCTGCGGGCGGGCGGGCTTGGGCGCGAGGGCGTAGGCGGCGCGGAGCACGTCCAGCTGGGGCGCCTTGATCACCGTGTGGGGGCGGCGCCGCTTGGGGCCCATTGGTAACAAACAGGTCATAATGGGGCCACGGAAAGCGGCTTGCAACAGCTCATTTCGTGTGACAAGTGTGAAAATCTCCGAATAGCAGGGACGCTCCCGCGAATTTTAAATTGGAACCAGTTGCGAACGCGGACTTGGATTTTTTTTATTTTTTGCTGATTTACGAATTATGCTCAGACTGCGTTACGCGGAATCGATTTACAATCTCCCGTTATGTTAAGCTGTCGCTCTATCCACGAAACTATCAACCTCCTCACATTTAAGAAGCTATCGAGCTTATAGTACATGCTAATTTAACGTATAAAATAATCGGACGTACTGACGTAGTTCATCATAAGTGGCAGCCCGTCGTACTGTTGACAATGCTGGTGACAGTGACAGGCCCTGCGACACGCGCGGAGCGGCTGGAGTGAGGAGCGCAACTAACCTGGATGACGCGCATGGGGAGTCCCGTCTCCTTGGCGAGCTGCTCGCGGATGTGGCGCGTGGGCTTGGGCGTCTGCGAGAAGGCCGTCTTGAGGATCTCGAGCTGCTTGGCCTTGATGGTGGTGCGGGGCCCCCGTCGCTTGGAGCCCCCGTTGCCGTCGTCTGGGGACTTGTTCTCCGCCTGGGAGTCGCGCGTCTCGGGGTCCCCGTCGAGTGAGCCCTGCGAAAACAGCAAAAAAATATTTTTTACATTTCCTTCTGAATTGTTTTTCTTCGATAATTTTAAATAATTTGAATCTACGGTAATACCTTATGCCAAAACTTTAATTTTATCTATGATAGAACATGTGGTTGAAGATGTTCTTACCTGGTCTTCAGAGTCGTCTTGCCCAGTTTTGGAGTCTGTACTGAGGGCTAAGTCTGCAGGGTGGAGGGGCAGGGCACCGGGACTGAGCGCCGAGGGTCCTTTGGGGCCGCCTGCCTCCTCGTCGTCCTCGTCTTCCTCATCGGAACCGACCACAGAGTCTGCTGTAACGAGAGAAAGAAAACGTTGTAGAAAATCAGTATCTAATTTAAATAAATAAAATACCTATTGGTTAGATTGACCAAATCTTAAAAATGGCATTTCAATCACGTTTCCGGAACCAGCACAAAACGTATTATATTGGTTTTTAAAATTATTTTATTAATAATAATGATATTTTATTATAAATATTTATTACGACCGGATGTCAAATCACTCTAAAATTTTGTTCGGCATCGTGTGGTAGATTAAAGTACACTTTCCTCAGCACTGTTACTCATTTTTAAGCTCGGGTATTTATTGATTCAACCCCCGGTTTGTGTTTGCATCTTAAAATATTTTCTTACTACAACTACAAACAGAAATTAAATGCAGTATTTTTTGTCGACAAGCAAGCTTCACGAAAAACGTTTGTAACTCGTTTAAATTTTTCCCGTTGAAATAAAATCGAATTTCTAAGAAACAAAACAAATTGACTCAGCGGGGAACGATCAGCGCACCCACTTGCCCGTGCGCTTAATATTTAGGGGATGCACTTCAAGGGGATGAAAGCACGAGTACGGGCGGCCCGGCTGTCAGCCACAGTGCTTCAATTATATTCCCATTTTACAAACAATAACATCGCAATACGCCCAGGGGAGCCGGGGTCGCGGGCGGCAAACTACCCGATCAATAATAATAATAAAAACGAGATTGCAGTACAATAGAAGTTCAAATGCAATGGCAAAAAAATTGAGATGGTTGCTGAAAATATTTTGATTGAGGGTGCATCTACGTTGCATGCAGTCGTGCATTTCTAAGAAGACGTCATTCGGCCGGCATCGCGCGCTACCAGGCGGGGCTGATCCGGTCCGCGGCGAATCGAGCCTTAAATCACGGCGGCGTCACTTCCGCTCCGCCCGCAAGCCGGGCTTCCCCGGGAGCGGCAGGAAGCGGCCAGGTGAGCCGCTGATTGGCCGAGAGGGCCCACGTGGCGGCCGCGCGCGCCAATGGCCGCGGGAGGCGCCGAGGTGCGCCGTAGAATAACATAGACCAGAAGACGGGACGACCTGACGGATGACTCCTCTTTTTTTAACTTCCACTACTCCGTGGCCGTCTTTTGTGACTTATTTTAAAATTTCGTTGCTTAAAAACTACCACAGACTGCTGAAATCGTGACGCTCCGCTGCCGCTGCGTGTGGTCTAAATTTTTTTAAAATTCACTTTATTTAACATTTAATTATTTATCGCATTTTTTTTTTATTATAAACTGTCGATTCGCATGTCTTCGCATGCCCTCGGGTGCAGTGTCGAGTGTTTGTTAAACACACTCGAGTCCCGCCCTCGCAGTGTCGGGGGCGGGCCCCTCTGCCCCGCCGCCGGTCACCAAAGGGTTAATCCCGACACACGGGCCGATTGAAATTATTGTTTGTTTTCAACGGGAATATCTATTGTCAACGTAAACACTCGGAATTAACAATCAGGTGTGCAAACTTCCTGGATTTCGAATTTTAATACTCAATATTTAGGTACTTGTGATTTGAGTTAAACATATTCTGTTTGTATCAAATACATCCAAATCAGCATTGACCACAATGTAGTGGAGACGGTTTAAATGTTTAAATGCTCAGGCAGCTGGCTAAATGGGAAACTGAAATCCCGACCAAGAAATTAAAGTGAGAATTGAGACAGCAAGAAAAGTATTCACTTATGTTCTCCTTTTTGGAACGATGCGATAAACATTGACATCTGAAATGTGGCGTTATGGAAGAATGCTTAAAATACCATGAGTTGACTGCGTCACAAATGAGAGAGTAAAATGTAGTGTTTAAATTTTAAAAAATAACAAATATACCCCAATGAAGCTGGTTGTCTCGAAAAAAATCCAAAATCTTCTTTGAAGAGTTTGGATCAACAGATTTAATCAGCGAATTAACATTAGACCAATACATCACGTAAATTATTTATTGTATAATACGAGTATAAACTATATCAAACATCACTTTGTCGCAAACCCTGCCGCTTATTTAAATCAAACACAAGCTCATGCATTCGTCTTAAATTGGAAAAGCAATAAAATACGTGCATATTTTTTTTAAGTATATGCACATGTTTTTTTTTTATTGCAAACGGCAGTGATTGCGCAACTCGTTGAGGACGGACTCTCGAAGTAACGATTGTGCATTTGAATCCACTTTATGGCGTGCTTTTTACTATTTATTGTACAGTTGGTAACTACTTGCTATATATTATTATTATTATTATTAAAAACCTATTCCATCCAAGGTGATCCCACAGTGACTCTCAAATATGACGCTTTTATCATTGTCGAAATGAAACTGCACGTTTTATGTTGTACATAAAATTTTGTATGCAGTGAATTATATGTTACTTATATTTTCATTATCTTAAAATATTTGTAACCTTTTATGCGGGATCAAACTTAAATCAATCAACAATATTTAATTCATATAAACATAGTGTTTTCAATTATATTAATATACGTTTAAAAACCTCGCGTATTAAGTCACAATAACCCTATGAGGGTTCATGATGAAAATCGAATAAAAAATTAGATTATCAGCATTTAACGCAGTCATTTCGGAAGACGGTTGATATATTAGTATAAAAGCAAAATAATAAATAAAATTGTTTCGTTAGAAGGTTTGGAACCGCTGTGGGAGCGTAAACGACAATAGAGGCTGGCACTCGCTATTGTGCAGTTGGAATCGATTATCGACGGACGTACAGACGCGGCGATAAACTTCCAGGAGTTTATACTCCACTAACCATTAAAGTTTTACGGACTTTATGAATACGACGTACCGACGTTTTATAGACACGAATGCAGAGCGTCCAAGCAGCGAATCTCAGCAGCAGGCAGAAGGGCAGCCGAGCGGGGGCTTGTGGGCGGTTGCGGCGAGATAGCTGCCTCGTATATCTAAATATACGATGCGACTATACAGCCTCATTGGCAACGTTAACTATCGTTGTTCATTTAAAACTCTCGAAAAGTTATTATTTAAAGAAAAAAATGTGTTAATTTATACCATTTTTATTAACATTTTAATTTCAAAAGTAATTACTTCAAATTTATTGCAATTCAACTATTTTTATATGTGTTATTTAAGTTTTATTTTTATTTTGACATGTTTCATAGATTTCAGTATTTTTTTTCTAAATCCTTGATGCTGGAAACAAAAATTGCTTATTCATGTTAATATATACAAAAGCATTACTTCTTAAATAATACCGTAAGAGAAAAGTCATGCGAGTAAGCATGTAAATATACATTTTCTAATGATAAAATTTGTGTTAAAACGTTACGACAAGCAAACGGTATTCATATTCCCGACTTATCGAAACAGCACAACGTATCGTTGGTTGGTTATTAAAGCTGTATTTATAACCGTAAAGTTTTAATTCGTGTATTTTCAGTTAAGTTATAATTGAATGATTAAGATCCCAGATTTATTAATAAGAAATTGACGGACGGTCTGATGGGAGAGACTCTCCCAGCCGGGTCGAAGGTGAGTCGAAAAAAATAATGACTTCATTAAGACTCCGGCGAGAAACTAATTAATACGGAATAAGCAGAATCTGGCGGTGAAAACTGCGTATAAAATATATAAGTATGCCGACATGGCCTTTTGAAATAATTTCAAATAAACTTTCAACACAATGTACTTGGTGGAGTTATACATTTGTATATAAACACACAAAGCTCATAATATTTACACAATATGAAACCATGGTACAAACATGCATGTATTTATTATAGTTTCAATGTTGATGGATAATATTGAGATACAACTTCTCAAATTCTCAAAAACAAACTGAAAAATTTATTTTCGTGATATTCTGTTCCAAAATGTTTCTCGGACAAACGCCTATCACAAAACAATTCAGGAATAATAAAAAAAAAAAAAAACATAGGAATTCAAGTACAGAGCGTCTACCGAAAAGATTTATTCCATTTTCTAGAATCGTAGCTACCGTTTTTTTTTTATTGCCAGTCGAAAAAAATCGATCCGGGATTTTCGGGCCCTCGGCGCCCGGGCCGGGAATCGAACCGAATCTCCAGGCCGCGAAACGAATCGATTCTCTCCGCCAGACTCCCTACTGACTTACATTCCCTCCCCGGTCCGCCGTATATACATTTTTTCGGTTTTCAGGCAACATTTTATTTTCTGGCAACACCTTTGTTGGCGGCGGCCTGCTGCGCATCATTGTGCTTTTGTAGAGCGGAAAATAAAAAAAAAGTCGAAATGAAAATCGTCCTCCCTGCAACGAATTAAAGCTAAATACCGTCCCAAGATTATTAGGGCCATATGAAGTGCTTCATAGTAATATATATATATATATATTGAACATGATACTATTATTTATTTATTTGATAAACCGTTGTGCTTAAACAATATGTTTATACGTAGGCATTGCATTATACTTAAATACAGCTTTAAGTTGTAGGTTGTAAACGTAAACGATGGGCGAATAGCGTGAATCAGGTGGCGAAGACTTCACGTTTATTTCGAGCATTAATTGCTGTAACCCTCGCAGGCGTTAATTGCGAATTCATTAAGTATCACATAATCGTAAGACGAATAGCACACCGACATGAATTATGTCATATTAATCATGTGCGTCGAAACCGTCGCCCCGCAATTAATCGGCCCAAAAACCGGGTGTCGCAATTATCCAGCCAATTAGTCACAATTCCCACAAAATGGCGAGCGACATGTGCGGGACCGCGATGGTGCACATCTGCGCCGAGCAGCCAGCACACGCTGCGACCGGACCGCCAGCAAAAGTATCAGACCAAAATCACTATAACGCATTATCAGGCTAATGTGCCAATAGCGTCTTCTTTTGCGTTGTTTTAAAAAAAAAAAAAAAAAACCGTTCGGTTGTCGGTTGTGCCGCAGCGTGTGTAGCCGGCTTGCGTGTTCTGTCACAACACGCCGGCGTGATGGAGGTCGCCACTCCGTCACCTGGCAATGATTACTTTTAAGGTTGATAATTTTGTAGTCGGTTCTTCCTTCCGTCAAAATACAGCTTTTCATCGCATAATTGGTTACAACCGGCATTTATTGTGATAAATGGCGTTTAAATATTGTCAAACTAGTAATTTTAACAATTTTGTTGAATGCACGCTGATTTTTTTTAAATTTTCCAACTTTATTGAACCACGATTTCCTTGTAATCCTAGTAAAGTCGTTTGCTTACATTTTAATTATCCATATATAAATCAATTAACCAGTGCAAGGATTCGGTAAGCTTCAATGGGTTAATCAAATATTTTTAAACTCATTTTTTGCACGTATACGTATATCAAGTTGTTTAGCTATCGGTAATAGATTAATGAACCTGGAATGATTGTTTAGGGATGTGCTCTGGAAGGACCTAGTCGTATCGTAGAGTATTAGATCTAAACGCCAGAGTTTTGTAAGGAAAGGATTATATAATAATGCTATTGAAAATATTCTCACACAGAAAACCATGAACACTGGCTCAGCATGAATTTATGGTCGCCAACCCGGAGAGGAGAGGCACCCGATGAAGATGAACCAATGCACGAATACGATACACACTCAATTGAGCTACTTTTTGACCATTCGAATGCAAGTGCACGGGCACGGTACGTCCTATGACTCGGCCCAGCAACGCTACGCCACATTTAGACCGTCCACATGCATGGATCCACATTATGGAGTGCCCCCATTACCGGGGGCGCCGTGATGGATGAATAGCGGTCCGGCCGGTCTGCGCGGCCCCCTGCTCGCGGTGACCGACGCCACTGCTGATGATCACACCGTCATTTTAATTTCTTCTCCCGTCCAGTGGCGTCTTTCAATTTGTACTCATTATTTATTTTTAATATTTAAAATTAAATGCAAATATCTTAGTAGCTTGCACAATCGCTCTATCTCCCTATCAAGCCATAATTTTAAATATACCCTGTGATTACAAGTTTTTTTTTAAATAATTTTTTTTTTAAATTTTTTTTAATAATTAAGCTTTTTGAAGTTGTGTATCAATTTAATTTTACTTCTCTAGTCTCTTTGGTAGACTGTATGCTATATGCCCATTTTTATACTTTTGATATTTCACGTATTTTTTTTATAAACATTCACTAATATTGACAGAATTCGCAAAATTATTCCAAAGGATATTAAAAGCCTGCATAACTTGAATTATCAAAAAAATATTATCAATGATGCGTATTCAAGTAAATAATTAAAAGTATCGTTTGTAAAAGTGTATTATTTTGGTTCGACGCCACTGGCGACGACATCTCGCGCCTCTGTAGGGAGATTGCATCTATTGTATTGAAGTTTTTATAGCACAATAATAAAAATGAAGAAGGATTGAACACATGCAGAGACACGGCGATAACAGGATCCTTTATCACCACAAAGTAGGCTTTCATCACCAGAAAATAGCTCAGCATGACTCGAAGTCTAACCTTAGAGCTAAAATTCTAACAATTTATAAACATAGTACTTATGAACATAGTAATACTATGTATAGTATATATTATATATTACATCTATTTCTAGATTCTATATTCTATACATACCATAATATAATAATTTATAAGCATAATACGGAGATATTGTAGTACGTTTCAAATCATAAAAATATTTAATAAAAAAGTAAAAACCTTATAAAAGGCACAAGTCTTTAAGCTCATTTATTTTTAAATAGCAGAAAGCTACAAAGTAGTTGTAGGCAAGCAGCGGTCAGAAGCAATTGCGGCTGTATCCGATTCAATACGTTTTCGTCATTTTCCTCGTTGTTTTCATGGCAATAACATAAAATCCGCACCAGAGAGGAAAACAAAATATTTCTCAATCCGGATTCAAACTCAGGTGCTCGCGGTCGAAATTCTGACCAACAATCCTATCGTCTCGTCATTATCACCCTCTACGAATTTCCACGGCACTTTTTCAATCACATCACGGTGAAAAAAAAAAAAAAAAAAAAAAAAAAAAAATTAAAAATACGATTCGGCTGACTTCCAAAGGCGGGATGATGAGCCGATGAGGAGGCAAGATGGCGGGTGTCCACCATTGTGCGCCGTCATGGCCGCCGGGTGACTTGCACTTCTGTCCGCCCTGCCCCCCCTGCAGTCTCAGGCCCCGCTTTTTTGGGCCCCAACCTGTCCGGGCGTTTTTTCGCCGCTCCGTTGTCTGTTTTGTTGATTCGCTTTTTCTTTTGATTCTGTTTTCTTTTGTTGCGTTTTTTTTTTTTTGTTTTTTTTGTTTTGTATTTCAAATGTTGTTGTTTATATAGATGTGTGTTGATACGATGAACAGGAGCTTTCAGCCTGCCGTAAATATATTTAATTTGATTTTTGATTGGATAGCCCATCACTGAAATCTTCTCACGTAATATTACAAATGCTTTTGAGAACATTATTATGAGATTTTGCTTTTTGCAAAATCAATATGAGATCATATTTGTCATACGACCTGTGATGTCATATTCCTGAAAACTCTTTCTGCATCATACAAAAGAGACCACAAGCAATCTTATCTAATGTTAGAGTATTATATTTAACAAATATTACCTTTAAATATCACAAACGAATGATGGTTTAATAAAATCCAGGGTTGATCCAGATTTAATTCGCATTACCTTACCATTCGGATTTATACCTCTGTGAACGATTTGAGGATAAATACAAACTTCTAAAATCTGTTAAAAATACCAACGTGGTAAAATTGTTTATAAATTCGCACCGGACTAAAGATCTAGATCTGACTAATGTTACCTATAAGCGTTGCGACATAACTGACCGATATATAATATGCCAATAGGGTCTCAACGCAAATTATAATACTATTGGTCAATTACTGTTGAGCCACAGCGCGTGTAGCCAGCTTCAAAGAATGTTATTAGTAAGCTGCGAGAGCTATAAAACTTTGGAAGGTCTTGGCGTCAGATGGAAGATGCTGTCAATGAAAGCTCTCAAAAGCAGGTAGCTTTGACAGTGATTGAAAATTGGAATCTATTATTGTATTGTAATAAATATAAATTTAATTTAAAAATAAATGACTCGGTGGTTCGATGGAGACCCCTGGAGCAGCACCCACTCTGCAGCAACAAAAAACCAGACGAATCGAGAGGTGTTGTCGTGTGCAATGGCTGCGAGCCGCCGCGCGACGGCGGGCAACACTGGTAGTAGGAGGGATCCTACGGCCTGGCGGGGCGACGACAAAGGCGGCGTGAATACAGCCGGACAAAGCCCACGGCTAATGGTGCAGCAGATTGGAGCGGCCAGGGGGCCCGAAGAGGGAGACGGCTGCCCTCACCTGCGCGCCGTCCCTCTCTTAATGAAAACATCATTAAAAAAACTTAATGCAGTTTTTGTGTACGCTCCGATGCCTACTTTATGATAATTAATAATAATATATTTACACCTACTCGCTTGGATATCCCTTTTGTAATGATAAAAGTACCTTTGTATTTTGTCTTCACTTTGAGTTTTATTAAAATTTTTGCATCACTAGTTTCGACCCAATACACTGGGTCATCATCAGATGCACAACTAAACTAAATAATATCCGTTTTATTGAAAATATATAACAATAATTTATTGAAAAAGAATTTTGATTAATGAAACTACATATCAAGGTTTAAAACTTACCCCACGCCACTGCCTTTTAAATACGTTGAAAATCGTGGAAAATCAGTTTCAAATGTGTTGCTGTACCTTAATTGTTTCACTCAAAACTTTAAAACCATCAACAGCCGTATTTTATGTTTACTTATACCACGATACGAATCTGTATATACCATGTATATTTATAAATATACGCTACACTTTTTTTTTTACACTCCACATTTTTTTTTACTCAGTACGGAGATTATGTTAAATCTAAAGTATAACATCAATCGACGGTTCCCGGGCTCTGTTGTGACCGGGCGGAGTCAGAACCCAGAACCCGCGCGTCATCAGGTTCTCAATAAGGATGAGTCGACGGTATCGTGAGAGCGCGGCTCCACCGCTGGATGCTGGGTTTTTGTAGCCCCGGGGCTCTAAACCGCGGCCCGCGTCAAAACTTTGATATGCATTCATCGATGCAGTAATAAATTATCGAAAGTCAATACAATGTAAAAGTACGTGTACCCGTATTGCTACCATAGAATTCATGGTTAAATCTAATGACTGCTACTTTCGTATAGCTACTTTTGACTGTTGGAATGAACTATAAGCTGCTATTAAATTTTACAAAACGGAACATGAAACAAGGCACCAATATATATACTTTCGTATTCCATAGCAACTACTTTTCTAGAACTTACTGTTGTTACGTGTCTTAAAACTATGCATAGAATATATGAATAAACTTTTATTGAA
Organism: Atopsyche davidsoni; assembly: GCA_022113835.1. Taxonomy (NCBI): domain Eukaryota; kingdom Metazoa; phylum Arthropoda; class Insecta; order Trichoptera; family Hydrobiosidae; genus Atopsyche; species Atopsyche davidsoni. Next base: position 3,122,791 of record JAILWY010000011.1, on the reverse strand, counting down.
TCTTACAGATTAAACTAAAACTTTGCTTAGTTGTACATTTTATAACGACTACTTTCATAACATTACTTTTAACTCTTGGTTGAATCATTTTCAGGTAAGTCAGTTAAGTGTTTCAACAATATTTAAAATATATATATATATTTATTAAATACTATTGTTATAAGCATACTTAACAATGCATTAACCACAAAAGTAGCCTTGCAAAACTAGCTTTTTAATCGTATGTAAGCTAAGCAAGCATATATATAGTATAAAGCTAGTTTTGCAACACTGCTCAGTTGTTGCTCAACAGCCAGTTTACATGATAAAGAGAATACAAAATAAAGCAATTTTTTTTAAATTTTGGCTTATATTTAATATCACCATAGCTGTGTAGGTTGAATCCACCTGTAATCAATACAAAAACCGTAGAGAAGGTGCTTCATATGCATACACCAGCCTCGCCCCGCCGGTGTATCCCCCGCGCACCCGAGACACAGCTCGGTAATTAATATTAATTACCTGAGCATATCTTACACGGGGCCCTAGCTTAAGGCCAGATTATTTAAAAAATATATTTCCTATGATTTATGTTGTTTCTGCCAGTGTTTTTTTTTATTTTTATTTCGTACAACAGGTTTTGAAAAGATATATATATTCATTTCCACTCGGCCTAATGCCTTGTCTAACGATCATACGTTACAAAGATGGCTTTAAAGTTTTTATGGACTGTAAACATTTTCAATAGTGCATTTATTTAATGGGGGAAATACGAATTTCAATCTAGCATTAATACCATCTTAACAAGAGTTAGGCGATGCCTATATCGGACGAAAGAGCTCCGATTGAAAGATACACCAAATAAAATACGGGTTTCAAATCAGAAAAACTTAAAAAAGATTTAAACTGTTTTTTTTTACTGAGTAAACATAAAAAAATTGTACACAGTACAATTATCCCAGACTGCTTCGAAATCAAGTGCTTATCATTCAGTATCACTCCCCCCTTTTAATGTTAATATTAATTTTTTAACTTTTGATACGAGAATACGTCGACCAGCATTGCCTTTAAACTGTCAACAATAAGAGCTGCTTGTTTCATCGACAGCTTCTTGGAAGTTTTATAAAAACGAAAATCAGTTCGGAAGTCGCGTATTAATTTTACTGCGCTGCTGCTGCTCACTTATGCCTCACTTCATCGCACAAAAACTACAAGTTTAAAAATGAGTTTAAGAGTAGATAACGCTGGAAGCAGCGGGCAGTTATGCTTCACGATGCAGTTAATTTTATGGCTGCAAGAAGCCGTAATTTCCTTACAGAATTTAAATATTATCTTTGACCTTTTGGAGCTGAGGCGCTGCCCATGGTGGATGCCGTGTTTACTTTATAGTAATAATTATATGGAATTTAATGGCCACCTTGCGGGTCGTCTTTTATGTTATCTGAACGTCATAGTTATTTTTAGTAAAATAAAAGGATAACTTGCTGTCATACAAACGCATATACTATAATATATATATGGGGCATTGGTCTTTATACATTTGTAGAATTAAAAAAAAGTAACCATACTAGGATAAATCACTTTATTGTTCTTTAACAGAATATGTAACAAAAAGTCATTGCTTGAATCTAAAATACCTTGTTAGTAACTTGACTTGTAAAAGACCCGAGTCTAAAATTAAAAAATATACACTTATATCGAAATATATATCTCACTTACTATACTTAAAATTCAAGAGAGTAAAATTAATACCGTTTGATAAGTTGTAATGATGACTAGTTAATATTAAAATTGCATGAAGGAGTTATTAAAAAAATATATTCAGTTTTTTTTTTTGCGTGTTGCATTTTTAAAGTGGCCTTCATTGCTGGCTAATTAAAATGCAATTAAAAACAACATTTAAAACGATTAAAAGGACGTGATGGATTAATAGAAATTAAGAAAATACTTTACTCTACATTGATAGCATTAAAAGTTATTAAAAAATACAATAAAAATTGTTGATAACTACTTATATAAGACAGTTATCAACAATTATTCCAACAATTGCAACTGCCTCTACAAAACACCAAAGTTTTACTCGAAATTTTCTATAAAATTTCAACTTTCAAAGAATTATTTCAATACTTTTATGCATAATTGAGTGAATTGATACGTTCTGATACGAGTCGAGCAGTCGGCGGATCTCTTTTTAGATGATTTTCCCAGAGCTGGGGATAGAAGAAACCGGTCACGGATTTAATTAGGAAATCTGACCGTGATAATTGCACACAATGCCCGCACCTGAAGTCTAGACTAGACTGGAATCGAAAAAATCGCCGCTGAAATTACAACACGCAACGTGTTTTAAACCAAAAATAAATTTACATTGATTTTAATTTGATATTCAAGATCTTGTATAAATGTAACACTTTGATAAGCGACCAGTTTTACCAACGCGCTAGATTCCGCATCCACGTTGAATTTCTGCTTTCGATGAATATTTTTCCTTGTATTTTTTTGTAGGGTTAGGCAGGGAAGTATGGATGATTTGAAATAATAGTTACACACTCATTTTTTGACGAAAATTAAAATGTATTTTTTCAATGTGTAACTTGGATGTTGTCATTAAAAAAAATCCTGATAAGCAGATACTCCGAGTCTTTATCCACCGAGGTTATTCTCATCTCGCGTGGTGCTCTGCTCAAATCATCCATACCTCCCTGCCTAACCCTGTACTATGGAAAAGCTGGCATAAAAACATTCCCTTCCCAATTCCGTTCGCTTCCCAGGCGACCCCGTCCTCGGCTGCGATTCGATGTAAACGTTTACATATATTTTGATCTCACAATTACCGTACCGTCCCACGGTCTGATATTCAATTTATTTATTGAGACGTACGTAGGAATACCAATTAAAAATGCATAAATTAGTGCCAACATGGCGATCGGCCGCGTCCGGGCAGGGGAGATTGACGGATGGAAAATTATTATGTTGTTGTTTTAAAAAATGACGTAAATACATATGGAAAACACGACTTCGTTTGCCGTTTGTGTGTAAAAGTAATTACGACTCTGAGGAATGGCACAGTGAGTCCACTGCGGCATGCGCTCATTTGTTAAGCCCGGACTAAATAGCCGCGGTCTAATGGCGTCATGGCCATTTTTAAAACTATGAAACCGTACAGTGCTGATTTTGCAAATTGCTTTTTACGACTCGGTTGGAAATGTTATGCGCTTTTCAAAAGCAGCCGTGTATAATTTGATTTCAACATATGTTTAATAATAATGATTTATCAAACATCACTAGTTTCCATTGTCGCCTTTGAACCGGAGCAAAATATTTGTAATTAAAATGTATGAGAACTTAATTAATTGCAGCGACATTGCGACGTTTTAATGTTTATTTAAATATATGCTATAAATTTCTATTTTTTTTTAGATATTTTGGGACATGCGCTGCTTTATCGCTTGTATGCATTGCACCTCTTCATAGTTCAAACTGAGATAATATATAGCGTCTGTATACATTTTAACTAAAGAATCAACGCAAAAGTTATTCATTGTTGTGTGTGTAGGCAGCTTATCAGAAGCACGACAATCTCGGCGGGTTGAGCCGGCTACACGCGCTACGACACAACCGACAAGCGAATAGATTTTTTTCTATGTAAACAACGCAAAGAGGACGCACAGTTAATATTCGGTTGTTAGTGGCGTCGCGGCGCGTGTAGGCAGCTTTACGGCCGGGAGGTTTACGGCCGTAATTCCTTGGCAATCGAGAATCGCTGGTTTTTGCTGGCTGGCGATGCCGCGCTGGAGCCGAGGTGGTGCTGGAGGTACCGCCTCGTGAAGGTCGATCGCCAGCCGAACGGGGTATGACCTACCAGCGCTTCCCAAACTTTATCCCAATAGTATTTTTATTTTATTTAAATTTACATATTTATATTTAAAAAAAAAATACTTGAGTGATTTATTCAAAGTATTTTATTCAAAAATATAAAAATGAAATTCCACCAAGTACTCTCTGTCAAAAATATTAAATTTATAAATTTACATACTCCGTTTTAGAACAGTAAAGTACTTAAATGCATATTAAATAAAATACTTTTGTGACTTTTTCACTTGTATAATTTTATTGGTTCACGTTGGCATTATCAAATTGAGTTTTATATACTCAATACTCAGTTTGATAATGCCAACGTAAAAGGTCGGCAAAACCGGTCACCAATAAAATTTGAAATGTAGTAAAATCACAAAAGTGTTTTTATTATGTATTAAAATGAAATTCCACCAATTGCTCTCCGTCAAAAATATTGAATAATAAATATTACATCATTTTTTTATTTAAATCAATATATTGCATTTGGGTTGAGTTTGCTTAATAAATGATTTACTTAATTTTCAATAATTATTAATTGTATTTTATTACAACCGTTATTTTATCTTTTTAGTTTTAAGCAAAAGTAAAAGAATATTTATAACTCATTAGTTCTGATAATGTTTATTAATTATAGATGCTTACAAGTATACGTTAATTCTACTTTAAAGAAATGAAAAACTACTAAAATATATAAAATATCAACTATATTTCATGGTTCTTAAATCCAATAAAGCATTTTTTAACCTAAATATCAGTAAACAATAATTATAATCAGAATAAACGGTAATGCAGTCGTATTTTAAATGCAAAAATATTTTGTAATAAATTATACGTGGTTTAAAATTATTTTTTTTGCATTAAATATTATCACAATGCATTTTAAATATTTCCTAATAATTTTACACTCACATAAGCTTTTTTGTGAATAATAAATGTGCCGTGCTACTTTTTGCATGGCTGGTTCCCGAGCGCGAACCACAGTTTTGGATGCGGCCGAAACAAAAGAGCGGTGAACGGACTTGAGCTTCTTTTGTTATTTTTTATTTCTCGTTTTTTTGTTCATTGTTAAGATGGAGTACCTCGGGAGGTGCGTCTCCCAGAGCCGCGATGTGATTTATTTAAATTTCTCTTCGGAATCGTGTTTTATTTTACTCCACGCATGGCTTTTATAAATCTTTACAAATAAATATTAACAAAACTCCCTTCCGACTGACGAGTGGTCGATTTGACTATCTGGTCTGCTTGGGCAGAATTTTGAAAGCGTCTCAATTTGATTGGATAACAAACACACACACATACAAATATATAGACATATACGGTTTCATGAAACAAATTTAGATAATTTTTCTCAGCTGCATTTTTTATCTATATTTTATTGTGTTTTTATGACTTCTCCCAACGTGGAAGTATTTATGTTTAAAAAAAATATTAAAATGAATGTTCTGCACGGAGAGCTGCATTAATGAAACAATACGCCATTTCATAAATAGACAACGGCAGTATTGAGTAACAGAAAAAAGATTTACCTAACCTGTCCTAACCAAAAGTGGATTTTTTTTTATTTGCTTAAAATACGCTTTGAATAATGACTGTTAGTTTTGAGTTAATCGGTAGCTATATTTGTTTATAATAATGATAAAAAAAGATAACAGCATGAAATTTTTTTTTACTGTAACAAAAAAGGTTGTCACGTTTTCATGTTTCGTGTTATTCACAAATTGCTTATAAAATAAGCCTATCTATTATGAGAAGTTCAATTTTGAAATTAGTCACCTAAAAGTGATCCTGAAAATAACCCGAAACAAGTTTATTTAATTATATATATTTGTAAAACATATCATGGGAAAAGGCAGTATTTTCGTTTGATAACTCAAAAATTAAATTCTTTGCAGTGCGTTAACATGGTACAGTCACAAAAATCATAGTTTAATACTAACATCATAAATAGGTTGTTTTTTTTATAATCGTGAACTCGTTTAGCATAATTAATAAAAACCATAACAATTCAAGTTGTGCGTCCGTCTCCAAGCCGAAAACATTTTTCAAAAAAAACCCAAACAAAGCGTTTTTACAGCGCCGAGACCACGAAAAGTAAACTGTCCGCTGTTGTAAGTGTAATAAATAAAACAACAGCTGATCGATCTCGGTTTTTCCTCCGGCCACTTCATTCCGCGGGATCCGAACCAATGAGCGTAAAACTACTAGGCCGTCACCTTAGCCACTCGACTGTGACCTCACAGCCCGCCGGAACGACTCTCAATTATTTGGGAAGAATCGGAGAAACTGAAGGCTATTTCCTATTGAATAAATATATTTTACAGATTGATTTTCACCAAAAGACAAAGAATTTTTATGTCTTTGGTATGCATAAAAATTTCGAAGTTTTTTCTATTTTCTATGGTAGAAAAAGTTATTTTGTCGAGTACGCCTTAAATTTTACGCACGCCGCTATCTGACCTATGGGTTCACGCAAATTGACAGTACCGAGTAATTGATATGCGGTGCCGTTGAAAATAGTAAATGTGATATTTTGTTGCTCAGCCGCAGACTGTTATTTCTTGTTTATAATTATAAAGACATATGTTTAACTTTTATGGTGTTTGGCGCATCTCTTAGAATGCGTGCTAGCTGGCGGCCATGCGGCCATGGTCATTGTTTGCGTTGGCAAAGAGTTTGTAGATTTCTATTGGCGTTTTTGCCCTTGGCTGTGCTGCGAACTTTTATATGTTTTCTCAACAAGAGAGGCAGACATCCAAGCGCAGAGAAACGAGGAAACTATATATTTAATAATCTGAAACGGTACAACCGCCAACCGAATATTAATAATAAATCACAGTTTGGTTTTCAATTGTGTAGCAGCGTGTGTAGGCGACTCAATTACTAATGGATATCTCGGCTGGGGTTGTTTCAGTGCCTTTGATATCATCGTGCATTATTTATATGTAACGTTCAAATAATCATTTTATATATTATCTTCCATAACATTTAATTATATTTCCGCGGTATTTTTGCTCTATACGTTATTCACAAGACGTCCGATAAGGTCTCTGAGTATTCGATACGAACGTTTCTAGGTTGTATTTCACGATGTGTACCTTCCTGTGTTAAAATTTCCATGATTTAGTGGAAGCTGTTCCACGGTCTGGTGGCCTGCGCTACCGTGGGGCCTCTTCCTCTTCATGGAGGCTTGGTTTCCAAAACCCCACGAGCTGCCTCAATGGGCACCAAAAGAGATACGCCAGAGATTGTTGTAATTCTACAGAAAGTTTGGGCTTTTACAAGACGCTAAAATAACATCTTAACAGTGCTGATTTATAAATATATATATATATATATATATATATATATATATATATATATATATATATATATATATATATATATATATGTTATGTCGCAGCGTGTTTAGAGGGTTACACACACGGCTACACGCTTCTCTTTGTCTTTTGGGTATTTTTTTAAGCAACGCAAAAGAAAATTCTATCGGCTGGATACCATTGTGTCGCAGCGGGTGTAGTGGGCTTAAAATACGGCCCATTCAGATTCTGAGGTGACTCTTCACGCCTCCGATTGTAACACAAGGGGAAATAGCATTTTCGTTAATTTTCCGATGACGTCACGAGGCCGGCGCACCTCGAGTGATCGATTTGAAAATAATCCGCGACTCCCGGACAACAATGGGCCGTTGCGCTCGCAGCGTGGCCGCGCTAATTATTGCTTTCTGTAGATACGTCGAGCAGAAGCACCGCGGAGTCAGAGAGGTGGCCGCGTTAAACTTAATGAATGGCTGGTCTAACTGCCATTGTTCTTTGCGTACAGATTTATGGTGGGCCATAATAGCTCTCGTTTGTACGGACCTCCGCAAGAACACGGAGGCAAGACACGTGGGCTTTCTTAAGTTTGCTTAATGGCAGTGTAGGTAGAGGACGCCTTCCTGATGTATTGAAGTATGAAATAACTCGATTAATCGTTATGTTTGCACTACAAATAAATATAATTGAAACAATCGTATCGCCCATTTTACCTCCACGAAGGTCATTTAAGCCGTTATGTTGGATAACGCATCAGCATATCAATAATACGAGGGCGGTCCGATAAGTACGTAGCCTACAAAATAAAAACGAAAATTTTAGAAAAGTGGCGATTTATTTTTCAAAATAGTCTCCTTTTAGCTCGATACACTTGATCCAGCGATGCTCCAACTTCTATAACACATCTGAAAAATACGTTTTATCAAGGTCTGTGGCGGCGATGACCTCCTCATTCGACTTAAATTTCTGCCCGGCGAGTGACTTTTTCAAGTTTGGAAACAACAAAAAAATCGCACTGGGCCAAATCTGGAGAATACGGTGGATGGAAGAGCAGTTCGTAGTGCAATTCGACCGCTTTGGCCGTAGCGACGACGGAGGTGTGAGCCGGTGCGTTGTCATGGTGGAAAAGCCGTTTTTTCTGCAATTCGGCGTCGAATCGGCCTAATAATTCGACATAGTAGAGCCCTGTGACCGTTTTGCCTTTTTCCAGGTAGTCAATATAGATCACACCTTGTGAATTCCAGAAAACGGTGGCCATCACCTTTCCGGCCGATATGACAGTCTTCGCCTTCTTCGGAGCACGTTCGCCGAGTGAAGTCCACTGTTTCGACTGTTCCTTGGTCTCTGGTGTGTACCAGTAGATCCGTGTTTCGTCGACGCTTAAACATTGCGCTTAAACAGCAATACTAGCACCATCGGACGATAAGGCTAAGTACTTATCGGGCCGCCCTCGTAGCGTTCTGTGAGGGCACGTCATTAACTAAAACAGAGAGCCTCGTGTTAAGCCGCCTACACATGCAGCGACACAACTTGAAACGGATAATATTAAACCACAAGCAGAGTACACGCGCTCAACTGTACTATTATTTGAACAAACCGCTTGAGCCATTGAAATCTAGATTTTAATAGGAACGTGGTAAATCATCAGGTAAACCCATCGGCCTCAATCACAGCGGCTTCTCCCATCACTTTCCTGGGCGGGGATTGATGTTCCCGACCCCGAACCGGTTCGAACCGCGGGTGCCCGCCGCGCCGGGTTCGGGGGTTAACGAGGCCTGGCCGCGCCATTGTCTTATGGCCGGAGTCCGTCATTACCGGCCCCCCAAGCCCTCCGAGCCCTCCGAGCCCTCCACGCCCTCCAAGCCCTCCGCGCCCTCCGCCCGAGAAGTGATCACGTATGCACAAAAGCCACAAGAACAGTCATAACCAATGACTGCGTTCTGTATAAAAGACATCACATAAAAATCAATTTTCACAGACGTGTATGAAATACTAATATATGTAAGAAATACTTCTTCTCCGTGTATTCTTATTATCAATGTATTCAAATAATTTTGATCCAAAAACCAAATTACCCAAATGCAGAGACGCGATATATTTTTATTTTTAAATATTTATAAAAACGAAAAACACGGTAATTGCTTTTTTTTATAAATCAGGTGTTGTAAAGAAATATTTCAAAATTTCATTTTAAAAAAAATTCAAAATTTCTAAATGCTCTCTACTCATTCATAATCGTGTAAATGATAACAGTACTTTGTACATCACAAATCGGGGGACTTTAAGGTTTAAGGGTGGGTTTCAACCTGAAGTTATTCCTGAAAAATAGGAAAAAATCAAACCTCACACGATGCTTCTATAGTGCTGTAGAAAATGTTTATTTAATATCTCTGAAAATCATAATCGGATAAATATCGCACCTATCGAATGAAAAATTTGTTATTTAAATTATATATTTTTAATTTTAGATTATAATTTCAAATGATCATTCAGTGCATGGCCATTTCTTATTTCAAGCTTTTTAAATAATAAGCGAACACCAAAGACACGTATAATGAAGTTTCGTAATATTTTAAATTTCATCTCCGAGATATCAACATTAAGGTGTATTTCCAATTTCGCACATATCATAAATGCTTTAAGTATATACAGTAATATTTTAGTATAAATAAAAATAAATACTATATCTGTGCTTCTGTTAATAGAAACTTTATAAAAGGCTGCTTCTTATTAACTATTTATTTTCTGCTTTAGCATATATAATACAATAAGTGCTAGGTTTTTACTGTATCGTATTTATATTAAACGTTTTAAGTATTTACAATAATTATATACATTTTTAATATATATTAAAACAATTTGTTTTTTTGTTGCCTAATAAAGTTTTTGAATGCTGTAGTATATCTAAAAATAGCTGTATACTCTAAGATAAGTGCTATATATTATATTAGTCGTGTAAAAACAATAATAAATGTTAACAAAGCAGCTTCTGTATTTATTGTATTTTTTCTGAATGCTGTATAATATATAATATATGCGTCGTATAAACAATAAAAAATACTTATAATGTATATAGGGTTATCATTTTTTCGAATAAAAAAGTGCTGCAATCTAGTTAGTGATATATTTTCTCCCTCTTCCCATTGCGTTGCTTGTGCATGGCTGCCCATCTGTACCCTGAGCGTTTGTAAAGGATCGGTAATGGAGTAGTGGACTTGGTGGAATGATCGTGGAGGGATGTGCTCTGGAAGTACGTGTGGGGGGAGGGGTGGGAGTTTTTTTGCTATTGTTTCCGGAGTATCAGATCTAAACGCCAGAGCTTTGTAAGAAAAGGATTATATAATAATACAGTCAGGATGATAAGATATATTATTTCTAGATTTGTAGTACTGTAGCTTCTGTAGTGAGCTGCTAACCTTAGATTGCAGTAGAGCGTTTAAAATACAGTAATACCCCCGCTTTATGCGAGGGATACGTTCCGGAAAAAATCGCGTTAAGTGAAAGTCGCGTATATCGGAGTATACGATTAAACATACATTCATAGTCAAAACTTAATACAAAAAGAACCCTTTATGCAGTATTACATGTTATTTTTACTGAGAAATAAATCTATTGTCTTTTGGGTAGCGTTTATTTTACGTTCTTGTAAAATACGTTCATAACACCCGACGCTGTTTTTAATTGTTAAGAGAAGTCAATGAATACATTGTGTTCATACACATTCTTATAAATAAGAAATTCGCGTAATGCGAGGCATTTTAACGCGAAATTTAAAAATTCGCCTTACAATGAAACCGCGCATAACGGGGTCGCGTAAAGCGGGGTATTACTGTATATCATAGGTTCCCAAACTATTTTGTCCCGACGACCCCTTATCGAGTTTTCCTGTTTTGCTAATATTGAATTTTTGTAAAATTCATCAACTTCAAACATATTTTTGACATCTGATATACAGGGTGCGCCATATTTTATGTCGGTATGTAAACATTAAATACCTTTGACATTTATAAACCGATTGATTTGAGTAAACATGTTTTGAAACGTTAATTTAATACAATTTTAACCATGCTACACACTGAAACAACACGCCGAAATAATGACGCTGTACATTGAAAATAGTCGTTCAGATGTGTTAACTCAACGTGCATATCGTCGAAAATATCGTGGCCAACATGGCCAATGTGATCCACTCTTGTAGACCCCCATATACAGTTCGTGGACCCTCAATTTAATTTTTCGCTGTCATCGACCCCTTGCAGGGCAGAATCGACCCCTGGGGGTCGATATTGACGTCTTTGGGAACCTATGCTGTATATGGACGCGCTGACTGCAGTCGGCTGCTCCTCTGGTGGGGTAGTCAGGGCAATGGCGCGGGGATGCGGGGTGCGGGATGCGGGATGCTGGGGGAGAGGGGGGGGGGGCAGCGTTTAGCCGGAGCGGCAGGGGGCCCGGGACGGAGCCTTTGAGGTCACGGGTTCCCCCGGAGCCCGGCTGATGTATACTCGGGTATAATGTTGTTTAAGACAAAAACTACTAGAGGTAACGTTAACGGACCGGCTGTGTTCACGAAAAAAATGTTTGATTTATATGCATCGCTGTGGATTTGGTTTGTTCTTTGTGTGCCGTGTGCGCTTTTGTATATATTTTTTTTGCCCCCCCCCCCCCCCCTTGTTGAAATTTGTAGATGCGCCGGCTTCGGATAACTCAGAACTGCGAGGCAACAAATCGCGATGTATATTAATAGGTCATCTTTTGTGGCATTCTTTCGGTGAAAACGCATTAAAAAATGACTCTACATTAAGCCTTGCGGGTATTAATTGAAAAAAACGGCAAAAATAATGCGTAGTGCCTATGTGTCGTTGCGATTTGTTGGTCGGTCGTCGCAATTGTTTCAGTTGTATGTATTGCTCTAGCTTGAGTGAAAAACGTGAATATATGGAATGTTCAATACTTAAAAATAACATAGTTCATTCAATAAGGCATATCAAAATATTAAGTAAAATAAAATGTATTGACTTTGGTGTATTTTGTATTAAAACATGTGTATTCGTTATTAGTGACATATTACAAATTAAATCTAATTTTTGTAGAGATCTAAAAATATATTTTTATTAGAGCACCATAATATTTTATATATATATATATATATATATATATATATATATATATATATATATATATATATATATATATATATTTAGCGCAGAATAATTTTCGCTCGGATAACTTACATAAATCGCATCGACTATCAGAAAGAAGAGTTTCTACAAATCGATCAATTGGAGTGTAAAATTCATTTTCATGTAAAACTTGATTATTCATTGAATAACTTTTGAGATACAAAAAAAAAAACGCTAACTTGTAGTAGTATAATTATGTAGAGATGAATTTCGAAGATTAACATCTCCGTGTAGATACAAATCGTTATACGCAGAGCTACCTACAAGCCGTAAACGTTTTACGATTTCCATTTTTATTAAAAAATTATACAATTTTACTGAAAAAACTGAACATATTTACGCTGACTGTTATTACGAGCTTTTACCCTTAAATTATTTAAACCGTGCTATTTTTACTTTTGATACATAAATATATACTGTACTACTTTTACGTTTTTTTTTTTAAATATTGCGTATACGTACATTATTGAATGTATGTTATTTTAAATAATCAATATATTTAATTTATTAGTAAATATAATTAGATAACTAGCGTCTATTTCAAAGCAATTATTTTTTACCTAATATTTATCTAGCAACGAGCACATGGATTATTTTTCAAATACTCGCTCTGTTATAGTGATACAGTAGCTTAATTGGCAAAGAGCACCGGGTAGCAATAGCCGAAAGGCGTGGGTTCGAATTCCAGCAAGGTTAACTCGTCGTTTCATGTATGAATAGACTACTTAATATTATTTATACAATAGACGTGTATGGGTGAAAGCTGCGTGTTAATTTAATATATTTAAAATTAATATTTGAATCATGAGTTTTTTTATTTTATTTGTAAAAAAAATATTGGCACAAACTTAAGTATGATATACGTATTAATATAAACTCATGTCATAAGTTTTATTTTTTTAGTCGTTTTATAGCCCTTCCCAGGTGTTAAAATACATCCATTACTACAAAAAGATAAAACTTGGGTTTTCTTAAACGTCTTCTTTACAAGCAACATTGTGTTTTACATCGAAACCCACTTCTAAGTCGTTTATTATAGGAGCTGCTTAAAAGTTACAAGCATCAATTAATCACGCATAGAAGTCGCTTATTTGTTTGCTTGCTGCTGCAGGATTGTATTCGGAGATCGAGGAGCGTCTAAAATCTTGAAACTTTCGTACTGCTCCTCTATGTAGATTTTGCAAAAAGTAATGCTAATATATAAGTGATCTCAGTGAAATGCGCTATTTTTTTAAAACCTGATATAAACATTCTAACATCTAAAAAAAACAGCAGACATGACCATGGAAAACCTCAACGGACTTGGTTTGGGTCCGAATAGTCATGGGGTTTTTCGCTCCCAATACAATATATTTTCGAGAGAGGTGCTGTGATGCTTTCAACTTATATATTCTGTACATGACACGTTATTTTACACTATACACATGCATTATAATTTAAATCTTCTAAAAAAATACTAAAAAATTAAATTATTACCATTTTTTTCAAGATAATTATATTTAAAAATTACTCCAGTCTGATCCACCAGGGAACACGTGTTTTGAGTAATTTATCAGAGCCTGCGTTTTTGCTAGAATGCTAGGGACAAAGCAATCCTCAGTACAGACATAAATAGCCTTTACAGTCACTTAGCGTTCTTGCTTACGGATAGTTTTAATTTCATGCAAACCCTTGGCACAAAATAAGCCAGCTACACATACAGCGACACAACTTGCAATCAACCAGTAGGGTTCCTGTATTTTGGTTAGATATTGGCTAGTGCAATGCTCAACCTTCGGGAAGATCCCACAAAGACACGATACGAATGCGGTGTATAAAGTTTTTCATGCCCCCGGTAAAGGGTTAAGTTTTTGTGCGGCCGGATCGCTCGTACGAACGGTGGCTCGATTTTTCAATGCGCCGGCACAGTCCGAGATGTTCTTACAAATAACGCGGGTATGAACAAATTGTTTCTGGGAGCGCAGACGTAAAAAAAACATGATTAACAGCTGGGCAACGATAATAAATTCAATGCGTTATTAATTCAGAACCGAACGCCTTATTGATCCGACCATATTGTTTTTTTTTTTTTTTATGTTATTTCAGTTTCATATTTCTAATGCAACGCCGCGCGTGTGTGATGAATGATATCGCAGATGAATTATACATACGCGTGGATATGCACTATTTATTAAGTTTTTAATTTTAAATGGTTGGGGCGATTTATTTTTCCATGCATGCCTCAAAAATACTGTCGATTCAAAACCATAAAAAAAACTTTATTTCATTACAAATAAACCTCATTGAGGTGACTTTTATTCGCTTTCATTTCATTCCGTTCGTTCTTTACGAAAAACGTTCCTAGTGCATACTTTCTACTTATTTTTTTTTTTTTGTGCTAAGGTATAGAGATAATTAGCATCTTCGTCAAAATACTTAACAAAATATTTTTTGAAAATTTATAGGCTATTTGGCTCAGCGGCGAAAGAAATAAAGGGCCGATCCATGTGTTGTTGCCCGCAATCACAGTGATGAATGATATCCATAGACAATGAAATAAATTACACATCCATAGATTGATATTACGAAGTTTTGATCCAAAAATAAGATATCTCCCGCCGCAGCCTGATGGATGGGTCCGCCCACGGGAAGTGGAGGTGAGGTTAGGTTAGGTGCGCTGGAAACCGAGCCTGCAAAAAGGTTAAACAACGCAGGAAAGGTTGGGATAACCGAAATGGCACCCAGCTGAGCTCCGCAACGGTGACCTTAACGTGCAGGTCCGGTTTTGGTTTATCAATAATTAATTAAAATTTATATATATATATAAATATATATATATATATATATATATATATAATTTAATTATAATTATTCACAACATTCAAAACCGCCTGTAAGCTTAAAAGAGTACAATCACAAAAGTTGATAGTCGATTAATCCATTTACAAGAAATACAGGTGTCTCAAGTCGCTTTTATCGTATTAATAATTTTCTGTAATTAAATATGACCTATTTTTTTTTCTTCATTTCGTTTTTGATTCACAAAATACACATTTGTACTTTTATAAGAAAACTGGAATAAATCGATTTCCAGATTACTCTTCGTTTGGTTGTCACAGTTTTGTAGTCATGTACAATACAAATTAATGTTAATACGATTAGGCACATTTTTTCACACTTGTGTAATCATTTTCAATGTGTGAAAAAATGTGCCTTATCATATTGATATTAACACACTAAAGGCGAGGCGGGTACTAGTACCCGTTTCGCATACAGCTGTCTAAAGACGGGGCGCGTATTAATACGTTTTTGAATGTGTTTACTCTAAAAGCAGCAGAAGGTCATTTTACTGTTTAGGTTTACAGCTCATAATGTTTGTTTAGGACTCGTCAACGTTACTTCTACCAATACTGTCCAGTGATTCTGAACAAAGTGATAATGAAGAAGTGGAGTGGTCAGAGAATGATAATCCTCCAATTATTGAACAATTTTTAGGACAAAGTGGTGTTGTTGTGATGCCAAGTAATCCGCAAAGTGTGCATGAAGTGGTTTAACTTTTTATAAGAAACGGTTTATTTGACTACGTGCAAATCAAAGAGTGTATAGACTAGATTTCACACGTGCAATTTTACGCGAATTTCTTCCGCTTCGCACATCAGTTTAGTCAATTTGGTTACCCGCTTAAAGTGTGTTAAGGGTCTAGGTCCCATAATCGAGCTTTTTTGATCATTTTCTAGTCCATAGTCTTCCGAACACAATATATTTTTATTTCTTATAAATTTACTATTTATATGATAAATATGTGTTTTTCTGATTGAAGTGTATGAATTCGGAGATTCGTCTGGTACATTTTCCAAGAATTCTAAACATTTAAAAGTCTTTTTTTCAATTGGAATTTAAAGATTAAATATAAACCATGTGCGTCTTATTAATTTAAAAAATAAAAAAATATATACATTTAACAAACTTTGGTTTTGAAAAATCGCCATTTTATCCAATTTTTCAACATCTTCATGATTTTATTTTACACTGAAAATGGACGTTAATTAAATAATAAAAAATATGTTAATATAATTTATAGTTTTTTCAATACTCTGTAAAAAAAATCAATATTTAATGTAGAAAAATAAAGTGACAATTAAATTAATTAAATAACACGATTTCGCCAGGTAATGGGCTGACAGTGGTGTCCGGTTGGACACCAGAGGCAATCGAATGGCTGGGAGCAACTGCCTTAATATACATAGGCAAATAAATACGCACACGATTTGACGTTCAATCCACAAATGAATATATAATTAATTTGATGAGTAAAATGTGCGTTTTCGTGTCCCCAGTCCGGGCCCGCCGCCTCCACGTGACCTCTTAACTTCCGAGCGGCGGGGAGCCCGCTAATTGGCCCTGCCCGCTCCACGTGGCGTCGCGTATGAATTATTACGCTGGCGTACAATAAACCCACCGGCACAACCTGTAAATGTGTCCGTAATTAGGCGATGCCCACTGCCAACTACCGGCCGCATCCACCGGGGAGACCTTTATCCTGTGCAGGAGATCAGCCACGCTCGCTGATGATACTCAATTATTAATTTTTTTAAAGGTTGAAATATATACCCATAAAATTTAGATTGCAACATGCGTGATCGTTATTTTATATATTCAGAAAACAATATGCAAGCTTTGTGTACCATAGATGAAGGCAAAAATGTATGTTTTGTAAGTTGTTAAATGTCAGATGTTAAAAGTCGCCATAAGATAATTTATTTGTAGTTTATTGATTATTGTGAGTTTACAGCCCACAGTTTGAGAATACCTGAGACGGTTGATATATAATCCTACGTTATATAACGAGATATACAATGTATGTGAAGATACACACAATATATCTCTTCGCACGCTATGGGAACCACTGGCCACTGTGGCACTGACGTTTCTATCCACCAGGCGTGGAGTCAGGACCAACAAATTACTATAAAAAAGTATTTTAATTAAAAAAGTATTTTTTATAATATTTATAACCATTTATCTCACGTCCGACTCGAAGAACCATACTGCGTTAATTTAACCCTCAGATTCTAACACAAATTATTTTGCAAAAATGGCAGTTGAATTAACATTTTTCAGTAATGTCATTTTACATATAAATTTCATCAAGAATCAAAACCAAGTTTAAATTCATTCAAATACATATAAACTGTATTATAAATTTAAAAAAAAAGTATTTAAATTTATCAATTTACTATTAACAAATGTACAGATAGCGTTGTTACATGTTTCAATAATACTTCTGAGCAGGTCATTACGGGTTCCGATCCCGGGAACGGCGCCTGCATTTATCACTGCTAATTATTTCTTACTATTGTACTATAAAACATTTTTAATTAGCACGTTACACGCAATGGCATAATCTCCGCCCATCTTGAAGGCAAGCTACAAATTAATATCCTAATTCAATATAATAACATCTTTATTTATTTTTAATAAGATACCTATAATACACATAACCAATAATGCGTTAGATTTACGATTTATATCACAGATTTCGGGCATCCGGGCCGTATTTATTATAAATTCATATCAATATCCTGTTTGGCACAGTGACAGGAAATTTTAGTATCGATAACTGCATTTCAACATATTATATTTTGTAGAGGAATGTGTTCTGGGAGTATCTTGTAGAAGCGGGGAGTTCCTGCTATTTTTTTCTGCAGCCTGCTGCAGAAGGAATATATAACTTTAATGCCAGAGCCTTTTGAGAAAAGGATTGTATAATAATGCTGTTGGGCTGCAGTTATATGCAGATCTTTCCTTTAAATATAAAACTGTGGTTTTGAAGGACCTGGAGACCCACTGCAATGGACAATGGTCATCAAACTCCTATAACTGAAGAAAAATAATATTTGATCTTGTACAGTTTTTTTTTTGAATAAGGGAATCTATTCTGAAGATGGATTATATACCGTAGTCCGAAACGGAGATATTCAGGCATCATGAAAAATAAAGTTTCTTAACTTAATAATCTATTTTATATTTTATGCAAAATATTCTTAACAATAATTAAATTATTTTTATGTGCATTGATTTTGTTTGCTTATTTTTGTAGTAAAAAAATACGCAAATACTCTTTTAAAAAATAGTTATTTTTAACCTCTATTTCAACCCATCAAAATTTATTGAAAATTTAATAATATTTTTGAATAAAATACTTGAGTGATTTTCCACATTTTCGTTTTTATTAGTGACCGGTTTCGCCAACCTTTCACGTTGGCATTATCAAACAGAGTGCCGGTCCGGTGACCGGTCACTAATAAAAACGAAAATGTGGAAAATCACTCAAGTATTTTATTCAAAAAATATTAAAATAGAATTCCACCAAGTACTCTCTGTCAATTTGATTTGATAAATAAAATTTAATACGTATATTATAAAGTACGTAAATAGTAAGTAAAAGCACATTTTATGTAGAAAAATATTTGGTTAAAGTGAGTTTTATACAGTTTTAATATTTTTTGCATAGAAATAAAATAAAACGAAAAAAAAAACAATCGCGGCTCGGGGAAAATACATCATCAAAAATAGAACTGCCATGATTACGGCGGTGTTGCCATAACGCGGCGCCCCCGCCCCGGACCTGCGGGCGTTTCCCCGGTAATGGGATTTCTCGGCGCGGGGACTGGCAACCCTAAACGATTCTGTTTCACTATATAATTATTTCCATTTTCCTTTTCTCTCCGTCTCCCCTTTCGCTCTTAGAATTAGAATGCCTTTGTTGACTTGAGCTCGGAATGAGCCCGCGACTAAATGAGGTTAGGGGTTGGAAATAGTTCCTTATCATCACTCTCACAATAACCATCGAGAGTTGGCTTTATTTTTTAACTTCAAGTGACTTATTACAAACCCAACTCTTAAATAAACCTGGTACAGTGTAGTAAATTTCAATGTGATTTACAGTAAAAACTTTTTTATACTGCTGTCTCCGAATGACCTCACGCGGGGTCTTTTCTGTTATTTACTGTATCCTGAGCGTGTGTAAAGAATCGGTAATAGAGTAGTGAACTTGGAATGTTTTTGGAGGGGTGTACTCTGGAAGTACCTTTTGAGGAGGCAAGGGGCTACTGCTATTGTTTCTGCAGCCTACTGCAAAAGAATTATATAATAATGCTACAAAGCAGACTTTTTCTTCGAATATAAAACTGCGGTATATAAGAACCCAGAGACTATACTATTTTCCCTAAGAAAACCATGAACACTGGGTTTGCATATATATATGCTCAGTGAGATAATCGCCAACCTCCTCTGAGAAAAAGCACCCGAAGAATAAGAAATAATAGTGTAGCTCTATTGGCAATAGCAATACGGTTGCAAGTTTATAATTAGATTAGAAAGATTTGTAAGCATTTCCTACTTGACACTTCCATGACGCGGAGTCTGAGGTGCGTTCAGGTGATTTAAAGCAGTGCTTCTCAAAGTGGTCCCTACGGACCCCAGGGGGGTCCCTGGGATCATTCAGGGGGTTCTTAGAAAATTAAAATCAATTTGGGGGTCCCTGAACAACGTCAGGGGGTCCGCGCAAGGTTTAATATAATGAAAAAAATTGTGACACATTTTTATTAATATGGAAGTTAAAAAATAAACAATGAATACATTATTAGCGATTTTTACGTCCTAAGTAAAATATAAATATAGACAGGTGCATAAAATACAAGTAATAACAGGCATCGCGGTGAGTCAGGTAGGTTTATACAGGAACGCAATAGAGTCGATCTTGCACCAACTAGTCTATAATATGTGTTTATGTAGTTTTTCACAGATGGTCCGTAGGCAAGTTTTGACTATCAAAGGGGGTCCGTGGGCAAGTTTTGACTATGAAAGGAGGTCCACAGACAAGTTTTGATTATGAAAGGGAGTCAAGTTTTGACTATGAAAGGGGGTCCATGGACAAGTTTTGACTATGAAAAGGGGTCCGTGGGCCAAAAGAGTTTGAGAGCCACTGAGCTACGAGTCTCCAGTATTGTAGGGACTTAACGCCCGCTTTACTCCAAGGGCGACGACGGATCAGCTGACCGCATAACTGGCCGCGCTGCCGCAGCCCAAACCCAACGATCGATTGTTCCTAGCAGCTCGTGCACTTATACACGTTATACACACGTTATAGCCGAACCGAAATAGACTTGGCTATTTCACCTTTGCGAAAAAACACTTGTTTTTTTTAAATTTTCAATTCGACCAAACCTACACAGACTTCTCACATCCTCATTTGTGCTACTCGGGTGCTGCGCAGTGACACAACATGCAACTAGCCAATGGCTTTATTTTGTTTACCCTATTGGCTATTTCTCATACAGTTGTCAGTTGAATCGCAGTGTGTGTATAAAGGGCTTTATAGGAGGTTACGTTTTTCTTGTGGCATATAAAATTACTTGAATGTGTACTTTTAACTGGTTAAGAATACATAAAGAAATACAGTTCTTTATTCAGTGCATGGACTATAAGCCATCACTAAATAATTAATGCTCTCGAACTAATAGATTTTTTTTCACTGGTCGTCTGTATAGCTTTAGAATCAAAGAAAGAAGTAACTCCGATTATCATTACTGTTTATGAAATAGATTTGCGAGTACAGCCTAGTTAATAGTTTACTTAACTCATATAGTTTGAACCATAAAGTAATTTTTATTGTACCGCATAAACATACATTGTATGCGAGTACAAACGTGACATTTCAATAAAACTTCGTTCGTTTCCAAGAAATATAAACACGATTTCATTTTACGTCCGTAACAATATCTAGAATGATTTATATTCTTTCATAAATGCACACAACTCCTATACAAAAATTACAAATCGTTTAATAAGACAATATTCTATTCTCATATCTCTCGTGCAAAGATCACCCAACTAAAAACAAGTCCGACTAAATGCAAATTTTCTATGGAGGCACTGTCATGAAAGGAGACAGTCCGTTGAAATCTCCGATAAATTTTAATTACCCGTCATGCCGATGTTTGCTCGGCTCTCCACATGGACGCTGTCACGTTTTCTTCAATGGGAAATGATGCCTCGGGTTGTGTTATATAAACATGGAGGTATACACGTAATTCTCTGTACCTACGCCTTTTCGAAACATGATAATTAAGAAACTTAAATAAAAAAAAAACGTTAATTAAAAAGCTGATTTAACAACAACAAAAAAAAGATTCGTGTGGCATGAATGAAACAAGTAAGATTTCGTGTGTTTTTTTTTTGTTTGCTTAATTTTAAAAGTACCTTGTAGAATTAAATCATCAATATAGTTTTTTTTGTTTGTTATATATTTGTTTAAATCGGCATCCACAAAAACTATTAAATATTGATTTTGATTGAACACAGCATCTTCAAATAACACTACCGTAAACATCTATCAATCTGGTTTTACCTTCATGATAACACGTATTAATTAATATTAAAATTTTGGAGCTTTTTTTGTGTGTTTGTTTTATTTTCAATAAATTCACACACAACAAATGCGTATAATACATTTCCATTGCTTGGTTTCTAGATAATAAAAAAATGCAGCTCATAATATTAATTTTAAGATTTTAAAAAAAATCATCAGAGCGTTTGAGGTCCAAAGTGAAAAAAATGGTTTTTTTAAAAATGATTAACTACCTCCAAATTTGTACGGTTCTCTAGGCACATTTTCTGTAAAAATTTTCCGCCCGGCTTCCAAATTCCACCTCTCGGGGTGTTCCAGAATGTTCGCCGAGTGCGGCTCGGTGCGGCTCGGTGCGGCTCGGTGCGGCTCGGTGCGGCTCGGTGCGGCTCGGTGCGGCTCGGTGCGGCTCGGTGCGGCTCGGTGCGGCTCCGGCAGCAGCCGAGGGCAGAGGTTGCGGCGCACCTCATTTCACGGCCATCAGCCCGCAACAATGGCGGCGCGTCGGGAACAAATGGAGACGCCGAGAACTGAGCTCTTACGCGAGCGACGCTCCATTAAGCAAATTTTATATTGAAAATGGCGGATGGGCGCCTCTAGCGATGGCACTAATGTGATAAATTACTGTCCTCATGCTTTATTACAGGTCAATAGCGTATTTCTGATTTATATTTATTTCTTTTAAAAAATATTTAGACAAAAACGCATTTTCATTCCAATTCATTGCGGCTTTTTTTTTCTTCAATTTATACTCCGCTACGCCAGACCAATTTTCAAATACAAAAGGCAACACATTTTTCAATAAAAAAAATATTACTTGTAACTCCTAGAATAATAATGAAATACGTCAAAATGCATTTTTTATCGTGGGGATGATTTCAACACAACGTAAATGAAAATAATGTCTCAATCGCCATGGAAATTTTTTACGGTGAATTTTTTTAAATTTTATTTGGAGTCACTCTTACATTAAATATATTACTTAAAAAATGATATTTAAATGTAAGCGGTCAAGACACAAAACGACAAAACATATTCCCCATTTTAAACCTAAAAATCAAATTTACGTCAAATCATTATTTTTTACTTTGAGCATATTACGAGCACAATAATCCTGTATGATTGAAATGCGGATCTATTGAGTATCCAATGATTATCTGCACTAAAATATGAACCTAAATCCAAATGAAATAATTTAATATTAATTAATAATTTACTTATAAAGCCACCCTACACCACTGCGCTGCCGAGACTTGGCTCACGGAGGTATACGTACCTAAATTTTCCCAGTGACGTTCGGCTGTATATGTTTTAGGGGTGGGGTGATAGGGCAGGGGAGGGCGGGAGGAGGGGGGCTGCGAAATGAGTTTTTATCAAGTTCCTCCATTCCACGGCCGTCCGCAGTGCAGGGGCGGCTCGGCGGGGGTAAATATTTATTTTCATTTACGCGGCGCGCTAATAGAGGTCGCCCTGAGGATGCCCAGCGCCGAGGCCTTAATGGATGGAGTCTTCTCTACCTAATGTGCTTCTCAGGCGCGCATACCTGAGAACTGCAAATACGTCACTTATTCAACGCCTCATCTCGAAATCGTGAAAAATATTATACAAATCTACGAAAAGTCCGTATTTTGGAAAGCAAAATTAAATTCAGCCTTACAATTGTCATTTTCTCTACAACCTTCATTGTATTCTTCTTTTACGTGACACGCGTCATTGAAGATACTTTGGGCCTGAAAGAAACTCATAATAGTAACGCACTTTAGGCGGGTAACCAAATTGACTAAAGTGATGTGCGTAGCGGGCAAAATTCGCGTATAATTGCGCGTGCGAAATCTAGTCTATACATTAACCCTTTGCAATCATTGATTTTTTTTTCCGTTAAGCAACTCCGAGTTAATTAGTCTATCAATAATTTATTATGTGGCCAACACAAATGATCTCGCGGGTCGGTACTGCAGTACCCGCCCCCCGCTTTTAGACGGCAGTCAGCGAAGCGGGTACTAGTACCCGCCCCGCCTTTAGTGTGGTAATATCATAATCGCTATCTTAAATATATAAACAGTTACTCGTAACTGTGTATCAATAATGTAATAAAAATATAACTTTATTATTTTAATAATAACGAATAGTTAAAGTCATGTACGTCAGTTTGAGGTTCGCTTCGAAAAGACGGAAATCGAACCGACAGTAAGTTTAAAGTTAACTATTTTTGAATAAAATACTTGAGCGATTTTCCACATTTTCGTTTTTATTAGTGACCGGTTTCGCCAACCTTTCACGTTGGCATTATCAAACAACGTGAAAAGTCGGCGAAACTGGTCAGTGGTCACTAATAAAAACAAAAATGTGAAAAATCACTCAAGTATTTTATTCAAAAACATTAAAATGGAATTCCACCAAGAACTCTCTGTCAAAAATATTGAATTTCTTTAATGTTTACGTCAAAAAATATAATAAATAATTTCCCACGCCCTACAACAAGTACGCCACAGAAGCTCGTTAAAAACTTCAAATATTCGCATTCGCAGGGACGTGAAACAAAAAAGACAACAAAAAAAAAAAAAAAAAACACACCAAAGTCGACGTCATCGCATTTCGCACGGTGTTTAGAATTCGATCTTGCGAAATTAGAAGCCGGCTCGGCCCCCGCGGGGGCGCAAGACTGCCTTCCCGTGCCCTGGGCCCCCTCCCCGTGCCCCTTCCCGTGCCCCGGGCCCCCTCCCCTTGCCCCCTCCTCGTGCCCCGGGCCCCCGGATCGCCCTCAGCCTTTTACGGCCGATAAAAGCGGTCGCAAACCAGACATTAAACGGGAACCCTCGAGACGAGACGAAAAATCCCGTCCGAGGCCGGAGGTGGTTCGTCCGCTTTTTCTTTTGTGTCGCGGGTAACGGCCACGTTTATTGTAATTTAAAGACCCCCTTCGAGTGTATTATTTCAAAATTTATAAACATTATAATGACACGTTCCCGGTTTTATTTCGCTTTTACTGCCGCCTTTCCGGGGCGTGAGAGCGTTTAGCTCGCGACTCCCGGCGAATGCTGAAAAGTGACTTTTGCGAATGTGAGAAATGCGAGAACACAACGAATGCATTTTTAATAATAAATCAATGCCCGCCACCTCGATTTAACATGCAGCAGGATAAAATCGTAAATATATCCTATTTTGGACATATTTTTCGAAATAATAAATATGGCCTGCTACAACTATTGCATATAAACATTTCAAATACAAGATGCTGCAGATAAAGTCAATTGGATAACATCAGAATATTAATTATTAAATTTATTTCAACAATTTTATTTATTATTAAGTATTTATTAAACTTTTACGAAGTTGTTTTGAATTATCGGTTGTATCGAATTAAATAAACATTAATTATTATTACACTGCACGGTCAGTCCAAATTACAAAACAATACGCATTTATTTTCCCAGTTAAAAAACTTTAAAGGTATTTTATGAATTCTCGTCTAATTGTTTCGCCGATGCAATTATTCGTTATAAATATGAAGTGCGGCTTAAATCATCCTCGAGAGCCACACGGTTCGCAGCAGTGCCGTCGGTACGTCGTGCCATAAAGTTAAGTAAAAATATGGTCTACCATTGGAGCTGCCATTGAATGTATCAAAAATAACGTATAAAATGATTATTTTGCCTTCTCATAAATTTATGAATTATGGTGGCA
Organism: Atopsyche davidsoni; assembly: GCA_022113835.1. NCBI lineage: Eukaryota > Metazoa > Arthropoda > Insecta > Trichoptera > Hydrobiosidae > Atopsyche > Atopsyche davidsoni. The sequence goes on along the minus strand of JAILWY010000011.1, from coordinate 3,097,391 downwards.
CCTTCATCAGTCCACGTGCCGACGCCGCTGCCAACCACGTGGCACTGGAGCGGCGTTTCATTATGCGCGTTAAAAAAAAAAAACACGCGATACAAGTACGCATAATTAAATAATCTCTGATTATGTTCAAACACCTCGCAGCTACCATTCGGAATTCTGAAACCGAATTTATAAGTCCATAAATAAGACGAGAGGCATCAAACGGAATAATTAATTCCAGCCATTCGTGCCGATTGAGAATATGAAATGGCGTGCCCCTCCCTGACTCCATATACAGCGTGGACGCCACTGGTGTGCGTGTACAACCGAATATACACACTGTGATATAATACTATACAACGCGCTTAACATTCGTGTTTCACTCCTCCTCTATTTATGATAGCGCTGTTGTATGGAGCGGTTATTTTTTTTTTAGATTTGTTTGAATACATAATGTATTTTAAAAAAAAAAACATGGTTAAGCGATTTTAATACCATATTGTACAACGTGCTTTACATTCGCAGTTTACTCCGCCTTTATTTATTCAAAAGCTGCCTGCTCACGCTGTGACACAACCGATAGTAACGTGACCTTATATTTTAAGTGTCTAAATCTAAACGAATAATACAAAAGTAGATAATATTATTACCAAAAATTTAAATTGATTTTTTTTTAATCAGCTAGCATATTTAAATTTGAAAAGTTGTTGATGCCATGCGTTTCCAACATTACAAACACACGTATCTTATTTTATATATTATTATCAGAAGTGACAAAACACTACATAGCTGTTTTTTACAATTATATACAATGTTATACAATCTTCTTCTTCAGGTGCCTCTCTTTTGGTCTGTTCGTGGTTTTCTTAGGGAGAATAATAAAGTGGGTCCTCAGGTTCTATACAATACCATAATTTTATCAGCTTATATTGCTGTTTCAATAGATTTTTAATCTTTAATTAAATTGAAATGAAAAGAGACCTCCTGTATATCAGATATGCAAAATATAAACACCGAACTGGCTTCTTGTGACGTCACGGTAACAGGATGTACAGTGTGTTTTTATATAAAGCTGTAATTATGAGACAATTGTTTGTAGCGTGTAATGTGTGGGCACTGCCTCCTTTTTTCGGTAGGTGTATACACAACACGGCTACTTGTTTTCGAATGGGTTTTTTTAATTAATTTATCGATTTATAACATGTCAGGCCATTAAAGCAGAACAAATATATCTTGGGAACACTCTCCGCGACAAGGACGGAGCTATATCTAGCGCTGCACTAGCAAAATTAAGTTCCACCAGTAAAAAAATATATGTGGAAAAATCACTCAAGTATTTTAATCATTTAAAATATTCCACCAAGTACTCTCTGTCAAAAATATTGAATTTCTAAAATTAAGTTCAACAGCAAATATAAACAGCCAAATGATTAGGCAATTTATATATTTTTTTTGTATGCGGGCACTTTGTATTTCAATGGCTTATTTTTAGTCCCAATTATTGTTTATATATGGTTTTTTCAAGAATTTAACCAGTTTTGAAATAGTATGGTGTTTATATGTTCAAATGTAAAAAAAATACATTTTAAAGTCGACGTAATTATATTATCTTAAAACTGTTTTTTTTTTTTTTCCAATTTATCTATTTATATATTAGATTTTTCATGAAATCTGATTCACTATGAAAATTATCTCGTATTTATTATATATCTGTTTAGCGTAAGTTAATAATATTTAAATCCAATATTTTTTTATCATTTGTAATGCACTAAACTAATGCGAATATATATTTCAAATTTCTTTTACTTATAATAATATTTATTTAGATATTTTAATCGTGTATAGTTGGATGAGGTCTCGTTGAGTTATGTTTAGTTTATATAACAAACAATAGACGATTTGTTTACATTATATTTTGTTTAAATATAACTGCATTTTAACGAGGTAGAAGAATGAGGTTTACCAGAAAACGGTGAAATGGCGCCTTGAACATTTGATTAATTGTTAGAACAAACAAAATGGATGAAGGCATTGTTATAAAAAAAATGTGTTTCCACGTCAACTGAATGCGAATTTAAATTATTATTTTCGTACCACTGAGAGAGCGTCGTGTTAGATGTCTTGTTTATTGTGTACTTTTTAAATTTATGGCGCATTTTTACAAGCCTGGAAAAAACTTAGCAGGAAATCATTGCCTGGGAAAATCTTTTTTTTTTTTATAATTAGGTAACTAATGATATCTTCCTTAGACGATATAAATGCTAGAGAGAAATACGCGTTAGTTAAGCCAAAGAGATAAATAAATCTTAAATCAAAAAATAATGACGTAGCGTAGATTATGCACAAAATTTAATTAAAATTAAGAGGAACTTCATGTTAAATATTTTTATTAAAGAATAAAACTACTTTTATTTAATTCTAGTTATCAAATTTAAATAGGCTTCGTATGGATCGTAAAGAGTGCATTTAATCTACAACGTATCGAAATAATATCATATACACAACTTATTTTTAAGGGGTGTTTGTTTTACCACCTTAATTCAAAACAGCTTCATCAATAAATTGGTTTTAAAAAATCAATATATTAAAATAATAAGATATCAAATTTCTTATTATAAAGTATGTCATATATGTTTATAAAAATTTACATCTGAAACAGTGAAAGGACAAAAAAAGTGTTACACTTTGTTGTAATATTTAAATATTACGTGTCACTGTGAAATTTACAAACACTCTCTTATAATTAAACCTAGCATTTTTACATTATTAAAAATAATTTTTAAAAAACGTAATAATGAAAATAACTGCCATTAATACAGATATCTTAGGTTTTCATTTTTCATTGTGCAAACCTAACATATGGGTAACTAAAAATCGAACAAGCTATTATTATTCATATTTATAAAAGCAGCTGATATGTAATTTTTTTTCAATGAGTTTTGTAGAAATCTTTTGCCTACATGTGCATTTTAAAAATTTGCCAAAAAAAAATGCAACTGTTTTAAATTCAAATATTTTCAATCAAAACGAGAGTAATAATGCTCGAGAGGGCTGGGCATTATTCTACAATATGCTTGTGATAATAAACACACAGCCGAGAACCGGAACCAACCCTCGGCGATTCGAAAACAGCAGCCGGAACAAATTCAAATATTCAAAAAATCAAATATGGAACGGAACGCGCGCGGGTGTCCGAGCGTGGGGGGGAAGGGGCGAGGGGGGGGGGGAGGGAGAGGGGCCAATCAGCGGCCGGGCACGTGTTCCGAATTTGAATCGGCGCGGCCGGAGCACGCGTGGCGCGCCGCCACGCACGCCCTTGGGGAGATTGCCTAATAACTTGTGTTGCTGTTCAAATTTTGCAACCTCTGCGAGTGTGCGGTCGGTCGTGAGTGAAAGAATAGACTGCGCTACATGTGTACTTCCACATTAATTGGTTTGTTGATTGTAAACCGAGCTGCACATTCCGACTCGATGACAGTCAACCCTCCCGAGCAGTGCAGCCCAATGTTAAAAAACATAAATATTATGTAAATAATAAAAAAAAAATATTTTAGTATGCATCCGATTTAATGAATCAACAAATACTGCTTGTTTTTTGTGCAATCTTTATTCCGTATTATTTAATATAAAAATCAAAATAATAGGATGTTAATGTCTAGTTAGTGTGCGGTCATGTCGCAACGCGTGTAGGCTGCCTAATTAAAGATTCTACCTGCATGGGCGGGGATCGATCCGAGGCCCTCCCAGTTGAGAGCCGAATGTATTATCACTGAGCCAATAAGACTACTGCTCTCGCACTGGATGCGGTTCTATTGAATATTCAATAACCGGCGGGAAAAGTTATAGACTGTGTTATAACATTTGCGAGGAGGACTGATAAAAATAAACGGTTTTCGATTTTGGCTGCTTTTTATAGTTAATCAGCTGATCGAATGTTTTTGGCACTCCCAGTCCTCGTGTTGGTGGCACCAACTTGAGAATATCTGAAGTACCAAACCGACTATCGAGTTGGTCCAAAAACGCACACGACGGGCGGTTGGACTGTCAACCGAGGACGGATTGATCAGCTGACCGCTGCCAGATACGAGGGTTTGAATATTTCAGCCCGTCTGGGGGGGCACTCCTGCGCATCCCGGCCCGGGGCCCTCTCGCAGAGCAAACAGATCGGTTGCACGGCACAACAGCTCGGCACAAGGGGACTCCCCCCTATCACAACACGGCCTGTTTCTGCAGCGCTGTTTGCCCGCCGCGGGGCCCGCACAAATGTTTGCGCACAGATGTAAGTGTCTGCCCCGGTACTTTGCGTAATTTCAATTCGGATTCTGCGGTGATGATTGGTGGAGAAAAAGTCGCATGCTCGAGATGCAGTTGGGTCCGTATTGGAACGCAGCCCTGTCCGTAACCTCTTCAGGCCTCTACGTCCGTAGCGACAAATCGTGCCACCAACTTGCAGCCAGCCAATAGCGTCCTACACCCAAAATAAATATTGTATTTGTTGAGTGTAGCGTACAAATAATCTCCAGCTTAACCTGCGACATGAGCAAGTGTGAGTTCCTGGCAAAGGGACGAGGTAAGGAATCGCGTGATTGATCTCGAAGTGCTTAGTTTGGGTGACTCACCGTGGTGAAGCGGCGGCGCCTTGCCCTCCAGGAAGTCCTTCTTGCAGATGAACTTGTTGTCCGCGAGAACGTACAGCTCCTCGCCGGTGCTGAGCTGCTTGCGGCAGACCAGGCAGGTGAAGCAGTTGAGGTGGAACACGATCTCCCGCGCCTTGCGGACCAGCTCCGACGGGGAGATGCCATCGCCGCAGCCGCCGCACTTTGTGCCGTATCGTCTGCGGGAGAAAACTTCCGGTTGAGGCAATCTTCTATAGTTATCTCCTTTCTCGACATTTTCGACAGAGTCATGCCGAACCTCTTGCAGAAGAGGTCCTTGATTTTAGAATAGAAAAACATATCATTGATATGTATTTCAATTAAGGCTTCAAGTATCTGCTTTGGACTGTATTTTGATTACAATAATTGTGTGAAAAATTTAGGATTGATCGATTTTCCCTTGTGAAATATCTCTATAATAACCCATAGGCTGGTTAACCTTCTACCTCCAAGTGGGAGCACTTCTGGGAGAAAAAATTCAAAAGACAAGGGTCACACTAACTGCGGTTTGATAAACCTCAATGACAGATCAATTATCGAAATGCAAATCGTGCAGGTGGACAAGGAAGGTAAGAGTTGATTGGGCTATAAGATTGTATTAGACTCCTTTTCCGCTGAAACTCAGACCTTAACCTGTCAATACTGTATATTTGTTCGCGGCGTGTCGGCCCCCGCACTCGAAAATGCGCAGGCTTTCTCCATGGACAATTACTTTCCCATAAATATCCCGCGGCTACGGATTATATGTGGTGGAGACAGAATGTGTAGAAACATACCGGTCATAAATCAGATCTACTTTTTATAATTCCAGTAAATAATCAATCCGTTGGTTGTTACAAGACAGTATGACTTAGTTAATAGCGATTTGAGGGGACACTGTTGGTTGATGTATTCTTTATTTCAATGAAAGACGTATAAGAAGACACAAATGACTAGTTGGATGTAGAGGGATTAAGTAAGGTGCAGGGAGGTGGGGTGGGGGTGGAGGAGAGGTTACCTGAAGAAGTCGTTCCTGCAGAAGAGCTTGGCCTCCCTGGAGAAGCACTTGTCGGTGAGAGGCTCGCGGCAGTCCACGCAGCGCACGCAGGCGGCGTGCCACGCGCGCTCCAGCACCTTCAGCAGGAACTTGTCCAGGATGGGCTTGTCGCAGCCCGCGCACGCCATCACCGCGCCGCCCGCCACTGCCTCGCCGCGCCCTGCAACACGCCCACATCAGTCCCACACACACGAAACCAACAATCTAGACTTCTGATTACACCTACTTCATAATACCTTACTGTCTAAGACATCTCCTACTTTGATTTCTCCCCTACACATGCCCTATGACGTGCTCAATCTAGGTTTCTGATCACGCCTATTTTATAATATCTTACTGTCTGACATAGGTGGCCAACCCATGGCCCATGGAGCATATGCAAACATTTTTTTTTTCATTATATATTAAACGCATATGCATATTGTAATGAGCGTAGTTCGTATCATATCATATATATGGAAGTAGCCCAGTAGGAAATCTCATTTCCTTAATTTGCAGCTGTAAAAGGTTGGCCACCTATGGTCTAGGACATAGATTCCCCACCTTTTACTGACCACCACCCGTTGACAAGAAAAAAATTCCAACGCCCCCTTTGATATAACAGTTGTAATTATACCAATTTTTTTCCATATAAAAATACCATAGAGGTATTGCATAGCGCCCCCCATTTTCCCTTGGACCCTACACAAGCCCTATGGCATGTTTATATTAGGTTTCTGATTACGCTAATTTATAATATCTTACTATCTAGGACTTCTCCTACTTTGGTTTCTCTCATACGCATGCCCTATCTAAGTTTTTGAGCACGCCTACTTTATGACATGTTACTGTCTAAAATCCCTGATTGCAATATACTGGATGCATAAATCGTCCTACTTTTTAATCGCATAGACTATGTTGTAATACATACAAATATTAAATTACAAGATTCCTTATTTTTATTTAGATAATTTGCAATAGTTTTTAGGGCTGTGCTTACAATACGGTATGTGGTTATCCCCTGCTCCTGCGCACAAGTTGTGTGGCTTACAAGGTGTGGATTAAGGGGTTGCGTACATGGATTTCTCTATTTTTGTTTTTGAGTTTATGTATAAAAAAAAACTATTTCACAAAACCTTTTCAAAGTACGCCATGTGCGCTTTACATTACGTTTGCTACTTTCAATTAACTTTTACCACATATTATATGTTATCCCATGTAAATATGATAGTACCCCTAGAATATTTTAATGAAACGTATTAATCAATTTTAACGTACTTTTTTAACGAAGCATATTTCTTTCTTTCAACCTCTTGGTAATTATAATGATTGTGTATGACATGATTGTGTCTAAAGTGATTAATCAATACCATAATAATAATATAAAACAAAACAGCCATATGACGGAAAACAAGGTAGTCGAAATAAATTTACATTTAAATATTTCTAAGCTATTGCGTTAAATGTCAATGTCATCTGGAAATCATTTCGACCAAATAACTATACTGATGTGGTATATTTTTTACGAATTGCAAAATGAGTACAGACTGGTTTAATTTATAATACTCCATATTTAAACAAACAAATATAAATATCTTAATATTCTTTTTAGTATTAAGCGCCGAACGAAAGCCTGTCGAAACCCTTAAAAGGCGAAAACACAAACAATTAAAATTGTCCTATTCTTCTAGCAGCTTGGCTACTAGTATTTGTTTTCCAAAATTAATATAAACGAGATTCTTATAAAATTTAAAAGAGACCATAAAAGTCTAAATAATATATTGAGTTGAAATGTTGTAAATAAATAGTTTTTATTTAAATCTGATCGAACAAAAACTTTTAAAAATATACATAATATTAAATACGCTAAGAATTAATAAAATACATTCAACAAACTTAAAAATTGTAAAAACAATATTTTTTTTTTAAACAAAACAAATTTTTTTTTTTTAATAATATTTTATATTCCTCTATTGAAACTTTTGCGTGAATTCTCACGTCAAGAATTTTACAGGTTTGGCAATTTTTTTTCCATAAGATCTGCTTCAAAACCTGCCAAATGATTTCTAACCCCTTCATCAATTTTAATTTTTTAGATAAACGCATTATCTTTCAAGCAGTATATCACAAATGTCGTTAGTAGTCAACAAAATAAATATATTAAAGAAAAAATAATTGGATGTTCTTTGTTTCTATGACACGTGAATTTACGAATTGTTTACTTTATGGATTACTTATGTCAAAATATAAGTAGAAGTGTCGAAGAGTTTATTTGAGAAACGACACGAAATAAATGCTATTTATTTTTAAATAAGTTGAATAATAATGTTTGCATTTTCTATTGACAGGTAAAAATAGTAAAAGAAATATTATGTATCGTGTAACGTTGTTTATTTATTAAAAATTCTTACTTCAAACATTTTGTCGAGTTTAACGTATTGAGAATAATAAAATTATATTTTATTTCAAATAATGTTTTTTTAAACTTTTGAAACAGTAAAAGTAAACTGTGCTTATTTCGGCTATATAAAAAAAATAATTACAAATAATAGGACCTCTGATTAAATTACAGCATATAAAGGATTTCTTCTTCAAATGCACTTAATAAAATAACATAAAAATTAAATTGAATTAAATCAATATTTCATATTTTAATTAGCGCTTTTGTAATCTTGTTACATTGGCGTGCAAAGAATTTTTAATATAAGTGTAAAACATATGCAAAACTTTATAATTAATAAAAATATTATCTCTCCTAAGCTACGCTGTCTTATAAGTGTAACAATTATTTGATAAAAATAAATAAATGTAATATAACATGCTTGTTCAACAATTTTAGTGCTTTATATCATATAAGAGCTGCACGCCACTGCTATTTAATACATTTTTCCTACTGAATGCCTAAGTTTTTTAAGCGGTCTACACACGCGACAATCGCAAAGTACAACCGACCGATGATTATTCGATAACGTCCCATCGAAATGTGGTTTATTTTATCGGTCGGCTGTGTTGTCTGGTGTGTAGACGGCTTTTCCAATTTTTAAAAATAAATTCAATGATTCATTCGCGAGCCCCGCCCGTTTGGAAGTTGTGACAGTTATTCAACAAAATATGACGTAACGAGTATTTATGGTCATTCAGATTGTCACTTTTTGAATAATGGTTGGAAGTTTAGTCATTTATTTTTAAATAATAAAAAAAAAAACCATCCATCATTATATAAAAACTACTTAAGTAAACTTGTGGCAGGCGTCACTTGCAGAATTTCAATAATTGAATGGATAGTAAATTCATGAATTTTAAAATAATATATAAATCAATTTTTTCAACGCCATTTTTATTTCATGTGGTCATCGTATTTTTGTTCGACAATTTTGGAAAATATTAATATGCGAGAGATTTAGAAAAAATATTCATATTTTTTTAAGTTTGATTTTTCTGAAAATATCGCTGCATGTATTTTTTGCGCTAATTGGTCATTTATGGCAAAAACAGTCGTTTATAAAATCAGTTTTAATTGATTTTTTTTATTCTAAAATCTAAGTTAGAAATAAAGTATAAATAAAATCATATAATCTGTAGTCACTTTAGCCATTTATTTTTTTTATATTTATACAATATAGTATACATTATACTTTTAAAAATATAAAATTATTAATTTATTTTTCATTTAAGCAATTTAATGCGAATAATAATTAAATATATTTATATGTAATACGCCCTTGTTAAGTTTTTTTTCATCAAAAAGTACAAAATACGTTCATTACAAATATGATCAATTCCTTAGATTTGGGCCTCGAGTGTTGAGCTGCTTAAAGTTTTCTGTGCTTTGACGTTTCGGTCTCCATGCTGGGGCCATCTTCAGATATTTTCATTGAGAAATATCGGTGGACAGAATACATCGAACAGCTCAACACCCAAAAACCAAAATCATCGAATAACACCTGCCGCCTAAACCTGCGAACATACACAACAGTAAAAGTTTTTTTTTTATAAAAGAGTGGATAAATTACCAAATGCAAATTAAATATTCATCACTATATTATTTATAAAATTCATAGTAACGGTGTTGTCTTATTTACTTGTTCTTTACTTTTTTTTAACATTCTTTTCTGGTGTTTTTTTTTTGTGTTCAGAGGAAATAAAAAACACTGCAACTAAAAAAGGAGCTCTGCGACTGACGGTACGTGAGTTGGCTCCACACAAAGATATTTATTTCTAGAAAAAATCTTTTCCGGTACGTATTTTTTCAAAAAAATAGTTTTCTTAAAGCGATGTATTCTGTTCGCTATTTGTGGCTAAAAGCTACGTTATTTTAATCTTTAATATAAATAAATAAACAAATCGAAATATGAAAATAAGCATCACCTCGTGGTTCAGTGCTTTAGTGTATTAAGTTCAAATAAGTTGTTTTTTTTTTTTTTTAATTTTGGTAATAAATATGGACTCAGAACTTTCGGATTGCGATAAATGAATTCTCAGTAAAAATAACAACACAAGTACAATTTGATATGTTTTCAAAAATAGACGTGTGTACATTCCAGCGGTTAGATCATAGGTTCTCAAAGTCGTCAATATCGAGCCCCAGGAGTCGATTCTGCCCTGCAAGAGGTCGATACCAGCGAAAAATTAAATTGGAGGTCCACAAACTGTAAATGGGGGTCTACTATCTTTTCGACGATATGCACGTTGAGTTAACACAACTGAACGACTATTTTCAATGTACAGCGTCACTATTTCGGCGTTGTTTCAGTGTGAAGCATGGTTAAAATTGTACTGAATTAACGTTTCAAAACATGTTTACTCAAGTCAATCAGTTGATAAATGTCAAAGATATTCAATGTTTACATACCGACATAAAATATGGCGCACCCTGTATATCAGATGTCAAAAATATGTTTGAAGTTGATGAATTTGTAAAAATTCAATATTAGCAAGACAGGGGTCTACGAAAAACAGGAAAACTCGACATGGTGTCGACGGGACAAAATAGTTTAGGAGCCTAGGATTAGATCAGTGCTTCTCAAAGTGGTCCCTACGGACCCCATGAGGTCCCTGGGATCATTCAGGGGGTACTTAGAAAATTAAAATCGATTTGGGTCCGCGCAAGGTGGTAATATAAAATAAAAAAATTGTGACACATTTTTATTAGTATGAAAGTTAAAAAATAAACAATGAATACATTATTAGCGATTTTTACGTCCTATGTAAAATATAAATATATACAGGTGCACAAAATACAAGGAATAACAGGCATCGTGGATTCAGGTAGTCAGATACTTGCAACAACTAGTCTATAATATGAATGTATGTAGTTTTTCACCCAGGGGCTGTAGGCAAGTTTTGACTATGAAAAGGGGTCCGTGGGCCAAAAGAGTTTGAGACCCACTGGTTTAGATGGTAGTACGCCTCTATGGGGTACATTAAAATGGATTTTAAATATCTTTTTAACGACCTTAACTGTACTCGCCCATTAAGGCACACCCAATATGAGTGCTGCGGTCTGTGGAGGGTTTTTACTACGAGGAAGCCACCGGTCGAAGTTAATCCTGCCTTGCGCGACCCTCTCGGCCTGCCTTTCGGGGTACACAACAATCGCCAGCCTAAGCCTCTTGTTTCTCAGGTGGCATTAGCCGGATTTGAAGTTTGGCTGGCGAGGGAATGTGACTAATCTCTCTCACCATCCGTTTTTCTATGAATTGGATTATGCGCCTTTTAAACGGGCGGCCATTATGTGTTTTGAATTTTTTTTTTTCGTTTGCCAATGCAAGGCTTTTTTTTTTTTGGCAAAAGCTCACAAGCTTTATACCTAAGTAATAGAATATCTGGACTGCTTTGGAGGACTGAAAACAGCTGCCAAAACATACAAAATATATACTTTTTAGGTTTTTATTGGCCCTAAATATTTTTTTTGTCCGTCGAAATCAGAAATTATAATTTATTATTGGACATTTTTATATTTTATGAAAAATCTCAAGCATCTAGTATAAAAAGTTATTAATGCAAGATTGATTATAACGAAGATCTATATAGATAACTCAATGCCATTGAAATTATAATTAGTGAATTTATATATTTATTTGAAATACTCTTATATTAAAACTAATCACTTATTTAGCAAAGGTATTTTTAAACACTAAAATGTATTCATATTTGATTATTATAAACATTTATTCCTTATTTTTCAAATGCAGCAATCTAAAACGACACAATTATTTTATTAAATTTAATAAGTTTAATAGAAAAATTTATACTTTTAATGCGGATAATCGAGATTTTTTTGTACATTTCAAAATAAATTTTCATCGTTTATTCTAGAATTATCGATTGTTTTAATCGATAATTCTCTAACTATTAATATGAAATTGTTAAGTATGGTATTTTTAGTTTTATTTTTTTATAATGCATATTGTGTTAGAATGAAAAAAATATCAGGCTCAATTTTCAATATTTAATATATATCAAGTCCATTAATTTTACACGGCTTTTCTTGGTAGTTTGTCAATTTTGTAAATAAGTCTAGATAATCTATTTGTGTAAAGTGATTTTAATACAAATTTATTCAAATATATTCACAAACTATCGCCGATAAGTACATAATAAAGTAGCCTTATCTCTATAAAAAAAAGCCTCTCAATGATATTCAACACTTGAAAAATTCTTCTTTAACTAATATATCAACTGATTTGCGTCAAAGATGTATCAGCTAAATTGTGTAATTCATTTGACAAAGATTGTTTAAATATCAAAAATATGGATGTTATATGAATTTATCTATTCTGCGTTTATTAAAAAATAATTTACAAATATAATTCAAAGCATACGTGACAGTAAAAAAAGTAATGAATACATGCAGCTAATAATTTTACATTAAAAGAAAGTGTGTAATTTCAACTAACAATCGTGTGCAAGTGGCACGCAGTCCATACATGCATACTTTACGCATTGAATGCATTAAAATGCACTAATTCCGTTGTACCATTACTTTTACCATTTTATATATATATATATATATATATATATAAAATTAAAACAATTTTTTTTTTTATATTCAACGCAATAAACATGATATCGAATCCATTGAACACCATTTCTATGTAATATGTTATTACATACATTTAATTCTTGTTAAAATTATCTTTTAAGCAGATCTGAAATATCAGTTTTATAATTCGGCCCAGACAACTTTAACCACTGCCCCAACGAGCCAGTCTGGAATCGTTTACTGATAGTCGTAATCCCAAAACCTTGGAAGTACCTCCGAGCCAAGTTCTCACTGGATCGGAGAGTATCTTCTCGAAGCACAACCACCGCGGAACAAAAGGTAGAATCGTGAAATACGACGCAAGTCAGAGGTTAGGTTGGGTTACTACCTTATTCATAAATTACAACATGAGAAAAATACTATAAGACAATGTTGTAAAAAACTTGAAAACTAATTTATTTATTCCTTTCTTGTTGCTATCGCGATCACATGTGCACGAGGGCAGATAAAAAATGAATTACAATAAAAGATGGTGCACTTTTTTCACAATTTCAGATTCATTCATAATGTTTTGACGTTTGAAATTCACAAGTGTACATCATCTATCAAATGTGTATTAAACTTTGAGATTTTCTGAGATAAAAAATAGTACCTTTTCTCTTCCATTCATCTACCGATGTTGTGCATCGACACGCGGAGAACCTTTATACAGTAAAGTTTTAATGATAAAATACTGCTTATACACATAAAAACCATGAGTTTAAAGTTAAGGTTACATTAAAGCAGTATTGTAAATATTTAGTATATATGCTTAACCTTTTGTATATGTTCGAAGACAAGTGTTTATACATTACAACGTTTTTACATTACAAGTATAATTTCAAATATAAAAAAATGCTTTTTATTTTATTAAGGAACATATTTCTATTAATATCACTAGAAAAAACTTTATTTTTAAATTGTACTGTCCGTAGAAGCCAATTACAACTATTGGCAAAACATGTCGCTTCACAAACGTACAAACAGTGTATATATACGATAACTATTTTTGAATGATTTAATTTTTTTTATTACCTTTGATCAAGGTATATAAATATGTGATAATATAAAAAAATAGCACAAATATATGTTAACCGAATTTTATTTTTACATATCCGATATAGAAAGATTTGCTTGCACTGAAAGTAACGAATTGCAAGTTCTCTGGTATTCGTTATAATGAGATTTGACATTGCCGATAATAGCGAATCAATTTTTTTACACACATCTATTCGATACCCTGGTATTTGTTACAGCGATATTATACTGAAAGGACGAGTGAGGGGTATCGCCTTGCTGGCAAAGTCACGGCACGCCACGGGATATGCCGTCTTCCTTAATATCTTTATAATCGGGATTTGCCGAGGATGTGGCTTAGACACGGTGCCTTCCGTGAACCGGGGACCCATGGGGTGCTCGCCGGAGTTATGGCTCCTGACGATCATCCCACTCGACAATTGTGCGAAACCTCAAGTGTGCCAACACGCGTCAGCAGTTAAGAAATTCCCTGAAATAGGGTAAAGGTTTAATTGCGGACTACCTACGGTACAAACCTGCACTTTTAGAGAATAAAAACCACGAGTACAGTATACTGATTTTCTTTTAAATTATACACATGAAAACAATTTTGATCCATTTTAATATGTCCAAGCAGTAAATACGAAAAATTGAGTATATGTATTGTTTAAAATCAATCGTAGGAACGTCTAGTATCGGCAAGCAGCTGGTGTAAAAATAGATCCTGACAGGTGAAGCATGACTGCATCCATCCATTTCAACATCCTACCCTCGATTAATAACTTCCTTATCTTTGATAGGCACCAGGCGCGGAGTGATGGATGACTTCGGCCCAATCGTGAATTTAGAAATGCCAAAACATTATGAATGAACGTTTTTTTTTTTTTGTTTATTTATATAATAACTTACGAAGGTTCATTACTTCGTGTCGTCATATAAATGCAAGACCATTGCAAACGCTTGGACAAAAAAACTGTATTAAACCTGCCATATTTGTAACTATTTGTTTTTGAATTTATTCGATTTGAAAAGTTTTTAACAGTCAATGAGATTAACCTTAATGTATGGGTTTTCTCACGAAGATGGTACAGTTCATTTCGCTTTCCAAGTTTCCTGAAGTAATCAGAGTACATATTTCTACTTCGTGTATCAGCACTGAATTTAGTACTTCTATATACCTAAACGCTATTATATTCTTAGATAAAAAGTATATATATTCGGCTTTATATCAAAATGTTTTATTTTGAATTTTATCTTTATTATAGACCATACATTCTGCATCTAAAATATTTTTTAAATATCTTCATTTTTTTATACTGTCTCTGGAATTGTTAACACCACAACGCTTAAGTTTTTCTATATAATAATAAAAGTACGATGATTTTGTGGTTTCTTGGATGTTCCCCTATATTCCAGTCCCCGTGCTGGAACCATCTTCATTTCATGGATTCACGTAAAAAAATCCCTGAAGATCCCAAAACATACCTAACATAACATAAGGCACAATCCTTGATAACTAAACATATACGGCAAAGTTTTAAATAATATACAAATGCCTATGCAAATCGGACAGATAAAATATACACTCTAGTCTGTTTTTAATTTTAATGCTGCCAAATTAATATTGAAACGTATGCACGGAGACTCCATAAAGATGCGGCCTGCGCGTTCACACGCATATCTGAATATTCTTCTCGTTGCTAAATACAATAAAAATATTATTGCCTCTTCATAAAAAAATATATTTATCGGCGTCTGGGCAGAGAGACGCGCTTCGGTTTTTACATAAAAATGTAGTTTTCGCAGCCTCGCGGGCTTCTTTGCCGACGGCGGAGTCATTTTTTTTTTTTTTTTGACTGCGATAAATCCACTGCCATTCGTTTTTATGTTATACTATGTTTTATTATTCCACGTATTATTGCAATAATTTTAATTATATTTTATCATTCTTTGCCGGGCATTGGTTATATACAAAAATAATGATAATGCCGCCTCCGCGATGGGCGTAAATACAAAATAATATGATAAAAATGAGAAGTAACCTAACCTAGCGTGTCTTAAATAGAGGGCCGCAAGTAGAAAACGAGCTGATGAGGATTGTTCATGAATTGAAAAATAAATGCATAATATTTATTTAAAAAAAGTTATATATTAATTAACCAATAATAATAAGACACATATAAGCTATTTTGTATAATGTTTTAAATACCTATTATAAAACAGCGCACGGCAAATTCAACTTAAAAGCACCGGAAATTCAAACTATTAAAAAAATATTTATAACGTTCAGTAGCCAATAAGTGTCTTCAGAAGTGATTCTCAAGGGTTGGTTTGTATCCACCCTCGTGGAGGTTCTTTATTCTCTGCGGGGAGGGCGTGGTTTTTATAAAAAGTTGCATTTCAAATACAGGAGGGGGGGATGAAAAATCACTTTGAACCGTAAAATACGCTCCATCAAAAAAGACGCCTCTTCGAAAATAGCTTTTTTTATTCATTTAAGAGGGGCATTCATAATAAAAGCAATTCTTGCATTTATTACTTTATTATATTCATATTATCAAAATAGATATTTTTATAAATAAAAAAAAATTCAGATCTTGTAAATCTAGCTGTAGGTAATAATATAATAAATTAACCGTTTTAGTTATTTTTAGTGATATTTAAATGCATATACTGTTATAAGTGCTTTCTAACCTTTGCTTCTAGGCTCCAGCATAATGAAAACTTTACAATAAAAAACATGGTCAGCTCAACAACACTTAACTACCGACCCGCCTGACAGCTGACTGCAATTCATACTAACAAAAATTGTTTATATTGAAATATATTTTAATAGGTAACTTGACGACGTAATTAAGGATATAAAGTATAGTATACTCATAGCGATATATTTTTATAATAAATGTATAAAGGTTTAGTCGATATTCTATAGATAAAACTGCTTGTTCCGGTTATGAAGTTACTCGTGAAATACGATAGGTTATGTTAACATCCCTCATGCATGTTGACGTGTAGAGGCCACCATCCAGTGGGTTATAAGCGGTTTCTATTTCGCAATAATCGCTTAAAATTAATTTTAAAAAACCGGCACGCGATTTGAGAAACCAGGATAAGTTAACATAATTAGAACAAAGTGTACATCTGGGGCTTGAAACGAAGTTATTTTTTCCCCCTTCGATACTTTTATGTGTGTATCGTGCGCGTTAAACATATGATTAAAGCAATGGGCACCTACCGGTGTTTAAAATAAATATATTTAACTTTACATAATATGCGATAATTATTAAAGCAATTTGCTGCTTAAATAACAGACAACAAGCATTACAGCATGCCGTATCCTTAAATTTATTTTTAGCGTAAAGTTATATCGTTTTTTTTCGATATATCAAGACAAAAATATGAGTATTTGATTGTGATAATTTTTTTATAATTATAAGTAACATACGTAGATTAAATGGAATATTTAGATTCAGCACAAATAATTACTTGTTTAGATTAAAAACCATTACATGTTACTTGTCATTCAATTGAAAACATTGAATGATTAAGACAAACAATATCCAATAATCAGTTTTTACTTAACAAGTCAGCAATGTGTTTTTAAAAATCATCAGTTAACTTTTTTATATATATATCTTTCAAATTATATTTAAATATGGCGTTGAAATAAAAGTATTCGAATTATGTAGTTTTTAGTTATATTTTAGGCATTGAATATAAAAGACAGCCTGTATATAGTTTATGTTTGATAAACAATTTTTTTACCATCGATGGCTTAAACATATTTTTTTAAAAGTAAATAAAATGAATGAGAATAGTAATTCAACATTTAAGCGATATAAGAACATATATCTTAAATACAAAATATATCCCATATACTTAATTATGTATTTAATTATTTTTTTATATTATATGTGTGCTAATGAAGACTTGTAATCAATTTAACATAACCTAGTTGCACTATAGGCACGTTCCATGTAAAAGTTAATTAAAAATATAACGTAAAAAGTCCAATAGTTGATTTACCAATAATTATATGTAATTTTTAGTTGTTGTTAAAATATATAGATATGTAGATATATACATAAATATATATTAAATTAACGAACAAACGCACTATTTTGTATAGAAGGTAAGCATAGAATTTTATGCCCAAAATAAAATTTATATTATACATTTAAAAAAAAAATACTTTTTTCATAGTATGACAAAATTAAATTATGTTTATTTAACTTTTTTCGAAACCATCATACAATACTATTACAATTAAAAAAAATTCATTAAAACTCTTTCAGTGTTATTGTATTGTTAATATTTATTTTATATCTATCAATAATAGAGATATTCTAACTTCATTTTTATAGATTTATTTGTCAAACTATTTTGTGTGCACTTCAACAACATTATACTATATAGTTTACTAGAATGGACATGGATGATCTATGCACAGTTTCTATACAAAATTATTATATCAGTGTTACAACCGTGTCTGACCGTTGAAACTGATATTATTTAATAATTTTACTCAAACAAACCCTTAAATATAATTTTCTAACTAACGTTAAAAAATATATATATATCCACCCTTTTAAATTACATAAAAAAACATTGTACAGCAGTTTATTGTCTCTAGAAGTGTATCGTCTCTCTCATGTCAGTCATTGCCAGAAAAGGGGTATTTTTGTATATAACCATGACGGTCAACATATTATAAAAAACACTGACATTCAAGAGATCGATTGATTCACAAAAGAAGTAACGATATGACCGACGCGTCGTATCAACCTGAAACTGGGAGGCTTCACAAAATCCTCTTCAACGTCGAACGGTCGGGAGAGTCTACGCCACAAGTCGAGGGTATCGAAGGTGACAGGCGAATAGGGGTGGGAGGGAAGTTGCAAACTGACCGATATGATAAGGGTGAAAGGGGGCATGGGCCCCGAGTGCTAAGAACCCCGCCACGGCGCCCTCGATGATAATTCTGTTGAACTTCCGAACCGCCCGTGAACCGAACCGAACCGACACGAACCGCAGCGAACCGCAGCGAACGAACAAGCGCACGAGACACACGGTCGGCTATCACATCATATCACCAGCCGCACTATCTGTCAAACGACAACAACAAAAACACGCAACGAAACCGACGCGACTACTCTGCCGGCACTCGCGAACACACGATCGACAATCACACGACGACGATTCTGAACGATTCTCTGCGGCGTTATTCTATGGCACTGCGTTTTGACGTCTCGCGGGCTTGTCTGTCTGCTTTGTATTTCTGCTGCGAGCGACCGCGCGGGGACACGAGCTGCGATCACGCGCTGAGCGACACTGAGCGGAGGCGATATCTCCGCGCCGCTCCCACCCGCGGGGGCGGGCGCTCCGCCAGACAGAGAGAGCGGGGGGGGACGCGCGCCGCGCTATAGGGCCCCGCGAGCCACAATGCCGGCGCGGGAGCGAGACGGAGCGAGACGGAGCGCGCCGCCGCCCGTGCGCTGAAACGGAAGAGAGATAGTGTGTCTTTTTTGCCGCGGCCGGCTGGGCGGGCCTCGGGTTTTTATTCGGGCGCAGGTCGCGTGCGCCGCGGCCCGGCCAATGGCGGCGCGGGGATGTTTCAGCGCACTGAAAAAAACATTCGAGCCTCTTCAGCGTGCGTTTTTTTTATTATTTTTATTATTATTTTTATTTATCTCTCGCTCGCGGTACGGACGAAGCGTCAGTTTTGATCTTCGGATGCTCCTTCTTGGTTTTTTTTGGAGCCGTCGCGTCGCTGCCGATGGCGCGGGGCACTTTTTTACTCTCGGCTCTGCCACGGGAATGCGCCGCGCTTTGATAGCCATAGCTATATTTTATTATGCGTAAATCAAATAGGGATTGCGTTTCCATCATCCGCGTTATTGAATAAAATAGTACTTGTCGACTTAAAGCTCCATAAAAATAAAAACTCTCCAGGGTAAAAAATGGCAGTCCTTGTTGACAAATGCCGAAACCGATACGAAATTGATTTATTGACACAGATTAATTTTTGCGACGGACGCAAATGTTATTTCTCAGAAAATATTCTGTTTTAAATTCACAATTAGATTAGGTTACGTATAATCAAAATTTATAAAATATATTTTTTTTTAATTCTATATTTATACCGCTTAGTTTAATTAAACCAAGTAAATACAAAATGTAACAATAATTATAACATATATATTTTTTGAATTCTTAGTATTAGAATCGAAATAAGCGTGACAAAAATAACGATTCTGAATATCCTACAGTATTATGTTACATTAAGTGTTTGCTGTATTTAGTTTTTTTGTGCAGGTTAATGACTTTTTTTCAATAATTAATACTTACAATGTTAATATAAATTGTTTTCGGTCAAACTAAACCAGGAGTGCGTTCAAATGCATCAGTTTGGGATTCGTTCCTAAACTTTCTAAACATTGTGTCAGTAAGCCAAAAGTAAACATAAATTTTAGAATAATGTCATTTCTGATACACAACACGCGGTGTGTATTAAATAATAATATTTTTTTGAAGTGTATAATATAATTTAAAAATTAAACTGATGTGTTATATAAAATTTTTTTTTGCTTTTTTTTGTAATATGTTTGCATTTCATATATGAGGTGGTAGTTTGATTAAATTGAAATCAACATGAATAATTGGACGAGTGACCAATCCGCCCCTGGGAGTGGCGCCAGCGCGGCTTGCGATGCCGGAGCCCGAGGAGAGAGCGAGAAGGCAACACTGGCCTGGCGAGCCTCTCGCTCTGGTATTGTTGTATTGTCCGCGGAGGTAGCCGAATAAAAAAAAACTTAATTAAAAGTGAACAGCCCGTGCGGGCCTGCGACTGTCCGGGCTTTGAAAAATTATATAATTTACACCACTTGCACCACAAATTGTATTATTAAGTTTTTTTTTTGTGCCTCTATAGAAGGGCTACGTTAGTGTACGAGGCCACACTATTAAGCATTCAAAGCAGCTTGCACGCGTTGCAACATAACCGACTGGCTAACGGTGATTATCCGATAGCGTCATCTTGTTTTTAAAGTCGGTCTTGGTCAACAACGGAAAATATGACTCTGTTTGCTGGTTTCGGCTATCAGTTGTGTCGCGGCGTGTGTAGACAGCTTCTTTTAAAAATTATATGAAAGATGTTATTTATTTGCACGATAGCAATTTATAAAAATAATAAATTTCAATGCGTTATAGATGATTTGAGTTATTTTGGGTGTTTCGTTTCGGTCCCGGTACTGGGACCATTTTTATCGATCACGTAGTGATTTGCAAAATAAATCAATAGTTTTGCCTAAGTAATCAATGAAAAAAGGGCGCTATTGGCCATTAAGACATCTAGATGACATCTTAATCGTAGTTTTTGGCTTCTATACAGAGTATTCGAAAACTTGCACACAAGAGGCTTATATTTGAGAAAAAAAAATATTCTTGGTTTGCGCAAATTTAACCACAAGAAGGGTCAGTACGAAAATATCCCATTTACTAGACAAAAAGGTGGTTAATTATATATATATATATATATATATATATATATATATATATATATATATATATATATATATATATATATATATAAACATGTGATTCGATAATTAATGCAATGGCCTGGCATGGTTGGTCTCCTCCGTACAATTTACGTTCCTTCCTACTAATTAGTCTCAGTTATTAATGGCCTTAGAATTTTTGTTAACAAGATACAAGTTTTTGTTAAAATGATACCTGTACGTATCACGTGGTATTTTCACCTGTGATTTATCGTTTGGTTGCCTACTTGCCGCCTCGGAGACTCCGGGTTCGTGAACACCGCACACTTATATGTTGAAATTACAAATTCATTTATGTTAAAATTCAGCTCGAAATCTTAATGACGATTGTTAATAAATAACAATCTGAGCAAAAGTGAATTTTTAACTTTAATTTTAGTATCGGATTCCTCGTTCAGTTTGTCCAAATACGTCGGCACAAATCGTTTGATTTATTTTCAATTGATTTATTTTAGTTTTCTGGAAATAATACAATGCAATATAAAGCGATGAAAGTGAGTGCGTCCAGACAGACTCGATTAATTTGTAATGTAATAGCAAATGTTAATAGTTTATTTTGTGAGTGAATCTAACGATTGCAATCTCCAAGCCATTTAGCTTATCATATAAATTCTTAAAAGTCATTGCTTCAGCAGTATTCGAAGCCGGGATGTAATGGGAGCACCAGCACCATTCGTCACCTCCACGCACGTGAGGTCGCGAGGTATTCGCGCAATTAATACACCCCGGCATTAAACAGCAGAGTGGCCAAGCCATTAAATAATAAATGACCTATTACGACTTCAATATCACCAGCACTAATTCTCGCAGGGGTGTTCCTACCCTCGATTCTCTCGGCTGGCCGCACCCGAACTCAATCAGAGCAAATGTTGCAAGGATGATGCGGGGGTGGGTGACTTACCTAGAGCAACCCCTGACTTACCCCTGACTTACCCCTGACTTACCCCTGACTTACCCCTGACAACCCCCGGCGCGTATTTGCAAGCCCTTTTTTCAATCCGAGCTCTGGAATCTTTGGAATTCTCTCCGAATACTTGCAAGGGATGATTCCGATTCACTTCAAGACACTGTCGTAAGTGATAAATTATATTTCCAGTAGCGTACGTTGTTTAATATTTTTGCTTCGCGACCACAAATTTGAATAGTTTTTCAGGATCTTTACTTAAACATTATTGTAAAATTTATTTAACTAAACCAAAAGACTTTTTTTTGGTCATGCAGTGCAATGTTGCTATTTCTTCCTCAGTGTTTGTTTTGCTATAAATAGAAAAAAATACTAAATCGTGAATTTTATGGGTAGTTTATTTAATATATTTGCATTCAAATCTATAAAATAAAATTTTAAAAAGCACCGGTAGATTTGGTCGCTCCTTTGATTTATTGGTCAATAATGATTAGAAATAGGTTGTATTTAAAAAAGACTTCTTCCCAATTCAAATTAAGAACATTTATATGTGTTCTTATTTCAAGTTTTGAATTAAGAATGAAGATAATGCCTCATCAAAGATTATACTTAAGCCGGGCATGAACGCGTGTTGGGCCGAGGGCGTTCCCTGTAATGCAGGGAAATATATCCATAAAAATAAGGCGACATGCACTGTCAATATTTTCGGTTTTATTCACTCGTAATGAATTTGTTTATTATTTTCTTTCGACGGTATTTAAAATAAATAAAAATACATGTATTATAAGATAAAAAATTTATTAAATATTGAAATATTTGATACATAACTAACTCGGCACCGAGCGCGTATGTTAAGAATAACTAAAGCGGCATTTACGTAAGACAACACAACCGACTGGTTAATATTCAATGGCCTTACTTTTTTTAAAACTGTTTTTCTGTTTACGGTTGTGTCTAGAAACAATTGGTCGGTTGTGTTACCTCGTGTGTAGACCGCTTTGCTTACCTATGACGCGATGTTTGCCATTTGATGATATTTTGAAATAAATAACTGACAGAGACCGCTATAATCTGGTTACTATTTGGTTTTGCTCAAGCATTGGCCTCGGGGTAGATCATATTATTTTCTTTCAATTTATACATCGTGAGGGTGACAAACCTGAAATACGCGAAGTATACAAGCCCTTAAATCTCAATGACAAGATTATACATATATCTTTGTTATGGATTGGTCAATCAGATGCGTATTTATTACCCATTACTGGTTTATTATATTATTACTAATATGATTCGTTAGTACAAGAGTTCGTACACCGGTCATGTAAACCAAGAGATGTGGGTTCAAATCCCACACAAATCACGATGATATTTTTCTGAGAGTTTCTTTAAATCATCTTCTATATATATGAACTAATGTGCTTAATCATATTAGTAATAAGATTATACATGGTGATTTCAAACATGTTACTGATTTTTTCACTTGATTCACTGAATACATTTTTTTTATCCTTCTACAAAATGTTTAAGGAAAATTAAATAAATACCACAGAAATTAACCTCTATGTGTACATTATCAACAACGTACTATGTACGTTGTGGAACAATGCAAGATGGTGTGGCATTGGAGTGTTGACATATCGGAGCATCATATTTACACGAGAATGACTAAAAATTAATTGGGTTTTGGAAAAAACGCTGATAATATTAATTATTAAAAACGTGTATTTTTTTATGATTAATATCTCAATTGAAATGGCAGGTTGGCAACAATTCGGAACGAAGCTTGCCTTCGAGGAAGTATCGCGGGCACGCTGGCAGGCCGCCCGCGCTCGTCCGCGGGTGTGTGGCCGGCTTTAGGGCGGCCGCGGAGAGAACCGAATTTAAATAAGTCATTATTATTTAAAGCCATGCATGCGCCGCGGCAGTCGTGAACAAATCTGTAATTGCGCCGGCCATTACGAACAGTAGCCAAAGCGCAGCGGCTCGACTATAATATCCCAAATTATAATTGTTATCTATTGGAAACGCCATTTCAAAAATCGGAAATGGCTTTTTAACTTTTCTACTGCTTTTGTTTTTTTTTTTTCAATGTATTTAAATAACCCGTTTTATTCCTATGTGGAAAACACACACACACACATATATATATATATATATATATATATATATATATATATACGGGGAGTACTTGGTGGAATCCCATTTTAATATTTTAAACGAAATACTATTGAGATTTTTCCACGTGTTTAATTGTATTGGTGACCGGTTTCGCCGATCTTTCTCGTTAGCATTCTGTTTGATAATGCCAACGTGAAAGGTAAGCGAAACCGGTTACCGATATAATTAAACACGTGGAAAAATAACAAAAGTATTTTGCAGTTCTTCAAATTCTAGTTCTACAAATCTTCAGTATGTAATTTTTATTTTTAAATTTGTGTATATTGTTCACAGTTGCGTTGTAGCGCTTTTGAACGTCAAAATGGAAAGAGTTAGCTTAAAACAAACGATCATTATCCGGCGTGGCAGCACCGCCGCTGCCAACAATGCGGCGCGCGGAGCAATACGGCCGGCGATGGGGCGACGCGAATTGGCGCGCGGGCATGCAGTCCGGACAGTGACGGATGCTTCTCATATCGGCGGCAGCTCGACCGTGCGAGCTGCCCTTTACTGCCCTCTGCTGCCTTTTGCTGCCTTTTGCTGCCTTTTGCGCCAGGCGACATTGCTCGAGACCGCGGAAAAGTCAAACGAATTGGTTATATAAACGAAAAAGCATCAGACACCCCGGAGGCATGCAGTGCATATACGCAACAAAGCACTGTATTTGATTTGTATTGATGAGTATTTGATTAACAATTAAGAGACCGGTAACCTGTTTATATGTTTTTTTTTCCAACTAAATATTTATTGCTACAAATCTTAGTATAATGCTTTTTCACATTGTATCAACAAATTTAGAAACACATTAATTTTCATTAAAAAAAGTAAACTTTCAAAACTTTGTTTGGTAAATTTTAAAATAAAAATGCAAAAAATCAGAATAAAAGCACAGTGAAAATGAAATAACAAAAATAACCCCTTTATTTTTTAACAGGACATGGGGCTTGAATCCTGAAGGCTGACTATCGTGGCTTGGTGATCTTAATCCATTCACACGCCGTGATCCTGGAGCTAGACAAGAATATTGACTGTTATATGCAGGTGCGTAACTAATACCTTGTCAATTGAATATGTAAGTGTATATTCACAAATTCTAGAGTCATTTTACTTAAAGAAGCTTTATATAGTGTTATTTCATTATTTTTTATTAAGAAAAATAATTAACAATAGATGATATTTCAACTCCGAGTAACAATTAATTAGTAGACATTCGTTCGAACAACAAAATCATACATAAATAATAATGCAAACAGTATATGGATATGATAATCTTTATTTAAAAAAATCATTTTAAATCTAATACTATTGCACTTTATATATATTTTGGGGACAACAGCTATTATTTTAATGTGCATATTTATTAAATATTCAGCAATCATTATACCTAGCTAGCTTTTTGAACTGCGGTTAAATTTTTATTTTCGTGTCTGTCGATGGCCTGTCGCTGCTGCGGCGATATTTATTATTGCCCCGATAACAACAGCAGAGTGCCCCACCAGGCCAGGGATTCCCCCCTCGCTGTGCAATTAGTTATCCGCTACAATAAAATGCATCTAATCTCCGAGAAGATAAGTCTGCGTTAGACTCGCTACCCTCTTGCCTCTACTACCCCTGAACATTAAATAAATCACAATAATGCATGCTGTGTACTTTCTTATGTAAGTTAATATATATAGTTTTTTAAATATGTTTTATATACATTCACAAATTATAGGAAATTATAGCAGTGGCGTGTAGCTATCTAAAAATACTGGCAAGCAGTTTTATTCACTGAGCCTTATTCGGATGTTTTCAGCTCACGAAACAAATATATAAAACACGTTAAAATATTAGTCTATATACACTTCTAATGCATTAAGCAATGCTCGATGTGGCATTATTTGTTTTTTTAATCAGCTATATGTGCATTTAAAACGCTATTAGCACTTGTCAAGTTATTTTTTCTTAATCTGTTTAAATTAGCAGCATAGCGTGGTTAATGATTATTAACAATGTCAGGGAAATCACGTGTTTAAATAACCACTAAACTGATAATCGTATTTTGTAAACAAAAACCAACTTTAACCGGTGATGAACCAGATAACGAAAATTTTGCAATATTTTTAATCTCTAAATAAAATATCTTCGAAGGATATGCAAATAATTCAACTTGTACAGTCGTTTTTTTTATGATTAAAAGACAACAAATATGAATAGTCAAATTATTATAATATCGATATCAATATCTATCGCAATCTTTTGCTAATGATATTATGAATTTGTTACTCACCGTCCATGTGGTGTTGACTTTGAATCCGGGTGGGATCAAAACTTATAAATTTCCTCCAGGATTTCCCTGAAATAATTAAGTACCTATAAATAAATAATAAGCACATGCAAATAACGTCACTTGCCGGATGTAGTCGCGCTTGCTTCTAGTCGCTTCCATCTGCTTCTTTCCGCTTGCGACTTCCTAGTTATTGTTTCTGGGCTCCTATAGTTGTGTTGAATTACTTATCGGATATCAATATTAGTAATACTTGTCTACATATCCATACAAAGCTATTTTTATTGCGGCCAAAACATAAAAAATACCCAAGACTCAAACCATGATTAAAAAAATGATTAACGACATCTATGGTGATAATAAATAACAATACAAAACAATTATATTATTTCAGAGAGGTAGATTATTATTTTATGCTATAACGAATTGTATGCTATTAAAATCTGTACATGATAAGGTGCTTTATATTAAAAATAATTTTATAGCTTGTGTATTTATTGACAATCTAGAAGTGTCATAAAATTTGATTTAGAGTGCAAATTAGTAACGATTTTAAATTGGCTCTTGTTGCTGTGTAAACATGCCGTTTTTACCGCAAATTAAAATGCATTATTTCCATTGTGCATTGCTTACACATAACGAGGAAACGTATTCATTTGTAACGTTTGTTGGTTTTGATCGCAATGTAGACGCGTTAGTTCCGGACTATATATGATTAATGTCGTTTTTTTTTTATTTTCAAATGACGGTTTATACCTCTTCAAATGGGAACTCGAAGGCTGTTTTTAGTAATTTAATAACTATGAATTATTTAATCATACTTTTTTGTGATCGGACGCTGGTGCTAACCCAATTGTTATGGATAAGAAATAAAAAAGTTTTCAGATTTTAACACAATGTAGAAACGATAAAATTTGCTGGCATCTATTGCCTAGTAGGGTAACTAAATTTTTATTTAACCATCAACGAGTCGTTAGAAAAAATATTGTATATTTTTTAATTCATTATTTTTTTAAAAAACTATTTTAAATATAAACATCAAAAAATATTAATTTATTAATAATTAAATTATTTTGGTGTAGACATCTTTAAATGAATAGATTAACATATGTTTTTTTTATCTAATTGTCCACAGATGTCTCTTTATATATTTTTGAAACTGGCTACATTCGATTTATTTGTTATATTTATATTTCATTCTTGCGAAAGCGATCGGTTTAATAAAAAAAATAATCATGGTTTTGTCCTATTTTCACTGCGGATCGAGTTAAAGCAAAATTTTTATTGTTTTGTTTACATGATAAACAACAATTCAGTATTTACTATAATGAAAATAATAACTTTTTATTTAAATCTTCACAGTGAGAAGATTTTTATTTAAATCTTCACTTAAATAAAAAGTTATTATTTTCATTATATTAATGGATCTTCACCATTCAAATGCCTTGTCCCTCAACAACATCAGTATTTACTATTTATTACTGTTTGTGTTATCGCAGGTGTTATTTTTGATAACTTTATATCAAAATCATTCATCCAAAAATACAGCAACGCGTTATATAGTGATGACTTAAAGATGACGTACATATTGCACTACATACTTACTAATAAGGATCACGGATTCAATCTGACCTGAAAAAACTAGGATAAGTTTTCAGAAATCATTTTAAAAATGCCTGGTGATTTATCTTCAATGTTCATACTATAATTTTTGAAAATACCACTGCTATGTACTCGAGCTGTAACAAGCATAAAACGAACGTGTCATATAAAATTTAGTCTGACGTTGGTTTTGTAGGTTCTCTCAAAAATATCTCCTGAACCATTTGATTTTGTTTGTATTTATTTTATCCTGTTAGTAGAGACGTATCGTACAATTGCAGAGTGTTAATAAATGAATTAGTACAGTGAGAATAAATTAAGTACAACATTTTGGTATTTCTTTCTAAATATTTATTCGCTCATCTCTATAGTTATATACAATAGCTTAGAAATAGAAACCATGCCACGATTCAAACATAAATACTTTTTTAGATTTTTCAAATATATATATATATATATATAAGTTATGCATAATTTATGACATTTAGAAAATTTAAAAATATATATAAACCTAACAAACTCTCACACAAGTATGCTTTCAAGGATAAAAGGAAAAATATAAAGGCGTTGAATTGTTTTATTATCAATTACAAGCTTGGTAATATACCATTACAAATACTGGATTAATACAAATGATAATAATATATGTTGATATTCTTCAAATACATAAAATAAACCTATAAAATACAAGTAACGGGTTATAAAATATAATATATAAAGTTTTATTTTCTATAAATTTGTTTGATTGTGCACTGATAAAAAATGTCACAGATATCCACGGGGATAATAGACGAGGACTTCTTCTTCATTCAACAGTATAAAATTGTTAGTGAACAAAAATAAATGCAAATAACAATCTCATTATTTTGATAATAGAAACACTGATTAACAGAAGCTGGTTTTACGCGAATCAACACGGTGAAAGGAAACTTGAGTGCACGTTGAATATTTTAGTAATTGCACAAAATGCAGGAGAAAAGACAAAAAATGCTTACATATACATTATTAAATTTAAGATCTCTAGTGTGAAATGATATTCAAACACAAAAAAAAATTACCGCTTAGTTCGAGTGGCTGACCAAGAATATTTTTCAATTAAAATGCTGTCGAATACATTACTCACGTTGAACAAAGTGCTATTTTGCCTATTACTAGTTAAATACAATTAAGAAGAATTTGTTGACGGATTAATATGTTTAGTGCGCCCGATATCTCCTGCTTTAACCAGTTAACTGCGTTCGTATAAACACGTCAATTAATAACAACATTTACAAAAAGGCAGTCATCTCTCGATTTGCTTTAAAAAAAATTGTAAAATTTATACTAAGAGTTTTTACTCGACATTGCTCAATTTTAACTAGGCACTCTACGACGAATTTAAAGACTAATTTTTGCAGTTGACTGGTAATTATTCACCTAATGAATGGCAGGCGATGCAAGAGATCAAGGAAGAGGCTCATCGGCAGCGAAACGCGCATTCAATAATTTCTTCCTTCAGGCGGTACACGGCGGATTTGTAATAATATTTATAAATAAAAAAGAAACTAAAAGCCAAAATCGAAATGAAAAAGCGCTTTATACAACAGGAATTACATATTTGACAGCTTATTACAACTGTTCATTTTGATTTGTTGATCAGTCTTTCAAAAATTACAGGAACGTGAAATAATTTTTTCGATACTAAAATTTGACCCGGCGTGTTTACAGAACTCTCCAACACAGAGTCGTACCGTTCATTTACTAGATAGAATATATTTTCTTCTATTATATTTTTAAATATTGCACGGGCGAATTGCGCTTCAATTTTTATATAAGGCACGAAAACAGCTGGAGAGTGACACGCAAAGTGATAATCAATCAAATATGGAAAAAAAAAAAAAAAAAACACACCAAAAACATGAATACATTTCAATGTGAAGAATTTTTGTCGTACAAACAAAAGAACTGAGATCACAGTTTTAAAAAGTTAAGGATTTTCTATATATTTATTTATATCTTGGAAACATACATATCACATTTCAAACGATTTTTATTTAATCCACAAAGCATGCCGGAAAGGAGCCGGCTGTGGTAATCTATGGACTTATCTCCATTGATTTCCTCAAATAAAAACTAACGTCTTTCAGCTAAACGGTTCCAAACTTATTGAGTCTCAAACAAAGACAACTCTAAATACGCTATAGCTTAATCCCTAATCTTAATATTAGCTTATTGATACATATGCAAGTATTAATATATAGTATATACGATTATTCAAAGTTTTAGAATTTCTTTCTATTGATAGCCTCTTCGGTGACGAGTAATAACAGAACGGTGGCGATTGTGAGTGTACTGTAAAGACAAGAAATTATCATTAGAACTGACTTCCACACGCCTCCATCCGACCCGCTCTTGGGCCCTCAGACTAAAACTATCATCCCGATTCAAAAGGTATTTTATTGTTGTAAAAAAAACAAACGGACGATGTTGTTGATATGATTTGCCGGTTTACGTGGGCTGTCTTCATAGAAGAATTCGTATTATACAGCTTCACACGCTGCAGCTGGCTCCTGAAGCATCAGTACTTTTTAACAAGCCGCTGCATGTAACGATGCTGCAACCAAATTTTTAATAACGGAGATCAGAAGATCTCCGTCGTTGTGAATCAAAAAGAATATTACATGTTATAGTAACAAGAACGCGCCAATAAGACTTATCAAATGCACGTAAAACCCATGAAAATATATATATGTGTGTGTTAAAAAGAATTTCATAATATTCATACGATGTACAATTAATAACTTCGGCTTAAAAAAATAGCTGCAGCGACCGTTCCATTTGTTTATATTACAAGATAAAATTTGTATACTTCAAACAACGATCCGGTTTTATTTGTGACGTTTACATTTTAAAAAGCTTTGATCAATTTCCGTAAAAGACACTAAACGAGTTGAGAAATGGCACAGTACAATAATTTCTCAGCGATAAGCCAACGTTGGTAGGATTGTTTCAAACTAAAGTATATTTACATACAGTGGTGGGTGGGAAAGGGGGGTCGGGATAGGTTAGGTTAGATTACACACACGAAACTACCATGCTTCTGTCTCTAGGATGCAGACTATGCAGTACGTCATCAGAAAACAAACAGTCAATAAAGATACCGTCTTCGGACGCAGGGACACTTCAATCAAGGCTGGAGAGTCAAAAATGATAACGAGTACAGTGTGGTCCGATAATAAGTTTTCAAGTAACACAAAATATGATCACCCTGTACTTTGTAACCTGGGATGTATAAAATCAATATTGGAGTGATAAATAATGTAATCAAGTTAAAGTCTCACAGCACTTTAAAGCCGTTATCCACCATATTTAAATTATAAATTAAATATTAAAACATAGGCGCAGCTGTTTTAGCATGCATAAGACATAAATAAGATAGTTTGGCAAATATATTACATTTTGAAAATTAAAGACAATTTTCTACACGGGGTGAACAAGATCCAATCAAATTTATTTATAATTCAGAAATATACAAGCGCCCAAAAAATATAAAGGGGTTTCATGAAAGCATTTGAAATTAATATACTCGGATGTTTTTTACTGACGACACAATGTCTTTGGCATATTTTTGACTTGCTACTGTGTTATACAATAAAAATTAATTTGAACCCATAGACAGCCATTAATACCTAGAATTGCATAAATAAATGGACCACCTATACAACGTCGCGCATCAGCGTCAAATGATTGGAGTGTCTCCGCAGCCAGAGTCCAGATCCCCGTTTGAACGACGGTTTAAAAACTAAACTGAAGGACTACAACATACACACGACTTTATAATCTTAACCTATCGTTATTATATTTAAATTTCAAGGCGGTAACTTCACGTCTATTCAATATAATCGTCAGTTTCAATGGATGTGCTTCGAAATGGAAGCAACAACTTCTCAGTATTTATTAATAATTGCACTTAAGACGCATTTAGCGAGGCTGCTGGTCCGCTCAACACGCCGAGCTCCATTGCAACTTTCTTTGCACATGAAACGACCAATAAAAATAAAAAAATACGATGTAATTTAGTTTGAAACCGCGTTTTCCTTCTTTAAACTTTGGAGTGACGCGCTAAGCAGACCAGCACTGTCCACATATATAAGATTCTTACATAGAGATGATTTTGTAAAACACTAGCTTACTGTTTTGTGCTTGGATATTATATTTATACGTACCTAATGTGTAGCTACCTTAAAACACCAAAAGCACGACTAAATACGAGAGTCCATACAAAATGTAATTTACACGGGGTTCTACGATACACCTGAGACTGTCCGTAAACGCCACACGAAGGCACCTCCATCCAACTGACCGTAGCATTTGACACTGGACTTAACCTAGCACGTCTGCCCTCTCGCGCGGCCGGCTCTAGAAACTTTGGTAATTACCAAAATAAACACCAAATCACTATCGTCCAATTCGGTAGTTTCTACTTGGTAAAGAGCCGTACTTAGAAACACGTTATAAATACTGTTGTGCAGTAAAAATATACACTAAATATTTCAGCGTTGACGCCGGGGAGATTATCTACACGAGACGTGGAGCACGCTTGGGGAGACTTGCTCATCTCAATTCTTGCGAAAAGAAAAACAGCCTCTAATAGATATGTCTTATTTAAATGCAAATGATTTAGTTGTTAGAGAATCACAGTTTTAAAGCTTAATCGCATTTTCTGGTGAAAATGAATAATCGCAATGCAAGTGTTTGAGATGAGGGGTCGCACCCGGGGAGAGCGGTTTACACGGCCTGATCTTCCAGGGCCTCGGGCGTCGGTGAAACTCGGGTTTCCTGGCCAGGTGGGGAGTGTTCTGTCCCACGCAGCCATTTATTAACGGATCATTTAGTTTTTCTTCGGTCCACTAGCTTGACGTCCTTGACGTGGAGGTTGTGCTTTGACTTGGCTGCGAACTTGATGACCGCCTGCGTGGAGACCAGGGGCACATGTCGCAGATCCAACCTGCAATATAAATAATTATAATACATGCTTAAAGCTTTAGAATCACTTCATGAATTACTATTGAGATATTTTTAAATTATTTTCGACAATAAAACATTTAAACAAAAATTACTAAATTTGGGATTTATATATATGGAAAAAAATGGTGCACTAATCAATGAGTGTTTTAAATAATATAATATATATTCATATTTAAAATGATTACATTCCAAATCTCACTGAAATATCTGTCAGCAAAAATTGTTTGCTTGTTTGTTATTATATCCATATTATCAAGGATAATAAGCATGAATAATCTTGAGATGAAATGCTCGCTGCAGAAACTTACATGACGAGATTCTGGCAAGCGGAGAGATGGTCCAGAGCGGCCTCGGTGAGCAGACGGCAGCCGGCCAGGCTCAGGCGCTCTAGGCAGCGTGCGGGGCCCAGCTGCGCCACGCCGGCATCCGTCACACGCGCACACGTCGACAGGTCTAGCTCTGATAAGGCCCCTAGGGCTTGTGTTACGTATCTAAAAATATCACAATTATAAAAATCTTTAACATTAAAAATTCTGTGATAATTATAAATTAAGCTCTTGTCTCAGTTATTAACCTGAGAGAGACATCGGTGATATCAGTTCCAGCGAGTTTAAGCAGCTTGAGGTGGCGCAGACGAGAGCGGGAGCCTGTGAGACCGGGGCGTGAGTCCTGCGGGGGAGCTAGCACGTCACGAAGGCAAGCGTCTCCGAGCCCCGGAGCAAAGGACAGGTCCAGGGTGTGGAGCGGCGGGCAGCCGCAAGTGCGAAGTGCCAAAGCTGCTGCTGCCGGTGTTCCCACCAATGACAGGGACCGCAGTGCAGGCAGTCGTGCTATTAACCTGGAAAAGAAACATTATCATGTATCTCAATTACTAAACCATATTCCCCCGAAAACAAATGTAAATATAAATAAAGCCTTAGTAGAAAAGAAAAATTTGATTAAAAAACTCTTTAAATGAGTTGCGAATGGACTTCCAGCACTGGAGGATCAAGGACAAAATGACTTTGAATCAAACAAGCTTCTCACCATGCTAGCTGGCGACGGGCCAGATTGCTCCACTCCAAACCCAGGGACAGCGGCTGGCGGCGAGCGATTCCGGCCAGGTGAGCTGCCGTCAAGCGGCACTGCACAAAGGACATGTTCCTCCACAGAATGGGTTCCACCTAGACAAATTTATAAAATTCATTGTAAATACCCTATATTAAACATTTCATAATTAAGGAGTCAGACGTTTAGTTTTCCTCGGAGCAATCTAGGGTCAGCTGACACTCTGGACTGCAGCGGGTGTCTCATCAGACTCTTCCAATGAAGAATCAGGGCGCAAGGATTATCATCATTGGAAAACATTGTGTGTGGACATCACACAAGCTTAGATATAGTTGCTAACAGAATAGTAAAAAATTTGATCTAGAAGTATTTTTTTGTTTCGTTGTGAAGAAAAAAGACTAAATAGTATTGTCGCATATGCACTTCTAATGCATGCAAGGGTAAGGTACTTGTGGTACACAATGTGAACATCTGTATTCATCTCACCGAGAGTCGTGCCCAGGTCTTACAGACGAGAGCGCAGCTGGCCAGCTCCGCCGGAGACAGGTAGCGGAACACGGGCAAAATGCAGCTGCGGTCCAGGCTGTGGGAGGCGGGCAACGACAGAGAGGCTCCCAGCGCTGCAGGGCGCACAGGGTAAACGGGACGCTTCAAAATCTGAAAACAAATATTTATTCACACACTTGACAAAAACTACTTATTAGTTACATTATAATAACTTCCAATTCAATTACTATTTTCGTTAAAATCGCAATACTTTTATTAACACTATATCTTATATAGAATATTTAGCATTTCATAAGTGGCAGTACAATCACTTTCAATACGCAAGAGGAACAAGAGACCAAATTATGTTCAACGTCCAATCAATACCAAACCTTAAATTATACATGGCTACTTTAAGTGTACTGGATTTTACTTTTATATTCTACGCTAACAAGAGAAATATGAGATATATGAATAGCAGGATAAAATATAATCAGTCTATTTAATATGCTGCTAATGTTGGCTTACTTTGGTGGTGTTAGAAGACAGCTGGTGAGCGAGTTGCGTTCGCAGGGCAAGCTTCCTTGGGGGATCCTCTCCCGTTGTGTCCTCCTCAGAGCTGCGCCGCCGCTTCACCTCTGAAGGAGATATGGGAGAACCGTTCTCCAACTTTAATCCCAAGGATGACTTATCATCTTCTTGCTTCACATCTACAGAATAGCCGATACGTTAGTATAACAACAACATACAATTTACAATATATAAGTAATTCGTAGAGCAAAAGTCACCTTTCAATGTAGGATCTATTCCCTGGGCGGAGAGAGCCCTCTGTGGGTGTATGGAGCTGGCATCCGACGAGACGGACATGCGGCGCAAGTCTGAAGACTTCTGACGAGCTCGGAAATGGCGAGGCTGGAACAACAGAACAACTTTGAGCATCATTCAGTTCGATTACAAGTATCTAATTCCCATCTCACAATGTCAGCTGACAATAAATCCGAAGTGATTTTATGAAACTTGCAAGTGAATGGTACTAATTATTATGAATGGTTTACTCACAACCCATGTGGTGGGTCACTGGGTGCGGGAGATTGTACATCTACTGCATAAGGCAACACACTCATGCAGCAAACGACAGGCACTTTCATATTGACATAGGTTCAACAGCTTTTCATTTAATTCACAGCCGTAAAATACAAATTGATTTTATTTAATGAAATGATTGACAATCAACCGATGACTAAAAAAATGGGTGTGGAACATATAAGACTGTCATTGAATGAACAAGTGGAGAATTGTATGGTTTTGGTGACTGGTAGTGCTGTGGATGTTGCACACACCCTGTAGTCGTGGTTGAGGCCCATGTTGGTGCACTGCGGGCACTCCCAGGAGTTGGGCAGGTCCTCGCTGGGTGCGCTGCCCCCGGGGCCCACGCACTCGGGGTGGGCGATGGAGTAGCACACAGCGCACTCCATCAGGGCTGAAGGACCATTGCGACCTGGGAAAGTAGTTCATACGATATCAATTTAAATTGATTTACTCTCTTAAATCTAATATTTTAAATAAAATGGAATTCCACCAAGAACTCTGTCAAAAATATTGAATCTCTTAAATCTCAATCTCTTACAATATCTTCTTAGTACGTAGTAAAATAACAAAAAAATATATATTGAGCAATCAATAAGGACTGATGGTTGGGTACAGTTAGTAGAATGTGAGCATACCTGTATTTCCTTTGGCCTGTGGAGCCACCGGCGTCTGCATCCACCCATCGAGGTGGCACTCGGCACACGAAGCTGTGACTGGCAGCATCGGCTGTAATAAGAGAGCACTCAGTGTCACATTAATGTCGGCACATCTAGCTAGTTAATTGCAGTAAAGAATAAATTGGTGGTGGTAAATATTTTTGTTATTATTACACCACAAGCTGTACTGGGTTTTTTAAAGATCTCACCTGGAGACACTGCCGCATGTTGCAGGTCTGCTTGGCACGGCCGGGTCCCCCAAACTTGACCATGTCGTGGCAGAAGACGCACTCCCCGCAGTCGGAGCGCTGGCACGCCTCGCACTTCTTGCACCTGAAGATTTAGAAGGTTACAATTACTCTATCTACTTTTACTCTATTTAATTTACGATTGAACTCGACATAAAGCAATTTAATCCAATTCATTGAAACACAAGCAGGACCAAAAGTAGTTTTTTTTATTACCTATATTTTAATAGTTATTAGATATTTTGTTTGATCAGGACATAACTCAGAATGCAGAGCAAAAGCCAATCTGCACAGTCATATCTATAAAGTGAGTTTACATAGTCTCTCAAAAATAAAATTGTTTAAAAGCATTATAAATGAATGCCTGCGAAGATATTTCTTAAGCGTATATCCTAATCTTAGTATCATATTGAATACTAACCTGGTCCTCCTTCGACGAGGCGCCCCAGTCTTGTCAGGCCTCTCCACAGGAACCCCGAGGAGGTTATTCTTCTTGTATGAGCCGCGCGGGCCTCGAGATATACCAGAGCCCTTCCCAAGTTTCTTAGCGCGTTCATTGAAAACATCTTCGGCACCTGGAATGCATACACGGATCAATAAGAAACAATTACATATTTTTCCTGCCAAGGTGCTCCACTTATTTATAATCTTACTTTGAAGGATTGGAACACCGGTGACAGCTTGCTCTCGAGTGTCATGACGATGGCGCTCTACAAGAGTGCGGACATCTCGAATGAGGGCTATAGGATCTCCTAAGAGTTCCGGGACGTTCTTTCTGTTACCGGGCAGCTGGTGAAGATACATTACAATGGCCTGGAAAGAGACAAATTCGAAATTAATTTCATTTGCATCCATTAGTAAACCATTAGTATTACCATAAATAGTATCATTTCGTGAGTGCACAAACTAATATATCTTACTTTAAGTCCGTGCAGCTCTTGCTGCGTCAGATGCACATGCTTGCCGGGGGGCTTTAGCTCCACCTTGGTCTCATCTCCATTCTTGACTTCCGGCTTGATCTCACTCTTGATAACGCTGCTCTTGTCAGAGTCCTTCACGTCGGAGGGGCGGCGCTCTGGGATCTTGACATCCTCAGGTTCAGGGTCAGCGTCCTGGGTCATGAGATGAGAGTGGCCGAGCAGCACGCTGACGTAGCGCTCCAGGACATACCACAGCATCTCCGTAAAGAAGGGGTAGCGGAACTTTTGAGGCACCTGAAATATTTTGAAATTGTTTTTCATTACAAGCTACATAACTTATTATTACAAGAATTAAATATTAAAAATTTAATTAAATTGTTGGCTCAATGATGCAACCATTCACTCATGGACGAAAGTTTATCAGTTCAATCCTCAATATGAGCTTAACAGTTAGCAAACCCCAGCCATAATCATTGGAAAATGCATTGTTTTTTATGCATTGCTGGTACTTATTCTAGGTGATTGATAGTTAAGGAATCCAAAAATGTGGAACGTCACGATGGGCTATATTCATTCAGGGCGGGTCCACACTTATTGGTGTGATTTGGTCAACATCTAATTTCTTTTGGTTAAAAATTATCTGTACTGATATTGCATGTATTGAGGCAGCAATGTACATACTTTGGTGGTGTCTTCGACTTGGGCAATCTTCAGTTGCTTTTCAATGCCGAATTGGTGAAGGAAGTTTCCTCCGAAAACAAGCGAGTCACTCGGAGTGTAGACGGCGTGAATCCAGCCAGTCGGGATGAAGAATGTGTTTCCAGCATACAACTAAAAATAAATTTAAAAAACAATACTAAACAGAATTCCTTTTACAAGCTTATATATTATTGGTCAAATATAAATATTCTTACATGGACTCGGATGCATTTCTCAACAGTGTCTCCAAAGAAGACGTCAGACTGTTTACCAGAGAGGACCCACTTCTCGTAGAGCTGTAGGTTGCGCTCAGTTGGTGGGATGAGCCAAAACACTTTGGCGCCTGGGTAAAATAAAATAATTTCAAGCTAATACATCATTCATGTAATTGGATATATAAGATGTTTTGCGAGGATTTTGAGGGATATGCATGTACCTTTGAGGATATGATACCAGACAGAAGTGCCCCCGAAGTCGACGTGGAAGTCGGTATAGCAGCCCTTCACAGACATGAGGCAGTACTTCTGCACTTTGGGGTACATCATGTCTTCAATGAGGTTTGTTGACTCCACCTGGAAATAATGCATTCAATTTTAATATAACTTCACTAATAATCTACTGGTTAACTGAACGAAGTCTTTTTAATACTCTTAATCAGTAAGTCAGAAGCCGCAAGTGATCTTTAAGGGTCAATCTTTGCTCAGTCGGAATTTGCAAACCAAAGGAGCCATGATTGGTAAGAAACTGTTCTAACCACTATTATGTTATATATGTTAATGCAAATTAATTTTAAAATGAAATAAAAATAAATTTAAACGGTAGACTTCCTTCCATTGTACGGGACATAAAAGCTAAAGATATGATTATAGACATCCCGTACCTTCTCTGACTCATGTAGCCGCGCCCCATGGCATTTATTTTGAGACAAGTGATGTTGTTTAATAAGAAGTTTTTCATACATCTTAATGAATATATTTATTAAAAATGTGACCTGCTGTTCTTTGAGATGGCGCGGCCAGACGCAGTCCACCCAGTCTATCTGCCTGACGATGCTGGGGGACTGGACGTAGTTGTCTAGTCGGGTGTGGGAGAACTCCAGCGATATCACGTTCAGCAGGCGCTCCTTATTGGGATCCTCGTAGTAACGCTGCCATTCCTGGGACAAGTGTTTACAAACATTCAAGCTAAGAAATCTCAAATGAAAACATTTTATGTAAACATAAAGCCTTACTTATAATGCTTCAAAATAGCCAATGCTAAAATCACAAATTCCCTTAATGGACGGAAGTAGAAAATGTTGCGAAATCATATTAATCAATCAAGAACGAAAATAATAATCCACATAATCTTTTTTTTTCTATTTTTTATATTAAATAAAAAAAATGGAGAAGTGAAAAATAAACCTTCAAACAATTGATGTGTTAGCTGTTTACTTGAAGTAGTTCTGATGTTATTTATATAAAGAAATTAAACTTATGGAAATTAATTCACTTGGTGGATATAAAGTGCAAAACTGAATTGAATTATCATAATTATTATTAATAATAGGTTTTAATGACAGGCTCTAAGACCTAAAGTTAGCATGCCATAAAGTGTTTTATTCCAGGTTATATATATTACATAGCACTTGCAATGCTATTATTGGTGGCACGCTAAATATTCTAATCATACCTTCATGGACATCTCTGTGTTCTTCTGCGTGTTGACATCCATCACGTCGAGAAGTCTCCGTGAGCCAACACACATCCTAACATC
The DNA here is from genome assembly GCA_022113835.1 of Atopsyche davidsoni. Lineage (NCBI taxonomy): Eukaryota > Metazoa > Arthropoda > Insecta > Trichoptera > Hydrobiosidae > Atopsyche > Atopsyche davidsoni. The sequence goes on along the minus strand of JAILWY010000011.1, from coordinate 3,057,306 downwards.
ATTGATTGTGAAATTTGCAGTAGGCACTCTGAAATATTAAATAAAAATAGTAATTATATCAAGTAATATAAAAGAACAAGATGCTATGGAGCACGTTTTATTTCTAATAATAAAGTTTTTTAGAATTATATTAATAATTTAATATATAAGTCCTCGTCATTGATAACACTGTTAATATTTCAGGAGAAATTCAAAGCTTATTATTTTATATGGTACCATTATTTATTGATATTCATTGTATTTTGATAATATCTAAAGATTTATTGATTAAAATCATATAAATATTTTAATTATTGAAATATTATAAAAAAATTATGAAAGTAAAGAAACATCTGTAGACACTGGTGAAAAAGCGTAACAGTATAATTTTTAGCAAGAAACAAATATTTTCTATACATTGTAATCAGTATTGCAATCATAATCTATACCTAATACAATTATAACCTGACTAAGAATGCATACAAACACCAAAGAAAATTATTTTCAGTCCACTAGTTCAATAACAAACACAAAAGGGATAGCAAAGAAAATCATAACATAAAAAAACTAGATCAGTCAAGAACACTACAAAAAAAATTATAAAAAAAAAACCAGCGACAAACAGAAGCACTCCTGCAATTTTTTATATTTTTTGAGTAAGCCAACTCGTCCAATGAACTTCAAGGTCAAGGACACATCAATTTGACCTCTAACACAATATCAGGTATAATCAAATTACAAAAAGGTGCCGTAAACACCCGCTGCTAATAATACATCAGCTCTGGGGCTCGAGCCGGCGACCACACATCTCAACTCCATCCAGATGAATTTTCATTGAGAGCACAAATTTTACTTGTCTCATTCAAAAACAAACAAGAAAATCTCTTCAGAAAAAGGGCACTACAGTCGATAAGATAAGACAGAACAACACATTAAAAAAAAACCATTGTTTTCATATTTTATATTTCCTTACTATAAAAGAAAAACTGCAAACGAAACACCGTGTACTTTGTTAAAAACCCAAAATATTGGTTTTATATAAAGAGAAAATTAATTTAAAAAAAAAACACATCAAAAAGATCTCATTAAATTCTGAAACGCTTTATTTCTGGATATTTCACTCATTTGTATTTCTAAATATAAATATGGCAGATAGTCATAGTGGCTCACCTGATACCGAGGCCGGCCTTGTCCCTGAAGATAAGGGGCGTGCTGAAGCCGTATCGCTGCAGATGCGCCACAGTGAGATCGGGCCCCTGCATCTCGCGGACAGCGCCGACGTGCTCGAAGCGCGCACTCTCCAGCTTGTCGGCCAGCGAGAAGCCACGCCCGCCCTCGGCCGCCTCCTCCCCATCCAGGGCCCATTCTTCAGAGTACAGCTTGCGCTGCTTCCGCTCGCGCTGGAATAGAAAAAAAACATTATCATGCAAAATGAATTATCAAGAATTAAAAAAAATAAATTATATATATTATATTTAGTCAGTATTGCTAGAAAACTATTTTTTTTTCTTGCAAAAGATAAACCTGTTCATAAAATTACAAAAAATAATCCTATTGACACTAATTTCAGATGCCACATATTTTTTATAAATAATTGTTAGTCTAAGTTTATAATGGATTAATTAATTAAATATATATATATATATCTTCTTCTTCGGGTACCTCTCCTCAGATGAGGTTGGCGACCATCTCACTGAGCATATATTTATATGTGGATATAAATATGTATGTTTTGATAAAATATAAGGGATAATAGATTGTATAAAGCAAAACCTATTAATAGCAGAGAATTATTATATTATCAGTGGCACAGGACAGCTTCCGTCAACACTTTATTTAGATTGAAATAAAACGGCTAGAAAAAACGCAATAGAAAAATGTTAAGAGATTAAAAAAACCTGAAGTGACATTTCTATAAAAATCACTTTTTTTTTTTCATGTCACACACAATGCAAAAACTTTTCAGGGGTGAAGCTGGAGAAAATTTTTTGAAAAGTAAGAAAATATTGAAACAATAAAATTAGAATTATAATTAAATTATAAAAACATAAAGTGACTGAACAAACTACTTCAAGGAATCAATAGGTAGGTTATGTTAAGTTAAATACCATATAGGCTTTTTGTTTTAAAAATCCAAACTTTAGAATATAAATTTAAATAATGAGTTAATATAAAAATGTACATAAACACATGGATATAATACAGAAATAAAATATGTACACTCAAAATAAAAACAGACATTCTCTTGCTAGTCTTTACAAAAAGACGAAATAAGCAATATTTAGTTTCAGTATCAGAGAGTGATAAGACTAGAATATTTAAATAAAGTAATTTTTTTAAAATGATATTTATTATCTTAAAAAAATACTTCCTAGTTCGGTAGCTTCATTTATTATTATTTTAAAATATTTTAAAACATCATCGAATAGTTTTTAATAAAACTTGCAAGAAAACCTCGTTGATAAAGTTTTATATCTTGTCAACATCGAAATAGCATGAACTGTCCTACTTCACATGCAAACTGAACCGTGTTTGTCAGCATATCATATTCCTTATACATTACCTAGTGCAAATAAGGATTGTTTAAGTCATTACAGTTTCTGGTTTACTTTAAAACTATTCAACAAAAAATAAATTAACACTCGACAAGGAATGAATCATAAATATAAACAATGGTACATTAAGATTACAATTGCTTGAGTCATTTTTAAATTCCAGCATGGGGAGCTCGTTCCCAAACAAAACAATATATTTTATTTCTACGATTTAGTATTTTATAAGAAAATGTTAAGTACTCCACAAGTAAAGCAGTTTTTTGATTAAAATATTTTTTATTCTTTTTTAGATTCTAATATTCATTAAACTGTTAAAAGTGCTCTCTTATTAAATTAAGATGTCTTGCGCAAGTTTAATTAGTGTTTTCAATATAATTTCCTTCCTGATTATTGTCGAACCGTCTTAATTAAATATAATTATGTAGGTTGTAAGTCTATGCTGTTCACAATTGTTATGAAACAGAAAGGGTTATAACAAACTATCATTTAAAATATGAAGAATTATATGCAATTGGTCAAGTCTTAAAATACTTTTAAAAAATTGTTAAAAAAGTTATGGTGATTTCAAAATGGCATTTCACGTTTTTTTAAATTATTTAGCAAGTGTAAGACAAATAAATATTGTGAAGTATATTTTTTTTTAAGTCGCATGAAAATCATATCTTTTTCATGTATCAAAAACAGATCTTGCACATTTTGGTAAGAACGGCCTACTCGTCATGTGTGCCATTAAAAATATTTTTGTGAAAAATGCAAGTATGATGTCATTGCCTGTCTATTGTAATTTCACTTTTTTACATGCACAATTTTTTTTTTTAAATATTGGATATTTTTTGACTTTTTGGCATGTCTTATTTTAGGAAATCTAAAATCGTATTTTTAGTGCATATAAATTTATTGGTTGTGATAAAATAGACAGGCCTCCATGAGGGTGCAAAAGATGTTAACACTTGCAAATTAAATAAAAGGGCACTTGATAACAAAGAACAACGAGTCACGAGACCTTTCAGTTCAGATAAGCCAGTTATGTCGCCAGCCCAGTTTCAGTCGAGTGGAGATTGTCAGTGGAAATAGTCTCCTCGGAGTACCTACACATGCTTCTTTTCAAACAAAAAGAAACTGTGGCTTTTAGCCAAAATTGACCACTAGTCTATTAAAATAGATAAATATTTTTTTATAACTATTATTATAAATTTTATTTCGAAAAAATTTCCTCATCCACGAAAAACAGTTGACTTTTATATTTTTATTAAATGTTCAGTAAATAAATATATATACACATTACGAATTTAATAAAATACTTTTATTGAAATATTTAATTTATAAAAATATAATGAAAACGCGAAAACTCTTTTGAAAGCTATATATTTTGCAATTGCGTATTTTAAACAATTAAAAATATCCTCTGATTATAATAAAATCATAATCCCATTTACACCGGGATTGAAGATATTATCCTAATATAAAGATATCGTAGTGATATTTGTAACGACGGAAAAAAAGTTTAAAAAAAAAACACTGATTAAACAACAAGAGTATTAAAAAAAACTTATATAAAATATTCAACATATTTATACATGAAATGTGTTAAGAAGATTTCATAAAATGTTAGTCGCGAAAAGTTTGTATTTTTAAACTGTACATGTGGTTGAATTACCGCATGTTGCTTCGAGTAATTAATATTATTGCGAAATGTATAAAAATAAAGGCTGTAAAAGAGTGTGAACGTATTTATACTCAATTAACTATTTGCCTAATTAATATAATCAGTCAGCGTTCGTTCTTATATTTTCATTTCATTGGTATTTTTTCGGAAAAGTTTGTAGGCGAGGCACCGACGAAAGGGGAAATCTTATAAAACTTTTGACTCTGAAGCCGGGACGCCGCAATTTTTCTCAAACATTACGAAATATTAGCATTATTAGGACAGCTATTTTTATCTCAATTTCTTAATTTCAAGGAAAAAGTGTGCGTAAGAAAAATGTCCATTTACAAAGGGAATGTTTTCACCAAGTTGCATTGCGACGTTGGGAGAATCAAAACATACGTGGTGAACCGTAAGACACGGCGAGATCAATAAAAACTTTTTTGCAACACGAAAATGAAACTAAATTTAAGAAATGCAGGAAATTGTATCAACATGGACGAATAAGTATATACTACTATGAAGAAAATGATAACTTTCAATTAAAGCGCGATGCGTCAGGCATATGGCAGATTTATGCAATTTGACGTTTCTGGCGTGCGCTATATTAGTAAAGGGCCCGTCGCATTTAAAATTACGATTATGAAACTGAATTGACAACACGACGCGCGGCCCGCCGCGGTGCTAACGGAGCGATCGCGAAAATATCCACTATGATAAAAACCGCACTGAAAGTCATGGTAAAAAACAATAATCCCGCACACAATAAAACAGTCGGCGGCCAATGTTTACGTGATCCAGAATAAAGCCACCATGGCGTCACTCCTATTTAATTGCAAAATACACTGTTTGAGCACTTACCAACTGCCTCGTGAGGTGTCTCTTGTTCGGAGGTAGACTCTCCGACATTTTTCTGCCGTTTGAAATGCTTTCGACGTGAAAATGCACCGATTTACGTAAATAATTTGCTAGCAGCAAAACGGCGAGAAACACGACCCACCATTTGCAATCGCGCACACTGATGCCAACATGCAGATAACCAACAAAGCGATTTTTTTAATGCACGTTTCTATAGATTTGTAAAGCACGATGAGTCCTGAGCCTAGAGGGTGACTAGAAAAGAGAGAGCTTCTCTGTCTACAGCGTCTAAACGAATAAGAGTGCGAGGGAGATATAACTATTTTTGATTGGTTTTAAGACACATGGATTACGATTTTAGTAGTGGAGTTGAACTGATTATTTTTCAAAAGCTATTTTCTTAATGAAATTTCAATTTTATAGCGTGAAATCCCCAGTATTTTATAAAAAAAACATACCCCAATGTAATTTTATTAACCTTTAATTTGCTCTAGCGGTGAAATAACATCATTTTTATAAATTGAAGTATGGTATAAAATCAGCATGTTTTATTTTTGATAGCGCATACCTTGCTCATGTGTGATTTTTAAGTTGGTGCTACTGGCTTCTTGCTGGCGTCTGATTGGCCACCAGCCGGCGCATGCGTCATACTCAGCGCGGAGTATTTTAATTCATCTGGTGAAGTTGAAATAAAATTTTGCTTTCAGTTTGTCACATGAAGATTGTGCAGACGGTTGTGAACTATAATTAATCATTTCGCGAAATTACTCGCGACGTTATTTATTAACTACTTCTCTCGGAAACATTAATCTTAACGATAAATGCAAGCAATTTCAACCAAAACAATACAATATAAAATAAAGACAAAATTAAAAAATAATTTCGCTGTATAAAAATTCAGTATTGCTTGTAAAGAAACCTATTGAAATATTTGCATTCATAAATATTGCAAATAAAGTGTTAAATACAAATGAATTGATTTTTTCTGTGGTTGATTGTGAAATATAAATACATGTGAACCGTATTTACAACAATATTTTGGAGAAATTGAGCCCGCAGTGTCTCTTTTGAGTTTATGCGAGGTAAGTAATTTCACAATACAATAATATGTTTACGGATCACTAGTATTTTAAAGTATATCAAAGCGATATGTTTTATGGCATATTTCTAATTACTTCATTAACAGCACACCGCCTTTTTCATTTTGTTTGTTGATATTTACAAACTCATACGAACGATAATTGTAATTGATCATTACTGATAAATCTCTCATTACTTGTTTCATTGAAGAGACTTTAATTTTTTTGTCAACTTATGTTTATGATATTAGGTGACAATTTTTATTTAATGAATTAAATTTTAATACTAAAGCATTCAAGTGTTGTAGTTGATAGTTGATTTTTTATAAATGTTATGATACAACACTGCAAAGTACCAGCAAACGTGTCAATGAAATTTCTTAATTTATTTCACTAGATTTATTTTCAGTATCAGTTATTTCCTTTATAGTTTGGTTTTATTATTACTTAATTTTCTTTTAATGTCTGCGCACCTGTTTTTTTTTCAGTTATGTTAATAAATCTGTACAAATTTAATACCGGTGTTAGGAAATATAAATCCCTCCGACCTGATGTAACGTCGATTCTATTTTGACATCGCCATTGCGCTCTATTCGTTGTTCATTTTTCGAAAAAAAAAAAAAAAAAAACAAAATAACGTCGGAAAAAGAGATTCAACTGTTATTGAAAATTTTTACACCAAACAAAAAAATAATCCAATTAATTAATTAATTTTCTTACAAAAATTTTATTTTTACAAATATTTCATAATTATGTTGTTTTAAAAATTACACGAAAATTATTTTCAATACTTGGTCATTTCGTATTTGTTGAATCCACCGGAGTGTTTTTGCCGTCTAATTTGGTCGATTGTCTAAATGTATTAAGTATGAATTCGCAGAACTTGGGATCCATTTGCGTAAAGCTACTCGGAATCAACAAAAAAAATAAATAAAAACAATTCGGCACTAACGCTTAACAATAAATTAGTGTTTGATATTACTGCTGGGAGCACCGCGATGGGGTTTTTCCGCGTACTTGAGAGTCTATCCTGAAATATAAATAAAAACGAATTAGATAAATTCAAGTGTTGTTGTTGTTTGATAGTTGGTTTTTTATAAGTGGACACTTTCTTATAAATATACAGCACTCTAAAATACCAGGAAACGTATTAATAAAATATATTTATCTTTTACTTCCTAAAGAAGAAGTATCAAAACATAGTCGAGCGTTATACAATGTTTCCATAGACCGAAAGAATTTTCAATATTATTAGTATCAGTAGTTAGTTTCCTTCATAATTTGGTTTTATTAATTTTTTTTTTTTGATATCCGAGCACTTGTATTTTTTATAGATAGATATTTAATTTTACAATTATTTTAAAATACTATAATTAAACCAACGTTTGAAAGCAATACAATCGGACTCTGCCATAGGTATAATAATGTGTCGTTGTAGAATATATAGAAACATGTTAATTATCTGCAGCATGCGGTCTATAATTCATATTAAAAGATTAAAAAAAAATATTCTAAATTCCATGTATTTCAATCATTTTGTACTTACGTAAGCCATCTACTGCTATATACCAATGATTATCATGAAATATTTTATATATTTCTGCAATTTTCACCCATACAGGTTTATTATTTTCATAGCTATCAATGATAATTACGAAATTATGAAAGTTTGGAAAAAAAATCAAGGATTTTTTTCGTAGATTCATATCTTAACCGAACTGTTAATAATTAAAGATCGAAAGGATGTTAAAATTTTAGTGATAAATCAGTTGTTCAGAAATTCATTTTATTACATTACAAAACTTACTCAACTTAAGAGAAAAGCTTTTTTAAAATATTTATTAATATAATTACATAATTATAAATATATAAAAAGATATATATTATAAAACATCAGCGGTAATAGAAAAACATGGCGTGTAGAGAATTTTTAGTTGGAGATCGTACAATAACAATTTGTTGCATTAATCAGTAGATTTCGATTCAAACCCAGTTTGTGTCAAGTACATTTTTAATAATACTGTCTTTTATTTTCGTGAAATGTAAAGTTTTAAAAATTTCACCTGGTCTTTGAAGAACTAGTAACACAATGTAAAAAAAAATAGTTTGGGAAGTGGGTGTAATGACTCGAGGACTTGACTCTTAAGAGTTCTAATGACACTCAGGACTTACTCGGTTTTTCCATGCCGTATTAAATCTATATATAAGTGTTTTTCTTTTTTTTATATTGCATAGAGTGTTTGTTTATTTTTATTTTAACTCAATTACTAAGAACAACTCCGAGAAACTTAACACAATTTATAGGATTTTTTTTATAATCATATGAAAAAGTGGTACACTATCAATTAGATTTTTTTTGTATAATAGAGCATAACCTGAACCAAATATAAATTTGTGAAGAATATTTATTATATTCTATTTATTTAACCTTTAACATTGTTAAAAATTACTTCATATTCTTGTTACAAAGAAAATGGAGAAAAAATTCAGATAATCAGAATTTTATATAGTTTTCTTTTGCAACGAGTATTAATTAAAGCTGTCTATGACTATCAACTGGCCAATTTTGCGTTATTTGCTAGGGAAAAACTTTAAATACTCAAAACAAAAGGACGCTAATTGCAAATCGGCTGTCAGTTTGTGTTGCTATGCGTGTAGTGCGCTTAAATACAGACATTTTTTAATCATTTATTGACACACTTATTCTAACGGTTTATCTACAAAGGTCGAAAAATTAGATAAATTTGACGATATCGACATAAATTGACTCGTTAATTTAAAAAATAAAAATTTCAATTTTTTATTTCTTCTTGACCGTTTCGGATTGGATTGTTCGCTTGCGCGGTTTTACCACCATTTGGAAAACCTTTGAATATAGGTCCCAGTACCGAAACCGAAACGTCAGAAGGCAAAAAAAAAAACAATATTAAGCAGCTCAACACCCGAGAAATTCCAAAATAAATACCGAAGTATTTGCATTTCACAATAAGCCGATCAAAAAAATATAACAATACACATCTTAGTACATGGTCATAATGTAAAGGTTCGCTCCACGAAATAATTGTTGAACTGTAACGCTCCATTAATAAACCAGAAATGTGAACAGCCAAATAGCTAGGAGATTACGATATGTTTTATTTGTTAATTTGCCTCTCAAGAACTTTTCTCTTATATCGCTACTAGAACGATAGAACTACTATATGATAGAACTGATCTAATATGTCAACGTATTTTGATTACTTATGATTAATATATATTTTTTGCTGTAAGTGTGATATTATATTATCTTGGAGAGAATAATAAATATTTTTTTATAAAAGTCTTTATACAGGCTTTAGTTTAAACTTTATAATGTGAGATGCTTGAGATCATAACGGTTTTTATCAAATTTGTATTAATTAGTTTACAATACAAAAGTTACCGCGAATTACTTATTATAAAATTATAAAAAAAACCACGTATCGACTATTTATAAGGAAGCGTCATTAAAAAAAATATTGTTAATAATAATATAATACAATAATTATATTACATAACCGCCAGTGTATGGTGGTCTTCTGCGAATAATCAAAATAATTATATACAGCGTATGTTGTCGGACGTCATTCGGTTCTGGTAAAATCCAATGCAAAAGTTCAACAGCGGAGATTCGGACGGTTCGGGCAAAAAGTAGCTCTCACCCACTGCCCATACTGGTCTGAGCCGGCGAGGTAATATTACCGCCGAGGTACGCGGTATAATGAACTTCGTATCATTATCGGACCATTGGGTTACTTTACCCACTTTGTTGGCAAAGTAACCCTTACTGTTGCTAACCGATAAAATAAATAAATTTTCACATTGATCTGAACTGATGATTATAATGAACTTCGTATCATTATCGGACTGCTATATTATTATACTTTCTTTGTAGGCAAAGTAAATCTTCCTGTTGCTAACCGAGAAAATAAATAGATTTTCTGTCCTGAAATTATCTGCGTATCGTTATCAGACTCCTGTATTTTATTTTACCTACTTTGTGGAAAAAATAATGCAGCCTAAAAACGTTGCGACACAACCGACCACCGAACCCATGATGACCTATTTCGCGTTGTTTACTTAGACAAAACAATAAACAATATGCGTGTATAAGCAATTTTAATATTTTTCTACTAGCTGATAAATTGAGTATTCAGTGAAGTAAATTATTTCAGCGAGCCAAACCTGCTAAATACTTTCATGCATGTCACTTCAAACGTATTTTCCATCGTTACATCACAGATTCTTATCTCTGTATAATGTGAACCATTGACGAACTCGTCGCTTTTCTGACGTTTTGAGGAGATTCCCTTTGCATAAATTTGCATACTGTCTCCAATAAAAGCGAGACTGCATACACCAGCGGAGGCTCATCAATAATCCACTGAGTCACGAAGCGATTCTTATTTACATATTATGCAAATTCCTCGGAGTGTATGCGCGGACGTCATGAGGCTCGTCCACACTCTCGCCGAGCCCACTCGAGACGGGCTCGGAGACGAGGGTGTGGATGGTGAGCTACAAGATTCGTGTCGAATGTCTCAAAAAACTTAAAAACAATTAAAAAACAAGCTTCTTCATTTATCTTATAGTTAATTTACAAGAGTTAGGGCTATGGTTGTAATACGGTATGTGGCTATCCCCTGATCCCGCGCGCGGATTGTGGGGCTTACAAGGTGTGGAAAACTTACTATACGTTCTCATCCATTTATAGTATATTCATGGTTGATATTTCGTTCTACAGTGTTAAGGTCGATTTTTTTTTATCAAAGGTGTCCTTCGCGTCACTAAGCTATTTATAAGTGACCTACCCAAATGTTTATTTTTTGATGATGAATCCCTTTTGAAATGATTTATGGTATACTCATTTGAGATGATTCTCAATAACAAACAAGTCGTTTTTAAATTATTGATTATTTCTTTGTTGTTTTAATAGTTATACTGGTATTTTTGTTACATACCGTTTTATGCACAGATTCAGACCTATTTTTTTAAAACTATTTGACATAGAGTAAACAACCGTTTTTGATCATTTTACTTTTCAATTTTATACTTCGTTTTGATGAAAATCAGAATCAATCAGAAGTGGCTGATTTACTGCTACTAAAAAACAAATTGCTAAAATGTAACTTTTCTCTGATTTTATTGGTAAGATTCTTCGCACGGATCAGGTAATAGAATATTAGATGAGTTTCCATGTTTCGTTACAGTATTTGCAACATTAAAAAAAAAATATCAAAAATTATATGGTGCACATTTAATTAAAGATATTTATCTATACGACGCGTGGAAAATTAAAAAAAAAACCAAAACTATATTGAACGAAACGTTTATTATTTTTTTAAATCAAGTTCAAGAATAAACTGTTTTAAATCCAGATCGGTATTGCGACGGAATTGCTCGAATATCCAATCCCGACAAAACCACAATTAACCAGAATGTACAGACACTTTCGGAAAGTTTTAATAACAATTAGTGGGAATCGTTGAATCCAGTTAAGATCGTCGAGAGTCCATAAGAAGCGGCGCGCGGGATCCTCCGCCAGTAGTGTGAAGCGGCCCAAGATGGCATAACCGACCGATTATATATATTTTCAAATTTTTGAATATCGAACGTTCTTATCGCGATCGAGAACGCCTGTTTGAAAATTCATATTTGGAATTTTAATTTAATCTATCGAACGAGATGACAGTCTCGCTGATGCAGTTGCAGGTATGATTACTTGAATTTATAAGTTTCATGATTATAATGTTTTGTTATAGTGTTATCCGATTTTAACATACTTAACTTAAATCAAGCATCAGCATTTGATTAAATAAATATATATATATATATATATATATATTAGGGTGTCCCTTATATGACCAAAAAAATTTTTTTTTCAAATTTCGAAATGGGTACCCTCTACTTTTTTTAGTAATGCTATAAGAGTCTTAAATATAAAATTTCATCTTTCTAGCATAATTGCAACCAGTGCCGACCGAGCTTCAAAGTTTAGTAAAAAACGTGTTTTGTCTTGATATTTCGGTCTGGTATAAAATCATTATAAATGCAATAAATTAAGTAAATAATAGTAAAAATTCAATTAGATGAACATTAATCTTTAATCAAAAACATAAAGTAATAACAATCAGCCAGGGTAACTTTTTTATAGAGTTGTTTTTTTACAGTCCGGATACAATTTTCTATGTTCCTGGACACAGCGCAGCAAGAACTGTTTTTGTTCTTCTTCAGCCGCGATAAGTCCGTTAAAATCTTGCATCATTTTAACAGCCCTTTCAGCAGTATCATTCACAACCCTCAAATAACTTATTTTTCTTTTAGCTTCCACAAAAGCACTATTATTATTCCAAGAAGATACATCTTCCTTTAGAAAACTGTCGTCGATCTGCAGTCGTGATAAAAATAGTTTGCTCTTTTCCGATACGAAATCATCCAGTGTTTTACAAACATAAGCAAACATCTTGTAGAGTCTTTTTGTCCTTCGCAGTTATTCTGCATTGTGACTGAAGTAAACACATTTTTAAAGAATAGATCGTTCTCGCCATCCAGCGTGCCTGATGCATGGCTTTGGGGGGGCTTAGTTTTAATTTTTCCTCTGAGTCTCCTCCCAAAAATATTACGCACAGTTCGACCAATTTGCGGTAGTCATCTCTTACATAACCTTTGTCTAATTCTGCCTTATAAAATATTAAAAAAGCTTGAATGTCTGTCTCGGCAACACGTTGTTTTACGAAATTAAGAGATGGTTCAATGTTACTAGCGTCGATGTTTTTCCAATTTTCTCTGAACTTTTTAAACATTGGAGTATCTGGGCTACTAGTAATTTACTTAATTTTGCTTTCAAAGACAGCTTTTAGGACCAATTCATAAACATGATGACGACAGACGAGCAGCAATTCTCTTCCTAAAGTTTCTCCAAAATAGCACAAGCTCCATTGAAACGGCCAGTATTGAAAGCTGTTGTGTCGCAGCACATTATTTGTACTTTATCGTGAAGGTTCTAGTCAAAGAGAGCTGTTGAGACAGCCTTAGCTTGATGTTTTTCAGAAGAATGTTCTAGTTTTGGCACTGCAAGAAGCTGTTCCTTATCGTCAAACGAAGCAATAACTGGCAAGCGTTCTTCTTTAGAACTTCGTACATCTAACCCGGGTAATAGTTTTCCATCCCAATGGACTGTGACTACGTCGGGTACATTACTTCCAAAGAAGTCAGATTTTATTGCTTCTGCCCTTGATTTTCTAGTTTCAGCAGCTAGTGGTTATCTTTGTCTTACAACCCTTTCCTCTTCTTCCAATCGTCGTTGTTTAGATCTATCTTCTTTTTCCGACAATTTTTTATCAACACCACCTAAGCATCCTGGTCGATCTGGCTCTCTCTGTTTCATTAAAAATAATTTATCTTACTCTATTTTCATTCTCTCAAAAGCATCAGCATGTGCAATATCAAACAAATTATCAAGATCAATTTTGAAATTGTTCTCACGGCTCTTGAACGTAACCTGAGTTTTCTTACAATTTTTTTTGCAACTCTCTCCAAACATGATATAAATCAACAAGTTTCTTCACGCAGTTAGGATATGCCCTTGTTGGAATTCTTGTTTTTTCCCAATATATGATGCACTCCCTAATCACAAGATTTGCACTTTCACTAACAATCAGTTTAACCTCACAAATATTGTAAAATAGGACCGAGGGAATTTGTCGATTAGATGGTAATTTTGCACCATTTATTTGATATCTAGGCAAACCGATAAGGAAATTATTTTGTTTATCACTCCGCAATTCCACCGACATGTTAACGCACTAAACAATGGAGCACTACTAATCTCAAAAATCACGTATGAAATGACAAATAAAACATGCAGTTACAAGTCACAGCGCAGTACTTACGCAACTTGTATGGACAAGTTAAAATCGCAAGTCGGCACGGGTTACCGTTTATAAATCGAACTAATATTTTTTTCTAGACAATATAGGGTTATTACTAAACTTTTAAGAAGGTACGCGTAAAAAAATATTGAACTTGAATTTTAAGGGACACCCTAATATACACTCAGCGTCACAAAAATCGCACCTCTCGCAAAATTTGTATATAGCGTCTCTAGCAGCTAGCGCATACATGTTATTTAATTAATATTGGTATAATTTGAAAGTACATTTAATTACCTTTAATTAATCATCGTTTTAATGAAAATAATAGTGCTTACTACGAAATATTGGAAAGAAATCGAAAATGCGCGTTAAAAGGGTCACAAGTTGCACTACCTGAAAAGGGTATAAAAGGGTAATTCCAGGTAAATTGTGGGTCAGTCAGTATCCAGACTTTACAGAGAACACACGTGAACCTTACAAGCCAGGAAAATACACCTCAAGATGGATACTACCGCTGATGAAGCCTCTCAAGTGATTGCACTACTGCAATCGGGAATGCGGCAGTGTGATGTTGCTCGACAACTGAACTTAAGCCGTTTTTCTGTTTGGCGTGTGTACCAACGATTCCAAGAGACTGGTGGCTATATCAGAAGACGTGGATCTGGAAGAAAACGCTGCACAGCAGAAAGAGATGATCGGTTCATTGTAACCAGATCTTTGCGCAATCGGTTCTCTAATGCTGTTGAGTTGCAACAGCAGCTCCGATCAGCTCGTAGAACTTCTGTAAGTGTCTCCACGGTTAGAAGAAGACTGCGAGAGAAGAAAATTGCAGCCTACAGACCTGCTAAAGGACCAAAACTGACTGCACACCATCGCAGAGACCGACTTCAGTTTGCTCGCGAACATCACGATTGGTCACTTGAACAGTGGAGGACCGTTCTCTTCTCTGACGAGACGAGGGTGAGCCTTTTCTGCAACGACGGCCGTAGAAGAGTGTACAGAAGACAGGGAGAGCGGTTCGCACAATCCTGCTTTGAAGAATCCGTTGAATACGGGGGTGGATCGTGCATGTTCTGGGGCGGCATATCTATCGACGGGAAAACGGAACTTGTGTGCGTTTCCCGGACTGGAGGCGGTCGCGGGCAAGGGTCGCTGAACGCTAGTCGCTATATAACGGAGATCCTGGAAGAGCATGTAGTCCCATATGCTGGTTTTGTGGGCGATGGGTTCATGTTAATGCAGGATAACGCCCGTTGCCACACAGCATTCATTGTGCGGGATTACTTGCAAGAGGTAGAGATCCCCGTTATGCAGTGGCCAGCGCGAAGTCCAGACTTGAACCCGATCAAGCACCTCTGGGATGATGTGAAACGCCGTGTGAGAGCACGTGATCCTGCTCCTACCACTCTTCAAGAGTGGTTGGAGCAGGATCACGTGCTCGAAGATGCCGTCGTTGAGGAATGGGAGAACTTACCTCAGGAAAGGGTGGTGACCCTGGTGAGGTCTATGAAGGACCGCATGGACGCCGTCATTAAAGCTAGGGGGGGTAACACTAGAATTTAAGTCTCTTTTTGTAAATTTTGTACACTAATTCTAAAAATAAAAACTCGTTATTTTCTTGATTTTTTAAATCCTATTTTTTTTCAAATGGCCTGTTATAAAAAATAACAATCTGTTTCCTTTTTCTGCGAGTTCAATAAATTCTCTTTCCAATGATACCTCACAATCATGTTCTTACCATTGACGAAATATGATTAAAAGTCATTTTAAGAAAAAAAATTTGGAGGTGCGATTTTTGTGACGCCGAGTGTATATATATAAAGCTTGGTTTAACTTAAAAAATACATAATACCAAGAAATAATGCGCGCTTGTTCTTTGCTGTTGTAAAACATTGTTTTGATAATTTGGTACCTAGGTTATTTATTATTATCTTGTATTTATTTATTCTACTGTTATATCAAATATATATATATATATATATATATATATATATATATATATATATATATATATATATATATATATAAATATACATATATTTTTTTAATTTCTATAAGTCAATATTTAACGATCAGAAAATACGTGATTATACTGGTTAGCCTTGTGGAGAGAGGTTCACGACGCCTGAGGACGTATTTCTTTAAATATATCTAGTGTGCCTTTATATTGCTGAATGCGACATTTTCCAAAAAAATATTTTAACTATCCCGCGGCCTTGTTGTACAAATATTTAACTCCCTCTACGGGAGAACTTTTTTTGGCATCAATTACTGATGGCTTGCATACTAAGAGTATCATTAAAACTGAATACACGAAGCGTGCATTTCAATAGAACTTCGCTAAAAACAAACTTATGAGGTTACAGGTATTTTTTTTAATTTCCAATATAGACGGAATACCTTGCCGTTCTAGTATATTCTTCGAAAACGAAATGCCACGATTACGTAGGTGTTTCTAAGGATTATCCCCAGGTCCGCGGCTCATCAGGTTATACCTGTTTCGACTTGCGGATTGACCCATTGGGATCTCTCACGCGTCCCGGATAATCGGCGTCCGGTTAATCGAACGTCTCGGTCGGTTGATTGACGGGCCGGGCGCGCAGGCTCCGGCGGCGACTTGCGGCCGCGCAGACCAAAGCGGCGGTCGGCAAGAAGGTTACATCAATAATGTATTAAGCGGTTGAAGTCCCGGCATCGTATCGAATCGTACGTATGACCGGCATCGTAAAGAATTCTTCACGTTCTTAGATTTCTCAATAACTCCGCGGTGCTCAAATTCATTCAAGTGTGAATTTTCATTCATTTTTCTTTATCCTGTTTACAATCCTCAATATTCTTTAAATGCTTCTTACACTTCTGTAGACAATTTATGGGAAGTCTTAACGGGTGATTTTCGCCCTAAAAATCAGCCATGAAATCAGACCCATAAATTGAACGAAATTACAATAAAGATGTTGTTTTTTTGAATAAATTGTTATTAGTTTACGAATAAATAAAAAATGCAATGTTTTTTTAAAAATATTTTTTTATTTATAAATAACATAAGAATTATTACAATAACAATAAGAAAATATTATTTATTATTTTAATAAAATGGAATGCAAATTATTTCGTTACCTATAATATGCAGTATATACAGCAGTCAAAACATGTTTCCCATTCTCGATAACTGTTGTAGTTTACTTGATAAAGAACCTACAAATCCCCACCGAGCTTCATAGATAGTATACACCTATACACGGTGCGTCTTAACTTATGGTACAAATGGGTATCATCTCTCATTTTTTTTTATTTGCTTCAAAAGACAAAAAAACACATATTTTATACTTGCCTGTTTATTTTGAACTATTTGATTCAATCCGCATATAGTAAAATAATTCAGTTTTTTATAAATTTTCAAACAATTTAGTGCGTTAGATACAACTATCAATACTGAACTCAATAAGTTTTTTTAAATTTTCTTTTTATCCTTAAATTTGTTAAAATTAAACTTTATAGTAAATTAACATCACACAATCTCCTTGATACAATGGAAGTACGTTTCACCTCATAACTTTGTCACCTTATTCAAATGATCTCACCAATAAGTGTGGCGAGTCTCAAGGACTTTATTCACCTAAGAGGGACTTGCGTGGTGTTTTGAATATACTAAGGAAGGACAGTTGTACGCCATTTGACAGGTCACCTTGAAGAGATGAAACAATTAACTATGCTGAAGACAGCAAAGGCTAAGTTAAACGCATTCTGGAAGAACTTGATTAAGCAGAATTGTAGTGACAAATAGAGAGAAACGATGGGCGTATTACACAATCGAATGAATCTACTAATTAACAAATGTTCGGATAACAAGTTAATGCGAAAAATAAATAAACGTTTAGTGGTTTTTTTTTTATCGATTAAGTTTTTATTTTTCGTTAAAACTAGAGGAACAACTTCAAAATTGCAGGATATTATGAGTTTTAATCGAATATGTGATTTGGAATGAGTTGATTTAGTTTATTGTGTGTTTAGTTGCTTGAGATTTTTCCTGTAATTCCTAAGATAGTTCATAGATAGTAAGATAGGTAATCTCTGAAGATTGTCCCAACACGGGGACCGAAACGTGAAGAGAAGTGAAAACCTCACCAAGAAACCAAATCAACGCAAAATACGTTTAGCGAGTTTTTGAATCAGAAGTTCCATTAATTATACTTTAACAAACTCTCGGTTATTGGAGTTCGGATAATCGAATATTAGGATAGGATAATAAATTGTTTGATTTAAATCGATTATGGCCTTGTTGATTCAAAACGATTTTGCCTACCATCCAGGATAAGCCAAGGCAAATATAGCAGGAAATGATTTAGGAACAAGTCCAAACCTGACTTGGGAGGTAACGATTGAGAATTGCCAACAATACAAAAGAATATCTTCTAAAGCCGTACAGGCAGTTTAGTTATTCAATGTTGTTTTCTTTGCTCAGGTGATAATTTACAGAAATACATCAATTAGCATAACTATGCCAAAATCACAGATACACTTTCACCGCAGAGAAATGCCGTAGAAATGTTTATAATTCTACGTGCTCTGTTTTTTTAATTGCGTATGTAATATGTTAAATGCGTATGTAAAATGCGGGAGGGATGGGGTTGTAGCTAATCTTTTTTTTTTAATATTTTTTTTTTTAATTATACGTATGCATGCCTAATCTAATAACGCATTTTCACCTTAGAGTAATGGCGTAGTACTCAGAGACAGGGTCAACGATGACGTGTTCACAGTCTCTTCGACTCCATTCTTCTTCGAAATCAGTGTGCGCCTTCAACCAGTCGAGGTACAACCTTAAATATCTATCAGTCGGCTCCACATCGGTGTGACCGAGACAGAAGAGCCTGTACGCGTCCTCCCCGTACTTCCCGATGCCGTACAGATCGCTAGCGCGACGCCATCTTGCCGAAACAAAATCATGCGACATCTTCCAGATCATGTGACCTCGCTTGCGCATTCCCAGAGTCTCAAAGTAAACTTCCAACTTGTCGGGACTCGAATCCAGGACCTCGTACGGCGTCGGGTATTCATTGAAGAATTTTCTCATGAAGGGTCTCGCCGCTTTTCCTGAGGTTTTTGTCAAGAAAATTGTTGCCACGAGCATGGCCCAAGGGTTGTGTTTGAACTCTTCTTCGATTACCCTGTGCGGCGATGCGGGCATCTCTCTTGGGGAGATATTAAATAATGTTTCTATTTCGATATCTTCCTCGTGCGTATTTGACTGAGACAGTCGCAAATCTCTTTCCTCGTCAGAACTGCAGCACGTTTGAGAAGCGTCCATGTTTAAATCATTTATCGTTTTATATTCGTAATTATCATCACACGTCGAAGAATGACAGTTTTTCTTGCAAGGTGAACAGCGCGATGAAAAGTACTTACTGACGTATTCATTAGCATTTCCTATTTTTTTCAGACATTCCTGACTATAGTTTTCAATGTCTCTTGCGGGTGTTTGAACATGGTATATTTTAGTATCACCCGAAACGTCACTCATGTTACTTGAAAAATGATTAATATTTTTTTCAGCTGCGATAAGGCGGCTTGATCTTGACAGTGCGAGATTGCTAATGGCAATTGTTATGTCACACGTACTGGCCTCGATGTCACTAGAATTATTACATTTTTTTCCGCGTCCGTTCACATATTTATCGAACAAGATGGCAATGCCTGTCTTCGGCTGCACACGAAAGAACTCACTCGTGGATGATTGTGTCATTATTTCTCGAACGATGAATAGCCATCTGAAAAAAAAAAACAAAAAAATCTTAAATAAGTGCAGACAACCATTATTAATTTCTGAGAATTCTAGATTATAAAAAGGTGTAGTTATAAACATCATTATTAATGTTCAATAAATCTAAAAATTATTACATCAAAACGAATGGTTATGTTTTTAATGTTTGAATTCAAATAAAATCTGAATACCGGTAAGATAAACAGACATTTTGCAATTGTCAGAGAAACTCGGAATAATATACAAGTTAATACATCGATATGGAAAAAAAATACAACGACAAAGCGCATTGTTTGCATCTTTGCTTTATATTTTAGTTATTAAAAAATAATTGAAGGCTGTCAGGCGGCAACGGGAACAATGTATCTGAAACAAAGAATTGTTGGCATGCGAACATGCGCAACAATCTAGGGCTATATAGGATGCCTCACAACTCGCGGCAATGTCCAAGGAGACTGGAAATCAAAACGCCCGAAAAAAGTTAAAGCCCCCTACACACGCTGCAACAAGCCGCGACAGCAACTTTAATGTGTCATTTTTGGCTTATTGCGATTTTTTTGTCAGTTGTGAAATTTAATATTTTTGACAGTGAATACTTGGTGGAATTTCATTTTAATATTTTTTTTAGAAAAATACTCGAGTGATTTTCCACATGTTCGTTTTTTAATTGTGACCGGTTTCGCCAACCTTTCACGTTGGCATTATCAAACAGAGTGAGATTTTATATAATAATAAGCAATTAGGTAAACAGTTGTTAGAGGGAGAGGTTGTTGGAAAGAGAGAGAGAGTGATTGTCAGGTGGCAAGGGGTGATGTTGTTTTAATGTACCTGACAAGTGGAGGATTCTATATAATTGCAATTCGGCCAATTCAAAGAAATATTTGTCAGTTGTGTAAAAATAATCAAACATCTCCAGGTTCAAAGGAAAGTAAAATCTTTTGAGAAAAAACCCTCTAATGCTGCATTAGCGTGATTTTCGTTTAGTTTAGATATCTCCTAGTTATTTGAATACTAGTAAACGCGAATACTAGTAAAACATCCAAAACTATCAATTGAGCCGCACAGTAGAGGATACACAACTTGTATGTGCGAGTAGGGTGCAATTTGCCGGGTAATTCGTGTAATTTATTCGGTCCATTGTCAACCGGCAAGGCTCGCTCAGGGACACGTGCCGCCGCGTAGGGCGACCATGACTTTTGTAATGCGAGGACGAGCAGACCTGCAGTAATTCGACCCTAATATTTTTGGGTATCATATTGATATCACTCTCAACTGTAAATTAAGGTTGATGGGTATTCTGTTAGTTAAAAAAATATTGCGTTTTGAGCACCAGCAGAATATATTATAAATACAATCATTCAAAACTATTGAGTGAAATTATATTTATATGCTGTTTAAATTGTAATACAGTTATTATATAACTGAATAATTAAGAAATGTTATTTCATGTGTAGATCGAATACGTCAAAAAAACATTTAATATCGAATCTCTTAATTAGCCTAAACAAGCCTCTGAAAGGTGGTAGCGCTTACAAATAAAAAGTATCGTTATATATTGTGTAATAATTTGAACTGCGGAGTGTTGCAAATTAAACAAGTCCGTTGTTGACAATTACGTATCGGCAAATTGTGACCGAACAATATAAGCTGCTATTATGCCAATTAGCGTGCACGAGCCGGAGAGAAGATGCTATGGGGAAGTGACAATTTCCCTTGCTCCCGGCCGATCCGCAGCTAATCACCAGTTATTATGAACAGTTATCTCCGTACGCAGCAGCAGTCACACGTTTCAGAACAGTTTCCCATTGAACAGCGTCACTGAAAAACGACAGAATACTATCATTATCGGCGTTTCACAGCTGAAAAGCTGAAGCTTAACGATCAATTTGATACAAAAAATAAATTGCAATTTGTTTGTTTCACTCCGTATTATTGAGAAAAGTGACACCAAGACAACATGAAAATAATTCACACCCAACGAAAGTGCTATTCCCGATATACTTATTCTAAAGGCTGCTTTCTTTTTTATCATTACGATTGCTGCAATCTTTAGAAAAAATAAATTTAAAAAAAAAACATACGAACCTACCTAAATGCTTTATACTTTCTGTGAAGGATTTTATTTAAATTAGTAATAATAAAATAACACAGTTTTACAAAATCAAAATTTCCCCGAATTTTTTTACGTATTATAAAATTTGTTGACTAAATCGCAAAATTTATAATGAGCAACAATTTAGACACAATCTTTTACTGTTGTTCATCTCTATAAGAGTGTTTAATAAGAGTGTTTATAAATACCATTTGGTTGATCTTAGATCGGATATTAAGTGACCTTTGAGAGCAAAATTCTTCTTGATAAATAAAATGCACTGCTTATCTCTGATCTGGGTCAACAGTTACATCATTGAGTGTTATCAATTGATTCAATTTAGAAAAGCGTATAAAACCACTTCAACACAATGTAAATAACAACTGTTGAGAGAACTGTCGTTGAGATTCAGAACACATTATTAAGTATTTAACAACTCCACCCTTCCACCCATATAGATCTATTGTGTATACAATATGTTTTAGGTGATCCATTCACATACGAAATGGCGAGAAATACATTATTTTCGAGACAATTGGGATTTTATCATTTTAGCTAATCAAACCATTGTGGCATAATAAATGAGCGAGAATTTTAATCGTTGTATACAAGTGCGAAACCAATGTACCTTTTTAAAAATTTATATCGTACAGGCGAAAAAATCATTATGAAAAAATTAAAACAAAAAAATGGATAACTGGAGTATTACGTTGAAAATTATTAATAATACCCCATACAAACTAAATAATTTAAAATAATAATATGCAATTATTTTTTCAATTTCAAGACATGATATTTAAGCTATAATCACAAACGAGAAACCTGTAATTTTTCACTTAGTCCTAACAATAGCACACGCTTAATATTGCAAATTTAATAACTAATATTAAATGTTTGACGCATTTGCAGATTTGAGATTGGATAATGACAGTTTTGGGTATTGAGCCGCGTTGTTGTTTCTGCCTTCAATCTCCGATGTTTCGTAACCGGTATTGAGACATCTTAAGAGAATGAAAATAAATAGATGTAAATATTTTTTTCGTTTCCCACAAGAAATGACCCATCTACTAAAAAATAAAAAAAAACCAAACCTCTTTTGGAAAGGTGCGCTCGCTCACTAATATCAAAAATAGTCGAAATGGTATTAACATAGAAATGGCTTAATTTAAAGAAAAGATTAATACTGTGCCAAAAATATTTTATCAAGAAAAATCATTCTTCTATGACTCATTGTAATTGCATTGATTTTTAAATCATAGTTTTTTTTTATTTTTGATTTTATATAGTATATTTTATATAGAATATTTTATTTATCCGGCTGGGAAGAAGTAAGTAGGGTCAACATGCCAGTTACTGGCCCCCCGCTGCGAATGACCGTTTATTCAAAACATCGTTGTAAAAAAAAGCGATGCGTGTTAAAGTTAAAATAGTACTACAGAGAAGTAATGTTTTTTTTTTTAGTACAAGCCTTACTTTCTTTTTCTGTACAAAATAGTGTACTATAAGCGAGTCGTGTATTTTGAATTTAACTCTAAAATTATATGCACGCTTCAATACTGTTTGTAGGTCATAACCAACAAGATTTATTTTCAATATAAATATGAACAATTATTAATAAAAAATAGATACTTGAACATCGCATATATATGTATATATATATAATGGTAATGTTGTGATGAAAGCACTTATAAAATTCCATTATATTTCTGCTCCATAAACGGCCATCGATCAGCAAAACGACCCTACCAGAATCGGCGAGCACGGCATAACGAGGTCAAATAAACCGACAGTGTATCCAAAACCGGTGAGTGTAAAATTAATAATGCGGAAATTAATAAATCAACGATTGAACGGTGGTCGTTCAACCGTCTTTTTACGGAGAAGATTCAATGTCCAACACCCGTGAGGTCGCGAGGAAGATGAGGCATTCACCTCGTGGGCTTGCTGTAAGTGGACACACGTTTTAAGTGTTTTTTCTTGTGTGTTAAGAGACTATTAGAGGTCCCAAGTGTCTCCGGACCTGTAACAATATGTGAGAATGTGGCAATCTTGAAAATATATGACGTTATTGATTATTTTTTTTCAATCGGTGTTGTCTTAGGTGTTTTGTTTTTAACTTGTTTTTTTGAACGTCGCAATTGATGCAATAGATTTTGGGCATTAGGTTGTGTTTGGAATATGATACTCTGACAATCAAAAGTTATAAAATTACAAACACATTGAAAATAACATCATTTTGAAATTATTTATGCCGTTATGTCGATATATTAATATTTCACACAATTCGCATTTTCACATATACATATTAATTATTTCCTGAGCCACAAAAAAACTCAGTTAAAATTATTAAAAAATTCACGTGTAAATAGATTACATGCATATTGTTTTTTTTTCGAACTATATTACAACTCGGATTATTTTAATTATGATCACAATTTATTCGAATATGTGATGTTGAAAATTATTATAATAATTTGTCACTTTTTTTATGAATTATTTCATTGTGAAATATCTCATTTGAAAGATTTATTATGATAATCAGAATACGTACAAGCAACCTGTGTGGTATATGTAGGTTACGTACATAATATTTCAAATACATGATTAATAGGTCCTCAATATATTTCAGTGCCAGATATTTTTTTGTACCATAGAATCCTGATGCAACCAGTCGAATCTATTATAAATGTCAATTATAATAAAAAATTAGTCAATAGAAAATAATTTACATATAGAAAAATTAATAATTCATTTGGTAATAATTTTTGAAAAATTTCTCTTCGTTTCACGTGTAAATCAACTGCTTGAATATTGTATAAGTATACGTTTCTGAACTTAAATTTTCAACATGAAACTTTGAACGGTTCTTTAGAGTATAAATCGTTTACTAATGATTGTTCAAAGTCATCAGGGATATTTTTATTTATTTTCATTTTTAAAGTTTACGTCTTCTCTACATCCGTTTGGACATACCCAGTTAATTATGCACATACATATTCAAATAACATTGTTAACCTCTACAATTATTGAATAAAATTTGCGGTTAAAACACGTTTGGCTACTACATTTTGTCAGACTAATTAGCAAAAAGCAATTTTCGATTTTGTTGATTAAAAGTAAATAAATTGTTTTTATCACTAAAAATTAATTTCTTTCACCTTTTGACCCCTTCAAAATATGAAATGATTATAATTTTGTCAAAATTTTATAAATTCACAATCTTGCTAAGTAGAGAATAATTTTATAATTTAAAATTGCATTTAAAACATATTTAAAAAAAACACGTTTTTGTTTGACATAACATGATTAAAAATAACTCAAATACAATGAGTAAATTTTTTATATAATTCATTCAAGATGACGATAAAATATTTAATACATCCTGATTTTTTACCCATACTTATTGTGTTAATAATATTCTATTAGTTAAACTGCACACACGAAGTAAAAAAAATATGGTCAACAGGTTTTTTTATTTATAAGCCTAAATACAATTGCAATTGCAGCATTTCGCACTTCAATAAAATCAATATTGTTTACAAATTATATAATTTTTTTTCCAGCACTTTCGTTACATAATTAGATATAACGATTAAAATTCACGCTCATCCATAGGGCCGGGCCCCGAAAAATGGGTGTGTTTTTTCACAATTAAAATCAATTTTCTGGGAACAGTCATTTTGAAGCTTTTTTTTCGCATTAATATGCCATACACGCATTTAAATGTCAAACATATCAGCTGCCCAAAAGCATATCGATGCGTCGTTAGTACCCGACCGGTCGGGACGACGTCGTTGACAGAAGAGGCCCAGTACGGTATGGGCTAGATCGCGGTGCATGTGACCGCCCACAAAACACGTAAACTTCGGGAAAGCCAGATTTGGAAAGTAATTACGCAGAAATAACTTTCTTTCAGAACTCATCTCCAACACTAATAATTATAATGTCAAGATTCCTAAACCCGCACTTGGCACTGCTTTTTCGAGGATTTGATTTATTGACGGCGAAAAAAAATATTATTAAAATGCATTCACTATTTGCACGGACTTTTAATCATAATTTATTTTTCAACGAAGCACACATGTTAATTGTTTTTTTTTATATTTTAGTATCTATACTTATAAAAGTAATATAGGGCTGTACGACCCTCCTTCTTACCTGGAATAAATACTTGTTATGTCTATTGTATGCACGGTGATAACTATCTGTAATGTGCAGGATTGGCACACAGCAAATATTATTTACATAATAAATGTGAATAGCCAAATAGCTAGGAGATTACGATCAATTTTATAACTATATGCTTCTTTTGATTTGTAAAATTCATAGTAAGCTTCTAGCTGTTTAATTCAATACGTTTTTGGAAAAAATATTGACTTAAAATAAACTATGATTTAATATAAAATAAAACCCGCTCTACAACATTTGCACGAAACTGTAATTCTAGAAATGTGGTATGAATATGCATATTTATTTTCTTGTTATTTGAGTCAATTTTAGTGTTGTGTCATTTTGAAAATACCCATCTAGCAAGCGCCGATGAATTTCAGTAGTCTCAACAATCGCTTGTTACGTTAGTGATACGCATCGATGTGATTAAACAAACCTTTTTATTTATTTTCCCGTGCACAATATGAAACTGAAGAGCGTGAACAACTTAAAACTACGTTAGCACGCGAAAGTGATTTTGCCAATTCCGCGACTTGCGTCACGGGGCCAAATTACGTTTTCATCAAAATACGATTAAACACAAATAATCCGATAGAGTTTCCGCTGCAGCCCTGGCCGTGACGTCGGCGAAGATAATGGGCGCACAAAAAATCGCCGGAATAAATAAATAAATAATAGAAAAAAGGGGGGGGGGACTCGTGATGATGGGTAATGACGGGGGAATACCCCCCGCCGGGGCGTACCGACTGACGCCAGACGTCATGCAAAAATCGGCGTCATTAATACTGGATTAGTGCAGCGACTGCCGATTTTCATAGCAAATAAAAAATAATCGGTATTGCTGGAGAATTTCGGCCGCAATTATTTCCGTATACAGGTAATTCCACCTGTGGCGGAAGCTTTTACCGAATCGTGACGCACACGCTAACGATACGGGCGTGCGAAAATCGACCACTCGCAATGATCGGATCGAAGATTAATCCAGCTGGAGCGATTTACATATAAAATATTTATTTTACTAAATATAAAATCGATGATGAATGTTCAGAAAAATGTTTTGACTCAATTTCCAAACGAGTTTAAAAAAAACAATAACCAGTCGAAAATCATTCACCTGTGTATAAATATACTCATCAAATAAAAAGTAAATCAACATATACTATTCTAGTCAGTAAATTTATACCGTGTAACAGAGAATAAATTTGAGTGATTGTACACATCAAAAAAAAAGCTTTAGCAAAGCGTTTGAGTTAAAATAAAATATTTAATCACCCTGTATATGTGTACATACAAATACATACAAGCACATTCCGTTGGTTTTGTAACATCTTATAGGAGATGTATGATTGTCCCAATCAGATTTTAACAGGTAATAAATGAATGGTAATAAAATATACGCCTGCTCAGCACGTCTCTGGCACATTTTCCTAGACAGCTTATTAACGAGTTGGTATTTTGTATATTTTCCTCCGAGCATGTCGGAACTTGATAGCATCTCGGAGGCGGCTGGTTCGAGTTCCTCGGGGGTCAAAACACAAGATGGCCATCTTCAGATAGCACGCTGCAAGTAATACTGTCAATGATTACTTCATAAATCAATTTCGGTTTTCAATAAGAGAGAACCTTTAAAAATACCTTTTTAGATACAAGCGGCTTATTGTAACCGTATTGATTCCTGTCTTGTGTTCAATCGATCAGGACAAGTTCATGGTCCTGGAATCGAATCCAGTTGAGATAAAATTGTATTGAGAACACCTCTTAGTACTCTTTCCAATTGAGCTACAGTTAGATTGCTAGGGATATATTTAATACAGAGTATGTATATGTTTTATGTCTTTTAGACTATCGAAGTCGTAAGGAATTGTATTGAAAGAAAATTATTATTCAATGAAAATCGATGGAGTTGTCTAGTCTAGATTGCTGGGTTCTAGATTCGGATCCTACTCTACTATAAGCTACTCAGCGTTTTTTATATTTTGAAGTGTGAAGAAAACCTCAAAGGTGAAGGTGCTCATCACCTATCGGCGTATTACAAATGGATCAGTCTTTCGTAGATTTTAACGGTGTTTTTGTACTACGGTGTGCTCGGTAAGTTTGTATGAGTGTTAAATGCGGATTTATTAAATATTCATCTATCGCCACGTAAGTCCAGCTTCCCACGGCGAGAGGCTCCGGAGCAAAGCCGGTGCGGTGGATTTGCGCGGTCGGCCGCTCCGTCCATGCTTGGCTTGCTGCAATTCGATACGACATGCCGCAGGATGCGAATATAAAAGGCAATATATCCGCCATCGAAAATCGTTCGCGAGAACTGCAGTTTTTTATTATTTTATTTATTTAGTTGTATGCGTCCTGTTGGAAATACCATTTGTCGTCAGCTACTTTTTTATATTATTGTTTGATGTTGCTATATGAATTGAAGCAAATTGTTTATACTCTCTAGTAGATTCAGCAAAACTACATTGGAATCGTTTACTTTACTCAAATAAGCAAATTAATGAACAAACAAAAATAACCAAGATAATATGCGTAGGTTGTGCGTATTTACAGTGATTAATCTGAAACTTTGTTAATTTTCTCGAGATCAATTCGCCCTCACGAAACGCCGCTGAAAATTAGTATATAAAATATTTATATAAATCTAGAGCATCTCGGCTGTAAGCTAGCAGCCGTAGTATTAAATAAAAGGGCGTGGTTTGGCTGCCACCGATGCTGCCTTTTGCTTTGCGGCCGTCATTGCGGCGCTAGACAGTTTGGTAAACTTTGTATTGAACGCTGTATGTGCTAGTTTTTAATAGTTAGTTAATCAAGCGTCCTCTCTATATTTGTTTCGGTGTATTAAGAGTGATGACTCGTTCTATATTTTTATGTGATCACTCATAGCGTTCATAGCATCGCATAATTGCATGATTAGTGCTGCGTTTAAATGCATCCCACCTTGGCAGTTAAGAATTGGCTCGCGGTTCAAACGACAGGCGAATCGGTGTCAATACTCCATTGTCTATATATTATCTAAATATAAGCGGGCAGTTAACATTCGCTGGGAAACTATCACGGCTATTATAAAAGGTGACACTTGGCATACTAATAGGTTTTTGATTCACTAAAGACTACTCGACAGATCTTCTCTGTATTGCGGCGAAAAACGCCGACGCCGGCGGCGCCAAGTCTAAATTCAGGTTTAACATTCGCGATGAATAAACAGTATGTAGAAGCAAGAGCATACCTTAAATTAATTAATTAAATAACTCAAATATTCACTGCTGCAATATTGAAAAAATACAATGCACAGAAATCTGCCTATTATCATACTTATATAGCTTGTTAAGTTGTTTTGCAAACTATCAAATTTTAAACCTTTTTTTAAGATTTTGAGCGTAGTATCATATAATATATTTGTGTTTATATTATAGCTTTATTACAACATTTTAAATATTTATTGGTTACAGCGTTTGACAACAATACACGGTCAAAATTGCAAGATACCACATACAAAAATAACCACGTTTGCCTGTATTGTATATATTTATAGTATAATAAACACAATATATTACCGAGTTCCGTAAACGATGTATGCAGGTAATAAAAATGTTTTCATTTTTAAGAATTATTGATCGTTCAACGTTACATCAACTTGATTGTTCGAGAAATATGCCCGTAAGGATTTCTTTGTGGTATTGAATATTTTAACTTTTAACAAGACACGTACCACATTAGTAACACTAATATATTTTTTTAAAATGAATTTTTTTCCACACTCTAATTCCAACGGCCAGACGAACGGATCCGATGTCTTTGATGTCTGGCTTTAAAACTAGAGCGATTAAAAATAACAAGCTTATAAAAATCTGCTGTCAGGTTTTCCGATTCTGTTGCATTGGGTTGTTAGTTATTTTAATAGTAATTCGTTACATCTAATAGACATGTATAAATTAAAAGTATCACATATGACACGCGAGATAAAACTGATGTGTAAGAATTCATTTCGGGTAAAAATAAAGTTGGTTTATCAAGCGAGTAAAATATAGTGATAGGGTAGTGCGTATTTTTAAATAATTGACCGTTTTGATTTTTTTGTCGATTATCATTTTGCAATCGAATTATTGATTCGACTTTGACCGATTGTTGATACGCATAATGTCTTCAAGACAAGGAAAAATTGAGGTATGGTAAGAAACGTTTTTCATTTGCATGTTAGTCAAATTGATAGTATCCAATTTGTATAAATTACGGTCTATTCTATCTTATAATATTATAAGATAGAATAGACCCCGGTCAACATGGTGTTTAATCAAAATAAATAAATAAACGATTTGAAGCATTATTTACATTCTAAAAATACGAGAATTATTAAAAATAAGCGAGTTGTATAATTCCACAATTTGTTTACTTATTTTAAAGGATTTTCAGAAAAAAGGCTAAATAATTAAATAGTGTTCACATGAAAACAAAATAAAGTGATTCGCACCAAACGATTTGTTCATACTAGATTCAGTATAACATATTCTGAAATAAAGTATCATATTACTTTATCACAAGCCAAAGAACTAAATCGATAAATATTCACATTATTTTTCGGGTGCCTCTTCTCAGAGGAGGTTGGCGACCCCTTCTCACTGAGCATATACTTATGCTGAGCCAGTTTTCATGGTTCTCTAAGAGAGAATAGTGTAGTCCCTGAGTCCTTCTACACCGCAGTTTTATAATCTAACGAAAAGCCTAACAAGTATTTTTATAATTTATTTTTTATGTAATAATGATCAAATTTGCGTCGGTGACACACAGCACGAGTATAAGATAAGTTTATTCGCAATGTTCGGTCGTTAATCACGGATCAAAATGTGAACGGTCTAACGGACGCTATTTGGTTATAAATAGCGTCTATGAAATGATCGGAAAATGGCGATGGTGTTGTCAAGATAAAATTATGTTATTAGGTAATATACTAACGTTGTATGAATAATAAGACAAAAGATTGAGCATTTCGACGTATACAGACGTTTTAAGTGTTTTTATAAATAACATTACAACACTTATATATAATATAATACAATAGCATACTTATGTTTGCATGGCCGTCAACAATATGACATAAGGCGGTTCTCTTCACAATTTAATAATGCCCACGTTAATTGATTTTCAATGTATTTAAGATACGTTTATTATACCTGTGATTTTATTTTTGAATAATTATTTTTTTTATGTCAATTCATATCGATGTTTGCAAATCTACGTGTACGTTGATAATACGATTGATTTTAAATACAATATACTAAATTAAAGTCAGAGCTTATGGTGAGTTATTTAAATTTATAGCTTTGAATTTTTTTTAAATAATATTGCTAGTAATCAATATGCTATTTCATACATAATCCTATACTGTATACTTTATGAATCAATACAAAATTTACAATTATGAATTATAAACATGTGTTTTACATCAAAACTACTTCTTGTGTGAGTTTTAGGATAACCTGTATATATATATTTATATACACCTAAGAATTTAATTACGGACAAGAGATAAGTTTATTTAACGCTCGGAAATTACAAGACCTTTGCATTTCAATTGTATGTCTGGTGGAAAACTTGCGCAACAGCTCGCAGAGATTAGAATTGTTGGAATATATTAATTTGGAGCAAACGACAATGAACTCGTCTTCTAAATTAATTAGTGGCGTTGGTTTGTTTCGGGCGCAACGCCAAGACAATTCAACGAGAAAATTACGCCCATTGGGAGTCTAATTGAGAATAGGCGCCGGGCTATAGTTATTGAATATATATGGCGTTGAGAGGTAATAAAATATGAATTTATTACTAACTGTGTACATCATACATTTTTTACACAGAGTTTCTTTATAACTACTAAGGATTTACACGTATTCAAAAAAACTAAGGAGTAAAAAAGACGATGGTAAAAAAGCGCAAGTTCTCCAATATATAAATACAGTCAATCTACTGCAACTTATCGCTCAGCGAAAAATGTGGAATTATAACCAAACATATAACCAAAACTATGCCCAAATCTGACGTTTTTTTACCATCGTCTTTTTACTACTTGGTTATATGGATATGTGTAAATTCTTACGTGAAAATTGGCATATAATAAACATTTTGTTTGTGCAAGAGGCTGGCTATGCCCAGTCGCCAGTGACGTGTGATCTAGCAGACAGTGTGTGAAATAAACAGGTACTTAACTAGCTCCTCAGTGTCTGTTGACACGCGTAGGCGTTCATCAGGCAGGGGAATATTCGGTGCTCGTCCATCTCAAGAGCGTTTTTTTTTTTATTTTATTGATAAGGACATCTAACGAGGAAGAAGGCACACAACTGAACGGCTAGTGAAGAAATATTTATTCAGAAATAATGTCCTTTGTACATTGAACCACCTTGAGTACACGAAACAATAAATTCCGAAGATTGAAGCCGCGAGTGTCGCAACACGTGAATTGATTGTCATTTTATGTACCTAACGAATTACAAAATACTACCTGTCTGGAATTTATTTAATGCATACTTCAAACAGAAAACGTAACGTGTTTATTTCGAATTGTAACACGTAGTAATAGATACAAATCCAAAGCGAGAATTGAGGATATCTTAAAATATCGAAAACTTCGTCTTTTCTTCGAATTTTTTTTTCGATATATATCGGTCACGCCAAAGCCGCACTGATACGTGGTTAGTTATTAGCTTAGTGGTAAAAATATTTACTTACAGATATAATCTAGGGCGAGTTCATGAAAACAACCAACGCAGCCTTAATTACCTACAATAGTAGTATTTCTTCTTTGATTATGAAAAATAAAAATATATTATTAACATTTTTGTTGGTAGTTACGATCAATTTGTAAGTTTATGCTTCAATTTGTTTTGATAATTTTTACCGTACTATTATAAATGTTTCGACTATCGTTTTTATGTATATAAGTTTAAAAACATGGAGGTATGTCGGATGATTCACTGCGACGAGTTGTTATGTCACAAATATTCTCAAATGAAGTAGGAAAATGTATTGGAATCCCCGCACGCGACATTAATATGTATGGGCCGTGACAATAGAGGCTGGCTATTGAAATCAATATGAATAATTATAAGAGGGACAGTTAATTTTAGACTATTCTTGAATATTAAGTCGCGACATTGTTTTTCTCTGTGTCCGATGCGTCGTCTCTTATCTTGCACCACTTCGAGATAAGAGACTGCTTTGAACTGCAATGACAAAAATATAGTTGGAATCTCCTTTAGAGTGCACTGGTTAGAAAATTTTACTGTAAAATATGGAAACCAGGGTTTTGTTGCTGGAGATACGGTAATCTTGTACAAATATAAATAATTATCATCCGTCCAATTATAATCTTTTCAAGAGTGACATTTTAACAAGACAATCACTGTGCAAATATACAGTGAGATAATATAATTGAGTGACAATCGTTTACAGTAACTGTATTTATTTTGACTTAAGTGTTCAATCTATACCATACCTATATATATATGAGCTTTGTTTATTACCCCCTTCAGATTGCGCTCGAGTTCTGGATGTCTGATTAATTTAAACAGTGATTACGAAGCGTTGAAAAACGTCATGGTATTTTAATACAACGCAATTTCTCTGAGAAACGATTTACAAATTTAACTATTAAAAAAAATACGATATGTTACAATTACGATTCTTTCATGATAGACTAGCAAAACAATGTTATAAGCAATACGTGTGATGTATTTAACAGTTTAGTATTAAATATCCGAACGTTGGTGTAACATAGGGTTTCTGAACGGCTGATCCGGGAAAACAATGGTTAGCAAGCAATTATGTCACACAAGTTGAACGAGGCGCTATTTTATTTTTACGCGATTTCAATTCAACAAAAAAAGTATACGAAACGTTGTAAAATAGTGCAAAAAACATGTTCACCAAATAACACATTGTTAATTAGCGAATTAGCGATCTGCGTGACGCACTTTAAACTTTACTAATCATTGTGTTAATTCTCGAACATATTGTTAGCTTAATTCGTTTTACTTGTGATTTTAACGAGCGGTTTAGTTACACCTGGCATACAAACATGTAATCCATAACATACAATGGAACATTTTCCTTTTACTAATGGTTTTCAATTATTATAGTTTCAGTGTCGTCGTTTATTTTTTTCATTTGTACTGTCGCATAATTTCAGTCACCATCGATAATATGTTAACTTTTTGACACACCAACAAATGATCAAATTTTCTATCTATCGATTTTTTTAATATATATATATTTTATTATTATATTCTTAGGCCCTCATACTTTGTTTTGTTTGGTGTGGCGATGGCCATGCGATTATCACAACTTGAAGAGATTTAGAAGCAAGCTAATAAATAACAGCACTTCAGCTGTAATTTCAGCTTCTAGCTAGCATTTCTTGCGCAATTCCACCCGACTGACAAAATGTAAACTTTTCAATGTAAATGCAAACAAAACTTTTCCAACATATCATAGTGCAACACGCGTGGGAGGTTGTAGCTTATTCTAACCACACAATGTTAAATTATCCAAGTCCCGCAAAGTTCTTTCAGCCGTAAACAAAGCGTTAAGATTTTTAAAAACGAGCTAGCTATGGATACTTATACCCTACACCAGGGGTCCCCAACCTTTTTGCACCCAAGAGCACATTCTAGAATGCCGGTCGGGCGGGGGGCACCATTTATTTTTTCAAGGTATATTTATAATTGGACATAGTCAATAATACATATAATGCACAAAAAATATAATTATTATTGATATAAAAATATAATTTATTCGCTTTTATTTCTGTTTAATTACTAAATATATATTTTTTTCATAACATTTTATTGTATTGGCGGGCACACGTAAAACGGTCGGCGGGCGCCATGGTGCCCGCGGGCACAGGGTTGGGGACCACTGCCCTACACACTTTGAAAGTGTGTAGAGGCTTTTATTAAAAAAATAAATATAAAGAAAAAAAACTGCACAATTGAAATGAAATAACGTCAAATTATTAAACTGCCGCAAAGTTCTTTCAGCTGTATTTACAGCGTGAAAAATTTTAGAAACAAGGCGGCACTTCAGCTGAGAACACTCAGTCTAGCCGGCGAACAAAACATCACGACAACACCGACCGCTGCCATTGTTGTCGCGTTTCAGGTTTTCCGCAGGCTGGCAACACTCCGGCCCAATTTCCCCGAAGGCTCGATTCGACCCACCTGTGTGCACAGTGCTGCCAGCGTAATAAATCATAATAAACCCGATAATGAACCGTGAATATTGCCAGTCTTGTGAAAATATGCGATGCGCTGTTTTCGGAAATGCCAGATGAGTAACAAGACAATACATCTGTTTTTCTAAAAAAATATGAATAGCTGATTATTGTCTGTATTTTTTGCACCTGTATATTGTTTGAAACTAAAAAAAAAAAAACACATTATGTTAAATTGACTATTAAAATAAAAATATATAAGACGACTAAGCAGTATAGCGCAGGGGACAAAATAGATATTCATGAATAAATAAATAACAAACAAAATTCGCGATACTTTTTGAACAGACCTCGTATCTTATTTACGGTCAAGAAATCGTATATATTGCTAAAAATAGTTTAAAAAGGTTAAAAAAAAAATACATCACATATAAGACAACTAATAGGTAACTGGCCAATAGTGTCGTCGTTTGCGTTGTTTACTTAAAGAATATAATAAAAAAAAACACCCAAAATAAAGAGACGCTATTGGCTGGTTGCATGTTGTGTCGCTGCGTGTGTAGCCGGCTTTAGAGTCAACAAGGGACGAGGGGTGAATCCGGTATTCAGAATTATAGCATGCATATAATATACTTTGTAGATATATAAAACTTAAAGCATCCGCAATTGCCTAATTGTCTCCTTCCTTGCGAGTTCCTACTGAATACTGACGTCACATAATTATTAAAAAAAAAAACTAAATTAGGTTAGTTTACCTTGGAGGAGAAATGTAAAAAAAAGCTTACGCAATGTTTTTGCACGAAAACTGTTCACAGGGCAAATAGAATGATGATTGTTTCTTTGATTTTGGACAGGTGTTTCTGCAAGAAGCGTCACAGCTGCTGCGGTACATGGCAAACAGATTACGCTGAAACTTCAGCATTGCAAATTTATTCAGCACTTCATTATTGGACTCGCCGCTTCAGTGTTGTTGCAACTGCCCGGCGGAGAGCACAATCTTTTGTTGTTTTATTAATTAATTTTATTTTGATGTATTTGACATGGATCTGGAACACCTTAATCTTACCACTTGTAAGTTGTTTCCACTTGAAAATATTGTGCGATTCGATTTAACTGTCTAACTCCGCGAACGATCATTGTCTAGTGCTAATAAGCGATGTTACAAGGTTATTTTCATGGGTGTTTAGACGCATATATATTTTCATTGATCCGGCGTTTTGATTTCGACACTGGATCAATAAAAAGAGAGCAAATGTTGTTTACATGAAAACTCAAATATTTAAGCAATTATCAAAACTTGACACGGCCAAAATAGCTGATAGCATTAATTAAAATATACGTGTTTTTTATATTGATTAAGGTTGTTTTGAAAGTAACATTATAAATTTATAAATATTTAAATTTAACTCATTAAAATTTTCGAATGCTGTAAATATGCCTGCAACGTGTACCTGCAACATCGTAATTAGTAAATTAAGCTTGATTGCTTCGGGCAGGTGTGATTTACTAATCAGCATTTAATTTAACCTTGCCGCCGGCTAAAATTCCTAGACGCTTCACAATCGAATAAATGTCACATTCTCAACATGTCATGTCGTTCTCAACATTCTCAAATCGTGCTCTGCACCTGTCCGTCACCTTCCCCCAAAGTTCGACCCATTGGCCCATCTCGTTGATCTCCCCTGCAAATATCCTGCCTTCTGTGAATTTGCTAAAGGGTACAATGAAGCCCTCTATTATTAACCCTTTATCTGACGAATCCCTCGAAAGGCTCACACCAAATAAAAACGATTGAAACTAATATTTTTTGATTAACTTATATCAGAAATTTTCATTGTCGTTTCATGTATCGATTTGCATTAAAACATATTATTTACGACAGACTGGTTTAAATTATAATAATTCACATTGAACGACTTATATGAATGGTCTGAAATGAAATGGTATGAAAACAAAAATATTTGCTATCTCTTAGCCTGGAAATCTCTCGAAAGGCGAAAGCATTGTTTTACTGAAATATATATAACACATATTATACAAACTACATATAAACATGTTAACTCAGTTATCCAGTGTGGATTATTTTTTTGAAATATTAAGTAATCATCATCAGACATATTGTTATAAAGTTTATTTTTAATGGATAGTCAATTATTTTCGATATGTGAAAAACTATATATTATTAAAATATCTGTTAGTACATAAAACCTTGTAGATATTTAACAACCTTATATATATTTTTTTCTGTTTATCACGTTTTTATACAATTTTTTTGAAATTCAACGATACAATATGTAGCACCGTAATCGCTATAAACACTAGGAAATAACATATTCATCCGCATACCTCAAATTACTTGTATAGGTAAATAAAATATATTTTTATCTACGAATATTTTCATAAATCCGCATTTTCATAATAACACAGGTGTCGTAATTTTTTTTTTTAAATTTATCGTTATCTCACAAGAAAATCATTGGCCTGGTGTTAATGATAATAAACCTATGTGGGTTAAAAATGCAGATTTGTTTAATATATTTTTATTTTATCAATACACTAAATTGTTTGTTTACTTGAGGTGTTATTGTATGTAGCGAGAGACATTTAAGCTCTGGTAATATGAACGAATAATTATTAGGTAATTAATTAATTTAAAATGTCTGCCAAGCAATTTAAATACTAAAATTGAATTCGAAGGAAAAAATCTATTTGATTCAGTAATTTTGTAATTTTCCCTAATCAACAAGGCAAATTCTGGATACGTAGCAATCTAGACACAAGCGCATTTGCTTTGAGCTGCTTATCAACCAAACTTGCAGTCTTATACTCTTACTAAGTAGCATGCAACATATATATTAAAACCCAAACAACTAACGAGACTACTGGAATTTTTATCCGAGACAGTGTGAGCTTTATTTGTGTCTCATAGAAAACTTTTTATTAGTCTCATTTAATGTTTGATTTTATTTATACGTATAATGGAGTGCTACAAAATAAATGCCTCTGCATTCAGTAGATGTGTAAATATAGGCTCGTAGATCAGTTTTAAAAAACGTATTAAAAAAGCAAACGGTTTACCAACTCTGATGATAACTAAAAAACTATTTTATCTAAATAACGCAGAATAACCACACGTACCTGCATGAGAATACACAAAATAATATGAGACATTATTTTTTATAAATATACGTTTCATTGTAATTTTCCCGATTCGTGTAACTGATTGACAAGGCCGGCGGCCATTATTGCGAATTGTAACAACAACACTGATTAGGAAAAATGCGGAAATGTTATTCGTAACGGAGATGGGCCGAGGAAATCTAAATATATACTATATATTATCAAGTCAAAGTGTTATGCATGCTGGTTGTTGATTCAACGAGGTACATTTTGAGTGAACAGCAAAATTTGATGATTTTCACCGTCGTTTCATATGTTAAAGAAAATTGTATTATACAATGAAAATGTATTAAGTTACTCTTTTATACATTAAGTCGCAATTTTAAGTAAGCAGATATAATTATGAAGAATGTGATTAACATGAACTGTTTGTTTTATCTCTTATCAGAAAGTGTTATAAGAAGGTCTAAGGGGAATATCAATTGCAAGCACTCACGTGATGCTGATGAACCCGCTGCAATATTGGATAACACATTTTCAAAAATTATTTATTATTATTTCTATTTTTCTGCTTACCTCTCTGTAAAACTCGCATAATCTGAAAAATCTTACGCAGAGAAGCCGCAAGTAAAAAAAACCAGGCACGCGAGCGGCTCAAAGCGATCCGTGACAGTTGCGACTGTGCCCATTATTTCCCCCGTTGAGTACAAATAAATCAAATATTAATAAAACTTAACTCATGGTCAGCAAGCGAGTGTGCTAACCGTTGGACCAGTAAGAGTTTATCCGTAGAGAAAATCCGTACTTTATGCAATTTGTAAGCAATGTTGACGATTTTTTGGTCGGTTTTGATTTTGACCCACGTCGCAACAAAACCCACAACCGACCTAAAATTTTTATTTTCTCTTATGTATCTGATTCTGTCGACAAAATCGCCAAAGGCTTAGCTAACTAAAAATGACAGAGCTAACGCGGTGCAATTTGACGAGAAATATGTAGATGCTATTATGCGACATATTATCGATTTTAATTGTGTTTACAATCATCTAAGGTCAGAGCCCGACATAAGGACCAAAGCTATTTTATTAATTGATATTGTAATTAAATAGATAGCACGCAGTAGCAGCCACGTTAGAGGCCTCTACACACGTTGCGACACAACATACAACCGACTCGCAATTAGCCAATAGCGTCCTACTTTGCGTTGTTTACTTAGGCAAAACTATACAAAATAACGGGACGCAATTGGCTGATTGCTAATCGGTCGCATGTTGTATAGCTGCGTGTGTAGGGGGCAACGATATAAAGGCCTATACACACGTCGCGACACGACAGGCGACCGATTTGCAATCAGCCAATAGCGTCCCTTTATTTTGGGTGTTTTTTTTTTATAGTTTTGCCTAACGAAACGTAAAACGCTTTAGGTTAATTTCAAATCGGTCGCCGGTTGTGTCACGACGTGTGTAGGGGCCTTTAAACGGTTAAAGGGTAGCGATATAAAACCTATGTAGAATATTGAAATTCTGTCTTTTTATGTGCTGTATTGTGTATTGTATCAAAACGAAGTCTTATTTAATAATTAATATTTGAACCAAGTTTCCATATTTTGGATGATGCCATGATTTTTAGGCCGCGGTGTAGTATCCATAAACTACACACTTTTTCCGCAAACTGTAATAATACTCTTGTCACTTCAAAGACAATTCAATCAAAACCAACGACAGTATAATTATAATCAAGAGACAATAAAAATGATAAACAATACACAGCTTTTTATCGGCGCATCTAAATTGTTGTCAACCATAAAGGTGATTATGCCCACTGAATGTATATTTAATTATACGGTTATCTTACAGTGTTGTGTAATCCGACATTACTTCGTAACTGTTGTCCAAGGAGCGGTTGAATCCACCGACCAGTAGTTTATCATGATCCAAATCTTCGAAATTCCGCAGATCATCACCGTATTATGTGGTAATCGCCACTTAAGGTTTTAGGGGTGGTTCACACTTTCAGATCAAAAACTGAAAGTTTTTACACAGGCCAATATAGAAAAGCGTGGCGTGATTTTTATCATAGCATATGCAAACATTGATCAATAAAATATTGAATTAAAGAGACGGTCACGAAACTTATGGTCACCCTTCAAATTTTTGAAAAAATGTATGCTGCATTATTTTTTTCATTTTTATGTGTGAATCGATTGCCTAAAAACATATCGTGTGGGTTAAAATGTGGATTTATTCAATTTTTAATAATAATATTGATGCACACAAATACAACAAAGTGTACAAAAGACATGTGTTCGAATACACGGTGTATTGAATACACAGTGTAATACAAATATGTAAACACGTTTTGGTCATCTGTATATCTTTGTCTCGTCATCCGATTATTTTTATGTTTGCAGTTTTCATTGTTTATTAGTGGAAAATTGTGCTTTTTCAATTTATCTGTGTGCCAATGAAACAATTTAAAATTAATTTTAATTAAATTGATGTTAGCACTTTTAACAGACAAAATAGGTGCATTGAATATTTGATATTTGCATGTTTAAAATTTTAATTGTAATATTTGAAGACGTAGATACCTGCGAGACTTCCATCTGTTCAATAATAAATACAATATCATTATTTTAATTTCAATTTATTCAAATGATTTTTTTAATTTAAATTGAAATATTCAATAGATGATTGGACATGTTTGCGCGGCGACTTGCTTGTCCAGCGTGTCTGAGTGCACACATTTATGCTACACATTCAGCAGATCTCGATTCACAATGCATCGGCAAACAGAGACAGGCGATGCCGAGAAGAATTATTGAGAATCGTTAATGATGCCTTATTTAAATTTGTTCAAGTGGCTTGTAATTTTAGATAACTTAAATTTTCTTGAGAAAAATGCTGTTTTAACAATGTCTCCTGGCAGTAGAATAAAAATGTATTGTTAATCTTTTCAGTAATTCTCAACAGTAAATACACTGCATTTTTGAATCGCCAAGTAGATGTTTTATTAAATGGGTAACATTCATTTTATTTATATTAAGTACACAGTATATTTAATAATGCTTATTATTGTTATAAAAATATATCATCATGATATCGTTTATTTTTGGTTAAAAAATATGAATATGAACTAGGGGAAAGCGATTATATTTTATTAGATTTAAAAAGCCCACAAAAATTGTATTCTCCAAGTTTATTAATAGTTTTGTTTATTTACCAATTAAACTATTAAATTATTTATATAAGTAATTTTTTAAACTACAAAAAAATTTGCTGCGAAAATATTTTTTGATGCAAAGTGTTTTGTTACTTTATAAGAATATACTGATGACTATCGACAACTATTGTATTTTCAATAATTCCAAAATTCAACTTCACAATTATTTTATCGATTACAATGTAATGAGAAAAGTCGATAGTTTTTATCAAATAAATCGACTTCTATCGATTGTCTCGTCATTCGATCAAACGAGAGATTTTTAAAATGTTGTATTTTATACAATGACTCTAAGACTCGCTCGCAGTCATTTTCATGCACTGTTTATGATAAAGTCAACAATATGAGGAAGACCAGTGGGGAAGGTTTTCTTTTCTTCGTGGTTTTTGAACGAAACAGAAAACTTTGACTAGGTAACGGTTATTATGAGAGATGAGAGAATGGTTTGAGGGGCATAAGAAATTTGGGGGCGGCTTTTGGCCGATGTTGGTGGAGGCATCTTCGAGATTGTAGTCAACGAGGAAGCTGATGATTAGTAGAGGAAGTGGGGG
Organism: Atopsyche davidsoni; assembly: GCA_022113835.1. Taxonomy (NCBI): domain Eukaryota; kingdom Metazoa; phylum Arthropoda; class Insecta; order Trichoptera; family Hydrobiosidae; genus Atopsyche; species Atopsyche davidsoni. The sequence goes on along the minus strand of JAILWY010000011.1, from coordinate 3,015,186 downwards.
GGGGGGGTATTGTGACATTCGATAGCATCTCTGTGTTTGTGTCACCGATGCGGGCCTGATCCGTGACGTCACTGGCCCGCGGCGGCCTGGTGGCTCGGCTCGCTCCCTCGCCAGTCACCAGGCAGCGCCAGGTGAGCCACCACGTGCCAGAGTGGACGGCCAGAGTGCAATATCGGTGCTTCGATGCAGTTCGGTGCATTAAATAAACAACGAAGAATATAGCTAAACCGTGTTCGTAGATTTCGGCGACCGTTGTTATCATAACGCTTTTGGGTGTTAAGCTGCGTTTCTCCGAAAGCTCCGGTGTTTCAGTACCAGTGCTGGGACCATCTTCCAGAATATGAATTCCTGAAAAAGATCCCGGTAGCGGGGCTGAAACATCAAAACTTTGAATTAAAAAAAACGCGGCATCACTCCTCATAAGCGCGGAGGACGTAAAAGACGGACGTGTAAATTTAGATATACTTTGTTATTTACTTTTTGAAACGACAAAACTAGAAATATAAATAACTCTTTATTAAAGAATGACAAGTGCATTAGATTCATGGAATAAACTTTGTTATAAAAGCCTAAGAGGTCGAATACGGGCTTTTAGATATTTTTGTTTATTGAAAATATGAACACGTACACATTCGTCTATAAATTAAACATCAAAGTATCGAACTTAAACAATTTGGCAAATATATTTATTTGATAAAAAAAAAACTGTATTCTCAATAAAAAAAAATAGTACTAGGGATAATGCAAATCCTGAAAAAATTTGAATCATAACTAGCGATCAAAATTTATTCTAGATACAAAAATTATACCATTTCGTTAATTATTATTATAGTGAAAAGTCCTTTTAAAAATTATCCTTTCTGATATGGTTTTAATATTTATCTGCATGCGTTGTATACAACTGCACTGATCGCTACATTAGTATATTCACTTTTAAAAGATGTAGTGAACAATATCTAATTTTAACTGAAAATTAAAGAAAAACCCATTCATGACAATGAAAATGCAATTCAAGAAACATTACCGGATATCTTGGTCTGTGAGTATATTTTTGTATAACTCCCAAATGCTGGCAGAAGCCATTTTGTATTAATGTAAATATTATACATGTGAGGATTTTAAAATTAATTATTTGTGCCTACAACCAATAAAAAATATACTAAATCATAATATAGGGTAGTATACAATACATGTTCAAATGGAGGCTATCTTTCCTGAACTGCAAACCATATATTTCTATTATTGCAAAAAAAGTATTTTATATCAAATATTGTTCAAATACATGTCGAATATTTCAAATACTCGTCAAGTAGCGAATCTACCAAAGAGACGAGATTTCAGAAATAAAATCTTTAGAAACCGATCAGTTTTTTTTTCACTGCTTTAAAAATGACTACAAACATTTTTTGCGTTTATTTTTTATCTTAGTCACAATACGTAGACATAATATTTTAATGCATTATAATGTTTTTTTTTTTTTAACTAAACTAATTCTATTGATATTTTATCCTTTGTACTTTTCGTATGGCTCGTTCCCAGAATCTGTTACGAAAAATTATAAACGAATTTTTGGTAATTAGATGGCGACGTCGGTGCACGCGGCAGAGATAATGGGATCGTGTGATACTCGAGTGCTCATTACGTACTTACGATACTGTTATTCTGTGTCAAAACTGTGCAATTTGGATTCAATGACTCCCGACGATAAGCCGGAAAATAATCGATTGTCATGAAATCGGGGTTGCAGGCTGATGAGGCCAAAATAGCGTACGCGATTCTCGCTTCCCGGACTGAGGCATACATTTTCAGGTATTGAAAAAGCAAGGGATGAAAATGAGTAACATTGAAGGTGATCTGTGAATGTGAATCTAGTATATTTTTGGTTAAAATGTTTTTCTTTTTGCAGATGGGCGAGGCGGAAGAGCCGCCGGCGCTGAAGCCACCGCCGGACTCCCCGAAGCTGGCGGCGATCGTGGCGCAGGTGACACAGGTGACGCAGGTGACTCAGGGCACGCAGGTGGGCACGCGGCCAGCACGCCCCGCGGCCCTGCGCCACCACGCCTCCGAGGCTCTGCTCTCCAGCTCGGCCGCTCGCCCTCCTCTGAGGGCCCCCGTCCTGAGGGCGGCCCAAGCTTTCTACACTCACAGGTCGGCTACCAATCACCGATAACATACCACTTTCAAAACTAATCAAAATGATGTAATGATGTAGTCTAGTCAGATGTAAGTCTAGACGTATATTACACGGTTCATTGTCATGTCTCCCCCAGATCCGGCCAGCCATTTGACGGAGTCTACAACACGGCGTACTCCGGGTTCCCCGGGCCGGGGATGACGCAGGGGCTCGGCAAGACGCGGCGCAGGGGGCAGCTGCAGCCCTACAGCTACCCCCAGGACAGCCCCACCAGCAGCCTGGACTGCCTGGCCGTGCGGTCGGACGCGTGGAGCACCGACCCCGTGTACCAAGGAAAGGTAAACGAGGCCGACCCCCACCACTCTGATCGTCCAAAATTGCATTTCAAAATTCAAATCTACGCCTGTTTTCAGATTATTCTATTATCATCTCTGTTTTTGTTTATTGAGAGGGTGTAATATTAACGCCATCTATGAAGCGTGCAAGCAGCTTTGTTAGCTATTTAGGGGATTATCCGATTTATAAAATATCATATTTTAATAATTTTCATGTGCCCGCAAGTGACATCTGTGGATTGTTTGTGAGACAATGTGATTTAACGATCAAAAATATGGGTTATGTAATTATCCGGCATAAGCGCGGTACACGAGGAGGTGGATGCTGATTACTCGAAACCGGGCGTGTACAGTTCGATTCCTGTCTCTTATTTATTGAAAAGGTACTTGTTTTTTATCCGACCTCCAAAAAACTTGTACCTAACCTAACCTAACTCAACGAATCGAGCGGTCATGGAAATCTGCAAAGGAACGAAATAAACGCCACAACGGGACTCATCGTCATATGATAGATTCTTATCTCTGCGAGTATATGTACATTAAAAAATTTTGGTGGTCGGATAAAAAACAAGTACCATTGAAAATAAACGTAAATTAAACTATTGTAAATAATACAAAAAATAACCTAACCTAACCGAAAATCAAAGGTCATCGAAAAACGGAAATAGGCGGATTCGGAAGCCAGGTGTGAGGACGACATTTAATAGAAGAGATCGGCTTGTTCCAGATGAACGGTATGCCCACCATGGAGGACAGGCGAGGGGGCTCGGGGGCCTCTTCCAAGAGCTGCCGCTGCTCGTGCCGCTGCGGGGAGGGTGGAGGCGGAGGTGGGGGCGGAGGGGAGGAGCAGGCCCCGGCCCCCAACTCCCCGGAGGCTTTATCGTGGCGCCGCCTGCACATGTCCCGTGCCAAACTCAAGGCCACGGCCACCACCTCTGAACTGCTCTCAGGTACGAACTGACGTTCGAAACTAGGTATCATCAAACCTTCTCGTGGCTACTTTCTAAATCTTTATCCGAAGATTAATTTTATACTAATGAATAATTCGTTTACTGAAAAAATTTTAAGATCCCTATTTTGATTTTCAGGTTTCGCCATGATAGCCATGGTGGAGCTGCAAATCAACGAGCCGACAAACGTCCCGGAGTGGCTGTTTGTGATGTTCGCAGTGTGCACCACCGTACTGGTGGCCGTCCACATATTTGCTCTCATGATTTCCACGTACCTGCTGCCCAACATCGATGCTGCCAGCAAGATGAGCACTGAAGACGTACTGAGAGAATCACCACACGAAAGAATGAGGGGCTTCATAGAGCTGGCCTGGGCGTTCAGTACGGTTTTAGGTAAGATTTGTTATCTTAGTTGAATGTTTTGATCATAGATGGTGTTAGTAGCAACTGCATGCATCGTATCCTGTACGTTAAGATGAAGACTACATTATAAAAAGTAGGAGACTATGCCTATGGATAGTCAACTTATTCTGTTGTTGGTCCTTTGAGTCCATATCGAGTACCGGTTGCCTTGTTCGTAATTTCCAGGAACAAAAGCTCGGATAAATAACTCAAAATATATATTCCCTATCCGCCTCTCTGTCTGACTGGCAACCAGACAAGAGTTTATTTTTACAATATTTAACATAGATAATAATCAAGCAGTGGCTCAGCGTTCTAAGTAAATACCATTAACTGTTGCATCTTTTGGTTTTAGGGTTATTTCTCTTCCTGGTAGAGATCGCTATTCTCTGCTGGGTGAAGTTTTGGGACTATTCATTTGCAGCGGCCACAGCGGCCACCGTCATTGTAATACCTGGTAAGATATTCTCAAAAGTCCCTGGTTATAATAAACCCTCATAATCTTTCTTCTGGTCTAATAAGAGTCTTCTTCATAATAAGTTTTAGTGAAATGCAAATTGCAAAGCCATAAAAAGAACAATATTTGCAAACCATGTTTATATTAAAGTTTTAGTACAGTAGTGATTGAAACTATGAATAGATAGCTTTTGAGAATGTAAATTAAATTATTCTATTTTTTTATATAAAAAAGCAAAAATAGTGACCCTTTTCAATTACTATCTTTTATTTCAGTTCTGATTGTGTTTGTCGCATTTGCTGTCCACTTCTATCACTCCCTCGTCATACAAAAGTGTGAAGCTTCCACCGAAGACCTGGAGCAACTGGAGAGCATCAAGAGAAACCTCGACTCCGCTACTACAACAGGGAACTCCCCCGTATGACAAGAAATCAAGCCCTCGAGGCACGGTGGATAAGTCATGATTAAAAAATATATATAATGGCTTATGAACAATGACGGACACTCCTTGATTGTGATAATTAAGCAAATATTTATTGGATGCAATTCAAGTGTGCGGTTATCTACGGTTGTAATTGTGGCTATCAATAAAAATAAACAACAATATGTAAAATACTTATTCCAGAGTAGAAAGGAAAAAAATGCGGCTGCAAATAGAGCGGAATAACTAATTTCTAGCAAGTACATTTTTTTGCAATTGTACATTTTCCAAAGTATAAACTTTAATCTTGTACTTGAAGCATCGCCGTAACAATATTATGAAGAAGAGTGGAAATTGTTTCTTCAGATACATACAATGTGCTGTTTTATTAACAAAATGGAACAAAATTGTAAATATACTGACTAATGTCATTTTTACTTGACCATTATGGTATGAGATTCACATTATTTAAGACGAAATACAGACATGATAAAGTTGACGTATTGTATCGCTTACATGCTGGGTTTTAATATAGTAAAATAATATAGTCATAGACTCCGACTTTATATGATGCTTTGTAAAAACACAGTAATGTTTTAATAGCGATTTTAACTGTGCACTTATAAAGATTTTATTAAAAAAAACCACCGACAATATAGACTTGCACAATCATTTTACTTTAAAATTAAAAATTAGACTATTATACGCAGCAAAAAACCATGGTTTTAAAAATACCTAACAATAAGTATTCCGTAGAAAATATGAATGATTTTATGGCTTTGATATCAAGTTTCACATAATACAGATTTTGCTAGTTTAAAGAAATTTTCTATGAGATTTTATGGAGTTTCGTGCACACCATAAGCTTTAAGTTGCTGTACGGTGACGTGTTTGCTGCGTATGACATTATGTAAGTTATAATTACTTTGAAAAAATTCTAGTATTATTTTGTTAAAAGCTGGACTTATTATGATGTTTATATTTTTATCTTGATAAAAAAACTGTATAAATATTTTAAGTTCTAAAACTTATTAAGTACCTATTCCATTTAATGTAAAAATATAATTCAATACAAGTAAATGTTCATGTGATTGATGCAATAATATAGTGCAATTTGCAAGAAGAACATAATTTCTTGCGTAATGTTGTGATAAATATTAAGTTATATATATTAATAATAAAACCATAGCAAATAAGTAAATATATAATGTGTAAATTTGATTGAAATAAAAATAATTTATCCAGAGTAGTTTCTTCTGCAATAAGTGCTTAAAAAAAAACCTTTGTTTCGATTAGAAAAAAATATGTTGCACAAATAAATACAGACTTTTCATTTGATAATGAAAATTTATTATTTTATTACTTAACATAATACGGTCAATTTCGAAGATTTTAACATTTGTTTGTAATCTGAGGCTCCATCAAGATATTTCACTATTTTTTATTTGCCTCTGTTGCTCTGGGATGCTTCTGACATCAAAATCAATGTCTGAAATATACTGATAATTTGATTAAACAACAAATTAAATATAAAAAAATGCTAAATCTGTTATTGAAATTGTCGCATATGTTTATAAGTAATAGAATAGTTTAGGTTGAAACGCTAAACTCTAATAATTTTAATTTTTCACAATTAATATTGTGTTCTGATATCGTAGAAAAAAATTTTTGCTAGTCAAAAATAATTTATGTTAGACATAATTGATAACGTGTTTCAAAACCAACCATAGCCAGAAATGGGACCAATTTGTCATATTAAATTTAGTAGAAAAAATATTCTGTTATATTACATAGAATATAAAATTAGTAAGTAGATTTTGAAATACAATGTAATAAATACCCCTGCAAAAAATATATACAATGATTTGTATAGATATTGTGTTGTTAATAAAATGCATTAAAACTTTCATATTAAACTTTTATACTACCTCCTACTTCATAAAATAAAAATATGTTATTTGTATAAAATACCACAAGTCCATATTAAAATACGTTTGTATCACTCACCAGATATTATGAGCAAACATATTGTAAAATAAACAAATCTTGTAAACCGCATGGAAAATTTATAACACTATTGTTTTTCACTTCTAGATAATTTGTATACAAAACAGAAAAATGCCTGTAAAAATTATATTCTAATGTTCACACAATGCGAAGAAAATAAGATTTATGTACATTGACAATAGTTAATAATAGGCATACATTGACTGTAAATAGTGTCCGACTATACTTTAGAGTGAGTTTGATTAAATAAAGACGACTTCTTCTTTAAACTTCACTAGATACTAGATCCACATACGGAAATGAAGATGTCACAATTTTGAGGTTAGAGTAACATAAATAATCACAATTAGAGATGGGCATTACCAGACTTTTTCTTTAAATAATTTAAATTACAATTTATCTCTGAAAATATATATTTTTTTAGACTCGTTAGATTGAACGCTTCATCCAAACAAACATCTTAGAGAAAAACCAAATTTCACTTATCTAAATAATATCATGCAAAACATATAACGTGAATTTTTTGATAATAACAAATTACTCAGTGTTCAACTGTCATTTTAAGTTGTTGGTCTAATTTATTAATTGATTAATAAGTATGAAATATTTTATCAATGGTTTAATGCAATCAAACAAAATGAATCCTTGAAAAGATAAAAAATAAATAATAGAAAAAATAAGTAAATATTTTAAGCATTACAAATATTTTAACAAAACTTTGTTAATAGTTTCGGTTTATGGAAGGTGCAACTTTTTCAATTTTGAGATCAAATCATTTATTTTCCTTTAATAACTCTTTTTAAAAAATTTTTTTTTTGAAAATACTTATTTTATTCGAATTATCTATATTATTAAATTGATCGATTGTGCACATCACTACAAAAACATATGTGTCTCAGATTGTCTCTGATGGTATGTACCACTAAAAATATACACTTTATGTAATTGTATGGTCGAAACCAACAATATGTAATTGTTATAGTCAAAAGATTATAGAAAAAATATTAAAATTAATTTCCAGTGCTTCACTTTCTTACTACGTGAAAAATACTTTTATATTAACAACTACGAGTTAAGTAGAAACAAAAAAGTTTTGATTTATTGTTAGCAGATGTCTCTTTTAAAATTATATATTTCATCGTACATGTTAGTATTTAATAAATAATTAATTCACTAGATTTAAAATACATTTTTAAAAAGTTTAATCAGAGCTTTAGTTAAATTAAAAATATAGTTTATATATGTTTTAAATAATTATGCTGGAAAATTATGTGCTGTTTATAGTCCAGCTGAGTATTACTGTCAACAGATGTCTCTTTTTAAAATAATGAATATTATTGTTTTCATAATACTTTTCAGTATTTGATAAATAATATATTTACTCTATGTATAAAAATGGATTTTTTTTAAACATCATCACGGTTTTAATAAAATTTTAATGATGGTTTATTAATATTTTTGTAATTATGTTGAAGTATTATGTAGTGTTTATGGTCCAGCTGAGTAATAATGTTAAGAGATGGCTCTTTTTGCACATCTATACATATGTGACTTGGAGGTGGATTGAAGATAACCTTCAAAAGCCAAGCTGTCAGCAGATAAGGACGGTGTCCACTCCTTTCTGACTACTGTTGTTTTTTTTTTATTTCTCCGTCGGGTAAAATGGCATCTCTGGGAAAGCTCCGCGGCGTCTCGGCCCTCGTTCCGCAATCGGCAAGGTGAGAAATCCTAATTATTTGTATGACTTTCAAAACTTATTTTTGGATTGTCCTATTTTAGAACTTTCAATCGCCTTTATGTCCTCATATAGCAATTAATTGACCGTACGATTTATGAAAACAGTTTAAATTGATGTCGACGCTTTCAACTGGGCAACTGTCGATTGATAATAATTTTTGAAAACTATAAAATATGTTTAGGTACTATTTTGGTAAATTTTTATTTGTATGCTAGAATGTTGTAACAGACCTTAAGTTTAGCGAATCCCGACACCAATACTGCATGATATTTTAATTTATACAGTGATTTCTGTTTTTTTTTTTTTACTATATCCATATTTTGGTAATTTTAAAAATACTTAAGATACAATATTTACTTAGTGTACAAATTTGCATAAAATGTCGAAGAATACTCTCGACACGTAATAGTACTCTACCTTTAATTAAAATCCTCTTTTTTATGGGTTATTTAGATTCAGTTCCACCGATCTACTTACTTAATCAATGATTCAAATCATTATATTTCTTCTTACAAATTTATTTATATAATTGTCAACTTATCAAGCTTCAGTTCAGCACAAAATCTGAGGTTATGGATACAAACATGAAACACGAAACGAAGACCCACGATAGACATAATCTGTGTATTCATGGTTTTCCATCAATGCACAGATTTTCCATATGTTGCCTATTTCAATATTTAGCACGAGGGCCTACCAAAGTGTTTGGCTTGCAACCTGATTTATATAAAATCAAGTTTTTCAAGGAAAGTTATTTACCTTACCTTATCCCTTGAGTAAATATTAAGAACCGTACTTGTTGCCTCCTACCAGATCTGGTTGCGTGAGCGTGAGCATTAGCATTACAATTGTATAAATATATCCTTTTAACACGTATTACTTAACCATTGCATAATAAAATAACAGGACAAGACTTGCTTTTGGTATAGCATGGAAGCATTTTATAATTCTTTCAATGTTTTCTGATATTTAATTTTGTTTGCCATTCATAGTTGATTGCTGTAATTATTGGTATTTAGGTTAAGTGCATTTTAAGTACTGGTTCGTTTATCAGTTGTGCAGAATCTTGACGTCCAGTTTTATATTTTTCACACCGAATGCCGGTTTTCCTATTGTACTTGCAACTACAGCTTTCCTTGCTTATTTATCTTTTTTACATTACGAGCAGTTATAAGTATACTAACATCAATTCATTGTTTATTATTTTGTATATTTTAATAGCATGACTAAATGGTGATGATACATTATTGATTATATCACTAATAGTAATATCTCTTCTGCCTATACATCAGTGATATACGAGTAACTGATGATGAGAAAAATCTTAAATACGAAGGGCGTGTTTAGGTAACTTGGATCATTAGTGTATTGAGGAGAATAAACGTAAGCGGAATCCTTAATCTCTTGTAGGTTACTTAAGTTTAAATAATTCCAGGATTCTCTCGACCAGTTCAGCGCAGCTGAACTCAGAGGGCAATGAAGGATGGCTATCCAAATTGTTTGTGCGGAGAATAGAGCCCACCAAGGAGTCCCACAGCCGCATGCTCAGCGACAAGGAAGTCATCTACGCGCTCCACACCCACAACATCAGAACTGATTCCGTCGACAAATACCTCAAAAACTAGTATGTATTGCTTTTTTTATGTAATACATTTACTAAGAATTATTTTAGTACAAAATTTATTTATTATATTCAGTCAAATATCTTCAGATTGTTTCAGTAATCTGAAAATATAGAAGATATATAGGTGATGTGTTTAATGTGCCGTATTAAACTTCAGCAAGAATACTGTGGAAATCATCCACTCCAAGGCCGACCTGTGCTGCGACCTGATGGGGTCGTGGACCGTATCTGTGGGGGACATGGACCAGGCGCTGCACCTATGGAGGTACACCGGTGGGTTCGAGAAAGTGGACGAGAACAAGCGGGAGCTCAAGATGAACCATGTAAATTATTCAATTATCTTAACCCCACAAGCGTGAAACATCCAAAATTAGATATTCTAATGAACCACTCACACTGACAATTTGAAAGTTAAGATGTGGTATTTATTAAAAAATATGAGTGTTTTACAAGTAGAACCAATATTTACAATGTTTTTGGTTTGTTGGGTACTCAGTTCTTGGGTGTTTCCGTTTCAACGCTTTGGTCCCGGTGCTGGAGCGATCTTCAGGGATCTTTTGGTTTGGTTGTAGGATTATGTGACCCTGGAGAAGGAGCGAGGTTCGCTGCTGCGCTCTCGTCACCTGCAGTACTTGCTGGCCTTCAGCTACTGGCCCGGAGCCGAGGCCAGAACAGGAAATAACATTTATGAACTCAGATCTTACAGGTGCACACAGCTTTTAATTTGACTTTAGTCCTAGATATATATTTCTAGTGTGGCATTCTCCAAATTATTGTTTACACGCATTAGCACTTTTTGCATACTATTGTTATAAAATATTGGAATTATTACGACTGCTTTGCAGAAAATAATGTGTAAATTGGATATTTAAAATTTCTAGTGATTTTAACACATTTATTTGGCTCTTGTCGCTCAATCCACTTCAACTTCAATAGATTTTATTAGAAATATATTAAATAGGCATGCAATTCACATATAAGGGTTTGCATGTTATTTGTTGGTTAAGCCCTGGAATGAGCTGTCTATTTACATCAAAAGAATATTTAGTGATGCTCCCACTTTTTTATTTATTGACACAACTAGTTTCGCCGACATGCCAAGTTGGCATCTTCAATAAATGTACAGTAAATGTAATTTGAGTTTTTTCTCCATTTCAGTTTAAAGCCAGGAACGATGATTGAATGGGGAAATAATTGGGCCAGAGCCATCAACTATAGAAGAAACAACGATGAAGCTTTCGCCGGCTACTTCTCACAGATAGGCCGTCTGTACAACGTGCACCACTTCTGGTGTGAGTAATCCAGCACACTGAACTTGTCTGCTAATGTACCACACGTGTTCCGCACTACTCCACGATCTGTACCATGTTGCATCTCTTGTGATACAGATAAATAAATATTTCTAAATGTGTACTTCTAGGCTACAAAGACCTACAGGCCAGGAAGGTGACTCGCGAGAACACGTGGAGGTCTCCCGGTTGGGACGAGTGCGTCGCTTACACCGTCCCCCTCATCAGGGAGATGCACTGCCGCATCCTCGAGCCCACGGAGTTCTCTCCCACGCAGTAGAGCCTGCGAGTCATCATCAGTACCTGCAAGCTAACGGCAACCATCACCCCCACAGGAAAATGATGTCAATCTAGTCTAACATGAAAAAAAATATTCAGTACTGCTAAGCATGAGATCACTGCTCGGATTGTATATTTACAGGATATGATTACTCAGTTGTCGATGCAGCGCCGATGGAAAATAGAACTGTGTTATTTTTTTTTTTTTTACTAATAGTTCATATGCGCTGTAAAATTATGTATATTAGACATTTAAATACCTCCAGTGTATAAAGTCATATTAATTAATTTTATTAATAACTCCATTTATTCTGTGCTTTTGAGTAAAAATGAAAATCAAATATTGTTGAAACAGGTCGTAGCATTTAATGTTTACAATTGTTTTACAACAGCATACCACCGCAATTTTCAGCTTTAAAATAGTTTTAAGGGTTGTAATCGTAAACATTGAATATTTTATAAAAAATAGAGGGTGACCTGGTAATGGTGATATTATTTAATTATGATAAAATATTGTTTTGAGGAGGTTTGACTTGCATGAAATTACGAAAGCACCGAATCGATGTTTGAAATATTATATAAATATTGAGCAAAATCAAACGGTTTCCAGAGACTGCTGATTTTATTTGAAAGCCTTTTTTTTTTTATTATTCAAAAAATTTCAATAACAAAAATGCAATAAGAAAGGAATTGTTCATTTGTTTAAAAATATTCTTTGAAATGCAGATATGGCTTTGTATATTGGGGGTATAATAAATAAATTTGGGAGTTTGTTATTGTGTTGACTCCTTAGTGGTGTTGTAATTTAACAATGTTTTCGAATTAAAACACTGCCTTATTGTAAACTTGTCAATGCATTTTAGAAATTGCAATACCGTTTGCGTGACTGACTTTCATAAAGCATTTTTTACAGAAACGCTGTTGCCTTTCATCTGCGTTAAATAGAAATGTAATTTCAATATTGAAGTGTGGCTCGATAGCTAATGGATCGCCGCTTTTGTATAGCCAAATGATGAATAGTCGGCCAAAAAACCAAATGAATTAAACTGATCGGCCAAATTTATGAAATAAGCTTCTACAATCAATCGATATGAGTTTACTCGCGTTGAGAGTTGAATATTGAATATAGAGAGAAAAGAATCTCAAAAATGAAGTTATTATATAAACCAATATTGTTGCAATTAGAGTTTGTTGTTTACTGTTGCAAACTTATTGGAGTGTATATTAAAAACGACTGAAGAGAAACAAAAACAGACACTATGAAAATTATTATTTTTTTAAATATTATTATTTGGATATATTTATTTTGAATTATTTGTTGAACTCAGACACAATTATCAAATAAGCTACGAGACTAATGCGATTGTTAGCGGTAAATTGACAATTATTTTTTTAACACCGTGAGATGATGCCGATTCTTGAGAACTCGTCATCAAAAGATTTGCTGGCTATATATTGATTTTGTTTAGAAAACGGTCCGATAAGAGATCCAAAATAAAGCTTGACAATGCTTGCGTACAAAATGAACTTGTGTTTTCAATGTACTCTTATTATGCTTTGGAAATAAGTTATTTTTCATAACCTGAACAGCGTTAATTTTATTTTACGGGCAGAAAATATTCAGTATCTTTTTTACGATACACTTGTTAGAGAATCCGCTGCATGTTTTGATTAAAAATCTCTTTACGAATAGGAATTCGGCACACCATTGAAAGTCGACTTTTTAGCCTGTGAATGAATCAATATTGTATTTATTTTTTACTTATTATTTTGTGCATCGTATTGAACACGCATATTTTGTGACGACGCTTCTGTGGGAGGAAGATCGGTTTTGTTGTATTAAATCAGTTTTTTGGCACGATCGTCGGATTCTGAAATAGAAATCGGGAGGATCGAGCTGCCTGAACTTTGACTCTATTTATAAATGTGCCAGCGGCACCAAAACGCAGGAAAATATTTTATAATATTTGAATTACTTGGATTTCATACAAAAGCATTAATATAACTGTTTTTTTTTTTTTAACTGATCTTATTTTTTCCCGAATGCATGTTTAAATGCCCAAAATCTATACTTTGTACAGTAATATTTTTTATCATGTGCTTGTGTTTATTTTATGTCCCAAAGTTTTATGAAAATGTCAATTACCGACTGCATTCGTTTCTGCTTTTGTGTGCAATCTAAGTTTTGCAATCAACTGAATATTTAAGAATAACATGCATTTTAGGAAGAAAAAACAGAATTTATACGAATTCATGTAAATATATAAGATTTTATTTTTGAGAATCCTTGAAATATGTACACTTTTGATAAACTTTATGTATATATAAATTATCCACTACAGGATCTCTGATCATTAGAGTGGGCTGCTTCCACCTTATTTCGTTATGAGATACATAAACGCATCATTTCTCAAAACAGTATGTTTTGTGTATATCAAATTACATTACCTACAATCATAATAATTATTTATTTTATGTATCTTGATAACTAAGTAAGCAGTAAAATTCAATGTTATAAGAATTCATAGATCTAAATGTGTTTTAGGCCGAATGTGTAGTTAAACTGAAACATCTTGATTTTTTGTATGGAGATGTGGCGGAAGCAGCAGCTCGCTAAGAGATTGGCATTTATACATTTCATTTTTGAAAGCTTTTTGCATTTTCTGCATCCGTGCTATATTTTTGTAAATAATTTACAGCTTTTGGATGAAATAAATTAGATTGTAAATAAAACATGGCCGTTTATTAATTTGTATCTACAATAGATCACCATGTTACATTATTTTTGTTACACACCCTTTTAATTGAAGGCGATCTACTCTGTATACAAAGTTATAAATTTATGACATAGCTTAATTATTATATTTTAAAGTTATAATTATTTTATTGATAACGTTATAAATATACCTTGAAAAATACTTACATCGTTTGAACAATCCCATCTGGTGCGGTAAAATTCGATGAAAAGAAATGAAACGCAGACTTGATAAAAATCAAATAAAAGCGCAATTTTTATTGGCAACTGTGTGTTTCAATTTGTTATTATTTTGTTAATATTACAGCAACGTTTCATGTTCTCCAGGTATTAATAATTTAATTACACCTTCGTACAATTCTTTGAAGCATTTTTAATCATTGTTACAATCTACGCAGGTAAACAATGATTATATTACATATTTTCTATGTAAAAAAAAACTACACTTGGGCTCGTCAGAGTTCGCGGCACGTCGACACGGACGCGCTTAGAACCTTTCAATAAATTGTAGAATTGCTATAAAACAAACAATATTATTATTTATTTATATAATATATATATGTATATGTATTACACGCTTCTCTCTCGCTCGCTCATGCACACTTAACACACAAACCACAAGCACAGGTTTTATTTGTGGAGGAATTATTTACTAGTACAAAATTATTTAGTATTTTGATGGAGACGTGTGCGCTGAACGTTACACAGACAGAATCTAGGGAACTGTACATACAAACGGGTATCAAGGAAAGAGGAGACACGTCTACAAATGCGAAACGAGGCCGTGGCGTGACAATCGACATTTTGTTTATTTTTACACAAAAAAAGAGATGAGACAGCAAATTCAATAACAAAAGTTGAAACACAAATTAAAAATAAATAACACACAAATAAAGTCAACTCCTGCTAAATATAACAAGATTGATTTGCCTCTCTTTTCCTTGATATGAGATACAACATTTAACCAAATCTTTGAAAAATTTCATACATTTACATGAGAAGGCGTGCATTTTGTAAAATGTGTGTAGACCGGCTAAGATTACAAATTTTTTTCTATTATGAAAATGTAGGATATTCTCTCTCACACCGAGTATGAAATGAAAAATCCCCAAATATCTTTTCACATTTGGTCAATAAAATCCTCAATATTCCATAAGGGAAGCATTTTCTTCGTTGTCAAATATGACAACAGAATAAAATGAGGGCGTATTTTTAACTGGCCTACACGATTATTGATTTTATACATGAACAAATAGTAATAAAAAATACAGTTGATTGAAATTATATTTGATAGTAAAAACCTTTAACAATTTAAATACAAGATTTGTTCAAAGATAAGGTTAAAACACGTGAATAATCGTATTATTCTTTGGCAGACACTTCAATACACGCTTTTAAAACATACAAATATACATATAGTGACCATTACGATTGCACCGACTTATTCAAATATACATTCACTGGTGTAAAATTGTAAATAATAACTTAGAAGTAATGAGTAAAACTACAAAAAATAACATAAAATTCTTGTCATACGAATCACCCATAATACTAAACATCGGCACTGAAAATACACTCAAAATTTAATTATCGTTATTTAGGTGATTTTTACAATAGTGGTAAAAAAAAAATAAAGACCATGCAACGTTCAGCAAACACATTTCTAATATTCTATTCACTAACAAAAGTCAATATTAAATGAGAAAATAAAAGAAAGGCGACCCGCCTCGCAGCGATCCGTTGTTTTTAATTCTATAGAGATTGGGAGCCGGCGGAGGCGCTCGCCTCTCTTCTACTTTGTCTCCGTGAACCCATCGTCGTCATCGTCAGAAGCATGTAATGATCACAGACAGACGCAGATATATGAGGATACCGATCGAATCTAGGCAGTTTATTTTGCTCATAAGACCTATTGAACCGAGGGCCGAACCTCCATTTGTGACACGCGAAAAGCCTAAAGTTTACAACTCGAATCTCCTGAAAATAGGGAGCTCCATCAGGTATGGTAAAACAAAATATTATTCTTCCTCCATTTTTTCATTAACTTTAAAATAGTGTTAAAATTAATATTCCACTTTTTTTAAATATAAAAATTATAATTTTACTATGCAATTCAATACACAAAAATAATAAGAAACATTGGCCTCACGGCCAAAATCGTTTTTCACAAAACTAGATAAAATTATTACAAATATTATAAGACCATTATTAAATATGATGAATTGGTAATTTTGCTCAGCACGTGTCACCGTAGAGTTCCAGCCTCGCTATCCTATCTCACTCTCCGCTGCGGCAACTTCCTCAAGTGCCTGCCGCTCCGCTGCGAGTCGGAAGTCCATGCGACTGAGCGTCCCCTTCAGCGATGCTGTCAGTTATAATAAACGTATTGCGATTGTCCGAAGTGTGTTTCTACGTATATTTGGAAAAAGTTTAATTTAGATTAAAATTTTGAGGTAGCTCTATTATATTTTAATTATTATCGATTCGGATAAACCTTACATTTATTTTTAAAAGCGTTTTTTTTATTTTCCATAGTTCCCTCAGATTGCCCACGAGATGCGTCCTTATTTTAAAGCCCCGTCCAGTACACAGCAGACACCGATGCTGAATTGTTATTCCATTTCCACGACCTCAACCTCAGAAGCGTCAATGTGTTTCATCAGCTGGGAGGGATTAGAACTTGAGAATTCTAGATTTATAATGTAATTACAAAAATACTGAAAAAAATCAAACGCCATAAGCCCCATTTGAAAACAAAAATATCTTAATAACCGTAAACCTTGTGGTGATGATCATAAGTTCTTAAGCAAGAGTCTGTCAGTTCGATCCCTATTCCGACATGTGAATTCCAGATTATCAGATCCAAAAATTTTTTTTTAATTTATTGAAAGACCACATATTTTATCATCAAAAAAATTATAATTTGTCGATCCTAAAAAAAATCAAAGTAATTTCAAAATGATGTATGTGAAAGTGACGTTCTCATTTAATTTTACAGCAGTAGTAATACATTTTAGGAATTCTATCATTAGATATATTCAATACAGTAAAAAAAAAAAAATCAAGTTGGCTTTTTAATATGGAGCGCTTCCGTGCTGTGGACACCTTCAGGTTCTTCAGCAAACAGCAGGCATTTGTTTGGCAAATGAGTGGAATAACCTAGACTACGGGTGATCGCTAGAGGTGATGCCCCCCACTTCAGGTCAGGTCAGGTGAGTGAATCGGGAGGACCGTCATGTTTACAAGATTCAATGGTATAGTAGCTTATAAATTACCAATACACAAGCATCAACACCGACACGTCATTTACCATTCACGCACACAACTTTACAATCAAAACAAAAATAAAATTAAACGTGTAACTATTTACATTACAATGCAACAACAGATCACTACAGCTAGTCTATGTTACAATGCTCGAGTCAGTATTTTTTGGTACGATGAAGCGAAGAAAACAAACCTGCACGCCTCTTACTGTCATGGAAACTGTCAAAACTCGCGGGTCATACTATGTACACAATTCAAATGTAGCTATCCAAACCGTTTGACGAGTCAGCCGCGCATGCCGCTAGCTTCACAAGGGAAACGGTGAAGAGCTCCAGCAGACGGGACTCCGGCGTGTCCAAAACTCGAGAAATAAACTCGTCAGTTTCTATTTTACAATTTGTATCGCGTCAGAGAGAGGAATGTAGTCAGTGGGAGAGGAGTCATATCGTTATAATTTATTTTTAAAAATTAATTTGAGCCTTTGTGTGAAACTGAAACGTTATCATTTTAAACACCCTTAAATAGTAAGTATGCCACATTTGTGTATTTTTTTTGTATATTTATTATTAAGGACACTTTGTTCCCGAGGAGTCTAACGTTACTTGGTAAGTTGAAACTGCCCGTTCCACCGCAATCTCCGGGATCTCGGGTAGGAACGTCGGTGAGATTGCAATCTTCGCTCGAGTCTGGAAAGGCTGATGTCGAGGGTGTCGAGCATTTCGTATTAAATAAATATAGTCTATTCACTATTGTTCATATTCTTAAGACGTATTAGAAGGTAAGTAATAGAGGGAATTGTCTCGTGAACTTAAAGAGTACGCTTTCCGCCTCCTTCTTATTATAGAGTAGTTATTTGAGGTAAGAAAGACGAGACGCGGTTTTGCAGTGTTAATGATTAAAATTAATTAAATTTGAATGATAAAAAGAATTCCGGTTGTCACGGAATACCGCAAGCCACCGCCCCGAGGTTCTCCGGGAGCGGGATCACAGTACTCACTGACAATTAGAAAATCACAAGTTAGAATGGTTTAACATAAGAAACCGTCGCGATTGCAAGATATTCATATAGTATCTCAATTTCCTATCTATAACAATTATAACTAAACATGACATAAGATTTTCATCCTTATAATATTATATGTACTAATTAATTATTTACCGAATATACAGTGAGATAAATACAAGATAAAATTAATAACAAAATCCACAATTGACTTTGATCTATACATTTCATAATTTGATTATTCATTTAAAAAACAGTCCGCCCTAAAATTTTCAACAAAAAGATTTAATAGTAGAGAATAAAAAAAAACTTCCCAAAATAATAGAAAAAATCAACAAGTTTGCCCGTACTAACTGCTCGTGCTGTTCGACACGCTCCTACCCCGAGTGCTATTAAATATACAACTACCATAGTGACTGGCGGGACCTGCGGATCGGCATTCCTACACTACTTACAACTAAATAATAAAATAAACCTTTAGCACGCTGCCCCGGGCGGGACGAGTGTAGCGACCGGCGTGCAGTGCCAAATCTCTGTAATGCAAGCACGAGAATGAGCCAAGCTTCGTGGGTCCACCGAATAAAACTTCAACTCAACAAGCAAGATTCTATAAGTCGACTATCAAAAGTACTTATACAATTAATGAAACATCCGTCATTAGACCGAATTTGACTTTAAATCGTAGCAAAGTCGACACGCCTGCCGAGAGACCATTTGATGTGTACAAAATCTATTCGATTAAAAGACAAATGATAAAATCAACCATCCACGGCCTGTTTTGTACGCAAGCGTCAAGAAAAGTGAAACCTTGTCAAGTTTAATGGATATACAGAGTTGAAATAGTAATGATTTGATACGGGTCTCAATGTTGAGGATAACTTTTCTGA
This sequence comes from Atopsyche davidsoni, assembly GCA_022113835.1. NCBI lineage: Eukaryota > Metazoa > Arthropoda > Insecta > Trichoptera > Hydrobiosidae > Atopsyche > Atopsyche davidsoni. The sequence goes on along the minus strand of JAILWY010000011.1, from coordinate 2,995,638 downwards.
ATAAGCCACATTCGGTACGTGATGGAGTGAAGTGTGCGTCTGCAAAACTAAGTTATGATTCATCACTAATTCTAGAGAGAAAGAGAGAGGGAACCCTACTTATTAATGTTTCTCTACGGGACTTATTACAAAAATTAGGCTACACTTTGTTGATTTTCGACTAGTATCCTGGTGATTTACAATTAGATGAAGATTAAATAAATACGTATTTTATCATACTTTTTTATATAATATTACAGGAAGAACAAAATAACAATCATTGGCTGAGCAGTCCTGCGGCCCATCGCCCGCCGCCCGCCTGATACACGCTGTCACCCCCAACAAGCACACAACACACACTCTCGCGACTTCTGCTTTGTAGCGCTGTACGTACTCCCGTTATACCATCAATACTTATCCATAGCCTTTTAGCGAGGACACAAACAGATGAATATTGACAATACAATCAAGCTTCACACACTATGAGCACCTAATATCATTTCCCACGTGTTCAACGACCATAAATTTTACAAAAAGAATAGTTTGCAGTGTATAATATAAGCATTGTGCCTCCGTCGCAGAAACTTCACGAAAACATACCCATTTCAGTACAGTTTTAAAATATTTTGACACGTGTTTGCAAACAAAAGAGACTAGCTCTCTTTTGTTTGCTTGTAGAGTTTGCACGTGAAGCTTTCGTGACGCCGGCCTTTGTACAATTAGATTTATATTGAGAATGTATTCAGATATTTACTTTAAGAGGAATTACCGATGGCAGTGAATGTGGAAGCTACAATTGTTTATTCTCTCCTATTGCACGCATGAGCAGTTGTCGCCTTGCAAATATTTAAAATTACAAATAAAGACACTATAAACTTCTCATTAAATATTGTCACTGAGTTTCAGGTAAAATATATCACAACAATGGACAATTTTAGATGTAATTGTGCACGTTGCTTCCGGCGATGGGAAATAAGCGCCGTACACTTTACGTATAAAATTAAATAAATATAAAACGCGTGCGAGTGGAAATTATTTTTTTATGTCATCGGATCGACCGAATGTATTTTTTTTGTTAATATTAATGTGTAAAATTGATTCATGTTCACACCCATCGCCGGAAGTAAGCGCGCTGGATTAGACCATTCAACAGCAGAAATCTGCCATTTCATATATCCTAGAATGCCACCATTCGAATTAATAACATTGAATTTGTGGGACGAATTCTCCGAGGAGAATTCAACTCGTAGAGTCTTTTTCATATTAAACAACTGTGGTATCACAATGTGAATAGAATCGGCCTGAATTAATTATTTGACACGTTAAAAAAAAACTGTAGGTGATCATAAATAAAATAGAAAATGATTATAACTAATTATTGTAACTTTTGATCCATATTTATAAACCGGTGGTGTGTAGAAACCCTGACATTTGAGCATTTATATATGAAAACTTGCAATGATATGGACAAGTTTTAAATAATGCTTTATGTATATTTAAAAAACCCAGCCGGCCTTTAAGACTTATAAGACAGTATCGTCACTGCAGGAGATCGCTTAGCAAAATCTTCCGGGACAGTTCAAGATCAAAGTCACAAAGCAACATAATTTTTTTGCTTTTTTGATGTTTCAACGGGTGACATACAAATTAACCACTTAAAAATTGGATTTTGGAAAGAAATGGATGGAAGTTGTCATGTGGCTAAAGCCAGTGGTCCTTGCATTGCAAAATATTTTTCCGACTATCCAACACCTACATCAGAAATGAAAGGTCGCACTATTCAGAAACATTGTCATATCATAGTTGCTTGGTATGAAGCACCTTCGGAGGCTAAATACCGCATAACCATTTTTAAAAATGACTTATTGCCAGCATATGCACCACAATACTAAAGATCACTACTATTAGATATACTGCCAGTGGCCGATTTAGCGTTTAAATAATTCTGACTATAAAATAATGCACTGGGTCACAATTGTCTCAACAGTAATTTTGAATGTAGGACAAAAAAAAAATTTCCGAGTTGCTGAGTTTCAAATCCTCCTAAATACATTTAATTGAATATTTATAATAGAAGTACGGCAGTTTGTAATCAAAATATAAGATTGACAGCATTATATAATGCGTCTCTAAAATTGTGGTATCATACAAAAAAGACGACTGTTGAGAGTGTGAAAGTATTCATCAAGCACAACCCGAGGGTTGCAAGCCTCTGGGCTCCACTCGTCTCAAGGGCTCAATAAGCTGGCACTGAAAAATATAGGTTCATTGCTTATGCTTGGTATAAATTTTACAGTTTTCAGTCTTCCCTTTTTGCATGCTACCACAACTTAGAGCAGTGGCGTATGCTCCACAAAACCAGAAAATCTTATAAAAGTATTCAAATCTGGTGAATATTTTGAATATTCCCAAAGTGAAATGTCTTAAATTTTAAAAATATACAACATATAAAAAACGGTAGCTTTAAAAGGGTGTTTGTTTCCTTTCTTCTTCTATGGACAACGCGCAACTGCTCGTAAACTACCGTGTTAACAAATGTTGTTAAAATCTGAATGTATTTAAAATAATTTGAAAAGCAACTTTTCGATTGTGGCTGAGCAGTATTTAGCCGGTAGATTTACAGAGCGAAATACAAGACAATTTGAAAACAATAGGAAACAATACTAAGAGCAAGTGATGAGCCTAGAGTTAGAGCCTGAAGGAGAGGGGTGTGGGTGCAGCGGCGCGAGGCAGCGAGTGCGGGCGCGCGCCGGGCTAGAGCGAGGCCGCAGGGAAGCTGGCCGAGCTGTTGCTGTGCGCCAGGGACAGCATAGAGCCCGACAACGACTGCTCCTCGTCAGGGTATGGCTCTTTTGATGTCTCCGCTATCGCCAGAGCACTACAATAAGAAGTTATCAAGTTGATTATATCAAGTACACAGTGACTTCATACTATTTACATTATTGCACATGCATTTATTATATTTGATAACGAATATTATCAATTCTGAAGAGACATAGTTGCGTACGGCAGTTAACCAAATAGTTAAAATATATTTTAAAAAATACAAGCAATTAATTAAAGTTAGCATTTACCTGAAGCCTAGTCGGGCACTCTCCTCATCGTACGACTCGAGTTCCCTTTCGTGCCTCTCGTGCAGCAGTCGCAGGCGCTCCGCTCGCTCCTGGAGGAACTGTTGTGTTTCAGAGTCCATCTGGAAATAAGTCAGCGCTTGTTAGACTCACTCAACTAACTTAATAACATGGATGCACTTTATGTGTGGAAATTAAGTTAGAATAGCGACGGCATGGTTGGTTACCTTCTGCTCGAGCAGAGCGCGGCGCACGCTGACGCGGTCTTCGAGTTCCCGGCGCTCGCGGTTACGCTGCGCCTCAGCCTGCATCTTGTTCTTGCTCTGGTAGGCAGTCAGGATCTCTAGCTCATACTGAAGTCGCTCCTTCAGCTGGTGACACTCCATCTGAAATATCATATATGGTGTTACAAACTTTTTGACAGGCTTTGTGAGAAACCACAAGAAGTAAGTTTAATATTAGTTATTCATAGAAAAAATATCTTAATAAAAATGTTGTATCTAATGTAATAAACTTATAGCATAAAGAATTGTTTGTCTCGGTTATATATTTAAATTAGAAAATATAAACATGAATTTTACTTATTCCTAGGTGCGATGATGACAAATAAGAAGAAAATAATTATAATTTAGAAGACACTTTTTATTAAAGCAAACTCCCATTCTAGTGCAAGGTGAAGAAACTCACCATCTGGCTCTCATCCAGCCTGACAGACTGCTTCTGCAGCATCTCTCCAATGCTCTGGTCGTACTGCTCCCCGAGCAGAACTAACTTCCGCCGTTGCTCATCCTTTAGACTCTTGATCACTGCCTTTTGTTGTTCCTAAAAACAATCACATTGAATATTTAATACACACTGGGAGAATGTATAAGGGAGTTCATTTGAAGAAACAAAGAAGGAAGTTTATAGAATCATCCCTTAACATGAATTACTGTTGTCATTCAAGACCCGTTCATAGATTGATAAACTGCTGACAGACAAGAAAATGGACAAGCATAAGATGATTCTCACCCTGTATTCTACATTTTCAGCCGACAAGAAACAATTAAAAGATGTTTTGGCTAACAAATATACCATACATCTCGTAGACGGATACAGTGCAAGGTGTGTTCACTCACCTTAGGTGTAGATTGGAGTATTTGTGCTTTTAATGCCTTATATTGCCTCGTCTGTATTTTACAGGTTTCTCTAAATTGTTTTCTAATCTGCATTTCTTTTTGCTGTAAAAATAAAAGCAGTAATTAGTACAATCTCATAACATTAGATTACACAGTTACTAGTAATTCACACAGTGTGGAACATTGCGATTCCAAGATTTCTTTGCTTAACATTTTTTAAAATTTTAACAATATTTCAAATCAATATATACACAGGTTTATGGCCGTATTAGTTTGATGATTTGATAAAAGTCATAAAAAAAAGTATGTGAAAACTCACTTTTAAACTTTTTGGTTGTTGTTTGAGTTCTAGCGCGTGTTTTTTCCTAAGTTCTCTCTCCGCCCGCTGCATGTAGTCCTGCTGGTTGGCCAGCTCGGTGCCGTGCTGTCTTACCACCTGCTCCTCCCTGAAATTAGCGCATTTCAAGGTCACAGCCCCGCAGCCGGGAGGAGGTCGACAAGCGGTTATATCGCATTAATAGAGCAGTATTAATAGGCCATGAGTATTACCTGAGTGCATGTACCCCCTTCTGTTGCCTATACTCTAACTCTTGCGTTTTCTCGTGGTGCCTCAGCAGCATAGAGTGGGCTTGCTCTAGCTGCTGTTGCCGCTTGTTCAATTCCTACAAGAGGTAAACATCTCCTGTGAGTATCCACACTTTACTACTTTATTCGGGCGAGCGATAGATAATTATTATCCTGCCTCAGGGTAGAAACTACCTGGTAGAGAATTCAAGTCTCCTTGCAGACTAACCAGTCGGAACTAACGGAGACAAACCACTGAATCCAATAAAAAAAAAAGAACATGTGAAAACTTATTTTATATATTCAACTATCTTTAAGGTTTGTTTCTGTGAGTTACTTTATTTTATTAAAGTCTATTGGTGCAACCAGTTAGTAATTTCAATGAAGCTTTTGTCAAAAGTTTAATCAAACTTAAATTGAATACCTCAATATAAAAATCTTTGATTTAATTTTTTTAAATTATCTTTTTCATACAAAGATATAAACTTTATTAACATCACATCTATTCCAATAATTTAAGTATATGTTTACAGACCACTGTGTACGGGACAAACATGAACAAAGGTTTTTATACCGAGGTGTTTGATTGTAAATAAAATTTATTTAATATAATATTTTAAAGAATAAAAGATGTGTTAAGATACTTCTGCGTGTTTCTTTTCATTTTACAAAACAACCAGTTTCATCGAGTCTCAACTAATATTGAGTGTTTTCACTACGAGAGTATATCAGTTATTCTTTAAAATAAATAGTGCAGGGAATACACTATATACGTTCCATAAATCTACATACCATCGTTCCATTGCAAAAACCACGTTTACGCAAGAAGAAAATATAAATAATAAAATAACTTGCCAAGCTCTGAAATATAGATTGCAATAATTTATTCCATATATAAATAATTGCTGAAAAGTTGACGTAAAATTTTGCAATGGACACAATGCCAATCTCCTGCAGCTCCTTCCAACTGCAGGTTTAATTCCTTGGGTTTTAATTAGAATTAATAATGTGATTGGACGTAGATATTAAGTGGTATGGTACCTCTCGCAAGAGCTCCTGTTCCTTGGAGTGAAAGAGGAGCATGCGGCGACGCCGGAACCTCCTGACTTCGAGGTCAAGGTACTCTCGCTGGCCGCGGACTAATCGCTGCTCTTCTGCCGCCTCTGCTTGCTTCAGGTTATCCTTTTGCGATCTAAAATATAATACCGCACTTTACTGAATATTTCAATGATAGAGAATTCAATTTAAATCCCTCCACCATGTGGCAAATTAATCCCCTTGAGGTTTACAATTCTCTGGATCTGGATCTGTATGAAATTGTGTCAAGGGAATAAGACAGAGAGTAAGGAATCCAAAACCACATAATGTCTGTCTTGAATAAACTAGTTTTCCTTTGGCAATAGAACATGAAAGTTGTGTTTTATGTTCCATGAAGTTGAGTGGATGTCTTACTCCATCTGGGTCTCCCAAGCCCATTTAGATCTATAGGATGACTAGGATAATCCGATGGTTCACTCACTGCAGGGTGGCGTCTCTCTGCCGCTTGGGAGTGGCCTCGTCCAGACTGAGCTCCCTCTTCCAGCGCTCCTTGTTGACCTTGTACTCGCGCTTGCGGTGTGCGTCGAAAGCCTTGCGGTCCTGCTCCTGTCGGCCGCCGATTTCCTTTGTCAGCTTCTTCTCGGCCACCTGATTCTGCTTTTGTTTTCGCTCCAGCTCTTGCTGATGTCGGACCTGGAAGCCACATATTACGCATTGAAATATCTAATGAAGCATTCAATTACTTTCTCAGATGGACAAACATAACTGTGCATATTCAAATATATATTTATTGGGTATTTATATTTTGAGTATTTATCTGAATACAAATTGGTTGGCTTGTTGGCTCAGTAGTAAGACTGATGCTTCTTGATTGAGGATTTACCAGTTTGATCCCATAGATCCAAATAGATATACCTGTTTCAGTTTGGTCAGTGACAATTTATATTAATATTATATATGTGGAAGTGTACCTGGAGCCTTTCGAGGTCACGGCTAAAGGTCTGCAGCAGAGCCTCGTACTCGCGGTCCAGCTGCGTCTTGTGAGCATCCATGTCTAGCTTGCAGCGCTCCTCAAGCTTGAGCAGCGCGCCCTGGTGCTCGCGCCGCATGCGTTTGTAGCCCGACATCTGCTCGTGCATCTCCTCCTTGAACATACGCACAACTCAAGCCGTGGCGTCCACTCCTTCCTCGCATCCTCCACAAATCATAACAAGCAAAGAAGCCGATTTTAGACTACTCTACACTACTCGTTCAACTTCGGCTGCATTAACCTTATCAGTCATCCTTGTATATATTTACAATTCAATACACACGTCTTTAATAAGGCATTATACAGGTCACATCACATGTGACAGGAATTGGAATATTCATTTTAAAAACAATTAAACCACTGTTATAACAATAAAAAAAATATTTGAGCAGTATTTTGTACTCATGTTTTAAAATTTCTATACAGATCAGACCTGAAGAACTCGTCCCTGTCACATCGAGTGCCTCTTTTCATCCAAAATACAATTCTCCGAGTCACCCAAACTATTGTATTACACATAGCATACTTAGCACTACGCCAATTTAATGCTATATCAACTTTAATAATAATTTGTTAACAGAGTAAAAATCACTTTTAGGTTTGTTTATTTTTTCAATACTGTTTCATTAAAAAATATAATAGCGTATCTAGATTATTCAATAATTACAAGATTTTCTTTCCCGAGAAATTCAAAAATTATATTTTTTTATTAAAAAAAATATTAAGATTTACTTTTTTATAAAAAATATAGTTAAGGTGACATTTGAAATTATATTGTAAATGAAAACTTCAAAACATATGGTTTTGAATTTTCAATAAAGATACTGAAAAGGACATTTGGTTTAGTTTAAATTTATTACTACTTCAAAATCTTTAATGTCCAAAAATATCACATAAACATGCGCGATTTTGTGTAATTATTTCGTTGTGCTTGACCAAATTGTTAGTGCAAATGCTAAATAATAATAATAAGGGAGGCGACTGGCGCGTGGATTGATTATAAACCTGCATGTGCTCCTTCTGCTGCTTGGTGACGATGCTGGTGGTGCGGATGGTAGCAAAGTTGTTAGCACCGTGCTCCGCCACTATGCACACCGCAGCTGGCGACACGTGATTTGTTGAACCTGAAAACGCATTTGAACTGTCAGACCACAAAATCTTACCCAAGATTCAAAATACTTTGTCATCAATGTTTCAAACATCAAACTTCAATGTTTTGACAGCCATTGTTAATGGATTTAAGGTGTTATTTTTATCGAATTCAGTAATAAGAACTTTAATAATAAAAAAATTAATTTAGTAACTAAAACAAAAAGAACAGTATACATGGGGTAAGAGTAAGAAAAAATGCAGTAAGAGAAAAAAATGTTTACCTGATAAAGAATGACATGTTTAAATTTTTTATTGTATTAAGGTATAAATACAACTGGTTCTTGAAATAAAGACGTGGATTAAGTAGGATAGTAAAAGAGAGATTTGATTAATGTTTGGGTTTTAATGGAAAACTGCATAAATAAATTTAATCTCCAATAAATACTGAGAAGTCGGAGGGTCTATAATTTGTCTCCGGTACAAGATGAAATAGTATATTTCTTACTGCTAGGTCGGTGCCGGCGCTGGGCGGTGCTGGTGTCTCCCTCACGCGCCTGGTTCACGTACTCGCGGTACTCATCCTGACGAACGCGCTCCACTGCTCGCTCGCGCTCTCGTTGCGCCTCTCTGATTATTTCCCGGTTCACATAGTCATCCCTGTGACCAATCGCCTCGTAGTTGTTGGAATCCCTGTATTTATATCAAGTATTTAAATAAGATATGAAAGGTTTATTTAATGCCAATATATATTTTTTAAATAAAATTTGGAATCCTACCCACACTTGCTAAATGTATATTGTAGTAGACTGAGTAATGGAGAGTAGAGTAGCCCTCTCACTGAATAGTTGAGAGGATAGAAGAGCATTTAAAATGGCATACCTTTGGGAGATGTGCGGTGGTTGAGGGTGGTGATTGGTGGGCGGAGCGCCGGGCCCGCGGCGCCGTAAGCTGCCACTAGAGGAAGATTGGGAGGATGCGGCTGATGCCCCCACAGAGCGCAAGGAGTGTTCCGAAGTGGCAGAGTTAGACTTTGAGCTGTCGCCGCCTGTCTGCTCATCTGGAGTATCATCGCCATCACCTAGAAATTTTAATAATTATCTATAATTGGAATGAAAATATATTGACACATGAATGCCAAACATTCACTTAAAATGCTTGTATTTTTAGTACTACATTCTGGCTCCGGTCTGAAAACACCAACAAAGGTGATGGGTCTTATTGTACTAAATTCGCCTAAAGGAGATATGGGTCCACATTGAACTAAAAAGCACCAGTACCGAAATATGACTAAAAATAAAAACAAACCGACATACTATACGACCCAAAAAACTGATGTAATTAAGAAATATAACTAGGTAAATTATGTATTTCCCTACCCATGGCGCTTTCGGTTTCGCCGCCATCGACCATGAGTATCTTCTTCATCTTGCGGTAGTTGAGGTTGTCGAGGTCGCGCACAGCGGCCTTGGTGCGCTGGATGAGGTCTACGAGGGCGATGGGGCTCCGCTGACGCATGACCAGCTGGTGGGACAACAGCTTGGTGGAACTCGGTCGCTCTAGTGGACTTTTTTGCAGGCATGCTTCCACAAAGCGCCGGAATGTGTCAGTCCATTCAGGAGCCTGAAACACAATTAACAAGTTTTACTTTCAACCTGCATTCAAAGTGTACACATCATTGGTCAATTATAATTATGTTATTGTTACCTGCAGAGTAGGGGCTTCATTCTGTGCAATATGGTAGAGAGCAGACATGGCATTCATGTTGAAATATGGCGGTTTTCTCTCGGCTAATTCTATGCAAGTTATTCCTAATGACCACACGTCCACCTGGAATCAACAAGATCAATACAAATTAGCCACAAATAAATAGTATAATATGAAATTTGTGATATACATTATCATGGACTTAAAATGAAAAGTCCATAAACACCAACTAAACTTCATTATGAAATTAAACAAATAAATAAAGATCAAATATTAAAACATGTATCTGAGGTCTCTTTTTGGGAAGATTAGTTTATATTTTCTTAAAAATTAGTTTGGGCTGTAAACTTAAGACAAATTCCCAGTGGTCCATTTATATTTTACTAGATTATTTGATGTATAAAGAGTGTATGATGTTACCTTTCCATCGTACTGTCCCTCGTCCATGGCAAGGATGACCTCGGGAGCCATCCAGTAGGGCGTGCCCACGAAGCTGTTGGCAGGGCACTTGATGGCGGCGGAGCCGAAGTCGGCCAGCTTGACGGTGCCGTTCTCCGTGAGCAGAATGTTGCCTGCCTTGATGTCCCGGTGGATGCGGCCGAGGTTGTGCAGATAGCTTAGCCCGCACAGCACTCCCTCGCAGATGGCTGAGATCTCCTCCTCGCGCAGCGGACGCTTGTGAACCTAGTAAAAAATATAAATCATGTTATTCAATACCTAATAAAATCATCTTGTGCCTCGGCATGTCACATACAACTTAAAATGCAAACATCCTTTGTGAAATTTAGTTGTATTTTTGCAACTTTTAGGATCTGTTTACACTGGAATATAAAACTTTATAATTTAATTTGTACAAAGTTTTTTAGCTAGCCAAAATGGATCAATCTTCAATATTGTAAAAATATTAATTTTTCTAGGACTTCCAAAATATTTTTTTTTCAGCATGTCAGGAATGTTAGTAATATTTAATTAGCAGTCAATGTATTTATTTACTACTAGACTGGTGCATGAGTTTATAGTATTTTTGGTTTTGGATTCACACTGTACAAGTCAGTTGCAGAATCTCTTCTAGCTTCAATCTCTCTATCTTTGCATCTCTCAAGATTCTATACATTTATTATTGTTTTCTGTTACTGTTTTCTATCACACTTTTAATACATAAATAAAAATATCAGCTCACTGATTAGATTGTACACGTTTAATAGTAAATTTAGATCATTTTACCAACGTTATCGTTGAGACTTATCAGCGTTACTTACAAACTGTACATTATGAATCACAATATCCGAAATTAGGCTTAAATATTAAAGAATTCCGTTATTATTATCTTAAGAATTATTGATAACATTACAAAAGATAAGATTTAAGGGAGATAACATTAGCGACCTTAGAGGTTGCCTTGGGTGTGTCATTGCGATTTGTTTGTTTAAGAAATGTTACTTTCTAATCTATTCCATTTTATAATAGCATAACAAGCCAAAGGTGTAATAATGTTTCCTTACAGAGAATACAGCTTCCGAGAAAGAATCAACACAATCATCATCAAGTGGTTCTTATTGGAGTTAAGAAGTTGCCAGAAAGAACTTGGCTCAAATTTATGATCAATGTCAATGATATGAACAAGCTATTGTATTTCTCTTTGCTGGGGCAGTACTGAAAAACGCAAGGATATCTTGTATTCCTTTCTACAAGCCCTTGTCAGACGGGCAATATGTGTATTGAAAAAATATATTGTAAACCAAATTTAATTAAGGAATCTAAATAAAAAAAACATGAGTGACTTCACCATCCTGCTGAAAAGGACTCCATCCCTACAATGTCAACTTGATGTCAATGACGTATTCAAGGTGAGAATTCCAGCTAGTTATTCAAAAATATTTAAAACCACTATCTTTAACCACTTTTAGTGGGGGCTCCAAGATATCTTAGTTTTTTTTTATGATCTACTTATAAAGACTCACTTCGATGATATCTGATGCTGATCCAACGCAGTACTCCATGACGAGCCATGCTGTGTGTTCCCGGAGGTAGCATCCTTTATATTCTATTGTATTTGGATGGTTCAGCTGCTGCAAAAATCTGTAAAGAGAGAAATGTATTCATTAAAATATGAGTTTATTAGCAGAAATAAGGAACCAAGATTTTGATTCTCCAGTGGCTCGCATACAGCTTATAAATCTTGCGACCTTTTGTTCTTTTACAGAGGTGCAGTTTTAGACTCATCATCAGACTATCAGAGCTTGGATATCCTCACTCTTAAAATAAACATAATAAATTTAAAAAAATACAATTTTTGAACAATTCTCCTACAAATTGACAACAAAGGGTTGCAATCCGTGCACCTCTCTTTTTAAGTATGCTTATGAATTCCTTAGTGTATAAATATATGATCATAATGAGTTGATATAAAGTATATTAAAAGGCATTATAAATCACATTGAACTTTTTTTATCAGTAACTCTAAGATAAATGGCATTGTGTTTGTAATCATTTCATAAAACTGACACAATTCAAAGAAAAATAGGGTTATAAGGAAGTCCTTGAGCACAAAAGAATGGAATGAAACATTGTGTAGGATAACAGCTATAGAGAAGCAAAGCTGACTTCTTATCATGCGTCACATGCAAAGCCACCATATCACACTGTGAAGCGGCAGTTCGTATCAATGCACTTATATAATTGAGTAGTGAAAAACTGGTGTCATAACAGGATAGAGATATTCTCAAAAGGGTGACCATCAAGAGGCTCGTCATGACTGGTTACCCTAACCTTACTTCCAAAATAGAGTATTTAAATGTATATTATTACCATAATACAATTCAATGCAGCCGTTTCTTTTTGAGAAGAATTTTCATATATTAACACAATAAAAACTTACTGTGAATAATTTGTATAAATTGTATCTCGATAAACTTTGCATTCAATCACCTGTCTTTTAAACAGTATTCTCACGACATGGTACACCTTTTATAATTTTATGAGACCATGATAACAATCACTAAGATGGCCCATTATATTAATAGGGTTTCAGTCTTTCATAATATATATGACACTAACAAGTACACTACAAAATGTACACAATTTTGAAATTAATTACCTCTTTTGATTGTTTAGGGCAAAGTATTGTAAACATTATACAAAGCAAGCAATTCTATTTCCTTAAAAATTATTAAAATTGTTAAATTGCTTCGCGCTATGAAAAAAATTATAAATATACTTAAGTAAAGTGATCATTATTACTGAGAATAAGATATTGAAATTTTTTTTTTTGCTTAATATACATGTGGTAGAAACATTAAATTATTTGCAGCCCTGTAAAGACACATTCTCGTTCCTCTAATGCACAATGCAGTAGTCTTATCCGCAGGGCAGACTCAGGTCTTTGCCGCTGTCAGATACGTCCAGTGTAACTCCAGTCGCAGCAACATGAGACGGACACTGACATCATAGTATAAATATTGATTCTAAATCTTTCATCAGATTGAGAAACTGTGAGTTTGCAATACGGCTGATTCACACTAATAAATACCAAAGAGAGGTCCCCATTCATGCGTCCGTCGGAGGATGCATTCAGATATAAATAAAACCCTTTTGAATAAATACATTTGAGATAAGCAATGCAGATTGTGTACTGAGTGCCACACGGTTTCAAGGGTGTTGTGCCAAATTATTTGAATAGTGTTGAAAAATAGTTCACAACCAGCTGATTGTCCAAAGAAAAAGAGGCATTGGAAGGAGAAAGCTAACATGGATATAGAATATAGAACCTAATATGGATATAGGATATAGAACTTAACCTAACATAGATATAGAATATCCACTAGTGGCTGGAAGTCGGTAGTATACGCTCAATGGAATGGTCACCAACCTCCTTTGAGAAGAGGAGCTCATTAGTTTATGTCAAATGGTACAATACTATGAATTATACTACACAAAACAATTTTACTATACCATTTTACTGAAGAATATCCAAAACCAAAACATGTTCGAAAAATGGTCTTGGAAAATATTATACATACTTTTTAAAATAAAGTAAGAATAGATAAAGTCAGTTGATCTAAAGAAAAACATTGAGAACGTTCTTCAATAAAGTTGTGATGAATGTTAAATATAAAATGTAAAACAACCACCACTTTTATGTGTTAAAATAAATAGAGTCAATTAATGTGCCGCGGTACTGTAGACAGTCTTAAGAGCTCCTCATTAAATATAAAATAAAGGCAGTAATACACGCATGTATGTGCCGCCCACGTGCAAACTGCAAAACCGACTGGTGAATGACCTTCCTATCACAATGTCGGCACACAAGGTGGGTGACGGCCATGTCTCGTGCTGAGCAAAACACAGCCACCAAAGGTATTTCAATTATTGCCATTCAAATACCACGCTGCTGACATACAGGTCTCAAAATTTAAACTATCTGTTTTTATAAAACGAACCAAAAACACAGCAAGAATGATTATGAATGTACCATTATGTTTATTTTTGTAATGTTATATTTATATGGATTCGTTGATCCTTTATATCCCAGTGGGTTTTACGTTGAGTATAACTCAATATAATTATACAGGTGATTCAAAAATGCTGAAAAACATAACAGAATAATCGTTACTGTAGTAGAAAGAGTTTAGTTGAAATGAAAGTCTCCAACCAGAATCAGGCACATCGTGAGACTCCGAGACCGGTCAGTGCCCTGAGACAAGTGCAATCCAGGGACTTGCAACCCTAGGCCATTTTCAAAGGATAATTTTACACAATCGTAATGCTCACACCTGATGATCTGAATTAGATACACTGTGGTATATCCCAAGCTGGACAATCTTTTGGAAATTTTTATATGAAAAATTTGATTTTTGCAAAATAATGAAGATAAAATTGAGTACAAAAGAGTCATTGGTTTTTAAATCTTTTGTCTTTTATTTACCTGCAAGAGGCGTCGAAGTTTAAGTGGTGAATCACCAGGAATTGTTAAAACGTGATATTCATTACTACCACAGATTACTTTTTTTTTGTTTATGAGAACCTTTACCTTCAAAAGCAAAAGTACTCACAAACAAAGATGTTAGCAATCTTCTAACCAATTGGCTGTTCACATTTGTTTCTTGATGCATTTTTCCTTTATTTAAAATTAATATTTTAGAGCCGATGACACTACATGTATATATAAATATTGATCACCGGACTGCATCATCGCATCACTAAATATGGGCCTCTCCTAATGTGCAATACTGTTTTTAAAGATTTAGAATTGCAGAAACAAGACATATTTACAAGCCCGATAGCTCGGCTTGCCTATACATATTAATGGCATGCAGTGAATTTCAAATTAGAACAGACAATTCTGTCCATTGAATAGAAAATATAGCTTATAAATAAAAAATAATCTGAGAAGATTAGCATCCATCACTTCAGCACTAAAATCAGTATTTTTCAATTAGACTTTTGTACATAAAGTGTACCTAGAAACCACAGTCTCACCTGATTTCCTTGAGGATATCTTGCCATTTCTCAAGTGACTGCTTCCCCAGATAGGACATCTTCTTGATAGCCACAATCTCACGGGTGAGATTGCAGCGCGCGTAGTACACGGCACCAAAGGAGCCATGGCCGATCTCGCGCAGGTCTTCAAATATCTTTTCTGGATCATGCTTGTTGAACAGCTCCGCGATCTCGGGGTCCTTCAGGCTCCCGGGCCTCGGAACGGCCGGCATCTTTAGCCCTGCAATAGCAAATGAGTGAACATTAATTCACGCAAATAATTTGTCTACCTCCATTTTACCGATTTAACCTTATCCAAAATAATATCAATGTACATATTTCAATTTTAAATTAAACAATTTTGCTTAATAAAACTAATGGTTAATGATAAATCTTTTCTAATCTAATTTTTTTCTATATTTATAAACTTGATCCTTTAAAAAAAAAAAAGACAGAAAAGTCTGACACATTTATAAATTTCATCTGATGATCGATAGGGTGGTTGATTCTACAATGAGGATCTTTTAAAAAAACATTGTGTGGATGACAATATCCAGACGGAGCACAGTGCTACATTGGACTTCAAGGAATTGTTATAATTATCTCCGGTAATCATGTGAATTATCTAATCAGAACCTAAATTTATAATGAATTGGGGCTAGTTCTTTGAATGAGATATAGGATTTCAACAAAATGAAAGAAAAAGATTGAATGAGAAAGGGTGAAAGGCAAAAGTGACAACACTATAGAAAGCACATTAAAAAAAAAAGACTTTACTATGGGCTGATTTAATAATTTGTAATGCGATTTCTTTAAAATACCTTGAATATCAATAAAAACCATAATCAGAGCCACAATCTGTCATTAACTCTATGAGTAAGTATTTATGTATACAAAGAAATCAATTGATAGCTGATCACAGCCGACTCTAATCATAAAGATTATCAGTGAATTCAATCATGAGCAATCAGCGGTATTCCAAAAACCTGAATTGCGACGTATGCTGTCATATCACCACCATACTAATACATTTTTACCTCCACAATGACCATGACATACAATACTTGCCATGTACGAACATAATACTTTTTATGATCTCATCTCAATTCATATTTTCATTGATAGGTACCAATACACGTACGCTGTTATTTGGTTGATGAACTTTCAAAAACAAAAGCCTTAAAACTCAATTAAAATGAATAAAAAAAAAATCACATAAAATAAAAAACAGTACAATCCACCGCCTAATTTATATTTTCACACGACTTATTCCAAATAGACTTTTGTCTGCAGCACCTGTGGAGAGTGCGCGGCTCATCGTGGCCCATTCACACACATAATTATCAAAGAATTGTTATTCTCAAATTGGTACACCTACTAAATCATCGCTCAATTGTTTCCCATTCTTTTGTTTGCACAACATTTTGGCCCGCTCTCGACTGCCTACTGTTTAAATTAAATTATTTTATTCACTGTGCCGTCTCAGTTTTATTGGGTATTTGGAGGTAACTGACTCGGCAACACTTGCTGATTATGAAAACAAAAGAACAATTGCATTTTTCACATACTGTCTAATGATATCCATTTAAATCATACATAATTAGGCTACATTTCTATGGGATAACTTAATTTACTTTTAATTGCCAATAAAACAAATGTAGAAAAAAATATAATAATTATAAACCTAAATTTTTTAGAGAAACAATAAAAAATCTTACTTCATGATTTTTTATAAAAAAAATACAAGTAGGTTTAACTAACCCATCTATCAAAATATTAATTCGAATATAACCATGTAAATATTAAAAGCGTTATGAACATGCAGAAACAGACGAGGCTATGATCCAGGAGTCAGCACAATTATATACTGTAATATCATTACAATTATAATTTAAAATTAATGTTAATAATACTTATTAATTATAATAAAATTACCCCGCCACGTAATCATTTACCCTTTCCAACATAAACAAAAAAACAGACTAATGGGACATTTTTCAATTCTAATAAAATATGCAATATGGAGGAATTATTCATAAATATAATATTTATGATGTAAAGAAATTTTGATCAATACACAAAATGAAAAATACAATTATATACCTATCAATTTTGTGCTATTAAATATTTAAATAAGAGTCAATAATTTTTTTTCCTACAGCTCTGAAGGCCGTCAGGCGCACCGTGCTTTGTAAGTCACTGGTGTAGGGTGCGCGATGCACTCACTGCATTCCACTAAGAGATAATCTAGAATGTCACCAACTCAACACAAGACTGATTGAGGCATCATTAAATATAAATAAAATCCCAATCAGCATAAACACGGAGGCCGTACTGTAAATAATTACCCATCAACGTAAATGAACATTAGAATTTGAGATAAACTTGAATACATTATCTATTTAAATATACCCACATACATAGATTGGAATGCAAAATTCTTACTGCTGAGGGATTTCATAGATTGGATTCCATGTTCGTTGATAATAAATATAATAGAATTTCATTGCACCGCTTAGTATAATTTTTACTATAAACTATACCCTGCCGTAGTTAGAAAATATATTTGCGAAAAAACTTTTTTCAGATGTTTTTTGAAAGGTATTTTAATATGATCTTAAATAATTTTTTATGATAATTTACATTATCGGAATAACAAGTAAAGTTAATATTAAAAATATTTTTCATTTCGTAAAAATATGTTTAATGAATAATATTTACTAAAAAATATATTGATTGAAAAGTATAACAACTAGAGGCACTATGTGATATTAGTAGAAGGTAAGCCAGTCCACACCACTAACAAACCCGAGAACTCAAATCCAAATAAAATTATGATACAAAATCAATAAAACTTGAAAATATATTTTTCCCCTCACATGTATTGCAACAATGTGAATTGATCATTGACTCAGAATACTTATCAACTATTTCTAATGTCCCAGGCAGACAAGCAGGTCAAGAAATCAGCTGCCATAGAAGTCTGACTGAAGTCAGGCCCAAACAGAATAGTGCAGAGTTCAGGGGCTTGCAACCCTCGGGGTGTGTTTGAAAGATCTTTTTTTTAAAAATTGTGAATCTCACACTCAAATGCTAACGGTGTATTTTTATTTTGAAGAGTTTAAAAAAAATTCACTCTTGAATAAAAAAAAAACGATTCTAGTATTGTCATAGCTTTGCTGGGTACGGACATTTTCAATTACATGGTGGTGGAACACGGGGCCATTTGAAAGATCACTAAGTAAATTAATTTGGTAGTGTAATGCAAGTGGAGTAGGTGTGCACACAAGCAGGTACACATTAATAAATCTATTTATCACATTTTTAAAAAACAAGTAGAAGAATCGGATTTTGTATAAATATTTACACTGCCCGAGCAGACCCAAGGTGCTATTCTAAAAATGAGAAAAGATAAAAAAAAAAAACCAGAATGTGCGGTTGATAAGAAGAAATTTCACAGGAAACTAATTAAAAATTAAGAATCAAATAAAACACGCAATTAAATAATGTAAATAAATGATACGTTTCATGTTTTAATTGACGTTTCCAGGGAAATAAGAATATTCCAGATTTGCAAGCAATGCTTACTGTCACAAATAATTACCTTTTTTTCCAGCAATATATTGCAATTACTGCACACCTACACACCCACTTTTAATATTGAAATTTTTTTACCTTGCTATGAAAACAATCGACAACAAAAAATATTTTTATTTTTAGTAAAGTTTATATTTTATTTCAACAAGAAAAGAAAATTTAGAAAGCCCCAATTGATTTATAAATATCATGTATAACCCATCACCAAATGTTTTATTCAGAATTTACTAACTTATCACTTTTGGTTTGACTTTTTCCGCTTCATAAAGGCATTGTCGAATCTTGCTAACTTTTGTAATAGGCCTAAAGAATTTTAAGTGATAAAATTAAAACCTTAAAAAATATTTACTCTGAATATATTTGGAACTCTGTATTAAAAAGGTTGAAAATCACTGCTAAATGTCATGCAGTACATTTCATTGATAATAAATATCAATGAATTTTTCAAGCAGTGTCAACTTTTTAATATCTAGATATTAAATAATGTTTCATGTAGTTAAGTAAAATTAACAAATAAAATCAAATGGCTCAGAGACTGCTGTAATTTATAGATAATGAGACATTTTCAAACTGGTGTGCTTTGCCCAACTATACTACACCATACACAAATTATAAGCCATTCAAATAATTGTTTTATTCAATTTTTTTAAATCTATAAGAATAATAATTTCAAACCATAGCAAGATTTGACTTTAAAATCATATACTTAAAAAAAAAACGCTTTCTACCAGTACAATATTATAATATGTATACCCCACCAAAAGATCAACACTATTTTTTTTTTGTTTGTTTAGTTATTAGCTATCATGTATAGATGCGCTTGGCTTATTAGCTTAATGGATAAAACCATTTATTTTTAAGCCTTGAAAAGTCCAACTATTGTCATGGTAGATGAATTGAAAAAAACTCAAATCTTTTAAACATAAATGAAATAAAAATACATGGGAAATTTTACTATACACCCATACCTCGCTATGCGGCCGCTCTTTATACGGCCTTTTCAATTAAGGCACGTTTTCGATATACGACCTAAAATGTTTCGCTATAACAGCAAAAAAAACTTTTTTTCAATGTTATTTTGTTTACGAGCGTTATTCAGTGTGTGATCATAGAGTGGCTGGTTTAGTCTTGTCTGTGAGTGTTTTATGTACATATTTATTACTGATTGTTACACATTAACTGGAAAAATTGGAAATAATTAGAGACATTTTTTTAAAGTAAATACATATGTATGTATGTATGTACAAATTAAAAAAATTTAATGTGTATTTTTTTATTAAATTTATTTTGACTATTGATTATATGGATTGAGGACAATAACAAACGGAGAATGCCAATGAGTCAAATGATTATCCAGGAAAAACCTTTAAGTATTTTCGAAAATTTGAAGAATGGAGATACTGATGAATCTGTTGAAGATGTCACATTCCAAGCAAGCTGAGGATGAAATTATTATCCGAAAATCCAAGGCCTCTTAAAGGACTAAATAAAAATCAATTACCCGTCATATGGAAATCCAACAAGAAAGCTTGGATGACTAAAGCTGCTTTTGAGGATTGGTTCAAAAATCACTTTATTACAGAAGTGAAAAAATATTTGCGAGACAATAACTTAAGCAACAAGGCTTTGCTAATTTTGAATAATGCACCAGGGCATCCTACTAATTTATCCGAGCTATCTGAAGATGTCATGATTGAGTACCTTCCGAAAAATACAACAGCTCTGATCCAACCAATGGATCAAGGTGCAATAGCCACTTTTAAAGTATATTACCTACTCCAAAATTTCCCACAACTTATAGGGGAAACCGATGGTAAAGCTTCAATTAAAACATTTTGGAAAAACTATAACATCAAGGATGCTGTTGACAGCATCAGTGAATCATGGAAGGAATTAAAATTAACAACAATGAACCATGTTTGGAAAAAAATATGGCAAGAATGTGTAAAAAGTGTTACATATTTAACAAATTTGGAACCGATCCCATTGAATTTGTATTAGAATAATTGATTCCTTATACAGCTTTTCGCTTTGCGGCCAAGTTTCGTGGTACGTATCTAGGCCGTAAAGCGAGGTAAGGGTGTATTTCATTTCATATACAGTGTACTCATTTTGAGACATGGGCCTAATTTCGTAGATGACAGATATTCAATAGTAGGAATGTCAATTTGTAATATAAAGACATTGGAAAACCAGACGTTCACCAGGGATGCGGAGATTCATGAGTGCCACATCAAGTTATTCCTGTGGCATGCGGTGACTGTACCGGAAGAGTTAGCCTGTTTTCATATATGCTTTCATGGCAAAGTTTCTTTAGGAACTAACGAAAGAAATGATGGTGGATGTGAACTTTTCACATTATTGACATTCCATGTAATGAATTTATTATTTATAAATACAATATTTAATTATATTTAGAGAAAAATGTTTTTTTAAATCAAATCAATTTTTAGGGTAGTTAACATCTCAATATGCAATACTTGAATGTTACAAATTTGACTAATATCTTTAAAATAATAGACAAAACATACTACAGTATTTGGCTGTCACTCTTTATCTTAATTTTTTAAATATTAATGAAAATAATATCACA
Organism: Atopsyche davidsoni; assembly: GCA_022113835.1. Lineage (NCBI taxonomy): Eukaryota > Metazoa > Arthropoda > Insecta > Trichoptera > Hydrobiosidae > Atopsyche > Atopsyche davidsoni. The sequence continues at coordinate 2,974,374 of JAILWY010000011.1, read as the reverse complement.
ACCTCCGTATTGGTTAAATATAATCATTATTAAAGAGATTATGACGACCATGTAAACATTTACAACTATGTTTACATAAATTATAATTAAAATGATACTTGCGTACAAATACTGAAACGTCGATACAAATCCTCTTCACTGTTCACTGACTTGATAAGCTAAACTTTAGTATTGCTCAATGATTGCACAATTTTAAAAAATAACACTGATGTATAAGAAATCTTTTTAAATTGATTATGGAAACAATTTTACAAAATGAAATAAGCGTTACTCAAAAGAATACAATACCAATCATAAGGATGAATGAAAAAGAAAAACATTAGCACTTTATTGTATATTTTACTTTAAAATAAAATTGGCAATAAGAAATTGGAAAAGCAATTACCGTGTAATTGGGGCTTGGTGGTATTTGGTAGACAGTTTGTTGAAGTGTCAGGTTCCATGAATATATAATTAGGGTAAATTTCACTGAATCACTTCCTAAAAATTATATCACTGTTCTCAGAAATAACCCTCTGAGCTTCAACTCCAGACCTGAAGGCTGGCATGCATGTACATGATTCACACCACCAATATAAATATGTTCCTTCCATATTCTCGCACTACATCGTTATTTATTATGAGGAAGTCAGATAGCGAGTTGATAAGGGTTATCATTCATAATGATGGAAAAACTAGACCAAGAAAATTCGTCGACTCTCGAGGTCCATTGCGAAAAGCACATTGCAGACGTCTCGGTTATAATGTCACTTTCTTGCAGTTAGCTTTCTTTCGTTATTTACAAATATGTATCCGCATTGTGCGGCAGAGCAAAGACGATAAGGAATACATCGCATGGTTCACATGCCACATTGAGAAATGTCAATACATGTAGGAGCCCCTCCCAGACAAAGGCATTTCAGGTAATATTACAGGGCGATGGATCCTAATCGACCCGAAAATAAATAGCAAAACACTTCTCGCACAGAAACTACCGCTTTATCTGCGAAATAGCTAATTAAATTAATCTAACTCGCGCGAGCCGAGACGGAGACCCACCTCAACGCATCCTGTCTATCCTAACCAAAACGGTAAATCGACTTGCTGAAAGACCCGAATTGCAGCGATCGAAATGAGATAAAATGTTCGCACACGAATCGCAGAATATCGAGGGAGGGTCTCGCGCCAGCATACGTCAAATTCACCAAAATAATGACAAAATAGCTGGCACTTACCATCCAAATTTCGCCTCAAAATGGCGATTGTAGATCGTGCGCAATGTTGGGATTTTCTGTTTTCACGGTACACCGATTGCACTTTCACATTGTCAGAGTTCGGGCACTCGGACGGCGATCGCGGGGACGCTGGATATTTAATTCGGGGTCGACTGGGAGGAAACAGACGAAATAAAAACTTCTCTGGCTTTAGCTCGGAGATCCATCAGACTTTCTGAATAAAGTTAACTGTCGACCTCTAGTGATAAAACTTCATAACTCGACAACTTTAACTGGGAAATTCTCTTTTACGCTGGCAACACTGACGTGCCATCAATCACTGTCATTTATCTGTCACATATCGAGGAGGGTGTTTAGTAGTCACATTTTTATTTTGATCATACATCCATAGTAATGTTGTAAAATGTCAGATTCCCTTTTGAAAAAAATCGGGGCACCCGATTTTAACCCCGATAAGTATGTCAAGGAGCTCGCTCGGAGTTGCGTGGGAGGACAGGAGCTGCAGCAGCAGCGTCAGAAGATCCAATCCCTCAGCGAGGACACCGCCAACTCGCTTAAAAAGAACGTTTACGAAAACTACATGCAGTTTATCGAGACGGCCAAGGAAATATCACACCTCGAAGCTGAAATGTATCAACTTTCTCACTTGCTGACAGATCAACGGGGCTTGCTACAAGCTCTGGCTGGCACGTCCATTTTGGGTGGAGAGTCCGCCGTATCGCATTCTGTAAATACGGAAACTGTAGACATGGAAGTTGAAAAGGTCGAAGAACAAAGAACGCTGAAACTTAATGCCATATTTGAAAAAGTCGAAAGTTGCATGAGCCTATTGGACATTCCTGATAGGATTTTACTACACGAAGGAGATATCTTAGAGCTCGATGCTGAAGAAAGTACTCCTCTTAAAAGAATGCACGCATATCTGTTCAGTGACTGCTTCATGCTGACATCTTGGATCCCTAATCGTAGAGGGCCTATGAGATACAAATTTCAAGCTGTTTATTCCATCAGCAGTATGGCTGTTGTTAATGTAAGAGATTTAGGCACTGTAAAGCAGGCGTTTAAGCTGTTAGCTTTTCCAGACACTCGGGTATTTCAGTGTAACAACTTAACCAGCAAAAAAGATTGGTTGGAAAAATTTGAAATTGCGAAAAAAGCATATCTGGCTAAACAAGAACAGAAAGAAGTACAAAAGAGAGATACCGCTCACGAAAAGGCGCCCAACCGACCAGACTCTGACTCTCCTACAAACCCATTTGGCGAAAGTCCGCAGAATGAAGACGCAACACTTCCAGACTGGTTAGTTGATGTTCCTGAAGAATTAGATATCTTAATTGTTGAACGACATTTTGAAAAAGCGTTTACTTTAATGCAATCAGCAGAAAACAGTTTAAAAATGGAGGAATACGCTAATATACCCATGAGTGTGGAGATCTTAAACAAAATAACAATTCGTCATAAAACACTAACCGAAGTCCTCGTTAAAGAATTGGAAGTCTCCCCGGAATGGACTCCAAGAGGAGGCTTGAGGGCTGCTCGTAATCCTGTTCGCTTGCTAAATAAGCTAAAAATGACGACACAAGCTTGCGATTTGTTTTTGGCAATCTGCAGCCAAACAATGAAGGTACACGTTAAAGGAGTACAACTCGAAGGTTCAACCGTTTCATACGTGAACCAAGTAGGTGAAGTGTTCTTTTGCACAATGACTGATGTCATCGAAGAATTTATGACTGCATTCCCTGAAGATAAAGTTAGTGCTCTAGTCGTTTGGGCCAGTGCGGAGTTGAGGGTCCTGATGAACCAAATGGTGAAGCAAATATTTGCCCCACAAGCCTTACTAAGCTCCATAGCGCAATGTGTTTTGACTTTAAGAGAACAGTGTCTTTTGATGAGAGAATTTGGACTAGATCTGTGCTTTCAATTAGACGGATCTCTCCGAAATTCAATAATCAAATCGTTAAAAGATTACAAAGATAAAGCTTTAGATTCTATGAAAAGTAAACTCGTTGAAGATAAATGGACTCCCGTTAATTTGAACACTAAAGTTGGAGTAAATCAATTCCTTAAAGAGATGCAAGAGCTAGGATTGATTTTAGCGAAATATGTAATCAACGATACATGGATTGATCTCTCTAGCAGCACTCTCTGGTTTACTAAGTCCATTCTGACGCTGCAAAGCCAAGGATTGCGAATGGTGACTGAAGATATGATGGAAGCTCTCAATGAGAGCATATTCGGGATTTTCAACGGTCGGCTAATGCTGTCTATTGGTAATGACTCCAGCTATGCGCAGAAAAATTTCGCATTCATTTTGGATACGCTACTACCCATCATGCTGAGAAAATACAATGAAGAAGTCGGATACGATAACGAAAAGCTTATGGCCCTGGCAAACAAATATGGAATTAGTACAAAAACAACGCCAAAGAAAGCAGCAAGCCATGTCACAAAATATTCAAGTGAATATCTCTGAATAAATTAGAAAATAAGTTTTTTTTGTTCGTATTTATTATGTTCATTATACTATACATTAAATATATCTTATAATTAATCTCTTCTTACTTCACCTTATTTAAAATATCAATAAGTCGTATTTCCACGGCAGTGCACAAGACGCAGAGAGTCATCTAGCCCAGCACCATTCAAGGGCTGCATTGATCGTGGAACTGCTCCGCTACTGGCTGTGCAATCAATACATGTAATCAATTGATTCTTTTGAGACTTGACAAGTATTGGAATGCTAGTAGAAGGAGGTCGGCTATACCCTGTATATATTAACATACGGAGCAAAACCGACTCATAATGTGATTTAGACTCGCAGCTCACAAATAGATACACCCGTAAAAAACACACTGTAGTAAATTAGAACATCCTAATCAATAATATGTGCAGCTGTAGAAAAGTCTTGTTTTTACAGAATTTCACGATTTTTCTTTTTGATTACAAAAAATATGTTTCATACAAATTTAAGGTTTAATAAAAAATGTAATGATCATACCAATAAAATACATTTACCAATTAGCTTTTCATATGAAGCAAAAGTACAAGATTTTGTTTTTTCAGATTAACAGCATAACCACCGCCAACCATAGTATTTTGACATATATTAGTGAAATTTCAACATCAAAGAATTCTCCATATAAATTAATTGAATAGTGCATTCATAGTCAAAAATGCCATCATTGAAGTTATTATGTTGCTCTGAGGTAGTAGAAAACTTCCTATTATCAAGCCTAATTATCTTATCACTAAAACATGTGTTGGGACACAATGCGAAACTCTATAACTATGTATAATAGAGAAAAAGTTAATTCCAGGCATTATTTTTTATCGCTGATAAACTCTGTGGTGTCATTTTAAATATCCAACCAATCAACCAACATGGAGTAATTTTTTTAGTGCTTTGTACATTTGTTATTTTTGGATATAGCATCTTTAGGAGTTTCTTTCTGAGGATCGGGGTTTATCAAGGAGGTTTGTGGCTTCATAGACTCTACTCGGTCTCTGAATTTCATGATAACCCTTACTCCAGCTAGAGATTTTTATGGAAGCTGAGCTCTAAACTATCTCAATATGATAATGTAAATACAGTATATTATTCTTACAAAAGATTTCTTAAAGCAAATGGCAAATTCAACATTTGATGAATACAACAATGCAGAATATCACATTCATTTTCAGTGTTCATAAAATCAGCTAGATAAGATCTTCACTTGTCTCTAAGATATAAAATTCAGTTCCGCCTCGGTATGCATTTCAACAGCCTTCACATACAAACAGAAAATCCACACATAGGCTATTATCAACTCAACTTTAACTTTCATCAACTCAAAAAAATATAAAACTGAGTTTATTCCTCTAGTAATGATTTTATGAATGTATTCCCATTGATCAACTTAGTTGTCAAAATGATAAAGTCAACACTGGAGTCTTCCTGCTGTGATAATGCTCTCAGAGCAGAGACTTCATTATAAGTGCATCCCCCTATGAAGAAGACCAAAATGACTTTGGTCGATTCATTAGTGGAGGAGCTTTCACTGGATATGGAATTGCGACGATTCTGGCCTTGGGGGATTGCTTGAGTCTCTTCTACAATAGGACCGGGTAGTAAACCAAGGACATCTTGCAATCCTGTAAAAATGTTTAATTAAACCTTAAAATTGTGTGCAGACTTATATGCATTTATATATTTTGTTAATACACAATACATTAAATGGAGGAATTTTAGAACAATGGTTCAAGACAAAAAGAAAAATAGACTTTAATTATTTAATTTTTGGTTGCTCTTTAAAACATAAAGTACTATACTGCAAATGATAAATAATAAAGCAATAAAATGCACCTCGGTGTAACTTGCAAATAATAGATCAAACATGCCAACTTACAGTACTGATTGCCCAGTGATGATAATTTAAAAAATGCTTACCAAACCATCCTCTGTTCTTTGCAAGGTGCTCGGCTAATCTCACAGTCAGTGGCGTGTACACACTGTTCAGATAGCTCTTTTCTTTGTACTCTTTGTCAGCGGACTCGTCAACAGTCAATCTTAACGCCTACAAATATAAATGTGAAAAATATTAACACCATATATACATATTTGAAAAAACTCAACAACAACCAAGACTATTGGCAAAACCAGTAACTTCACAAAATAAAAAAACACGTAATATACTAAAAAAAAAAAGTTTTTAATCAATCGCCACAACATAAAAACCTGTATTTATGTTTTTACTGTTCATAGTGGTTTTTGAATACATTGGGCCATCTGCCAAAAATAATAAACTTGTTTTTTGTCTATCATGTTGATTAAACAGATTAAAAAATCTCATGTAAACAATAACTATAATGTAGTACTCATGATTTTAAACAACGCATGAACATATCTTAAATAAAAGTAAAATGTATGCGTAGTAAATATTGCACAGGTGGTTACGAGGGTGGTAGAAATAAAAAAATCAAAAAGTATCCATTTGGGTTTGATTCTTAAATTGTTACATACCTTTCTGAGCACGGTGTATTGTCTGCTGCCGGTCTGTGCTCTCAAAATCCCAGCTTTTTCCAGATTGGAAATCGCTATCCAAGTGTTGATTCCATACACTTGCACCAGTTCTCTCTTGTAGTATTCTAGAATCTTTGGTTTCAGTCCGGATCCTGTGACACACTGCAGGCATATCAGGCGAAGAACTTTAACCAGAGGTGCCTTCTGTGCTATCAGGTCCTCGATGAACGTACTGACTTTCTCCGTATCCACGCAGTTCAGAAATTCTTCCTCGCATTGTAGCAAGTCGTGGAAATCAAATGTATCTGTAATCTGAATTTATTGTGACATTAGCAACAACAAAAATTACTTGTGACCTATACGAGTATTCATTATAAAAAATATTATATGAAAGGATTTGTGTCTTGCTCAAACCCAATTATTGTTCTTTGAGACACTGATTAATTAAAAATTTGCAATGTTTTCAAACCTAAGCAGCAAATCTTGAGATCTCAATTTTAGATGATTTGTAACTAATCTTTTGAGCAAAATATTTACCTCTTTGATGCACTCAGCAATGGAAGTGTGTGTTGCTAGCGACTGCTTGTTTGCGAGCATGTAAGGAAGTCTCGATACAAATTGTTTGATTTCTTGAACAGACTTGTTGTCGTGGCGATCTCCAAGTTGGTCATGTATCAAACGGGCTTTTCTTGATAATATTGGACCGACCTAAAGAAAATCATGTTATAGAATTTTAGAAAAACCGCCAAGCCTTATCAAACTAATAATGACCACCAAAATCTGCCAAGTCATAAGTTGCAAGTAGTTCTTTGAAGATAACATTGAAAAATTTAAACCTAAATTTTTTTTGTAATTTTTCTATTAAATGATATCAATCAATCAATCTATAATAAAAATCAATGTCTAGTACAGTTCTCTACTGTACAGGGTACTATGTGTAACAGTTAAATGAGCATGCAAACAACAATGAATTAGCGTAAAGAGTATCTGAATAAGAAGGTATTGAATATGTATTCTTACAGCGGTGATATTTTTGTCTCTTAATTCAGCAAAGAGCTCTTCTCCCGAGTTTAAAATCAGTTTAACATCATCTATATTTGAATGACCAACGGAGTGTTCACTTGGATTTGCAAATCGCTGTGCAGGAAACTGTGCTGTTGCATAATTAAGACCAAATAGCTCATCTGAAATTTAAAAAAAAGTAATATTTTTTATACTTGTGTACTCATCTATCGTCAAGTAAAGAACACTAATATTTTAAGATCTCTGCTAGTTACAAACCTACTGATGTATTGAATAGCAACATTTTTCGTTGTAATTTCAACTTATTGACAAGTTTGTATATGCATTTATTCCGTTGTTTTATATATATTTTTAGTATTGTAATATTTTTTATGTATGCATAAAAAGTTTCACAAAATGAGAAATTATATAAAATTTAAAAAATAGTCAGTAAAAGTTACAACTTAATCAGAAAAATCACTAGTTTTATAATTACAGCATATAAAAAATAGAAAGCTTACCTATGATTCCTTCATAGTTCAACTGCGTAGCGAGGACACTAGTAAAATCTACAGATCTATCTAGTAGAAGCAACACATCGATGCTGCATTGCGAAGGCCCTTTGGGTCCGGAGACTTGCTCCTCCTTGGCCAGTCGGCACATGAGGTCCCATACTTGCTTAGCTGCTTGGCCTTTGCCGAGGACCTTGGGGATTGTGCCATACATCTGCTGTATTCTACGAAGTGCCACTGCCGATTGATAGAGAGAAGAAGAATCACCAAATAATTGATATTCTCTGAAAAATAAATATTACGATATAATATAATAATTATTGTCTGGTAATGATAAAATCAATGGAATTTCAAATAATTAAGGTTGAAAAACTGAGCAACGGTCACTAGTAAGCATTATCACTCAGTTTTACACAAAAAAATATGTATAATATATATGGAATACACCATGACAAATAATCTGCTCACAAATCACAATGATCCTGTATTCAAGCAACTTAATATATATTTATTACTTACCGAAAATCATTTTGAAGTTCTAATGACAGAAGATCACTGTCAAAAGGAAAGATGGTGCATTTAAATTCGTCAATTTTTGCAAAGCTGCCAAGGACTCTTCTATTTGCGAGATGATCCTCATAAAAGTCACTCTTTCTAGGAACGAAGAAGAGATGAAACTCTTTCTTCTGGCCAGAGGCTTTGCTGGCTGTGAAAACATTGTCTGCTACGATGTCAATCAGGTGAAGCTTCGGACGAGTGATGTAAATGACGTGCTTTGCTTGTGGAATAATGTCTAGGCCATGAACGAGTGGATATATTTTGAGAACATCGTTTTCTTGGAGTAATGTATATCGAGCTATAAGTCCAACAGGACCGGCAAGCCATTCGTCCCATACTACTGCCTGAAACAATACAACTATAGCATTACTAATATACTTATAATTTCGTGATATTTTAGAAGCAACAATACTTACCTTTGGTCCTTCACAATTCTGAAGAATATTTAACAATTCATTTCTTGAGGCTTCTTGAAGTAAAGCGACATTTAAACGCCCACCAGAGAGATGAGACGTCATGATTAAACAATTCTGACAGTGACAGTATTGCTTATTTTGACATTTAGGTGAAATTAGTGCTGCCAGCTGCAACAAACTCGTACTAAGAAATTGTCAAAAATTTGTTAAAAATATTATTACATCCATCAATACACAATGCTCAAGAAATTTAACAAACAATGAAAAAAATCATAGGTTCAATGTTTCAGCAGTTTTTCAAGAATACATTTTCTGCTTTCACACTCTAAAACTCTTTGCTGATCATAAAATTACCATCGAGCGAAATGAATATTCCCTAAGCAGAGATAATTTCTTTTATTTGGCAGCACTACTATCAACTTGTGACATTGCCATTCACAAAAATTAATTCAAAATGGATTTTCTTTTATTTCATTGACACGTGGTAATTTTCCAGTAAAAAAAAAGGTCGACCGTTTTATTCATAAAAAAATATTTTTTAAGTCTAAATAATATTGTTAATTAATTAAAATTATTTATTTGCAGTGAATTTTTTTGTTTATATATTTTTTTATAATTCCATTTTTAAAAATGAGATTTTCCCAATAAAACAAATGAACTATGACAGTAGGCTACACAAGATAGTTAATAGTTGTATTGTTTCAACCTAAATTTTTGTTCGTTGTTTGTACTTATATTTAAACTTTTTTTTTTGCAAATTTGCTACCTAAATAAGCATTTTATTAACAATTATAGTAAAGTTGTGAGTTGTTTTCACAACGTTGAAAACAGGTTGCCTATCAGTCGACATCCAGGCGTGCGCCGTGAGGCACGGACGTTACGTAGATAAGGGAGCCCAAACAAATGGCATCATTGATTTTCAACTGAGGGGGCTTGGCGGACGCGAAGCAACCGTTCACGAAGAAAATCCTACAATCTGCCGCCAGCTCAGAAAATGCTCAAGCATTTTTAATCAATTGTCAATGCACTTGACATATTAGAATTTTGCGAAACTGTGACACTCCCCGTCGAGGGAATTCGACATGGCGTCCCAGCAAGCGGGTATGTACTTTGTTTTTTTTAATTATTTTTCTGTGAATGTGCTTGCTTGTCACTTTGTGCTCCCGCACATGATATAGTCAGCGTGTTGTTTTATTGATTTTTTAATTAAAATGTGCGGCGCTCGGTGACATTTCCTGCGTCCCGCGATTGCTACAACTTGACATTTTCGATAACATCTGTTTATGTGGACTCGTTGATTACATGCTTGATTCCCACTATTGTAGTATTCTGGCGTACGCATCGTATAATTCGGAATAATTACTGCCGTGTGTATTGATTATTGCGACATTATTCCAAAAACACGTTTTTAACTATAAATAAAATGAAGTAAATGTTTTAGTTGACATTTAATATTTTCGCATTCTCAAAATCGAATTTATTGCAATACGCGCATCTATTTATTATTAAATTACATTTTCAAATTATTTATGTTAAAGTAACAGCTTTTATAGTCTAACAGGCGTTAGTCTCCACTCATTGTCATATTTCGGGCTAATTTCATTATTATTGAGTTTTATTATAATATTAATATTATTCATGTATTTGATTTTCCTTTACTGCCTACGAAAAATTATAGGCCTGTTGGAACTTTATTATTAATACACGTGTAGATTTCCTAAAACGTAAATATAATGAAAAAAAAAAAGTTTTATCTTTATCCATTAGCGGTCGACATCTATTATTAGATATTCTAAGAACGAGAAATATATAACCGGGTAAGAAATCGTTAAAGAAAATAACAAGCAGAGAAAGCAGTAGAAATCATTCAGAAGCTTTATTCCTAGGCTTGCTATTTTTGGCATCTTCCCTGCCACTTCCAGGTCACGTAATACCTGCATTACAGAGTTTTTATCTTACAAGGTTTTCACCTCATCCCCTTTAAACCTGTAGAAATTCGATCAATCTACTGACTAGTTAAATTGTGATGTCCACCGTCCGAGGACAACCCTGGCGCTATTGCACATGAATAAAATTGAAAAAAAACTCATTGCTCCACTTAATTCATAATCCAATACATTTTTAGCTCCAATGGTGACGTAGAAAACATCAAGTCATCATTTAGAACATCTTTAGCCCCAACGATGATGCACAGAAAATCATGCTACTATTTTACTTATTTACTCAGTCTGCATTGCAAGAATCTAAAAAAATACATACCAACTTTATCACCTAATGACTAAAATTACCTGCGCTTTGAACCCTCTGTATCCACTTTTCAAATGCACCTGTATTGTTGGTGGTTTTGAAAAATGCCTACCGTCCGAGTTTTTGTGACAATAAGGCTGTGCGTCTATAGCCGCCGTTATGGACTATGGACCACAATTTGATATTCAACTGCACAACCCCCGTTCATCGGGATCGAGATTCTTTACAAAGTTAATATTCCTTATACGTAATTTAATATAAAATGACTAAACTCACCAAAAAAAAAAAACCAAGTACAAACCTGAATATTAATAAATTCACAGAATTTTTATGTCGGTTTGTAATTTTGTAACAGTAGTCGAAATGAGAATCCACCATAATTGGATCAATGTCGTTTTTGTACATAACAGCCCGTTTTTATTTTATGACATCACAGACTTAAGTTTTAAGTTAGACCTATTCATAATCTTTCATTATTAATCTTAAATTAAGCCCCTGAAGATCTAGAAGACGATTTTTTACATTATTTGGACATCATTCATCGCAAAATCCCACTATAATAAATATTTTTCACGTAATGAAGATTCGCTTCAGAGATTCCATTCTATTCTTCGTTTACGTAAATCGGGGGTTTTCTATTCAACATTTAGTATCTATTATCACAATAATCCCACCCTACATATATTAAAGTAATATTCATTGCAAATGAACGAAGACTTGAAGTAACTTAATTCCACCCCATTAATTATGTAAGTAGAGATAAATTTATATTATGATTCACATTGTTTTTGGAATCATCCAATCTCTTTATAGCAAGGGTCATCTGATGAGTAATAAATACCCCACTAGGTAACTTTGGTTGCGTAAAAGTTGCGTTGCTACGCAACTGCAATCGCAATCTCGGAGCAACCTTTGGTTTATTATTTTACATCTTTCAAAACCTATTAACTGTCAATCACAAGAAAATCTTAAAATTAAAGGTAACATGCTAAAAAAGCATTTCACAATACAATCAAGCGATCGTGTCAAAAAACCCTTACACTCGTTGAAAAAAACCGCTATTAGCCAATAGCGTGCTTTTTTCGTTTGTCGTAAATCTACCGCAAAAGAGGACACTGTCGACTTGCTCGCCGATCGGTTTTCGGTTGTGTTGCAACGTGTGCAGGCATAAGATTATGACCTATCAGACAAAAAAATATCCATGTGACCTACCTAACCTACCGTTGTCGCGTTTATTAGCAACACAAGGTTGGATCGTACTTAAAATAATTTATTTCGCTTGTATTCCAGCAGTAGATAAAAAAATGTGCGCATCACTCTTTTTTTTTACCACCTGAATAGGAGTATAGTAAATAATTATTAGTAAGACCGATTGATAATAAATCAAATGTCATCTAAGCGAGTGCGTTCAGTGGCACACCTCGAAAACATCAATCACTTTTATCATCGTAGGCTTCATCGCTCTGAATCGTTATGCTGCTGGTAATATGTCGTAAGGGGCAAGACATCCATTTTCCTTTTGTAAGAGGCAGATAGCAAAAGAAAGCGACCGATACGAAGTTAGCAAAATTAACCACTTAAGGTAATTTATCTTTGTGCTTTTGCTCACTTTTATAATAATGCAAGCCTTTGCTCGAATTCAAGATAAAAGTGCTTTAAATTTATGTTTTGTTGAATTTAAATACAAAAAAATGAAATTGTTTTACACAGTGTCTTTAAAGTTATGGGACCATAAAAATGAAATGACTGGATATCGCTTATGAACTAGAAAAATAATTAAAATTAAACAGTTTATAAAAAAGAATTTTAAAAATTTATAAAAATTTATAAAATTATAAAATTATAAAAAATAATTTATTATTTGTTGTAAAAAAGCTTTTGATACCTGCTATACCCTTTTCGTATGACACTAATGTAATTTATGCTGGCAAATAATAACGAAATTATATGTATTTTTTTAAATTTTACATACTTTCATAAATATAGTATCAAAATAATTTTTTTTTAAATTATATTTAAGTGTCTGGAATTTTTTATTTTCTTCTATAAAAAAATACTGTCTAAATCCTGACTATAAAATGAATTCATATCTGAAAAAAAAAAAAAACGATGCCTGCATTAATAGATAATTTAATAAAAAAAACTATTCGATTGTTGTCGTGACTTATTATAAGTAGATCAAAAAAAGCAACCGCTTGTGCCCATAACTATTAAGCATTATAATAATTTTAAATATGTAAATATATGTTGCCTTTCATAGATTAACGTTTATCTCAGGTTCAATACATTTTTTTATCTCACGGTGACCGCAACAAAGGAAAAAACATTTTAACACTAATTAAGTTAAAAATATTCGCTTGTCTTTTTTTACTTTACTGATTAAATTTTAAGTATATATATATTATAAATCATGTTCACAATCGCTTGTAAACCTCAACAGACGAAGTCGAAGTATTTTAGTGATTTATTAAAAATACCCACTTCTTACTAATATAACATGATTCTTTACTAAAATATTTTAATATCGAACAACAAAATTATAGATATGTTAAGCAAACGAGTTCAGTTTATGAGTCAGTTATTCTTTATGGAGTTGGAGATTCTTCTTTATGTTCTGTGAGATGATCACCAACCTTCTTTGAAAAGAGGCACCCGATGATTCCATCATAACAGAAATCGCTTTGCTCGCCCGCATTATTTTCTATTTTCATATGATGACTTAAAAAATAGTTTTATTGCATAGAATATGACGGCAGTGGAAACAATCACCCTTCTTAGATATACTTATAGGTCAAATTGTGCATTACATAGTCGATAGCTGAATTTATCTTCTACTTTGATAGCGTAGTAATTACACATAGAATAATACGTGAATACGTATTTCGACGTAGATAGTGAATAATAATGACGTAATGTTTTAAATATATGTATGTATGTATGTGTACGTAAGTATATATTTAAATTAAGTCTAGTTAATTACTATGAAATAAAAACATGAAAAATATTATTTAAACAATTTATGTTAAAAATATTTCATAAATATTTAAGGTATTTTAATTTATATAAAAAGGTATTTTTTTTTGTAATTCTCTATAGCTTGTATGGAGGTCACGCCACTGAAGCTAGTTAAGAAAATACGCAACATATGAAAACTAAAATGAAACAATATGAATATTTTATTTCATTTTCTGTAATTAAAAGTAAATAATTACATCCAAATGCGGAGAAGTGAAAGGTCACGAGAAAATCTCGTTTGAAAATTAAAAAATAACGTTTCCAGTAGTTAATTGAAATAATGCTCGTAACTCCCAGTAGGGAAAAACGATGATTTGGTACAGTGGCTCCCAAGCTTTTTTGACCAACGATAACCTAACTGAATATTTTCGAACCTTTATGGCATGTAATTATTTTTTTTGTAGAATTTAAAATGATAAAATAGCTACAGTAGATGATGACGAGTGTGATCTAGCCGAAAGACGATTATACGCACTTTAAATCTCAAAAATTCAAAAAAATAAATTGAATTAATGCTTCTTTGGTTGACGCATTCTGCTAGCAAAGAAGTAAAAATAAAACTCATTTAAAAGCTTGGAAATAACTGTTTAACTTAATCAGCCACGCAGAACTTTTGTGTAAATATTAAATTACCAGAATACTAATTTCCAATTTACCTAGACTTAACACATTCAATCTAATAGAATTAACTGATTTCTAATTTAGAGGGAATATTGAATCTTCACCCTAAAAGTATTTTGTAGTTTGCTTATCACTTTTCAATTCAATCAATCATTCAGAATATTCAATTATCTCAAAACTAATTTTCACAATCAAAAACATTAAATCCAATACGATTACCCGACTTCAGATGTCTGTGAATAGATTATCCCAGAGAATCGAACGCGTGCCCTGGGTTGGGAGCCGCTGATTCGGCACATCGCGGCGTCAGGGGAAACGCCGATCTGGGATGACGGGCGCGTTTTAGCATCTCTGGAGTGAAAACGAGGCGAGGGTAACTTTTCACTCGGACAGCGCACGACGGGGTTTAATTTCCTTCGCTGGTGGTGTTAAATGGCGGCGTGTCTAAAGAACATGACGGATAGTTGCTTAAATTGAATTTGAGCTCGTGATTCAAGGCCATGTGGTAGATTCCCTCGGTGTTGTAGAAGTCTTCGAAACGCAGCCTCTCGAAGCAGGACCATCAACCCACAGTGCATGTCTTTTGTGAGGATCGCCGCCTCAGCTTTTAGGAGCGGAAAAATAATAGCCTCGCTCGTTAGCAAGTAGCGGCTGCTTTATAGATTTTTTTATTTCTAAGACCAACCCCTGAAGAAAAGTCCATTGAAGTGAACTCGTAATATCGACTGTAGAATACAATAAAATATTCATTCGCGGACTCAATGCCCAAAACCAAAAACATATATTTAACGGTTTATCGATTTGTGATAATAGACGGGTTATGATAATTATAATTTGGCGTGTGTTACTGTTGAAGTCGTGTCAATTTTTTTATAAATTTTCTTTTAAATAAAAATGTTGGAGTATATAAAACATTGTAGGAAAATATTGACGTTCATATATTTTATTTATAAGTTTAATACCAAATATTCGTGCTTCGATCATTCGCAAGCAACATTTTTTTATCTACAATATCCAACATATTGTATAAGCAATTCATCTTTATCACGTTGAAATATTCAAAACATATTTCATAAGACAAATTTACCTAGCCGTTTCGCACAAAACGCTTTTTTTTCTACACAGTACCCCCGGCGGGGTAGCCGTGTAAAAAAAAAAACGAAATAAATAAGGGGAATGGTGCAAACAGTCCCCTGTTCCCGTTTATCCTTTATTCATATGGCAACGCATTCAAACTGCTGACGGCGCTCGTCGGTCTGAATTTGAAGAAGGCAGACGCGGCTCGGGCATGTCGGCCTACGAGGCTTTACAAAACATGAAAGATATGAGATCTGAGGGGCTATTTCGTCCTCGAGGACGCGATTTAGCCGTAGGATTTAGTGTTTTCCAGATGTTTCAAGAGTCGTAAAGCTTCATCAGTGTAAAAAAAGCGTCTGGTATGAGTGTATACGTTGGAGTTTTTCTTTTTGTCTTACGAGTATTTTTTTATTAAACTAGACGTTTTTATGTAGTGTAACGAAGAACCAGTATCATCCTATTAATATAACTTTATAAAAGTATGTTATTTTCGTTTACCTCTGGAAATGTATTTAAGGCTTTAATTCTGATATTTGCACGTTCTAAAGAACTGATTAAATTGAAAAGTGATTAAAGATGCTTTTATCACTTTTCATCATGTGTGAGTTAATTACATTTGTTGTTTCATTACGTTTAAATAGCAAATTGTTTATCAAAGAAATAGCGTGCTATTAAATCTGCACGACGTGTGAAACAGTTTAGTAATCGCTGTTTAAGTTAAACAATCAAATTAATCGACCTTTAGAATTTGAACATCAGCCTTGTATATTTATAATTTATGAGTTTAGAAAATATTCTCAAGTATACGTGACAATGAATTAGGTGTTGTGTCAACTGTGATTTTCAACTCCTTCGATCCACTTTCTCTTCCAGTGATTAGCACAGTTTATTATTCTTACAGTACCTCGCTTTATGCAACATGCAACTATTAGAGCCATTCCCGGATCATACGGCTAATTTGAAATAAAATAACACAAAGTTAAAAGACAAATTTATCATAAAAGGATGTGAATGTGTATACATGCTTATAGTTTACTATTGATTTGTCACAATGACAGATGTGTGTAACAGATATGCAAGATAAAAAATCACTCGTACAATCAAACCTGCCTGTATTGAACGAACGACCTATGGAAGTAACATCCTTGCGGGACGAGAACAACTTGTCAAAAAATAAAAATAATATTTCGTGGTATTTTGTTCATATACAGAGCCTATATACATCTGCCTTTTTATGTAGAATATGTCTTTTTCATAACGGATTCTCATTCCAGAGCGGAATGAGAGCTGAGTCAAATTATTCTTCCCGTCTAGTACAACTCATTTTGTTAAACCAATTAGATTTCAATTTAAAAAGATTGATAACAGACGCAAGTTCTTAGCGCTCATTTTAAAATAAACCTTATGCGCGATTACACCGGCACAAATTTTGTCTCTTGGCATAATTTATCGCATAATTTGTAGCAAGTTTCCCGTCCACTTGCGACACTGTCGCCGTTAACTTGAATAAGTAACAATTAATTCGCGCCAACGAGATTGTTGCGATTTGTTATGAGAAAATGGCGTCGCGCTCTCGAGCACGCTGGCGGGCGAAGTTTTCAATTTTCTTAATCGACTCGTAAAAGTTGGGAACTGTTTCTGATTAAGAAATATGCCCTCTGGACGCGGTGCTCGGTGTGAATGATCGCTTTTGTTATTCGTTGGCAGCAAAATCGCCCTCTCTACGGTCGCATTTATGATCCGTTTCAATTTTATTTTGAGAAATATGACCTGTCGATCATAGAGTAAAAAAACATATGTCTATGTCCTATCAGGTAAGAGAATTTTTGAGATACTTATGCCGGTGAATCGTTGCTTTGGTGTTCGCAATATTTTTAATATAAGTTTTTTTTGTAAAATACCCAATAGTTCGAAAGATATGGCTATTTTACAGAAGCTGTAATTTGAGACGTATATATTAAAAAAATCACCCGATCACAAAGTGTTAATAGACAGAAAATAAATATTTTCATGTTTTCATAAAAATCAGGTATTTTTTATTTTAATACATAAATATTTATTAATATAGCTTTTCCATTTTAGAATAATAATAAATATCAATAACAACGTATCAGTATAAGCTTGTAGAGTCGTACAAATTATCCTTTTTTAATTGATTTGAAAAGTACATATTTTCACAATATAAATTGCAATTTGATTGCTAACCGCCAATAAATCAAACGATAGGTTTCATTTAATTGGAAAAAAATAATTGGAATAAAGTATTCGCTCCCAATCGAAAGTATATAAAATAAATCATTGGTATTTGTATATGACATTGTCAGGTATAGCAATTTGGAAAAAAGTCCTTCTTTGTTTTATTTTCTTTCCTTCTAAGGAGAATTTCGTTCAAAATTGGTATAAATGTGCTCGGGCTGAAATAACGATGTGATTCGCGACGAAAGGATCAAAACGCGAAACGTAATATTTACAAAAGAGTTGGAGTAAATGCCTGGCAACTGATTGCTTCTCCTGTTAAGTCTAATTTATAGGCCTGCGGAAGTCCTGTTTCATGAAAGATTCGCCTGAAAACAGGACCTTTGAGATTTAAACGCTGAATAACTGAAAAGAGTGTTTTTAATATTTAAATACACAATAGTCAGGCTTTATTTTCGAAAATTTTCACATTCTAAAATAGTGCGTGAAAATTTTACCGGCCAAGTTTTTCAAAAAACTATATTTAAAAAAGGGATGTCCTCCAAAAACATCCCCCTTACACAGGTTTTCCATATTGTTTATGCACACTACAATATATGCTGGAAACTAGCAAATCGCAGCTGCCTTCTGCTTTTCTTCGTTTTCTACCCTCTTCTTTCAGAGTAGAGTAATTTGAATTATTTAACCTCTTTATAGTATAAAATATAAATACGAATGCATTGTTTTATGCTTGTTTCGTTTTTTTTTAATTTTTAACTACCATCGACTTTTTATTGTATAATATAAATTCAATATTTTTGACAGAGAGTACTTGGTGGAATTCCATTTTAATATTTTTAATAATAAGTAAAATACTTGAGTGATTTTTATTGGTGATCGGTTTCGCCAACATTTCACGTTGGCATTATCAACTCTGTTTGATAATGCCAACGCGAAAGGTTGGCGAAACCGGTCACCAATAAAAATCTATATGTAGAAAAATCACTCAAGTATTTTAGTTATTTAAATAATAAGATGAGTTTTATTATACATGTTAAATACATGTATAATAAAACTCATCTGTATGAAAAAACCATGTAGCATTTAAACAAAGGATAAATTCTGGTTAAATTTGGGGCACAAAATTCTTTTAAATGTTATGGAGAATTTATAATAAAGACTCAAAAGGTAATTTCTTCAAAGAATGTTAAAATAAATTTCTTATAATATTAAATATGGAGCCCGTACATATTTTATGAACAAAAACGCGATAAGCATTTTTAGGGTTCCTTTAATATAATATCGAATTACGTCTAAACCATCAAAGGGAAAGTCCTTGGTGCGATAATTCAATTTCAGCTTTATATTTCACATAATAATAAAGAACAATTGAATTGATATATATTATTAAAAAATATATATATAAGTTGAAATATTAGGTATAATGTGTAAGTTTGAATCTCTTTGAGTTTGGTGAAAAACATAATTTTTCTCGTTGTTTCTAGTCCAGATCGACTACCTTAAATCACATTATGTAATGAATGTGCTGTTTTGATCGTCTTTGGAGTTTATTATTATAACTTATGTGCCGTGCATCTAAATTTTACTAAAATCCTGTCACTGTGGTGCTTCAACTCCCAACATCATGCTCTCGCGTTTCATTCCTGATCTTACCGAGAGCCACACGGTTGGCAGCGGCGAAAGCCTTGCGTGTTTTCTTACAAAAAAATAATCTCCAAAACAAAACATCGGCGCCTTTTTCTACTTCATAATCACCCTTATTATTTATATTATTTCAACCACTTGCAAAAACATTGAATGTATATGGGTTGATACGTTATAGTTGTGAGGGAAAAGAGCTGTTAAGAGAGCAGCTACATTTGAGACAATAAGGCTAATATGTTTATTTTAATCAAATTGAGTAGATTCTTGTTTCTCATCGTATTATTTTTACTTTTTCCTACGGTTCAACTTTTAATCATCAAATCGAATTTTTATATTCTTCGCTACAGAATGAGTTAGTTTTGGAAAATCGAATATTTTATTCAATAAAATGTAAAAAAAAAAAATACTCTTCTACTCATTGTGTATGGACCCATAAAAAACCGAGACTGTTCTTGTTAAGCAATCGGTGCATTTTTAAGAGACTGTTGACGAAGTTCATTTGCCTCTTGTACATGTTGGATGCACTACATCAAATCAAAAGAAGCTTTCTAAAGATTTTTATATTGTTTTGTAAAAACTTAGTTCAATAGCACTGGCAGTTGAAATTAACTGCTACTTCGGAGCAGCATAATCAAACGTAGCCGTTTCGGGTACTTACTTGATGCGCCCATCACTACGAGTACATTTATCAGTTTTTGCACTCTTCTCGCTTACTTTTTCGCCTCGACGAGATTAATTTCGCCGCCGGCCAGTGTTTTTTTTTTTTTTTAATGCTTAAATATTATATTTCGTTTTCCATGTAAGTGACGTCTGTAAATTGTGAAATATGCTTGAATTATTTCTCTTTTAAAACACGTTTAAATAAGGTCGTAATATAAAAAAAATACCGTCGGAGCGAATTGAGTATTTTTTGTGTGTACCATAATTCTACCGGGATAACTGCCTTTTTTATTAGGTGGGTCCTTTTTTCCTGGCATCAAAGGAGTAACATTCAGAAATTCCTAAATTCTACGCGGCCTTTCAAAGAAAATCTTCTTTGTAGCCGTTTAGGTTGATTTATATGTTTTATTATGGATGCTTGCGAGGATTCGTTCGGCTGTGAAAGAATGAGGAATGAGACGAAACAGTTTGTATATACGCAGCCATCTAGTTAATCAAAGAAATTTGAACGCTATTGAGCGTGACGAATAATTTGATTTCACTCTACGTCCTCGATTTGTGTAGCCTGATAGGTCAGAAATTCGTGTTCGCAAATATTTACTGTAATAAACTCGGAATTCCCCAAATTCCACAAGTGATTTAAAGGGAATTTTATTTGCTTCGTTAGACTGATTTATATGTTATGAGAATTCATTCCGCTATAAAAGAATGAAGAATTAAACATTTTATATATACGCAGCCATTTTGTTTATCATGGAAGTTTGTTAGATACTTGAAGCGAAATAGTATAAAGGTAAGAAAACTTAATTATCTCGCAACGTCTTTTGTTTTTCTTACTTTTTTCCTACTTCTACCGCTTTTTTACTTTATTATTTTATCCTCTATATTTTTATTTTATTTTATTAGACTTATCGGAAAACGTATTTTAATTCCCGTGTTAATTTGGCGCACTGGAAAATTACTTGTGTTACTTCTCCCTGTCTATTTTATCATTTAATTTTTATATAGAATTTTTCATTTAATAAGACTTCTTTTAGAATCCGATTAATAAAGTGCATTTAAAAAAAATCTGTTAAAACTTACTCTACTATAAAAGGTACAATATATTTTTTTAATATACTTTGTTTTCTTACTTTTCTATGCTTACTTTATCGTCTGCTACCAACAATCTTATTTATTGAAAAAATAATCTCAACATGTTAGGTTTTTTGGGCACCAAAACTTCTGACCTATCTGACAGCACCATTTTCAGAAATACTACAGAAATTAGGCAAACGCGTAAACCTTGTGAAATTAAATAAGGGAATCCTAATATGCGACAATCTAAAAGTAAGAAGGGTCAAATATATATTTAAAATATTTGACCCTTCTTACTTTTAGATTGTCGCATATTAGGATTCCCTTATTTAATTTCATACGCACCCTAAGCACGAAATAATACTCATTTTAAACCCGAAAATCTTGATCTATTACTTATCAAAATGATTAAATTAGGAAATGATAGAACTGTGACGTATGTTGATAGACGTTGGTTAGGGTTCGGTTGTTGGGGGATTTTTATATTTGTCTGTTGCGAAAGGTGAATTTACTACGCAGACTGCGTATCTCGTAATCGCGTTGTCTAAATGTCGCGTTATACGAGTAATTTCTATACATTGTAGAATCGATATCTCTCCAGAAGTGTCACACAGACGAAAACATATTTCCTAATCAAAACAATTTCTCAACATTTCCACCTCGATTAATCAAATTAAAACTTTCCTGGGCTGCCTGTGAGAAACACGTCCTCGTCCTCGCTTTATTATATATATATATATATTCCATGGTAGGTTTCTTCTTTTGTTTAATTTAATGCCACCACGTGACATAAAGTTTCCAACCAATCACGCAGTTCTGGTTTCAGCTCCAGGTAGAATAATTTAAGTTAATTAAATTCTACACAAATAATAAATGTTTTCTAGAATCACATCCGGTAACAACTTTTGTTAAAGGTTTTGAATAATATATGGTATATAGGAGTGGCGTGTGATCCGTACTCGCAAATGAAGCAACTTTATTTTGTACTAATTCTCCACACAAAAAAATACACTTAAATGATACTGATATTTTTCATGATCATTTTTTTGGTGGTCGCTTTTTTATACTCAGCAAAATGCTTGCCTTAATTTTAGACACACCGCACGCCACTGCTATAAAACAAAATATACTACGTGAACAAATATATAACAATGAAATATATCAAAAGTGCATCAGCAGAATCTGTTTAATAAGAGTAGATATGATTCGGGAAGCCCAGCCGGGCTTTACCGTCCATTTTGTATTCGACAGAGGAGCTAGTATTTTGGTATTTCATCAGTCGTAGCGTTGCTATTGTGAGTATCTGATATTCAAATGTGTGCTTTGGTCGCAGAAGCCGCGGTGGCGGACTTCAAGGAGAAGCTGATCGCCAACGTGAAGCGGGAGGTGAAGCAGGTGATGGAGGAGGCTGTGACGCGGAGGGGCGTGCGCGAGGACTCCGGCTCCGTGACGTCGCTGTGCGCGGCCGTGGAGGCTTGCCTGGGCCAGGGGCTGCGACGCCGCGCCTTGGGGCTCTTCAAGACCTCCTCCACCACCGCGCTGCTGCACAAGGTGGCCAAGGTCAGCGCAACTACCATACTTAAAAATCTTTACTGCGTTTACTGACATGTACGAAGATTCTGAATGACACTGTACAAATATTTATCCTAAGCCCGTTTGACCAATTGGTCAAATCGGCTGTGCTTCAGACTTCCTGCCACCGGTGCGAAATTCCGCATCCACGCTAGCCTTTTTCCAATGCCTCTTTTTCCTTGCCAAAATAGGATATTTTACGCTTTTTTACTATCGTCAGGAGTGACGCAATCAACCCATGGTATTTTAAGGATTCAACGCCTCGATTTTGCGATCCAGCTGGCTTAAGTTTCCAGGCCTCAACTCAATAATGAATTTCAACTCTTAACCGATTTAAATCAATTAAATAAAGTCATAATTTGACGTGGTTTTAATTTTCGTTGGCATATTTGACTGCCCGATTACATTATTTTCGTAAAGATGAAAATTTGATCACTGTCAATAAGCTCTATGAGCTTTGTAGAAATGGCTTAGGGGGCTTTCCGTAGAAATCCTTCAAGTTGGTCTTGATCAATAAGGGCGGGAACTCTTGTAAAAGCTCTTTATTCTCTCTTTCTTTCAATTTTCTTATCTCTACGTTTTCTCTTCAGCATTCGCCGCTGCAGCGTTCGCATAGTCTTTTTGTTATAAGTCAACCGATATTTTATATACCTACGCTCTTCAAATACGTTTTTAAATTGCTCCTGAACCTTTTCGTTTGGCTTCTTGATAATTTAAAAGCTGTTGTTTTTTCCAGGTCCCAATCAAAACGATCCACCGCCATTTCAGTATTTCTAATAGTTAAAAATTCATATAATTGCTCATTGTTTGTTTTACGCGAAAATGTCTAAATACATTCATAATTGCTCCTCCGAGGGTCGCACAAAAAACTCACAAGGGAGTTATTAAGAAGAACTTAGATGTGGAACTATACTGATTCGATTCTGCACAATAGATTACTGTGCTTTGTGCGTGAGTAGATTCTATTAAGACCTTCCACATTTTTAGTGTTGTGAAAGAATAATGTATAATATAATACAGCAATAAGTAAAAAGAAACATACGCTGTTCCATGAGCCACGTAATGTAAAGCTAAATACGGGTCTAGTATTATTATTGAATGACTTGTAATTTTGACGTTATCGTTTGTGTAATGCCAGAGGTCTGGTTTTTAGGGTAGCGAATATATATTTTTTTATTCTTCATTTTCTTAAGTCTTATGGGATGCTGAGGTTTTCACCCCTCGAGAATTTTGATAGTACATAAAGTTTTGTGCTTGAGTACGAGGCCTAAGTATTTGAACTTTGGTATTTCTTAATTTCACCCAATATTCCATACTTTTTATCAGACTTGAAAATACTTGTAATTCCAAGTAAACCGCAAAATAAATTTATATCTAGTAAAAGCTTTTTTTTCCAATACTCACAGTGAATAAAAAAAATATTGGGAAATACCTAAAAATATTTAAATATGGAAGTAAAAAATCTAATAGAAATCATAATTTTGGTTGTACTTTCGCAAAGTTTTTTTTATATAGTATTTGCAACATTTCGAATGTTGACGGTTAAAAAGAGTTTTTTTTCTCCCTAGCAACGCTGCAGTCGGATGCTGGTGAAGCTCTATTTTCTAATTTCACCGCGGATCTTCGGTCGTATCTTCCGCCATTGTCACTGCCCAATTTAGTCGGTTGTCTTTGTTCTCGCATAATGGGGAAACCCCTCTTGGAGCCCCTCCCTCGGCCCCCCTTCCCAGAATGCCGCTGCGAGGGAGAGGCGCAAGGTCACGGCGAAGGCCTACATTGTTGAAAGTTTTCCAATATGAAACGGTGACTCGGGGACGAGGAATACAACTCCGCGTTAACAGTTTCCGAGCCGCTTTTTGTACTCATAAGAAAGTTCCTTGAAAGAGTGACAAGTTTTTACAACACAATGTATTTGTTTTCTTTTGTTTTTCTTTCGTGTTAAGCACTGGACAAAAACGCTTTGTACACTTTGTGATAAAGTTTTTTTTTATTATTATATATTTAGAATGAAAGCATTATTCTATTTGTTATTTTATTTAAGACATCAAATTAAGTTTTATGTACACATTATGAAAGGTCTTATATTTATTAACCTCGTAACGGACGGAAAAAAAACGCCACATCAGGCTTTCGTGTAGATTATTTTGGCAAGAGTCAACAGGTTGCGTGATGGTGCCGGTTTTCTTCTGCTTAATGATGCAGGCTGCGCGAATATTGTACATTAGCTTTAAATTAATAAAAGGCAAACATTAACGTTAATTTAAATGTATTATATATATATGTATGTGTATGGGATTACGGTAGGCAATAAACACTCGCCATTCCACCCCTTCAGTCGGCATGAAGCGAGCGACCTTGCTATTGTTCCCTACCCCGGATTCCAAAGAAACAATTGTACGGAATTGAAGAAACCGTAAAATATGTGTTTAGGTGCTGAATGTGTTTAAAAAGAAACTTTTTTTTGTTCAAATTACGGCTTGTACATTTTATACAGCGAGATTTTTTTTTTCCTAGTGTATCTCCTCAGGGGAGGTTGGTGACCATCACACTGAACAGTTTGTCATGTGTCTCACTAATTTGGCTGCACTCCCGACTACCAGCCACTAGCGTAAAATCCGCATCCACGTTAGTTTCTTAATTCCAATGTCTCTTTTTCCTTCGATTTTTCCCTGGACAGTCAGCTGCAGTAAACCAATTTATTATTTCGAAAAATATGATCAGGATACCTTACGCTTTTTTTACTCATTCTGTGCAAGACTTTAATTTGTGACGTGATCAACCCATGGTATTTTAAATATTTTTCTATAAAGCCACATCCCGATCGCCTGGTTTTTTTTGCACGTGTCCAGGCTTCGACTCCATAAAGAAGAACTCAGGCGTTATAAACGTTTCGCGATTTTTTTTGGCGAGATTTTTATTTTGCGTATTTTCCACCGTTTATGAATCGTTAAAATTTTATGTCGCACAAGGCAAACACGGTGACTGTTCAAATTTGCTTTTTTAATGAAGTTTTGCGAAACATTTGCGATATTTTTCACTCGCGTGATATTTTATTATATTTTCCGCTGTGGCAATAATGGCGCGCTGGCGTTTTGTTGTTTTTCAGATTTTCATGACAGGCGCGCGGAGTGCTCTCCGCCAGCCAGATGAAATAAAATATTGCGTGAAAACAAAAAAATACAGGCGAAATATATTATTATCATATTGTAATATTGGAAAAAAACTGTGGCAATCTGTTATGAAAGAACTAAACCGTGAAAAAGCGAATTTCTCTGTCGAATATGTTTATGTATAAAAATACTGTGGATTTATGTAGACAAATGATTTTTGATGTTATAAAAGCCTCTTGAGAATTGAAGTTACATAATAAATTTTATAAATGTCAAAGTTCGTTGCTCCAAGGCTTTGTATAATTGACAGCATCTATATACACAAACACGAACCGTAGCCTTGAGTTATTGGAATGCTGAGCCTTTCGTTACTCCTCTTTCGTGCTTTATCTGCCTCTCACTCGACATGGATTGTCATGTATCTCAGATAATCTGAGAACATGGAGTCCTTATCTCATTATTATGTATAAGTGAAACACACATAAATAAGAAAATAACAAAGATCTTCTTTTCTTGAACTTTTCTTGAACAAAGATCTTCTTTTCACTCATATAAATCTTTTTTTTTTTTTTAAATTCATCTCAATAATTTAATGTGTAATATATCGTACCGTAATATAATCGAGCTCCTAATTCGTAAGCATAATACATTATACGCAGGTGCTTGAGTGCGGTTTTGATGGGATTACGCACATAACTTCTTGATAATGGGCCAAGAAGACTTCAAACCCATAACCCTCGAGAAGCACCATCCAGCCCACGGAGCCGTCTAGTTATTCAATTTGACGCCACCAGCATTCTTCATCCGTCAAACCCAACCCTCAATTTCCGCCCACGCCAACAATACCTACCGCCTGATTCGACTACATCAGTATCCAATCGGATGAACGTGCAACGTATGCGTACCCTCTAAATATGTATTCTAGTTTATATGGATGGGTATCAAAAGTTACAATCAATAAACATGATCACAATATTAATGAAAAAATATAAAATAAAATATTCTTTTGGTCAAAATTGGGTTGCATCCTCTCCCACTCTTTGTGTAATATTTATTATCTCAACACTGCTCTAAAAATAATCATAGCGTATAAAAATATAAATCTCATGTTAAATCTCGTACCGTGGATAAAAACTGATCAACCGTTTCAAAACTGATGGACGGATAGTGATCGTGTGTACAGTGTGGCTAAAAACTGATCGCCCCTTCCAACCGTTCCTAAACTTACGGACGAAGAGTGCGGAAGGCGGAGAATCGGGGTTATTTGACTAATTTCGTACAAATAAACCCAGTAGCGTAGAGAAAGCG
Source organism: Atopsyche davidsoni (assembly GCA_022113835.1). Lineage (NCBI taxonomy): Eukaryota > Metazoa > Arthropoda > Insecta > Trichoptera > Hydrobiosidae > Atopsyche > Atopsyche davidsoni. The sequence continues at coordinate 2,947,146 of JAILWY010000011.1, read as the reverse complement.
ATAAATTTGATATAATTATTTGGCATCTGCTAATGTTTGCGCCGGGAACACTGCGCCATTGTCCCAGCAACGACATCGTAATTTAACCAAATAGTTTCCCAACGCATAATTAATTTATTGTTTCGGTTAAAACGGCTTTGCTCAAGCTAACCCTGCCTTTGGATTGTTCCCAACTTAATATAATATGTAATTTTTCATAATTACATAATCCCTTGCGTATTGTAATTACGATGTGAATTTAAATATTTAATGAAACAGGTTGGTCCAAAAGAACGAAACTTAATTATTTTATCTAAAACTTTTGAAATAATGTAATTAAAATATTCACAACAAACATATAATACAATTATAACGTAAATAGGGAATGCAATTTCAATATTCTGCATGCAATATTGAATCCTACAAAAAATGGTGATTCCATCGGATTTCAGTAATCCGAGGGGTCAGAGTCACGGCTTTTCAATGGAGTGATTACCCAGCGGCTCCGGGGGATCTGAGACTCCAGGGCTATTGGATGGAGCTTAAAACCTTCAAACACATTGAATGGATAAAGTTTGGATCATGATAGACGTTTATAAGTTGGGCCAAGTTAGATTAAATTGGAGTACTTTATATGTTTCTGTAATGAAGTTTCTTATGTTGAGTAAATTCCAGATGTTATAGTTAAGTATAAAAACCAAATCATCTTATGACGAAGGCTGCCAAAACCGAACGGAAGTAATATTCTATACAAGATAAGATGTAGGGTTCTAGTTTTATTATTATTTTTATTTTATTATATTTAATCTAGTTTTTATAGTACATGGTCTTGAAGGCGTTGTTTTAAAATTTCGGTTCGTAATCAAGATAATGTCAGGTATTGTACGATTATATTATGTCTGAAACTGCTTTCTCAATAATCAATACGTTATAAAATAAAAATATAGTATGAGCATGTATCGACAGTTGGGTTTTTTGCGATATTGTTTGAAGTATGTCGTAATTAATTAATATTTTTTGTTATTATAATTAATATCATTTTAATATATATATTAAATACAGAAGATTGTTTTTAACATGCCTATATTGTCTACCCGTGAATTTTTTTAGTGATCTATGTTTCTGGTTGAAAAACCTCCGCGCTTGGAGGTAAACGAATAATAATAAAATATTAAAATAGGGAAAATTTAGTCTTGAAATGTTTTCGTAATTTATTGTTGATTTTATTTTAATTGCCAAGGATAACGAAAACGTACTTTTAAAAATTAAAAAATCTTTTTTTACTTTTATTCCCCTGTTAGGCCGGCCGGCCGTCGTTATTCCGGCGGCGTAATAAATTACAATTCCTTTGTTACAATCATTTCCATAAAAATTCGAACTTCACAAATAAAACCAAGCGAGATCGAGAAAATGTGACGCGGATAACAAATGATACCGCTCGAGTAGGGTAAGTCCCGGCTTAAGCAGCCTACACACGTAGCAACACAACCGACAGCCGGGCGGTAATTAGCCCAAAGCGACCCCTTACTTTGAGTGCTTTTTACATGCTCCAGTAAACAACGCAAAAGAGGACGCCACTGGCGATTTACCGTTTAGAAGTTTAGATGTCTGTTGTGTCGCAACGTGTGTAGGCAGCAATATTGCCTGCGGTCGCTCTCTGCAGGCTCGGGGTGATTTGTGACCCTCTCGAAAATGTATACACTGCCGCAAATGGAACAGTAGAAAAAGATTTTTATTAATAATACATACAAGCAATATTTTATTTGTTGGTAGTAAGAACAAGGACGTGTGATTATTTATTACTTGACGCTATACAGTTGTATTGTAATATAAATAATACTGCCTAATAAATCGCATGTTTGATTAATGTTGAAATTCAGTTTCGCCAGGTGCACATAGCGTGGAATAAAGACGATTATAATTGTAGTAATTCCTATTAATTTCAAACCGTTTAAATGTGGCTTAAGCAGCCACAAAGTTTCTTTTCATTACTGGTAATACTCTGCTCCTTTTAATTAAATCGCGCTATTAGTGAAGGGATGAAAACGCGGAATCGGGATCGACTCGAATAATTACACGCCTGTCATAAATTAAACGACTGGATGGTTAAGTGGCTACTAGTCATGGTTTAATGACGTCACAGGTTTAACCTTTAAAAGTTATTGCTAAACCAGGTGAAAGTGAGCCATACCTCGCATTTTATTGTCTGGTTTTATCAGTGATGTCTTACGAAACTGCAAAAGAACTCTCATTTATACGAAGGTATGCCTTCTATTCCTGATCCATATTTATGAGGTCGTTTGAGGAAGAAGGAAGGTCAAAGGGCGAAGAATCTTCAAAGCGAAGACGAATGGCTGGGAACCTTCCAAAGTACCGCCTCTGCTTCTCGGCTGTGTGCTCGAATTGAATTTATATTGACTCGATAATCATGAATTATAAAAAAAACTACATGACTTTCATTTATATACACATATATATATGTGTGCGTTTTATTTTCTTCCTACCAGTAAATGCTATAAAATACCGATTTTATGGCAGTACTGTCACCTCATAAAACCCGAGTCATAAACGCAAGGGAAGACTTAAGGCTCATGAGCAGATATTGGAAACTATCCTAAAGCGATCAAAATAATTTTGCCATTAGCTGAATTTTTCCCTCGATATTAAGGGGATTTACTTCCCTCTGCTGGCGGTTCGAATAATACGCTACGACACTAATTGGTGTTGCGAAGTGACTAAAATTTTCCTAGAATTAGGTTTTCGTACATTTAAGTATATTTTTTAAAAATACGTGACGATATATAATACATTTTAAAGTTGCTATAAAAATACTCTCACAAGTATTAAGATATATGAAAATATATGCAATGTAAGTTAGAGGAAGAATTGAAGTAAGAATTTATTTAATTTGATTGAATTTTTTAATGAATTGTGGAAAATGTCTTTTTAGCACGTATTTATATAAAAATACAATATTATTTTGATAATTATAATAAGCATGCAATTTACAAAAATGCGTACTGATCCCCGATTTTCTGATTAAGTTTGACTTCAAAGAATTTTATAAATTATTCGCTAATATAATCCCTTTCGCAGACTAAACCTTTCACATTACCAATGATAAGTTCAAGTTCATTAAATATATGCCGGATTACCGGGCGGTGAGGGTGGCAAGGTAATCTGGCCGCCCTTGGCCCGCCCCTCACCCCCGTTGACCTTGAGTCGGGGTGTGATTGCCTCGTGATTCCCGCGGAGGGTTAACTTTACTGCGAATCGATACTGTCGGATAGGGAATCACTACCCGCCGAGCCTTCCTTCAAAGGGTCGTCTCCGAGGGGGGTGGACACCTGTGTCCACCGCCCGCGAGCTCGCCGCGCCCGAGCAAACACCCTTTCTTGTATTGCCTTTTGAAGGGAAATCTTACACATTCTGGTCGACAACCAAAAGGTGAGAGTGTCGATCTCTCGTTAACTTGTTGCTGAGTTGACACACGCAACACATTACCACAGGGCCCCAATTTTTATAAACAGATTCAATACAAGTGGCAAGACTGGTGGAAAGTCTTCCCCTCACTTTATCACAAAAAAACTCGAGTAATATTTTTCTAACCTTTTACCACGCCAAAAGGTTATATTTTCCAATCTCACAAAACTCACCGCTTTGTGTTTTTTTTTTTTTTTTTTGCACCGAAATTTCTCGCTATCCTTATTGAAATTCAATCCGGGGAATTCAAATGAGCCGCGAAAACAATTTGAATTTTTTTTCTCCCGCCTGGCAACACGGGAATGGTGAATTTTTAATACCTCTGTATTCCACGGATTGTTGCTTTGTTATATTTAGTCGCGTATTTTTTTAAAATAATTAAATTCGTCGAGATGCCAGAGCGAGGGGAATTTCTAGATTCTCAGGAGCTGCCGACTGATAAATAACTCCTTAAGCCTGCTTTTGGACTGTTTAAGTCGAGTAAGAATTGAAATTCATAAACGAATGCGTCTGTTTCTAATAAATTCTAGGTTAATATTAAAATTAATTTCATAATCAGATAAATCAAACTTGGTTTTATTTTATAATTTAAGGCAATCGCATTTTTAAATGTTCACCTTATTTAATAAAAAAATAATTGGCTAAAATTTTAATTCGTTGCGTAATTTTCCTTTTTTAAAAAAGATTTAATTTGTAATTTTGTAAGGTTTAAGTATATTGAAAAATGAATCCAAACTTAAGTTAAAAAGTTGCTTATTTTAATTTTCACCGATTAGATAAAAAAAGTTGATGCCAAAGGACGTCAACATTATGTTAATAATAAAAGTGAGAAATTTAAATAATAAAAATTACAAAGAAAGCATCATTTAATGGGTTGGAACAGTTATCACTGTAAGATCAAAAATTCACTTTTTTTTTTTTTAATGATTTAAAAGCTACATTTTATTTTATAATTATAGTAGTTTCCAAACGCAGAGACCTTTCCATCGAATAATTCTAAATATTTTTTTTGTTTTAAAATATTTAAAGAAAATATGATTAAGAAGTCATGGCGCACGATACACTCTATATATTGTTAGCAGATCCTTATTTTGGCTCAGATAATTTTAATAATACAGTTAGAAGAGCTGAATTCATGCAAGTCATATGCATATTCTACTTGCCATTATTATTTTAGTGAATCATAATCACAGAACTTTTTTTCAATATAATTTTGCGTAAATCAAAAACGGTTTTTCATAAAAGTTCAAACTAAACTTGTAATACTTTTTACTTCGACTGACTATAGTACATACAAATTATATGTCTAGTCGTCTAGAGTCTAGCCCAGCAGTATTCAAGTGTTGGGTCGCGAACGTCAGGTCACTTTCAAGGTGATTCAAAGATATTCATGCCCCTAATTAAACAATATATAATTTTATCTTTAAAAAAATATCTCATGTAATTCTTGCATTCATTTTGATTAGTTCCATATATTTTCCCCAATAGTGAAGCAACCATATTTAACAAGAGGTTAGGTTAGGTTAGGGCTATATATCAACTCGCCCGTGTGAATGTTTAGAATCTGCCGGTTTGATGGCCAGACGACCTACTTGTGACCCAGTGATTTGAGACTGAAAACTGAATACAGGTGAGGCCAAATTCATGTACCCCGATAATTCATACTGCGAGAAGATTGATTTAGACTATTAATTTAATTTTATAATTGAATTCACTGTGTACATTGCAGGGCGACTAGAGTTTTATTTGATAAATATATACAGACGGCCTGTCGGCTGGGATGTTTGATAACTGTCTATCTCTATTGAATGTATTTAATTCGAGTTGATTCGGTTTTTTGTAATAAATATCAATGGCCGCTAAAACCTTCAGACATACGTATCTAATTCGATTGCGCTCGTCACTAATGCGGAGTATACTTCAAGATGAACAGCACTTGTTGCTGATGCAGCAAAGTCATTGAAGACGCAGTACACCCTTGAACCTCGCCCACCCCTCGCCGCTCCTGCTGAATAAGTTATACAGGGGCTGTTCGAGATTGATTGCTGAAGCGAGCAGCCGGCGCAAGTAAGAGGCAGATGAAGAGGCGGCACACCCTCCGCCTCCCTCGAGTCGGGGGAGGGGGAGGGTGTGCCGCTAATTAGGGGAGCACCCGGCCAGCCCTGGTGCCGGCTCGTTAGCGGCTCCGCTGCACAGTCAAGTCTCTCCGGGGGTCGCTCATCCAGTCTGGTATATTATCAGCGTGGAAGCCGGCAACACGGGTCAGGGACTCGCGCCGTTGCGACCTTTAATCCATTATAGTTAATTAATCAATCGTTACGATGCATTTACACTGTGTACATGGATTGCTGACTACGATGTAGGAACGTTGAATAATGACAGTGTTCCGGTTTGATTAGACAAAATCATCATGATAAACATACTATTATTTTATGGTATATGTGAAAATCAATAACGTACAGTGGGTTTAAAAACTGACTTTGGTATTACAGGATATTTGGAATTTATACAAACTATTACCGTACATAAGTGATGCATCACTTCAAAGACTATTCAGTGTCCAATTATGATTTCAAATTTGAAGTTTTAAGGCATACAGTGTGGCATTGTATACGTGGCATGCATGCGTGGTTATTACTTCAATCATAATAATTTTCAGGTGAAACTCAACAGAGAATTAACTATCTGGGCTTCATAATTAATCAATAGTTCAGTTTGATGTTGAGGTACCAAGCAGATTAATCTAATAAGCTAGTAATCAAGCTAATAATCTAAAAAACGAAATGAGTGCAAAAACTCAAATGTCGCTTTAAATGAGCAGTTATTACGGGGGTGGGTTACTCTCGGGGGAGGGATTAAGCGATGGAAGGTTGAGTCGAGTTTCCGGCTCGCAATTTCCTGCTGACGGAGGGTTGCCAACCACCCCCGGGGCGGCGGCTTGTTACTGTCATGAACTCCACTCGGACTTTTGAGATACACGGAGGACATGACGAAGTTTAATTTAACTTTGGACGATTTGAAGTTTTGGAGTTTTCAGATTATCATATAATTGCAAAGATTTTCTCGTTAATCTGTTTGTATTTGTCCTCTGCTGGAGTTGTAAGATTGGGTTTTTGTGTATTTTGAGTTTTGACTAGGTTTAATATTTTAGCGTTTTGTAATTGGTGACATAAAAAAAAACTCTTTCATGTTATAAATAAGTCCTATTTTCATTTTAAATATTATATATTTCACTATGACCTTTGTGCATACACTTATCAATGGCGTGCGGTCCATACAAGCAACATATAATTGCTTGCCTTAAAATATTTAACCATTTTCATCATAATTTTTCAATTGTGTATATTTGTGGTAATACTTTTCATTTTATTTATTATATAAGTTATTTGCGTAATTTATTTTTTGGCTTATTTACATTTAAGCCGGCTACACACGCAGCAACAACTTACAACCGATTTGATATTGATGTTTATATTGATATGATTAAAGTCAATAGCATCCCTTAATTTCTGGCGTTTTTAATGACTCAGCTTAAGTATAAAACACTTATAGCCTATAACCATTCGATTATACCGATTAACCTTAAAGAGTTTACTGCTTGTCTCGATTTTGAACTTACCGCACTTCACCGACATATGTATGTTTTTTAGTAACACGGATTTGGCTATTCTAAAATATTTTTATTAAAGGCAAAAAAAATGAAGTTTGAAACTAACTAAAGTGTTTAAGAAACCACTATTCTGATGTTCTGACAGGTTATAAATTTGCGCGTGCAAATATCCGGTCTACTAGATCGCCCAAGCCAACAATGTCAAGAATAACATAACATCCGGTAACACTTACTTAAACTGTTGACATTATTTGGAAATTCATAAACAGCGAATAGGTCTCTTACCAAAGTAACAAAATAATAAAGAACACGTGATATTTTATCTCAGTTCCTAATTGCCCCAGAATCTATCGCAGAGACTACGAGACTCAGACTCCGGGGCTAGTCTCTATTTGCTGTGCTGAGACAACACAGAAAAGCTCTCTCTCTCTCTCCGAATAAACATGTCTCTCCGGCGCTGTATTAGCGCTGGGAAAACAGAAAAAACCAAAATAAAAAATGCGCGGCACGAGAATTGAAATTTACCGGCGTGCTTTTATTTTATTAATGCGGCACTTTGCGCGGAGACGCTTTTACTGAGTTTTTTTAAATAATTATGTCGTAATGGGCAGAATTTGGCAAAGTAGTCGAGCTTATTAAAATGACAAATATTATTATCTAAATGGCTGCGAGATTGCTGTAATGTAACTCTAAAACGTTGTTTTCGGATAGGTTAAAATTTTTCTGCTTTTTTTAATATGACGTACTGTTCATAAATTTTGCTTGAAACCTTTTAGGTAATTTAATAATTGGCCACGCTTAATTATTTAATAATGTTTTTGTCGTGCCTCTTGGGATTGAGGAATTATTCAAGAGATACATACTAATAATAAAGCATAAAAAATATTTATTCATTAACAGTTAGTAGTAGTAACAGTAGCTTATTTAAAATTCTCTCAGGTAGATGAATTTCAAAACTAAAATTAAAAAAATATTTCGTACATATTCTAAGCAGGGCATTAAGTGCTTCGTTTTTTCTTGGGAAAACTTCAAGTTTTGTATTTTAAGCATTTGTTTTCAATCTACGGCAGACTTGTTTAATTTGTAAGGCCAGCTACACACGCTGCGATACAACTGACAACCGAACGGTACCTGGCTAAGACCCTAAAAAAACTTTTTAAAAGCGTGAAAAAGTATTGTAATTTACTAGCCATTTAGCTATAAATTTTTTTTGTCAAGTTTTTCAATTTTCGTCTACAGTCAATTAAAATTTATTCAGAGTGCTTCTAGCGGTTACTTCAGCTTGTGTAAAAAATAAACAGCTTAAAAAGCGACGTCTGAAGCGTCTCGGCCGCCCCATCTGTCAGACAAGCGCTCGGGGGTGGATTTTGCATAATGGCCGGCCCAGTGCGTCCCCTCCAGGGGTGCATTCAACCCGCCCCGTCTCGCACCACCCTCATATACTCACTACGGCGCTGACTTTGATTTAGGCTCTATACGAGTATATATTTTAACTGCACGGCACGAACACAGTATTAAAAATATTTGTATTCATCAATAAGTGACATATGTGATGAATATATTGATACTTGAAATGTTGCCCGTCACAGAATGATGTTTTAGGAGGCGTTTTGAGTTATTAATGCTGTGATTAATAATTTCTAATGCAATTTCAATAATAAAATAAAATTGGTACTTGTGTCAAGCTGACATAAACTGAAAATTTCTAAGAAGCATCAAAATTTGTTTTTTTGTAAAAGTTCTAAATTTGAAATTCTCGCGGTGAACAATAAAATCATATAATTCGTACATATTGAAACTCGCTAAAGCATATTTTATAGTTTTATTAAATTAGTTTATGAATAAAAATATTATCCTATCGTCTTGAAATTAGGCACATAGCTGCGGAAAAATTTACTAAACTTACATGCAAAAAATCAGCGTTGCATCTTTTAAGATATTCTATAGAAAACCAAAAAATTAAACGTACCCACACACAATGGATATTATTATAGTAGATTGTTTGTGTCAGCGTGAATTTGAATTCGATGTGAAAACATGTTGAAAGCAGTTTTTAAAAAAATATTTTTAATAAATCCGCATCTTTCGTTGAACAATATTAGTTGTAATCGAATTTAAATGCGAAACGACGATAATCTCACTAGTGACGGGATTTTCAAAAATTGTTTTTTCTCGTCGTTTCATATGTGATATGTTGCATGTTCCAATTTACGTTAAAAAATGCATTTTTTATGAAAATCTTCAAATATTAGTTATGACGTTGCCTTTTAAAATAATACTGTTACCTGTGTAAGAGAGACGATACTTTTTTATAATACTTATCGTTATTTTTTTTATGAAAAAAAATGTTTGAGTCTTTGACAAAGACGTCAAAAGTGATTTGTAACAACAAAAAGTAGCTTACTTGTGATTGACACGTCTATGAATAATAAACGCCACATCTGGCATTAACATGGCATGGAACATGCGGTAAAGGCTTATTTATTTCCATAGGTGTTTTTGTGATGAATCACGGTTATTATTGTATTTTATGTGTTTATTCAATGGTTGGGAGACTGGAAAGGAGTTCGCAAATGCTTTTTTTTTCAAACAAATTGTTTTCGAGTGATCCTTCACAATACGAGTCACTAGCTAGAATAGGCTGAAAGAGAACCCTCATTTCGCCGGTAGTAACTGTGGCTCAATTACGTTGAGTGGTTTGCTCAAACGTGAATCACAAAAACAAGAATTATCAACTGCCGATGAAATTGATGAAAGGGGTGAACAATTCCGGGAGCTAACAGGTCTGCATGTGGAGGAGGTATATTTTCCTAGATTTACGAGTGATTCGTACAACAAACACGTTTCTTTGAAGTATCATGCTCGCGATACGATATTTGACAGCAATATAGTTTCTAAAGCCGTCACACAATGTTCATCTCAACAAATATCTTTTATCGACTGTGATATAGCCTGAGGCCGTACAAATATTTGTCAAATCAATATTGACTCGACTTCAGTTGAGGGACCTAACCCTAACTCGCTACTGTAAAGGAAATCAGTAGCCAGGGAGTTCCCCGGTTTGTTTGACATAACGTCCGCAATATTACGTATTCTAAAATACCTTATTATATAGACGTACGAAAACAACAAAATAAAAAAACCAATATCAATACAATCGGCTATTAAAATAAAATAGTTTAATTAATACTTTTAACTACAAATTTAATTACGGTCCAATCGAAGATCATTTTCTTTTTAGAAATTAGCTGATTCTTTTCTGTGTTCAGACGTTTATCTTGCTACTTCTTTAATCCGATTTATAAATCGACCAATAACAAGAACATCCCACCCTTAATCGACTCCCAGCTACGTGTTTTGACTTTGTGGTCGAATATGCCATCCTCGGATCTCGCCCCGGTGCCACATAGTTCACAGCGGCGCCGCGGACCAACTACGCCCATGTTGCATGCAATTCTACGAATAATGAGTATTTGTAATAATAATAATAAAAGATTAATAGGGATTGTTATAATTTTGTGCGCGCGTGACTAAGCCGCTGTCAGCTATTTGGCTCTCGGGTAAGAATCTCGCTTTAGGACCACATTGTTGGCAGCGGTACGTTATGTTCCTCGTAGCGAATGCGCACGTTCTACGAGCACTTGTATCACCGCAGGAGAATCCGTTGCTTACTTCCGCTGCCAACCAAGTGGTCCTTTCTCAAATGTCCATTGCGTGTCGTACTACTCTCCTACTAATCCGTTTATCTCAACATCGCGATATTTTTCCGTGACGGCTTCGGGCTAATATATATATTACATTTCTCGGGCGCCTGTGTCTCCGAATTATGCTGGCAAATTTGGTGCTGACCTCCGCTGCTTACCGTGTGGCTCTTGCCTTCCAAAACACGTGCCCGCCCGTCTCTGCTCCGCCCCCCGTGACCCCGCGAAGCCTTTAGTATTCGCCGCAGATGTCAAACCCCGCACCGAATTTTCAATTAGGAGCGCAAACACAGCGGGGGAGTCCCGCCAAGGCGGACTATCCACTGGAGCCGCCGTGTGTATTTAGAACTTAAATAAATATGGAGATATCTAGCGAAAGTAAGCCTCGACAGAGACAAAACACTAATTAAAACTTACTGAAACTAAACAAACCTAAAAAGGTGGAAATTTGTTTATACAAAAGGTCTCTTCACATGTCGTGACACAATTGACAACCGACCTACAAAATACAACAAGTTGCCACTAGTCATTTCGATAAATTATCGATTAAATAATATATTACAGTGCATAGAAATATATGTATATAAAAAAATATTTCAATTTTAAAGCGATTGTCTGGTACAGAAGCAATATGACAAATAACACATATTTTGTCAATCTTACTTTTACTTGAAGACATAATACAATCATGTCAAAAAGAGTACTTAGTTCAGTAAAGAGTAGTTAATAAAATATTTAAATAGATAAATATGTTTTTTTGGATTCACATCTCTCGGATTATAGGGGCTCGATATTCTAGCCAATTGAACTGTTGTGACTGTTACTAAGTGAGAATTTGAACCATTTAACTAAAAATTGGATACATTGGTTCCATACCTGCATCTAACTGTTAAAATTATATTGGCTAGAACACCGGGTCGCGATAGCCGCGAAGGTGTGGCTTCGAGTTCCACGGGTACATATTGTATAGATTTTTTTTTCTAAGAATAAACATATTAATATTTTCTAAGGAACCTCCCCCGTGTCACAAGTGGAATTCCAATAAAAAAAATATCTTAAAGTGAAGCCCTTCCCCGATTTAATAAAAACTGAAAAACAGCCGCCCTCGAGGCAGGTCATGCCCAACCCCCGACCTCGAAAAACCCACCCTGTATCGCTCTTGCGGACATGTAAAAATATATATTCCTGAATGTATGAAATTTTGTTATCATCAAGATCTGTTTCTGACGATCTGTGACAACGAATATTTACCATCTATAAAAAATAAACCGTAATGTTTTCTAGACAAATTTTGTAAAAGTATTTTTATCTATTAGTCCATAAGAACTTTACGCATTGAGAAGCCATATAATTTTGTGTATGATTCAAACAGTTGTTTCCACAAAGATGTAATGAAATATCAAATCAAATCACCAATCAACTCTTCATAATGGTTTATGTGATTAAGCATATTTTTTCACACATTGAAAACGATTAAAGAAAACTCTCAGAAAATATCATCGTGACTTGTGAGGGATTCGAACCCACATCCCCAAGCTTTCATGGCCGGTGCATTTATCCAATGGTATTAAATATAAAAACGTTTAAATGAAAAAAAAATATTGTGTACTTGTGAATTATTTTTCGCTTGGTCCTTCCCACTGTGAATAGATCCCACTAAGATTATCATGACGTTGGTGTCCTCAGTAGATTTCGGATGTTCATCAAAGCTTGCTAAAATAATAGAAATCTGGTTCGTCGTCTATTTCAGCACTGCGAGGAAGCAGCCGCGATCAGCCAGAAGGTGCTGGCGCTGGAGGCGGCGGAGCCCTGCCGCAGGTCCTCGTCCAGCGACTCCACCAACAGGCCCCCCCTCACCAAGAAGGGCAGTACGGGCTCCGTGCAGGGACCGCCGCCGCAGACCGTCAGGTGAGAGCAAGAAAAATTGACCCATACATCTCTAAAAAATCGGATGGCTCCTCAAAATGGCGCATCCAAAACCCGTGGCGGCAATTGTCACAAAAGGCATTTCGAAGTCTTTTTACACATATTATCCATTGCCAGTTTCATTTATCATTGAAAAATGCTTTTATTATGTAAAGGGTGAATACGCCGCATGAATTATTCATGTTATCCAGGGCGCTGGGTGTTCTGACCGGGTCCGCACACTCGCGCCCGGCGAAAACAACTTAATCTCACTTAACTGGCCGGAGTAATCCTTCAACTAACTGTATTGAAATTAATTACAACCGGGCGCGAGTCGTCGGCGAGATGGAAAACAAAACAACACTCGGATTATTTCTAGTGAATGCCCCGCGAGCAGGGCTGCGGTGGAAGACGTATCTCTTTTCCATCATTCGGATTCACAAATAACTTTACTACTTGCAAAATATCATTCATGAGTAGTTTAGAGAAAGGTTTGCTGCTTAGTTGTAGTAGAAATCTCTGGCCGTCAGATCAGAGGCTCGATGTGGTCTCTGGCTCATGACTCATTGGGGTCGCGTACACTCGCTTTAATATTGCGACGTTAGTATTAGAAAACTCAAAACCTGAAATATAACTGAAAAATATATATATCTCTGCGTATATAGCTAAGTGCGCTGTGCCCAAAGATCCCAAATCCCGGCTTCTTTCTCCCAACTTTTATCAGCAGCTCTCACTCCCTGCCAGCAACCCCTAGAAGCTCACTTCGGATTTATTTATATTTCGTACATAATTTTACAGTCCGTCCCTGGGATTACTGGGATAAGGTTTAGAAGGGCGGTATTGAATTAATTCCGCGAGCCGGCCCTGCATGCATAATTTCCACGTAGATTCTATCAAATGGAGATGCGCCCTGTTATAAAAATACGTATTTGCAATATTTATTAAAGCAACTCTAAAGCCCTATTGTATGATTTTCTTTACTAATAGCTTTTGGTTTGAGTCTAATGCATAATTGTTTACTAAAACAAATCTGAATAAACGTGGGTTTAGTGGTGTTATATACGTGCCTGCTGGTTTTGTAATTATTGAAAAAAAGCTCGATTTATAGAAACTGTGAATAAAATAAATGAAAATAATATTAAAAAGATGTTTATAATAGAAACCTAACCTAACCTAATGTTGCTTTGAAAAATGATTATTGATAGCACAGTTATTATTATGGACTAATTGTCTGTTTGATTTATAATAATTAAAACTTTTAAAAATATATATATATATATATAAATCCATTATAAAAATACTAAATTTGAAATTTATATTTTTACTGTAATCTGCTTCTAAAAAAATCAAATTGTTAAAATGACGTTCAAACAATAAGAAAAATGTGAATTTGCCGTGATCTCACTGCTCAGAATGAACGCGCAAAATTTGTGTACAATCGGATTACAAATCTTAGCCGTACTTCCATAGACAAAGTTTTTACAGCATTTACATTTTTAAATGTGTTTCGGTAAGGCGTATGCCATTATTATTTCAAAAGTAACGATCACATACAATTCTTCGCTAAAAATCAAAATAACCGTGTCAATTAAGTTACCCGTGGAATTGAACATAATCTGCGTGACGTATTTAACAGTACTTCAATCATTGATAACTTTGTGAATGTTTTAATTTACTTATTATTTATTCATCATTGCTTTGTGCATTCTTTTCAAACCATGACAATTAAGCCCAAAACACTTTAATTTTCCAGAATCCAATAAATTTCATGAACGTTTTATATTAAAAAAGTATATTAAACTTTTCTATAGGACACATCACAGTAAGCATATATTTTTCAGGTTTATTATATCGTTAATTCTAGATTCATTAGTGCCGAGTGGATTTTCGAAAGGGTCAGCGGAACCCTATTATCCCGACCGCGTTCATCATCGCCCGCGCCCCCTGCCGCGGGGAGGGTCGGATATATATACAGCAGGTTCAAGGTCACGCCCCAAGGACGCTTTGACTCCGCCAACTTTGACCTTGGTCGGCAAACCCGTGTCGCGCGCGTTTGCATAGCGTAACAATTCAAAATCTACTTTTGAGACATTGACATGTGCTTTATGTTTTACGAAATTTGCGTCAAATAATCAAAGAGAACGCCGGGCTGCGATAACAATGTATGGCTGTGTACCTCGTCCCGGGACGAGCTTAGTGGGCTGTATTCCCTTTGACTCGGATAGCCGAATGCTGAAGATGCGTTGTCGTGGCGCAGGTACCTGTGGATCCGGCTGGCGCTGTTCGAGCGGCGGCTGGCGCGCATCATCGAGCACCTGGCGCGGCACGCGGGGCGCTACTACGAGAGGGCCGCGCTGGTGGCCGACGCCGACTGCGGCTCCATCCTGGCCTCGCTGCTGGTGGGCCCCTGCGCGCTGGAGTACACGCGCGCGCGCCCCCCGGACCGCTACTGGCCGGACCCGCCCGCCGGAGAACTGGTAACTCCTTCTTTTTTTTTTACCTTTTTTCCCCACAGCAATCATTGACAGCCGATTCCTGACCCATCTGAAATAGCTGAAAAAATTTCTGGTGGCGACTTGTTGATGCAATTTGTCGTCAGTCGTGCCTCGACTAGGGTAGAGGGTGTGTGGTCCAAGGGCACGAGCCGCCCCCGCCTCCGCCCCCCGGCCCCCCTGCGCACCGCCCCCCGCGCACTACGTCACGGCTCAGCTGCGCGCCGCCGCCTGTTGGGCCGCCTCGCCTGTCATCGTCAGCTGCGGCCGCCGCCGGCCCGTGTTTTATCCGGGATGGTTCAAGGAGCTCCGAACGCGGCCCTCCCTGTGTGCAGAGAGCTGGCTCCCCGCGGGGTACGTCGCCCCTGGATTATTCCCGTGTCGCGCAATCGATAGGGCGACCGGGTCGAATGTGTGCGAAAAAAAGCCAGACACAGTGTCAATACGAATTTTCTTTCATCAATATTGGACAGAGCCTGTCTGCGTGATCTTCGACTGTTTCAGACGATGCAGGCTTACAGTTCTATTTATATTAACTCGGTTAACAGATAGCATCGCGGAATTTTCAATCAATCGTGTTTATTCACGTTTCTCACTTGTTGAATAAATTATATAACTCTTCTTTTGATCATCATCGTCATCATAAACCTCCTCATCCAGTGGTTAACATGTTTGCCTAAAATATATCTCAACAATCTACCGATTTCCCCTTATCATTTTTCACCACCGTCGAGATATTGTAAGTATGTTATTCTATTTTTAGTAGAACAAACCGAAATTGACTAATTCTAAATCAATACACTATTTTAATGCAATCTTTGAAATTTACAGTTTTGTGGATTTATTAATTTTACTAAACTTTTGAATTCCCCAAAGGCAGATGGAATAATAAAATATTCAGTCTCATATTCAACACTAACTTATTTCTCAAATGGAAACCATTCTATATTCCCTCTCTTTATTTTCATAATCATTAACCATAGTCAACTCACTGCTGGATTAATGCGTTCTCCTGCAGACTCACTACTCCGTACTGCTGCATCGTTGGATTGCGGGAGCTATATGTCAATCAATCTATCTTCTTTTCATTAAATCTTCTTAGATAATCTGAACTAGAAATCTATTCATTGTCTCACAATAAAAGAATCGGGGGCAACAACCAACTAGATGCAATTCCTACTGTAACTAACTTCTTTTTCTAATTTTTTTTCTTCAATTCCTACCGTATCTTTTTCTTAACAATACTAATTGATTCATCTGCGATCGAACTCCATGTTCGAAAAGTAGTTATGGTAAAGAAAAGGTCACAAAGGGATTCTCGAGAAGGTCACAACTCGTCTTTTTATGAAGAATATATTTTTATATTAATAAAATATTAATAGCCTTATCTGCTTATGGACCACATTTAAAGTAAAAGGAATCAGTATTTTGGATCAAAATATCTTGGTTTTGGTTTCAGGTTCAGAGGCACCGCATCAGTGCAGGGATCACCACACCGCCTCCAGGCCGGCGCTCTATCCCCAACAGGAGGAGTCTCAACGCTTCCTCCGAGGATGCCATGGCAGGCTCAGCAGCAGCTGGTAAGAAAACCAATTTTCAAAGTACCACTGTAACAGCAATATTATGGTTTATCTCTAATACTCTGTCAAATAGAACGGTCTTCTTCATTTCTTCACTGAATTTCACATTCTATATTATCAACTTACTCTTTTCATGTCTCCGAGTATTTATATTATTTTCAGCAGGATCAAGTGCAGCATGCGGGGTCGGAACTACGGTCGCTAACTGCGCCAAGGACTATGTGGAGAGCCTCCACCAGAACAGTCGGGCAACTCTGCTCTACGGAAAGAACAATGTGCTGGTACAACCGGTAAATATTCACAGGAGTTTTAATTAATAAACACAAAGAATAGACCTTGCACAATATAGTAAGTACAGGGTAGTTTGCTTACTTGTATGACAACAGGTTAATCATATTTTATGTTATTTCAAAACCGCCATGTATATACATGTTCAATATATGAGTGAACACGCTTTACTCAGTGAATAACGAAAATTATCTTTTTGATATTTTACATTTACATATTGATTTTTTTACAACAGACGAAATTTGACTAGGGCAAATATTACTAAATGTTGCAGAAAGATGTGCATGAACCGATGGCAGGCTACCTGAGTCTGCACCAGATGGCGCAGTGCCTGATAATCAAGTGGACTCCCAACCAGCTCATGAACGGGTTTGCAGAGAGCGAAACGCAAGACAAAAGGTAAGTCCTACTAAATAAGGGCATATATGTGCCTTTTATTATTGGAAAGTGTTTTTTTAGTTTTTCGGAAAATGATAGTTCTTTCCTGTATCTTAGCAAATCTAAATCATAAATGCAGTTTTTAATACTTTTATAAGAAAATTTATTTCGGTATTAAACTTGATTTTATTTTTTACTCTTTTCTTTTGATTTTTTTTTATTTGCTGTCTTTTGTTTAACATTTTTGTTTTTGTGAATGTTGCATGTTTTGTAGGCGGTCCAGTTTTCCCACTGCTTATTATTACCAAAAAGGTATAGATGTGAACCACCCGCGAAGGAACTCATGTGACTTCTTTCTGAACATGTGAGTGCTAAACGTGTTCCTCGTGTTTTTACATGGCCTTGCATTTCCCATCAGCTTACTGTGAAAGTTTTAAGTTTTAAAATATCACAAGTCAGTATGAATAAAACCGAGAGATCAGATAATTACTCATTATATATAATCGTATCATTTGTCAAAAATTATGCTTCTTCAATGAGTGCAATTTAAACTATTTAATTTTTTTACAAGCATTAATTACATTGAAGTTTTTTTACAATTGTTAAAGCTTAAAGGTGTTATTTTACAAACAATGGCTAACTTTTTTGTTTTGTTAATATGGTTAAAGTGATTTTTTTTTTTATTCTAACTAGCTTTTTAAAATGATTTTACAAGATTTTAGAAATGAGACATTTATAAAATTAATTTCAAGATTCTTTATTTACTATGCTTACGTGGTATATGGCTATCCCCTAATCCTGCACGCAGGTTGTGGGGCTTACATGATGTGGCTTAGGTAGTAGCTTGTATGGATTTTTTTATTTTTGTTATTGAGATTGTTCAGAGAAAAATATGTGTGAAAAACCCTTTTTAAGAGACATCTATGTATCGGTATTTTCTTGCATACTAATGATCTGCCAAGTTCATATGTTTGATAGCTATGAGCTGTCAAGTACATACCATCTGTCAAATTCATACTCTTTGACTGCTCACAGCTCGTAACTACCAAATGACTTGTGATGGGTGTAAACTAATCAAATAATTGGCTTTATTATTACATTTCATACTAATAATTAGTTAATCTAGTTTCTCTTCACTCTAAAAAAAGTTTCTCTTCACTGCAAGTAATAAAATCATTCCTTTAATTTGATAGTTATGTTTTTAAAGCTTTTTGGTGCTTTCTATATACTCTGTAAACAGCCATGATCTTTTTCAGCCACTTATCTAACGATTTTCTTACTCGTCTATATTTTGCTTGCGGCTTGAACCCCATCATATCGTTGCCAATTCCTTCTTGAAATGAATATGCAACAGCACTGGATGTGAACTAATGAAATAGCCAAATGATCAATTTGGTTTTTGAGTATTGATATTAACATATAATTTTTAAAAATATATCAAGAAAATTCACTAACCCATTTCAAAGCTATGATTTTTTCTATAAATACAAATTTTCAAGTATTCTGCTGCAAAATTTATTATGTGGTTATAATTTTTTCTTCACTTCGATATGTTGGCTTGTGTTATGACAATATTATTTTCCCTTGCAGCAGTTACTGGCAGTACGCGCTGAACGTGAGCCTGGAGGAAGTGGTGTACGTGCACTGCCATCAAGCCGCCGGGGGCGGTGGCACTGTAGTACTCGTGGGTCAGGATGGCGTTCAGCGTCCGCCCATACACTTTCCTAAAGGTACAACTGATCCATCAATTGCTTATAAAAGGTTCTTGCAATAGAATCAAATCAGACATTCGATCTCCTCGTGGTCCAAAGGTTAGCATGCTTATTTGCTGGCTCAAATTCAAATTCAAGCAGAGCAATAAGGTATATTTTAATTCTAGGAAAAGCATGTATGGTCTTTAGATACTCTGTGATTTTATTTTATATTAGAAGCTAAATATTTCTAATTTATTTGAGCTGCTTGCTTACTTCTTCAAACTTAATAGTTGGGTTTACAGACTCATCAAGATTATCTGAGCTTGGATGTCTCCTGACGTAGATATTTTTTGTGCCTCTTTACAACTTAGGCTTATCACAGAGACTGGTTGACAACTTAATATAACATTGATGATTTCAGGAGGTCACTTGCTAGCATTCCTGAGCTGCCTAGAAACCGGACTACTGCCACACGGGCAGCTGGATCCTCCGCTATGGTCGCAGAGAGGAGCAGGAAAGGTTTGCTCAACTGTTGTTCAACTTATTAATTACATATACACATTATTAAATACAATGAACATAGTGTTACGGTCTAGCAGTAAGTTTGAAAATCGAACCATCCAGAACGCTATAAAGCAAAGGACTGGAATGATCGAGCGAGCGTCGACTAGAGCGCCAATACGAGGTTTTGGAGAATCGAGGAATGCGCCTCGCGCGAGCCCTCGAATGTTGGAGATGCGAGGGGAAGCCATTTTGAGATTAGTGTCAAAGGCGGGTCTCGCTCTGACAGTACTAAAAGACAATGTTAATATAAATGTATAATGTAAATAAATACTCTGTACGTAGATAAATAAATATAACTTGTGTTGACATAAATAAGTCTTTAAGTGTGAACCCCGATACGTTACAATACTTACTTTTATAAAATTAATTTACTGTAAAATACTAGCTTGTTGTTTTGTTCATTATTTTCATGAATCATGAAATTATTATTGTCAGTCTCTAAAGTACAGCTTGTTATTTTTTTTTCAAAAAGGTACTGCCACGTGGCCGACAGCGCAGAAGACCACTCCCCATTGTAACGGAAGGCAACCCCAACAACAATGAAGACACTGAAGATAGCAATCTTGTCTCCAACAATAACTCGGACAACCAAGCCACCGATTATGTGTTCCGCATCGTCAACAACAACATCAACCATCAAGAATATGGTAAGTTTGGTAAGTTGTATCGTTCTGCCTCTTCTGCTTTTTATAGTTAATAAATCAACAAAGATAATAATCTATTACACATACAAATAAATATAACTGGTAGTTTAGTTTTTCTATGAATCAAAATTTGAAATTGATTTTATTAAAGTTGGTTCTTCATATGATATTTGACAATCTTTGAATTAAACATTATCTCTGTTGATATGGAAACATAAATTTTAATTATTTATAGACGCAGCTTAATTAATAAAATATGATTTTATAGACATCATCTCTTACTTATCTAGGAATCTTGCTTTGTATAAAGATGCTGACTTGATAAACAATCAATATTTCTATTGTACAAATTTAGGTTTTCAAGTATTATGTTATTTAAATAATACCTTAATTTTATATTTTTAAACTTTTTTCTTTATTTCGTAAACAAATTTTTGAAAGGTGGCAACTGAATGATTGTGATATTGCAATGCCATCATTGCATTTCAACTAGCTGAAATGGTGTTTCAATGCCTAAATTTTGATCAATATTGATCAAATTCAAACACTTAGTTTAAAGCTTCATCCTTGACAACTGCTTCTGTGATGTCTACCGTCCAAGTCATTGTTGCAATCTGAGCAATATGGGGGCGAGCCTTATGATATAGGATTGTAGTGAAGGCCTGAACTCTGTTTGCCCGCGTATCAAATTATCATATGTAGTGCCGTCACATTCACATGTAAAATTAGGAATTCACTATTTTCTTTCAGTATTACAGTATTTATTTATCCAAGTCTAGTGATTGTCTTAATGCCTAAAACTATTTTAATATCAAGACAGAAGCTATGCGGCATTATAACCTTAAAACCACCTCACAGACAACTGCTAAAATATATACTCGAAATCTGAAGTAATAAATTATATATCTAATTAACGTTTCAGTGTCGCGGCACTCTCTAATGGAGCGAGGCCCTTCGTCTCCGAGAGTCCCTCGCAAGCCTTTGGGCTCGGCTTCAACCACTGGCAGCTCCGACAGCTCCAGCATGTCCATGGAAACTCATAACTCACCACCACTGCCCAGTCCTTTGCCAGCTGACGTGCAGGTTAGCTCATATAGTCCTATATCCTTAATACAAATTATACTTATTTTCGAATACTCCATTTTATGATTTGAAAACTAAGAAATAACTTTTATCAATTTCGTCAGAAATTAAATTATGTGATTAGTGATAGTATTGTTAGCTTGAAGTATTCAAATTTTATTTAAAAAAATTAAAGCAGGGCTAGGCTTATCACTAAGAATGAGTCATTCGTATGAGACCGATCAGGGCGGTGTTGTTTACAGAAGAGGCACAACTCGCATGGTATGTTGGTGTTGTCAGATGGCGTCATGAATGTAGATTGAATAACATGAACCAAAGATCATGTTACCACAACTGTTATGTATTAATAACGAGTCTCACTATCTCTTTTTATCATTCAAATTTTAAACAAGGTGTTTTTTTCTTATGATTATATATATATATTTATTTTTTTTTACTATTAATTTGAGTTCCAGTGTTGATAGTAATAACTTTATGATATAGCCCGTGACGCAGACTGCCTCCATAGCACTGGTGTGCAGTACCATGCGGAGACAGATCATCTCGCGGGCCTTCTACGGCTGGCTGGCTTACTGCCGCCACCTCTCTACTGTCAGGACTCACCTTTCCGGACTTGTCAACCCAAACATTGTACCTTCAGGTAAGGTTATTTCCGATTTATTTTCTGCACTTACAATAAAGACTTCCACTTAAACTGTAGTGCCTTTTTATGCAATATTTAATAATTTAGAATTGCCTATATATATGGAATTTCCAGATGGAGCGTCAGGAGGACTTACTAAAGACAGATGGCAAGAGCTGACAGACGAGAAGGGAGCTGTGACCAACAGCCTGGAAGTGTACCGACTTACCTATTACGGAGGGGTGGAACACGAGATTAGGAAAGAAGTTTGGCCATACCTACTGGGTCATTACGAGTAAGTTAAATCTTATGCTTTTTTACTTTGTGAAAGTAATGTTTCTTGTCATGTTTGAAAGGCAACCTCTGTATTAGAAAATTTTATGAATAATTTCTTTTATTATTATAGATATATACATATTATTCCCAACAGAAATTTCGTTTTTTAATTATATTAATTTTAATTACTATTGGTAATTTATAGTGTATTAGTATTATAGTTATAGTGCATCGATAACTCAATGTTGAATAGTTGGAATTCATCTCCTTCAATAATTATTTAACACTTTTGATGATTTCATGCATTATTTTTGTTTAGATTTGGATCAACGTTAGAAGAACGTGAAGCCCAAGACTTAGCGAACCGCAGGAAATATGAGACAACCATGTCAGAGTGGCTCGCTGTGGAAGCTATCGTGAGACAGAGAGACCGCGAAGCCACTGCTGCATCCATCGCGCGGCTCGCTGATCCCAAGGTCACCGATCATAATCCTGAGGTTTGTTTTCATATTCATGACCAACAATAGGAAGTCACCAAAACAGTAAAATGAGTTCACGAACCAAGGTCTCTTTGCTCACTGTTGGCTGATGTTCAAACTGAGTTATTTTGAAGAGTGGTGTCGCATATGAAATGTTGAGTTTTCAAATGACCTTTAAATATTATTATTTGATTTTCAGGTTTCTGAAGATAACTGCAGCTTCTTATCAGACGATGATAATCCACCTGTCATGTCTCCAGATCCTAGCGACCACCAAGAATCTTCAAACCCAGAAAAATGTGATGAAGAACCAGCTTCAGATCCAACAGGTTCAAACGTGGACTCACGACGAGTGCCAATCTTACAACCCTCGATAGACGACAACGGCGAAATGCCTGAAGACGTGAATGAAGCTATACCGATCGAAGTTATGGAAACCAATGAGGATTCAAACCATCGACACAACGGGTGTGTAAGACCAGATATCTCGGAACAGAACCACACGGAAATCAGAAGAATAGCAGAGAGCATGGCAAGGATAAATGGCCACGTAAATGGTGTTATAGAAGATGATGGACTGACGGACTGTGAAGAGACCGTGGCAGACGTTACAGTGAACGTTCAAAATCATACTAGTGTTATTGTTACAAACCCATCAGTGGATATTGTATCTGGATTATCGCCTGTTAACAATATGAGTGGTAAGAAATGATTTTAATATATTTGCAATCTAAATTTCAGTTTAATGGTATGGATTTAGACTTATTTTTAATAATATTTATGAAGACGACTGAATGAAATAATTACTTATGACTTAAACCTACATGGGTTAAAAGTATGAAATATTTAAAAAAAATTAATCATCAGTTACCAATTTGTTTAATTCTAGCCTTTGCTAAGTTAAATTTTTTTTAAGAATATTCATATGTACTATGGCCAGATGCTTCAAATGTTCTGCTTTGCAACATTGCATTATTTAAGTTTGAATTTTCTTATTCAATATGCCTTTTCAGTTTTATTTCTTAACTTTGTAGGCAAACACAAGTTAGTATAACTAAGTACTTTATTGTCATTTTAGCCAATGGTAGTCCTAGCAAAACGCCGCTGTGTCCTTTGGAAGAGGAATCTTCGACAGCTGCCCTGGACACCTTGGATAATCCGGAGCCTAAAGAGGGTCCTCGCTCCAATTGCGTGTCTCCTGCTAGCTCCAACGGCGGGGTTTATAGCGTAAGTTGCTCCTCATCATTCCAAAAATAAATTGAACTGAATAAATTTAACCTGTTATGTTTGATTTATTTTTTATACATTACCCATTACAAGTTATTATTCCTTAGCATAATGCAATAATTTTTAATGGTTTTAGAACGAGTTGTTGGAAACATTTGGACTGAATCTCCATAGGATAGACAAGGATGTGCAGAGATGTGATAGGAACTACTGGTATTTCACCGGAGACAACCTAGATAAGTTGAGAAACGTCATGTGCACGTAAGTAAAAGATCTTTTTTTTTTAATTTCATATTTAGTTTTATTTTCAAAACAAGTACAAGTAATAATGTTATTGGAAATATTTTTCCAAGGTTAATTTATAAAAATACATTTTCCATAGTGATAAACTGTATTACTGTTGCATAATAAGTTGTTGTTATTGCAATGAAACTTTTTTATTTGAGATATTTAGTGGTAGAGACAGGTACAAGGTGAAATGAAATATTACCTCAAGTTCGGAGAATTTCATAATTATGAATAAACCTAAAAGACACCAAATGGTTGTTGGTTGGTTGGTTGGTTCAGGTATGTGTGGGAGCACCTGGAAGCGGGTTACATGCAGGGCATGTGCGACTTGGCGGCTCCGCTGCTGGTGTTGCTGGATGACGAGGCGCCCGCCTACGCCGCCTTCTGCCGCCTCATGAACAGGATGCTCGACAACTTCCCAGCGGGGGGCGCCATGGACGCTCACTTCTCCAACATGAGGTTTGGCTTGTTAATTAAAATAAACTGTTTGCTATTGTATATTTTTATAAGATTTAGGGAATTGGTTTCATTTGCAATGTGTACAATCTTCTATCAATACTGTGTGCATATTTACAAGAGTTTTAAACTCGACTATAAATTCTTAACTAATTTTTTTTCTTTGATAATCTTTATACTTCATTCTTAATATTTGATGTTCCAAGTAATGAAAGACAATCTTTTCTTGATGATTCTTCCTTTTAAAGTTCAGATCAGATCAAAAAGACATGTATAATTTTTATTTATATTGATAATCTAAGAGAATACCGTTGAAATAAATTTTAATACATTAGTGTGTTGGATTATAAAACATGACAATATTTTATTGCAGATCTCTTATACAAATATTGGACTGCGAAATGTATGAATTGATGCATGCCCATGGGGACTACACTCATTTCTACTTCTGCTATCGCTGGTTCTTGCTCGACTTCAAGAGAGAACTCCTGTATCAAGACGTAAGTCTAACTTTATTCTCCCTGTAGTAGGCATGGCCCAGTTATGTCACATATAGCTTGCTAATTTAAACCAATCTTATTTGATTTGAAGATAAAGAAATTTTAAATTTGCCGCTTGATCATGCATGCCGTATATAACCTTCGAAATACACTAAAACAATCTTAGGTAGGTGTTAAGCCGTTTCTTCTTTTTGCTGAGCCAACGTTTTGGTTCCAGTACTGGAATCGTCTTCAAAAAATCTTCAAATACCTAATACTACTTATAAAAATGGTTGCCAAAACCTGCTCAAAATCAAATTGATATTTTCACATTTACGATTTACATTAAAAAAAATACTAACCACGTTTTCATGACTGATACATTAAGCGCTTATTCATTATTAAATTTAATATTTTAAAAATAAATGTATTTTTACTACTTCCAATTACTTGCAATATTTAAGTATATTTATGCAATGCTAATGTCAAAACTTTTGCAAAGTAATCCAAGAGACTTATTTTATTATATCTAAAATATTGGTGTTTGTTTAAGGTGTTCTCTGCGTGGGAAATGATCTGGGCAGCGCGGCACATTTCCTCTGCCCACATGGTGCTGTTCCTGGCACTGGCACTGTTGGAGTCCTACCGAGACATCATCCTCACCAACAGTATGGACTTCACTGATATTATCAAGTTCTTCAATGGTAACTAGCTTTCTGTTTATCACTTGTAGACTCTAAAATTATAAAATCAAAAGCCAACTTCATCATTTAAACATAGTCTTCTTAGACTTCTCAGCATATGACTGCAAAGGGAGGCATGCTTGATAGTTATACCAGCAGATTGATATTAAAGATAAAAATTAACTTGACGTTATATTTTCAGAAATGGCAGAGCGTCACAACTCACCGTCTGTGCTGTCTCTGGCCAGGGACTTGGTGCTGCAGCTGCAGACACTTATTGAAAACAAATAGATAGCACAATTCAATGACTACAAAGTGATGTAAAAAAATTCTTAAAGAGACTTTGTATTGACGTGATTCCAGTATACATAAAGCTATGCTGACCAAATCATTCCAAGTAAAGAGGAAGTGTGTGATTCACAATACTATATTTTTATAGGTATTTGAATATTTGAAGGAAGAGTACATTTAAATTTAAATGTGAAGTTTATATACTGAACGCTGAATATCTAGTTTAGATTTATCAAGAACTTGTAAAGTTTGTTTTCATAATTCTATTGGTAAAATTTATACAGATTCCTTAGAAAATAATATTTGGAATCGAGACGTTATTAGATTTCATTTACTATATAGCTCATTGCTCAGTGATTATTAAAAATCTATTTTGCCGATAAATGCAAAAAATTACTACATCGTTGAAAATGATGTGATTGATGTTTTGTAATTATCAGCTCCATTTATCCAAAAGTGGATAAACTAATAAGCACTGAAACAGTGAATCATTTAAATTTAGTTATGGAATACAAGAAATTAGCGTTAATTAGTCAAATTTCTATCCGCTTCTCATTAACATATATAGTACTAGAAAAGGTTAAAAATTAGCATGTGCTAAAAAACTTTAATATTATTTAAAAGTGAGAATTATCAGAACTTTATCTAAAATTTACCAAACAGATGTTCTTCTGTTGAAGCCAATTTATTACATCAAAGTTTCATATTTCGATATTACATTAGCATGGTTTTGATGACAAAAGTGAGGTTTTCGTGTTGAAACACCTTGTGCTTAGAATATCAAATAGACACGTTTACCTTTTCGGTGTATTAAAGAATATATTTACTATCAGTCTTTAAATGAACTATTAGAAAAATTTTATGATTACCTGTATTGATGATTATGTTGGGAACGTGTCAGAATGGAGACAATTTTTACAGATTTACCACTTTTTTATTTGATTGATAATTGGCGAATTTTTGGTATTGATGCTCTGTAGAAACAATTAAATGTGAATGTCTTTTCGTTTGAAATGCTTACAATATTTAAGACCATTTTCTGAATATAAGCATTTGTTATAAAAATCTCATGTTTATTCTGACTCCATTCTGATAAATCCTTTCATTACAACTTATATATTAAAAAGACAAAATGTCTGTCTTCCAATGCTCGATATAATTACTATGACATTCATATTCGATATAAGCCATATTCGATATATACAACTTTATAAAATCTAAATACTGGGTTAAATATTTTTGAGTTGTCTGTATATCAGCTATGTATGACGACTCACCGATCTACAAGTGCTGGTACTTAAATCAGAAACGACTGATTCTATGATTCTTTAGAAAAAATTTAATGATATTTATTTTATAATTTTTTATTCAAAAAATAGTTTTAGAGCTCAGTTGCTATAAAAGTCTCTATAAACCTCTAAAGTTGCTATAGAATCAAAATAGGACCTGAATAAATCAGTTATTCTTTAGGTCTTCTCGTGTATCTCATACCATTTGGATTTACAGACAATTTGAAAATCAATTGCATAAGTTTGCTTTTCCACGAATGGTCTCTGAATATCTTAGCAAACTATTTAGTAAGATCAATGATTATGAAACTTTTATTGTTTTCTTGGTTATTTTTGAAGTTTTGAGTAGCTCATTGGCTATGAGTCAATCCAAAAAACTTATACCCAAATCAGACAAGACACCAAGTTAACATTGATTGGTTGTAACTCTTTATTTTCATACGACTTGTACTAAATCAAATTAAAACCACACATATCAACGTCTTACACTAAAGACAAAAAGGACTAACGAATTTTTAAACGGGATCATTTCTCCCTTTATTACCAACCCCTCATCAATATAATAGAAACGTAATGTTAAAAAAATGTCTTTTAAATACTTAACTTGTATAGAAAAGCGCCAGCATTTTATTAAGTCCAAAAGAATGTTTTTAAGTTTTCTCTGCTCATGAGGTCGTGTCGTATTTGTACATTTGTACAAACAAAATACATTCATTATCGGGTTATTAGAAAATAACATTTAACACCACAGCAGTTACGGTATTAATTAATTTACTACATGCATTAGACGGTATGCAAAAGAGGACTTAAATAAAAATATATAAATATTTAGGGCTCAGCTGCTATATATAATGTTAATTGAACTCTTAGACGATGTTTGAAAGATCTGCTCTTAGTGCTCATTTTGACTTAACCGGTCTTTAGTAAAGCTGCAAGTCGGCCTTTGAAGTTCTCGATAAACCCATATTTATTTCTTATCAGCTATCTGCGATTTAGACAAGCAAGTTGTAAAGACAGATTAGTAAAATAGAGCTGTAAGCAAACTATGTGACGTATTTGCAATCTGTTGCTTTTTATTAAAATCAAGAATTGTACAGAAATTTTACGTGAAATATTTATTAGTTAATTGTATGAAGAAAAAAATGGCTTTTCGTGTTTTATCAGACCTGGAGAATTCTGAATTTGTACCGGACGCAACAGATAAGTTTTGATAGTCCCTCTGTGATTATACTACTCTTCAATTTTATTTTAAAGGGCTTAATAAATTGCTAGTGCATATATTAAACAATTTTCAACTATGGATATTGTATAAAGTCTGTTTGGTGTTTCTTATATGATATATTTCAAACGCTGTGAGTGTAGGAATATAATTCTATATATATTTTTTATCAAATTTATTAGTAAATAATGATAAAATCTTATTCATAAGAAAAAAATCATATTTATACCTTCTTTATTTTAGTCGAGTAATATAAAATATTGTACGTGTAACCATCGATTTGTATTTCAACTCTAACTTGACCTAACATAATATCATCAGTCAAACTCTTAATGTCGATTATCTTTACTGTCTTATTATTTGAATTGATTAGCTTTAAAGTCCATATAAACTATTAATTCCTGCTGAATCTCAACTAACAGGAGAGACTTTTCTTTTCTGCGCGATTTCATGAATCCAAGCCAAAGAGAAAGCTTTTCTGTTAGATTCTTAAAGACACGTGAACTTAACGGAGCACATCCAATGCAGTCATTTGAATGACTTCATTGGCTGCTTATTTAATGATGCTTATAGCCTTTACAGTTGGTTATAATTAAAACCAGGTTATAACACCATTAAACCTTACTTTACTAAGATCTGCTTTAGTAGACTCCTACGTAATAAAGTGAATGTTTTCATTCTATAGAAGAAAAGGAATAGACTTGAATAATTTTTTTTATGTGGACATGTACTTATAATAATATTATTAAAACCTACCTGTAATTATGAATCTTATCATGCGGTGTTATGAAAAATGATAATTTATAAAAATATCACTTTTTTTGAGAAATTCTCGTAAATTATCACCTTTCATAAATAAACCAGCAACTTTTAACATAGTGTATAATATGTTAATGTGTCAATCTTTTTAGATCTGTTGTTTCTGATAACGCATGGCAAAAATGATTACGCCACCTCATATTCATTGTTTTATTTGTCGATTGTATCGATTCACGACTCTGCCGACGATACGGGCCCGAAACGGTTGCATTTTTATTAGTCAATCGAACGTATAGGCTTGGAGCGAGGATAAGGTGGCCCCGACTCAAAGTCATATTTCAAGTTTTGAATTGTAAGGAAGTAAAATTAATGTCAATAGGATTTAAAATATACTTACACTATTGCATTAACTAATCCTGACTAGTGTGACATGTTAGTTATAGTGTGTATATAATGAAATCTCTTATATAAATTATGGATTGGCCTAGACTGGCCTAGAAAAATATCTGGCTGGATCAGATGTAGTTGTAAACTGTCTATTAATGGAAGATTCGAGCAAGAATTATAAATGTCAAGCGATTTTTCATCCATCTGTATAAGAAATACCGTTAAGATTGCTGCAGTAAAAATCACATATTCTGAAATGTCATAAATAATTTTCATAAAAGAAAAATAATTATTTTTGTCGCAGCAATGTTATAATCTGAAATACGTTATTAGCAATATTTTGTTGTTAACGAGTTACGACAATAGATTGAAGCTATTTCAACGTGTGGTTTATGTGGTTTTTACTGTTTATAGACTTAAAATAAATTATCTGAAGATCAAAACAATATCAAGACATCTACTTTATGCTATCAATAAAATAGTGAATAGTCTTATATCAAAGGAAGATAAAGAATTTTAAGTATATTATAGGCATGAATTGGGAATATTAATTAAAAAAATAATAAAAGTGTTGCCTGTTGGTAAAATTTTAATTCAATTAAGATTTTAAAATATACACGCACTCTGTTATAATTCACCTAAATGTAATTCTTGTTAAATGATGAATATTTCTATATTATACAGTAATTATTCAAATTCATTTCCCGTGAAAGTCTTTGCCATGTTAAAAGAACTATGTTTTTATACACCGGATATTTTTCTATGTTGAAAAATATTTACGATAACTGATGCTTTGAATGTCGAGATACCTGATTTTTATACTTCCCCTAAATTTGTATAAGGACGTGTACTCCTTTTGCGTGTTCCCCAACCAGAAGAGAATATATTTTTAATTGATTATTTTTAAGCTATGTATCAAATTTTACTATATTATTGTTAAATTTATAA
Source organism: Atopsyche davidsoni (assembly GCA_022113835.1). Taxonomy (NCBI): domain Eukaryota; kingdom Metazoa; phylum Arthropoda; class Insecta; order Trichoptera; family Hydrobiosidae; genus Atopsyche; species Atopsyche davidsoni. Next base: position 2,916,342 of record JAILWY010000011.1, on the reverse strand, counting down.
TTTTTAAAGGAGTGTTGAGATTGTGCGGTTAGTTTGATAATTTTCATTTGAAATTTGTAGATTAAACGAAGCATAGCTAAATTAGCTCGCTTGACATTTCAAAATGAAAAGCATTTCATTTCAATATATTTTTCAGTCTCAAAAATATAAATGAAACCTTGTCAAATAAAGATATGATTGTTATTAGAATCATTTAACACAACGCCAACATGCAGGATGAGGTGCTCCATCCTGTAATTTTCCATAACAAAAAACGTATATTTTTCTACCTTGGTTACGAAACAAATGGAGCTAGTTGTAGATAATTCAGCCAGCATCTAAGCTTGTCCGTTTTCCTGGCACTTGGCCGTGTTTTATCTGCACTCTTCAGTCCCGCTTAAGTGTGGAACCACCATTCGGGCCTCCCGTGCACAAATACATCACACCGAGACCCGCCACACCTGCTATTGTCCTCAATGGGTAATTTAAAATATATGAGCGTTAAGTGAAAAGTGGCATTTGCATTGTGTCAGGAGATCTTCATAGTTTCGAATAGAATGATTTTTTCTCAAATATTAATAAATTTTTTAAGTAAAGCTTTTTTTTAATTTCTAAGCTGATATACATAAGGTTGTGTTGGAAAATAAAATGGAGTTCCTGTATCTGTTTTTAAAGAAGTTTTGTGTAAAAACTACACGTTGGCGTTTTGCTCGTAAAGAGACGCCCCATTAAAATATTTTTACAAAGCATCACTCGCATTCGTACGAGCCCAGCACTAAAAATATCAATAAGACATATTCGTCAGTTATCCCAGTGAAATATTTTTTCCCAAAGTTGACGACAACTGTACAATCGTGTGTTCTACATGCATAATCAATATTTTTGCTGATAAATGATTTAATATAGCTTACTAATTATCATATTTAAAATAATTACATTTTAAATACTTTATTGAAATTTAGTAAATTTTGTTATGTTAGGATCGTTGTCTATCATACTGCCACATGTACCAAATTATTTTGTTTTCCGTAAAAGCTGACAAAACACCCATGGCTTGAAAATAATATTTATTTATTTAGTGTTAGTTATTATTATTATTAAAATCTACTCTAAATAAAACATTGGAATCTAAAGAAATTTAATCATGCCTGGTTTCTGACACCCCGATCAATGAGAACAATACTTGATTGACAAGCTATCAAATACACTTAATATTGCTGATTAGCTAATGTAATATTAGTTTTTTCAAAATACCAGATAGCTAATAACTGAAATAATCGTTGAAGTATTTAACAACTTCTCAACTGTCGCTTTCGTTGATCAACATTTTAGAAACTGGATTGAGTGCAGTTTTGTGTAAACTGAATTTAGTTTGTAATGTTATTCAAAATAATATTAATTTTTTCTCCATTTTTACCGATAAACCTCCTAAAAATCACTCAGTAAATTTAACTTTTTAACTAACTAAATAAAATAACAATATGACTACTTAAAACAACCCATTTTTTACCCACTCGAGTTTTAACCTAATGTAAAAAATAGCATTGTAATACCGAAATATTTATGTTATACTTATCAGTAGATTTTTAAATAAGTACAATATATTTTTTGAAAATTAAAAGTTTTAATTAAAATGATACATTACTGTAAGAGGAAATTAAAATATTTTATGAATAGCTTCAAACTATAATGGAACGTAAGAGCAGAAAAACATATTCACTTTTATACCAATGTACTTCCGTCAAAGTAAAAAAATAATTTAAAACACTAACAATTAATATATCCAAATATTCTTAACAGAAAGTACTTGGTTTAATATTTTAAATAAAAAAAATACTTTTGTGCTTTTTCCCCATTTTTTTTATTTTATAGGCGACCGAAGTTAACAAGTTTCATTTGAAAATGCCAACGCAACTGGTCGGTGAAACCGGTCACCTGTTGATTAAAAAATGTGAAAAAATATTAATTACAAATAATGCATTGAATGAAATATGTCAAAAAACACTTTGCTATTTGTTATATGTGCAAGGTTCTGTGAATGATATGGATAATGGATTACTGTATTATCATTTGACAAAATATTATTTGCAAGAATTACATTTTAAAGTCAAATTGATATCAGTATTCAATAATTACAAAAAATGTGTGTCATTAATGCATGGCTTACGAAGAAGAGTACACTGTATTTTATTTAATATTTTACATTATTAGAAATATTTATTTATTGTGTATAATCCTGCTACGAAGCCAAATATATTTTACAAAAGATTTTATTGTATAATAATAATAATAAACGAAATGTCGTAACTTTTCCTAACATTTCATGTGAAAATATCACAAATAAACTACTTATCAGTGTTACGGTGGTATTTTTATTTCTTTAATCCTAAAAATTATCATAATACAGAAATCATCTGTAAGAGTTTTGCATTATTGTTTTTTCATAGTTTGTTTCAATGTTCAAGTATGTATTTAGATTTAATAACATATGAGATATATGTATATATTAAATAATATACATAAATTTGCTTCGTGGATAGAGTACAAGAGTAGCAGAATGTCACAAAGAGGTATATATTTACAAAACTAAAATATCAATTTGCTCATCGGGATTGCAAAGTTTATGAAGCCTGAGTGTACATCTCAGGTTGAATATCAGAATATTGCAAAAGAGAAACACATATTTTAAAACCTAAATTTACATAAGAACTGCAACTTGAAAGATATTGTTTTATTGGTGTATAGAGTAGTTTACAGTAAAGATGAATTTTATATTTTTTTTAAATAAAATACCATTTAATTACACCAAGTACTTTCAGTTCGTAATATAAAATATATTGAGTCTAGTACGCATAGTATTGACACAAATATAACGCGATGTTTTTAATAGTATGGAAACTTTAAACGAGGGAAGCCACGTCATATTTGAGAGATTGCATTTACAGTATTGAGATGGAAGTGAAGAGACAATCTACGATGTGACGAAAGTGAAAACCACGCTGACTCAACAATGTCTTTAAATGCTATACAGGGTGTCCAAAAATAGTATCGGGTGAATGTCAATAATGACCGTTATTGCGATATGCTGCGAAATTTTTTGGGCCCAGAGTTGCAGGAGTTTCAGGGTTTCAACTCAAGAACGTGGTTCCAACAAGACGGGGCCATACATCCAATCAATCAAATGAAGCTGTCAACGAATTATTCCCTAATAAGGTCATTTCACATAGAGGTAACATCAACTGGCCTCCCAGAAGCCCCGACCTTAGCCCTCTTGACTATTTCGTATGGGGATACCTTAAAAGTAGGGTTTATGAGAATAATCCGATGAACCTAACGGAATTGAAACAAAACATCAGGTCAGAAATGGCAGCAATATCGAGGGCTATGTGTCAGCGTGTTATCAGCAATCTTCGTTCCAGATTAGAAGAGTGCCAGCAGCGTAACGGTCACTATTTGGATAACATCATCATTTCGAAATAATTTTCCATTTTGTATTCTTATAATCAACAATAAAAAAAATACTTGATTACTAGTAGTTTTTGTTTTACTGAACTAACAAATACCCGATGCTTTCTTTGGACACCCTGTACACCCTGACACCCTGTGTGTAAAAATAGTTTAAGGGTCGCGTTAAAGTATTGCACAACAGACCTTCCCATTCAAACAATTTTGATGTATAGTATCACAATACGACCAGTTCAAAAACCTCCTGGTATACGTTAAGTTGAAAAGCGATTAGAAAATATTTGTAGGTTAACTTACGATTTTCAATTATATTTTTCTTTCAAATTTTTCAACACAAACTCCACTATAACAAAGTGATAAGTAATAATAATCACGAACGTTTTTCGTTAAACATGAATGTAACTATCACAATAGGAAATTAAACATGAACAGAACTTTATAATAAACGTCAAATCCGCACAACCAAAACAAAGATGTACTGAAACAAACAAGCTGAGGCAAAAATCGCACATGGGCCGGTGCTGCCAGTACCTGCCGTCAAAAATCACCAAAAGATTTTTAAAAATGTCATGACATGACATAACAAATAAATAATTAATGAAATAAATATAAAAATAATTCTTCTCTCAAGAAATTATTTCAAAATAAGTATTTAGTATTTTGAACATTTTACTAAGAATATATTTAATTAAAAGTCAAATGTAGATAAACATTTTTTTTAAGAATCCTTTTATGTTAGAAGTAGGGCTGAAAAAGTTTTTTTTTGTTAAATTGATGCATTTATAAATAAAAAAGCGATTAAAGTGTCACATTGACTATTACATCTTTTAAATTAAATCAATAATTGCTACGCTAGCCTATTATGTGATCCTTGGTGTATTTTTTGTGATAATTATATTCAAAAAGTGCCATGTCTTACACTTAAAATACTACGCTGGCAGCATTGCTAATTATTCACTGCTACCAACATGTGACTACGAAATTTGTATATACGCGGGAATGGCGGAAATCGCCAAATGACAGATACAGAAGCTGCGGGAGAGTTTAACTATAGTCTTGCGTCCGTCCGTGTTGTTAAAAACAAATAATGCGGTGACGGTTAATTGACGGAAAATGTACGTTGAAGACTTAATTAAAGATTTCTACAACCTTCTTAATGGAAACGTCAGTAGTAGTTTTTTTTTATCAACAGTAGTATAGCGAAACCGTGAAACATGCCTTACGGAGTTTTCTGATTTCAGCGGGTCCTGCTCCTAGTCAACATCGATGTGGACGCAATATGTGCGTGCAAGGTGCTGCAGGCTCTGTTTAAGTGTGACAATATTGCGTACACAGTTCTGCCTGTCCGAGGTCCGACCGAGCTGCGGACGACGTACGACGAGAATTGTGAAGAAATCAAACACGTAGTCCTGGTAAACTGCGGAGCCACCTTGGATGTGGTGGAGCTGCTCCAACCGGCAGAGGAAGTGGTGTTCTTCATCGTTGATTCGCGCAAGCCTGCGGACGTGTGCAATGTCTACAGCAACGGTCAGGTGCGCCTTCTGGTCCGCGATGGGGACGAAGGAGTCCCTGCCTTTGATGACATCTTCCGAGACGATGAAGATGACGATGAGCAGGTAAGATACGCGAGACATTTGATAGAAACTTCCCCATATCATGCAAATAGATCAAGATATGAAAACGAATTCGTCTCAATTTTATTTTCAGTTTTCAATTTCCTAATTTGCTTGTTATCCGGATAGAATTGTAAAATTCAATCAATCCGTGTTGAAGAATTTTTCCTACAAAACTCAGGATTAGCTCTTTAAAAATACTCATGTTAATATTTTCAGTCTTCTGAGGAAGACAATGAAGAGGGTGGAACTACAGATCGAACAGAGCGCATGCGTAGAGCTGCTGAGCGACGCCGGGATCTACGTCTGTGGAAGGAAAATCGCAACAAACTTATGTTCGACTACACGCAGTTTACATATTACTCTCGATCTGTAAGTTTATATAGATAAGTCAAATCTTTATGCACCAAAATTTTTGATCCCAGCATTCTAGAGTTACACTTTCATTCTATTATTTCAGAGCGCCATACGCATGTTTGAATTGGCGTGGATGCTTTCCAAGGATGACATAGAGCTGCTTTGGTGGGCCATCGTGGGCGTGACAGAGCAACTAACCCTGGATAAAGTAGAGCTACCGCAGTATGCCCTGGAAACCGGCACACTGCAGTCTCATGCTGCACGCTTGCACAACAAATATGACCGCCCTGATCATGCTGGCGCGCATATCACTATGGAGAAGGACGCACGTCTTGCGTTACATCGCCACTGGTCGGCAGAGGCATCTCTGCGCCACTCTCCCTATACGCATGCACGTTTGCGTTTATGGACTCTTCGCGGGCAACAGCGCCTGCAACAGCTGCTAGCTGATATGGGGCTTCCTTTGGCTCAGGCGCGACGAGCTTTTTCTTCCATGGACCTGGCACTGCGCCGAGAGTTCCTCCCAGCACTCGAGAGACTAGCCTCTAAATACGACCTGCCAGATATAGTGTTCTTATCCTTTGGATTGCGTCACGGCTACACGCACAACTTCAGCGCCTCTGATGTGGTCTATGCCCTCTTGGCTATACTTGAAAATGTAAGACCTTTAATATTCTTAAGTAGTGATGAAAGCTGAGCTTGCATTTAAAATTTAATTAAATTGACAATCACATCGTAAAATAATTCGTTAAATTTATATAAATGAGGTTTTTCTTGGGGAGTCCAATAATGGTTTTGTGTAACTCCAGGAAACAGATGGTTTTCAAGTTGCACTGGATGCCTTATCACGATGTCACAGCACTGTGCTGCGGCGCGGCATCACCATGGCCCAAAGTGCACTGAAGGGATCCGCCCGTCTCGTGCAGAGCACTCTAGAGGGTCACCTGCTCAGCAGTGCCGGGCCATTCTTGTACGTGTCATTGCCTGAGGCACGCGGGCCGGCATGGCTGGGACTGGTGGCACGCTGGCTGCAGCGATGTCGACGCACAGCACTGCCACTATTAGCCGTAACTCCTGCACCTTCTCTCCTGCTCGGCCTGGCTCCCCTGCCTGATCCTACACGCAAGTAAGTTTTGATTTCTTTATTGAGAAGGAGACATCCAAACTCATAAAACCTAATCTAGGAATCTATAAGTACACCTATTCTTTAAAAGCCAGGTAAGCAAGCAGTTTCAAGCAACTCTAGCCTTTATCAATGGCTGTTATGTCGGTGTGTGATATATGTAGAGTGTGCACTGACGTGATCCGTTTGTTGCAGCTTGTTTGGAAAGGCCTTCGAGCAAGCAGCCTTGAAGTCTGAGGCAGAGGTATCCCAGGAGTATTTTGATACTTCGGCTGTGTCGCTTCCGCCGGAGCAACTCAGCAAGTTCCTGGATGCCTTGACATCGCTGCTCACATGATGTCTCCGCAGAATGACAGCAGACTTGCTGGTCTCGCTGCTGAACTAGTTAATGGAAAGTCTACGCCTGATAAATACAAATAGTGCCCTGAGATAACAAGTGTTTTAAGAGAAAATCAATACGTGTGAAAAAAGACGAATTCGATGCCTCCAGTGTAAAGTCATGTTCGCATTTATCATAATATGAATTAATAAGGCAATTATTTTCCTAAATATACTTTATGGTATTGTGTCCGATTTCTGAAAGGCTGATCAACAATAGGAATAGTTAGCAAGTTGTTCAATTTATCACAAAAATTGCTAATGGTGCCACGACATTGATAAGCAATCCGCAATTAATTTTTAACAATTAAAAAACGGCAAAAAAAAATTTACACTATAGGGGTCAAATTTTTGTTTTTTGTTAAAAATATATAATTCAATTGTTTTCTATATTAAAATCTATACTCTGTAGGATAATAACAAATATCTTTTAATGCACTTTAACTTTGTGAAGGCAACAAATGTAAATATTCCGTAAAACATTATTTAATAATTACTTAAAATGTGTTGCGTGTGTAAGATATGACTTGCGTGTGAATATGTAAACAGACGCACTTAAGGGAGTGTCTGATAATTGTATGAATATGCACAAGAACAACGGGCATAATTGGTTGCGCATGATGTAATGAATTGATTATTTGAAATATATAAATTTATAATTAAATAATCAAATACAAGTTTGGATAATACTTAAATATCCTGATTAATGTTTTTATAAATTATTGAAATTGTGATGTGGCCTTTTAATTGGGTTTTGACTGATGTCGATGGATTTTGTGACTCCAAATGAACTCGGTAAATTATTATACGGGATGACAATCCGAACAAATTATTTTGATTATTATTTCTGTTCAAAAAGGTCTTTGATTGATCATAAGACCTTTCTTCTCTTTCTCTGCTTAATTATGCAAAAAGAAGTTTAATGCAATAATAGCATTGCTGTATTGTTTCATAAAAAATTAAAGCAATGGTAAAACTTTGACGAGGCGTCAATATCAAAAATAAAATATTAAAGGCCGTTCAATTATGCCCATTACTTGTGTACAGATTGAGTTAGGTTAGGTTAAGTCAGTGTAAGGAGACGAAGGTTGTTCTAATGTCTAATGTCTCGAAGCTCGCATATGAGTGTATCAAAAACAGAGACAACAATGTAATTATTTATTTAAATATTCATAATTATTATTCGTATTACTATCTACATATTGAAAAGCAAATAATCAAAAAAAAAATTAAATTATATATATCCAGATAATAATTTTAAGAATATCTAAACAGAGACCACCGAGTGAATATAAAACTACGGATATTTAAAAATATGCTCAATGGAACTGAATAGAGAAGAAATATTCTAACCTATCTAATGACTAGAACATTTGCTTGGCCTGGTGTTTCCTTATCTATACTTAAAAAAATTATTATTGTCTTTGCTTTTAATACTCTTAAATGTTAACTTGATAAAACTATAAAATGCATGAAAAATTTTATCTTTTACAATTTATCCTATGTATATTATGTTATTGGATACATTGTTTTAGGTTACATTATTGTTATATGTACACGGAATACACGCAAAACGAAAAGATGATATTCCGCGTTATGCAGTCATTTGGAAAACTGAATTCACTGCAACCCTCAGGCACTTGAGCGATGCATTTACACAAACGCTCACACTTTACTTACTCATCTGATGCGATAAGTCGGAATGCGTACTTGATACTCTCGAGCCAGTCTTCTCGCTATACCGAGATCCTTAAAAATTGTGGTGTAGGTCTGCGAGCACCAACTGAAAAATTATCAAACTCCAGTTTATGTGGACACGGTTTACCAAATGACTGCTTAACACGAATTGTGTGCATGTGTGATTTCAAGACTTCGTTTTAAAATGTGATGTTATATTTTTATCGGACTTACGAAAAAAATTTAATTGTGTGAATTATTGTGGCCAGGTACTGGAATGAAACTTATTTTATAAATTCAATTATTTATTTTACACTCCTGGCAATAATTTCTTGACAACGGGTGATCAGACAAAATACATGTTTCATTTCCCACTATTGCCGTTTCCATCTGCGGATATTCAACAAATTTGTGTACTTCAAGGGTCTCCAAATGAACGTCAAATCTGCTAGGTCGGATTGTTGAAACAAAAACTTTCGAAGTCTTCCTTATTGACAAATGAATACCTGAAATAAATATAGTAACGAGTACTAGAAATTGAATGCGCTGCATTGAGGATCGCAGTTCTCTCCATGACAAGGCCCCCCAAGGTCATGCAATGCTATCGTATTTTGACTGGTGTATTTTTTAATACCTACTGACGCTCCAGCGCATTAACACGAGATTAATTTTTGTAAACTTATCTGTGATTATGCTCACTAAATGTTATATACTTTTATCTACTTATATAGTAACATTTTCTATAGAACTATTCAGTGCAAACAATAATTGTTAGGCTGTAAAAAATTTGTCTTCATGCTACTTTTCAATTACCTACATGTACTTAAAATAAAACATTACTAACGTCAAGTTTACTCAATTTTAAATCAGCACAAACATTACTTGTTGTTCTTTACTTTACTCATAAGATGTATTGAGGTTTTAATAAGTTACATAAACACTATTTTAATTATACTTAAGCTTAAGCAGCAGCCACACAACTCGCAACCGATTTTCAATCAGTCAATAGTGTCCCTTTATTTTGGGTGTTAATTAAACAATGTCGAATGGACGATATTGGCTAATTGCAAATGCAGCTGGTTTTAGTCTTAACGCATTCATATATCTCGTACCGTTAATTATTTCAGGCATTCAAACATGACATGTTCACATATCTCCTTATATCTATCGTTCATATTATTTCTAATCTACTTAATTTAATTTATTATTGAGATAAAATATCACATTAGTTTATTATTAATTAGTACTGAAGACTTGTATATAAAATTGTAAAAAACTAAAAGAGCTTTCCCCCGACTGGGCGAAAACTTCCCTAATGATTGACATTGCGTGAGAGAAATAAATTTCTAAAACAATCACAAATACTCTATCTTCTGAATCTCCCCAACTTGCACTCCAGTCTTTCAATATTTGTACATTTCATTTAAGTCTAGGGGGTTTGTCCGCTTTTGCTGGTGATTTGAATCACAGATCGGAAGTTGGAAGCCAGTGCCGAAGTTAATCCCAGCGACCAATATTTTTTTACTGCCATGGCCGATGAATCCAACTATGACCTTGGGAATTTCTTTATAATCATAAATCGTAAATAAGTGTTACTGAAACATACACAAAACATAGATCTGAATATAAATATTTTATTCGTTGACTCGGCACTGGAATTGCCCAACTGAATTCAGACCACAAAATCACGCTTGGCGAGGACCAGCTCTCGGTTGTCCCAAAATAACGTGGAAGGTTTGAGATTCAAAGAATAATCAAAGCCCGTTAGGGTTTGCCACATTTCTTATTATCTGTCACTGGATCTTTTCGAAGATTAAGTGAAAATATGATAGTTAGTGTGAATTTATACTAAATAGGGTGAACTGTATTTACTTTCGGAGACAACTGTCATAAATAAAACGGTAAATTAAGTTGGTTTAAGGGCTGGTCTCATTCTTTCACAAATTGAAAGAGATCACATTGACATAATTATCCAATCAAGTTTGCTTGTGGATAATAATAAATAATTAACCTTTATTTAATTTAATTTGCACTAAAGATCTAGAAAGTGACAGCAATAATGTATTTTTAGTTTATTTTTAAGTAATTGCAATGCCGTAAAATTGGGGTTGTGTTATTTTGGAACACCGAGGACAAGATAATAACCGAGTCGTCTCATCTGCTGCCTTTGTGAAATATAGGCTTTACCACTAGAATATAAATAATCATCTACTCGGGAATAGTCTACTGTTGTGCACTACTCGTCTAATGCGCTGCTCCGGTTAAGAGGTTCCAGCGGTCGGAAATCGACGTGTCCACTTAGGAAATGGTCTAAGAAATTCTGAACGGCTGCAGAGTCCAGAGGAACCGTAGTCGGCAGCACGGCTGCTCGGTTGCGCCTCATATCCACAGCTATCAGCGACGCTTCATCGGCCACCAGCTCTCGGAGCACATCAGCCGCTTCCGATTCGACTGCGATCAGAAATTCCACGTGGAAGCTCTTTTTCTGCACCACTTCTGGGGGTGTTTCCCAACATGCGTCGTCATCCGGAGGCGTGTAATCTGACTCGGTGCTGTCATCGTCCGGCGAGATCCGCTCAGGGAGGAAGTCTGGATGGAGAATGCTGTATTCTTGGAAGTATGACTCCGCCACCGGGAGCAGCATGGACTCTGCAAACTGCAGATCTGCACCATTCTCTCCATCTGTAAATAATAAGATTTTATTTTTAAATTTACAGCTAATAAATCAGCGTTTTATAAAAATAAAATTTAATGGAATCCATCGTTCACGTGAACTGGTTTCTAATTATTTTTAAGATTGTAAACCGGTTTACAGAATTTCAATAAAAATAAAATTAATTGTTTTGCTAAAAAATATATTTGCATACAGATGACTCTTAAGCATATCTCAAAACAGAAGTAAAAACAATATCGCTTCGAAATTCAAAATTTGAAAAAAATTGTCTTGACAAACCAGAAAGCTGTCATGGAAAAAATCTCTTAATTATAGAAAATTCATGAAGTCTTTGATTGAGTCTGCTAATGATCGGTGTCGTCCGAAAAAAGTTTTAGCAACATGCTGTCTCTGTGTTTGCGTCCTGCTTGTTATTGTGCTTGCGGGCTGCCGTTGAAACCAATAAATCGAGAATGGGGACTTCACCCCGGCGACCTCTCCTTATCCGGGGCCGATCTCGGTCGACCGGTCGGCGCTCTTATCGGCGCTTGAATATTTATAGCCTCGCAGAGTCCGCCGGTGAGTCAGTCTCGCGAGAGTGACATGGCGGCAGGTCTGGCGCTCTGGCTGTGGTGCGGGGCGGCCCTCGGGCTGGGGACCCCCGCCGCGGCTTCCTTCCTGGGCCAGTACCCGCGGCACGGCGCGGCGCCCCCCGCCCGCGGCGACTGCGGCGCGCCGCTGCTCATCACGCCGCTGCTGGAGGCGGGGCGCGCGGACGAGGCGCGCAAGATGGCCGAGGTGCACGGCTCGCGCTTCCTGGGCGTGCGCAGCTACGCCGGCTTCTTCACCGTCAACCCCGAGCGCGGCTCGGCGCAGTTCCTCTGGTACTTCCCGGCCGCGACGGGGGCGGCCGCGGCGCCCGTCGTGCTGTGGCTGCAGGGCGGCCCCGGCGCCTCCTCGCTGTTCGGGCTGTTCACGGAGAACGGGCCGCTGGAGTTCCGCCGCGGCCGCCTGCGCAAGCGGGAAGTGTCCTGGACGCACTCGCACCACGTCATCTACGTGGACAACCCCGCGGGCACCGGCTTCAGCTACACGCGCGACGGTTTCGCCGCGAATCAGACGATCGTCGGCGCCGAGCTGCTCGTCACCCTGCGCCAGTTCTTCGAGCTGTTCCCCGACCTGCAGAAGAACGACTTCTTCGTGACGGGCGAGTCCTACGCCGGCAAGTACGTCCCGGCCGTCTGCCGCGCCGTCCACAATGGAAACGTCGGCTCGAAGACGCCGATAAACTTAAAGGGGTTCGCGATCGGCAACGGCCTCTCCGACCCGGTGAACCAACTAGATTACGGCTCCTACCTGTACCAGCTGGGCCTGGTGGACGCCAGCGGCATGAAGGCGTTCGCGGAGCGGCAGGAATCGATCGCGAAAACCATCAAGGCGGGAAACTGGTCGCAAGCCGCGAACGAAGTGGACGAGATGATGGACGGAGACTTCACGAAGAGCGGGTCGCTGTTCTACAACCTCACCGGCTTCAAGTACTACTTCAACTTCCTGAAGGACGAGATCAGGGAAGACGACTTCACCCAGCTGTTCCGGAGCTGTGACTTCCGGCGCGCGCTGCACGTGGGTAATCTGACGTTCCACGACGGCTCGGAGGTGGAGACGCACATGCGGGAGGACATGATGAAGTCGGTGGCGCCGTGGGTCGCGGAGCTGCTGGGGCAGTACCGCGGCGTGATCTACTCGGGGCAGCTGGACATCATCGTGGCCTACCCGCTGACGGAGAACTACCTGGCGCACCTGAACTTCAGCTCGGCGGCCGAGTACGCGAAAGCGCCTCGCGGGCAGTGGCGCGTGGGGGGGCAGCTGGCCGGGTACGCCAAGGTGGCCGGCAACCTCACGGAGGTGCTGGTGCGGGACGCCGGCCACATGGTGCCGCACGACCAGCCGCTCGCCGCCATGGACCTGCTGAGTCGCCTCACCTCCAACAAGCCCTTCTTCTGATCCAGATCCATCACACCAAGGCAAAAGATTTGCAGGTATAAAAAAGTTACAACCTAACGATGCATGTGAGTGTGTGTACTTGGGATTCAAGCATTAGCTACTGCGGATATCTACAGTGCAGCATTATATACCTTACCTCTTCCATCATCACGATAGGCCACTCCCACTCTGTAAAATCCCGATCGACCTGCTCTAGTTTTACTTTCAATAAAGACGTGTTTATCCCGGGAGTTGTTGGTTTTATTGGTGTCCAGAGTGTGAGATGTCGCCAGGAGCGAGAAAAACTCACCGACGAAGAGCACGAGGGCGGGGTGGAGCCGCAGCCGGTCCAGGTAGAAGTCGGTGAGGATGTTCACGGGCCCCGGCTTCCACGGGAAGTTCTGCAGAATACCAACAAGCCGTGTTTATTTGCCATCGTCAAGTACGCAGGTTCAGCGTGAAAATGCTTTCTGGGATGCTCAGTCGGGTCGATGTGAGTTTATTTGTTCAACTTTTCGGCTCCGGTAGTGGATCCATCATCAAAGGAATCAAATGCCGAGCATTTCATCCGTTTTTTGCATTCCTTGAAGATAACTCGAGTACCATAACCGAAATGTTGAATTTCGATAAGCAGATTATATTTTTATCTCATACAGAAATATATATTAAAACGGCGTGAGATAATTTTTTAACTGTTATTACAATAACAACAACAAGGTAAATTTACCAACAACAGATTCTCGCAATAACTTACTTATTATAAATACACGAAGGCATATAATCTAACGCTTGTTGGTTGTAATAAAATTATATATTATTTTTTATATATATTTTTTTTTAATGTACAGTAAAACTTATTGATTCGCTTCTCAAATAAGCATAATAATAATCACGCAATGTATATGTACAATGGCGTACCAAATTGATCGAATGGTTATTAGAATGTTGAACCGGTTCCTTTGATGAGCAGACGATGATATACATTATGCATGAATGAAGCGTGCATCCAGCGTTAGCTATGCCAGAATCCAGGTTTATACGTAGGCATGCAGTGCACTAAAGACTCGCTAGGGATATATCCCACAGGTGCCACGCATTCGCTCACACGGCATTATCAATTCAAACCGCGAGCTCGTGGAGACTAATTATTACCGTCACGCAAACAGCGTACATGTTCCATCTCGATCGATCGCTAATAATTTAAATTTGAATAAAGAACAGGGAACAAGGCTGTGTGATTTGAAAAACGAACATATATGGATTATTTTTAAAAGAGGAATTGTTTTATTTTTTTTAATTTAAATATGTTCAAATTCAATCCGACTTGAAACAAAAAAAGATTATGTGCTGCCAACCGGATCAAAGGCCAACACAAATATGCAATATTTATATTTTTAATGTTGTACTGTATTTATCGAATTTATATTAAAATAGAAAACAATATAAAAACCCTCAACAAATGGACCGTAATATATATATATTTTAATAAGGTTACCTTGAATTTATGAACAAGCTAGGATGGAATAACAAATTGATGGATGCTTCTAACTAGGATGAGTTTAATAGAAACCTTGTCGGACGAGTCGATTTCGTTATTCGAGAATCCTGGGTGATGGCATTCCGATATGCTCATCTTTAATTGGCATTTCTACTTGTCTCACTAGCCAACTCTCTGATTGATCGTTTTTATAACGTGCGTCATAAAACCGTTCGATTGCGAGTGGTGCGCTATTGCCTTCAAGGCGTCTAGACACAGACCTGCCCGTCGGCATGACACCGTGGAAGCTGCAAATGGGGCACGAAACGAGGAGATGGAGTCATCGCTTCTCAGATGCAACCTGTGAACTGGGGTCGACTTGAAGCTAAGCAGATTTGAAAAATATTTTCGTGGATTCCTCATATGGGATGGCGATTAGAGGAGGGGTGGGGGGGGGGTGAATCAGACTCCAGGAATGTCACGAGCGGATACTGACCAGACCGGTGGGAGCTGTAAATGGGGCACGAAACGAGGAGATGGAGTCATCGCTTCTCAGATGGAACCTGTGAACTGGAGTCGACTTGAAGCTAAGCAGATTTGAAAAATATTTTCGTGGATTCCTCATATAGGATGGCGATTAGAGGAGGGGGGGGGGGGTGAATCAGACTCCAGGAATGTCACGAGCGGATACTGACCAGACCAGTGGGAGCTGTAAATGGAGCACGAAACGAGGAGATGGAGTCATCGCCTCTCAGATGGAACCTGTGAACTGGGGTCGACTTGAAGCTAAGCAGATTTGACTAAGCAGAATGAGAGTCCAGGAATGTCACGAGTGGGTACTGACCAGCCCGTCGGGGTCGCCGGCGGCCTGGCGGCGGGCGTCGTGGGGGGCCGCGCCGGGCGGCAGCACGCGCAGCGCGGGGATGCCGTGCACGCCGAGCGCGCCGGCCAGCTCGCGGCGCGCGTTGGTGCTGGCCCAGCCCACGCGCAGCCAGGGCAGCCCCGCCACGGCGCGCTCGAAGGCCTCCTCGCTGCGGTCGCTGCTCACGAGGATCACGCGCCAGTCCACGCCGCGCCCCCGCACCAGCCCGTACGTCTCCGCCAGCTGCGGCGTCAGCGCCTTGCACGGCGGGCACTGCACACAAGCCACAACATTACAGAAACTCTAAACCATAGTTTCCCAAACTATTTGTCCCGTCGACCCCCTGCCTTGCTAATATTGAATTTTTACAAATTCCTCAACTTAAACATATTTTTGACATCTTATATAGAACAACTCACTTAAAAACGATTTAAAACTGTCTCCCTTAGAAGGGTCTGTCTGTCCGCGGTCACCAAAGTTCCCACGTTCCTGGGCCGTACAGGTGTCCTTATTTTCTCGGAATATTTGTCAAATCAATTTGTTTTATTACAACCAATTAGCTCGCTGCCCATCCGAGTTTATTAGCCCCTGTAAATGATTTTTTTCAAAAGGCAGCACGATCGTAATGGTTCGTCTTCTTGTGTCATAAGCTCCAAAAAGGTACGTCGGTATAGTTTTACAATGCCGAAAGTCTCGTTTCTCAAGAATTTGGCACGAACTTCTACGCTTCAGGGCTTCGATTCGTCACAAAGTACATAGGTACAATCTGTGTTCGGTGCATTATGACATTTACGAAATGTCTACATTTTGGTGATGACCTGCTTAAATGGGATTCACTCTCGTAGACCCCCATTTACAGTTCATGGACCCCCAATTTATCATTGGTCAATTTATCAATTGGTCATCACCAAAATACCACAGTGGATTATCAATCCATACGCTGAAAAATCGGAAGTCATACTACAAGAGGAACTGATCGAAATAAGCACTTATGAAGAACTGAAGGTGCAGTTCAGAAAGGGATATCAGCAATTTTGGCTTCAGAGAGACATACCTGCTATTTATCCTGCATTATGGACTATGGCAAGAAGGTTTTTGATAGCTTTACCATCTTCATTCCTCGTGGACGTTTCAGTGCGATTGCCATTCTTCTTACAAAAAAAGAAATTGATTGGAAATCACTGGGCGAGGAGATTTAAAGTTAAATCTGTCTTATTTGAAGCCAAATATTGAAAATTTACTGTCAAAGCTTCAGACCCATTCCTCCCTTTAAAAGTATTGATTTTTTTAGTGAATGTTACTATATTTGCATTTTGTGTGTTTTTATTTATGAAGGTATACAGTAAAACCTCGATATAGCGGACCTCTGTTTAGCGGATTTCAGATATAAAAATTCTATATTAGCAAGGCAGGGGGTCTACGATAAACAGGAAAACTCAACAAGGAGTCGACGGGACAAAAAGTTTGGGAGCCTCTGCTCTAAGCAAACGAAAAAACGCGACATTCTCTTTTGGGGGTAAAACTCTGCTAGAACCTCCTCGCTCTCCCCATTCTGTTGATTGTGCGTGGCTGTCATTCTGTAAAGAATCGGCAATGGAGTAGTGGACTTGTCAAGGTGGGAGGGCTTCTGCTGCAGAAGGAGTATCAGATCTAAACGCCAGAGCTTTTTAAGGAAAGGGTTATATAATAATTCTACTGGGCAACAGCAATACGCAGACTTTTCGTTGCTGTGGTGTAGAAGAACCCGAAGACTACACTATTCTCCCTAAGAGAATCATGAATCAGCATAAATAGGACGTGAGGGATTTTAAGTGACAACGACGTCGTAGCTTAACAGTGGTACACCATGAGTGCGTTGTAACGCCATTGTTGCAAGTAACAATCCCTAGTCCTTTAAAACTATGACGCAATACGAGGTTTCCGGTGAGGGGTTGCATATTTTATGATGTCACTCACCCAGTGCGCTGCGAAGTAGAAACTCTTGATGCAGTCGTCGGGCAGGTCCGCGTAGGACACGGGCGGCGCGCCCTCCCTCTCCAGCGGCACCCCGGCCAGGATCTGCGGGAGACGAAGACGGCGTGAGAGCCAGGGCTGATGGATGCCAACGTCGTGATCACAGATCTTACAAGAGTTTCCTACAAAGCTTTCTAGCGCAAATCGATTCTCTATCAGATTCTATCGTCTCTGTGGAATGATGCATTGAGAATATGGCGGTACTGTGGCAGATCTAATGGGGTTTTCGCGTCTGGGCAGTACGGACCTCTTGGACGGAGCGCGGCGCCCAGGGGAAGGCGCCGGGAGTGTCGAGCTGGCGCGGGGAAGGACGGCAGATCTCCCGGCCAGCCGCATCCACCAGCACCAGCGTGGGAGCGCCGACCTTGATGCCGAACTTCCGCGTCAGTCGCCGCTGCAAACCAACAGAGAAAAAAAAAAGTCAAATTTAAATCAACACAAAACCTCGTATCATGCCACAAGAAGAAGCCTCGCACGTGGCCAACGGTCAGCCAATAAATATAGAACCGTGCACGCAGGAAAATATCCACATTCGCAATATGTATGGTTTATGAAGAAGAAGCACAACTCGAGGAAGTCTGTTCTATGGTATTATGATCACGGCATCAATCGAAGACTAAGAATCTTGTCTAACGACTTGGTGTATGCGAAGTGGTGCAAATCAAGCCGTGGACACATTTTATTTCACATATGCCGCGGGTTGCGCGCCACTGGCTTAGAGTGTAAAAAAAAAATCTGCCTACGCGACTCTTTATCTGCTCCCATTTCTAGGGTCATGCAATTTTCAAAATAAATTATTTATTTCATTCGAACCAATATACAATTTAAATATATATAATTAAATACTCGCCGCTGCCAACTAGGTGGCACTCGGGCGACACTTCGGGGGGCGGAATTTAATACAATACATATTCAAAGCACGCGACTCTCTAAAGCCACACGAGCCGCGTGCGTGGCGTGTAATGTTTAATTTGTCAAGAAACAAATTCGACTGCTGTACTTTCTACATGTTTCGTGTTTTAATTTTTGACCTATATATATATATATAAATATATATATATATTAAAATTGCTGTCTTTTTATGGAGCTCGCTGGCTCCGGGACATTCCAGAAGCGGAAAATCCATGAAGGCCTGGCTCAGTTTATTTTTATCCCCACTGGATCTTTTCCAAGATACACGAGTACATGATAAGCCTTACTATTTGTTATAAGCCCGTATCTTTGCGAAAAGGGCGTTAAGATTTAATCAATGTTACCTAAAAAAAATAATTCATTCGTATTCTTCTAGCCATTTGGCTTATCTTATAATTTAAAAAATTAAACAGGCTGTTATTCGAGAATACCAAATATTTAGTATTACCCTAGTGTTGCTTTGCGTGTTTTTTTTTTTTTTTTTCAATTAATATGGAGTGTTACAAATTAAACCATTCCGCCGCGGCAACACCACCCCTGGAGCCTGGCGGGGTGAGTGGCGGAGTCATTACCCTCCCCGGGTGCAGTCATTAGTGGCCCACAGACGTTCAGCTCGTCCAGGGGGTGGGGGGGAGGGGCGCTGAAGGGGGGGTGGGGGGGCTGAAGGGGTGGGGGGGCTGAAGGGGAAGGCTGAAGAGTGGGGGGGGGTTCTCGGGAAAATGGCCGCTTCATGAAAGGACCACTCTCATTACCAGGTAATCGTTGTACCATATGATATACATATGTGAATAATATTTTTCATGCTAGCGACACTGTCGATTATAAAGACATTTACCCTGAGCGAAAAAAAAAAACGTTTACGAATGCGTTTGTCCTGTAAAGGCAGAATGCGATAATGTTTCCCATGTGCCTCATATAATATTTTTAATAAATCCACACTTTCACATTTCCAGTATATGATAGCCGCAGGGTGTGGATTCAAATTCCACCGGTGTCGAAAATATCGAATCGAGGATTTTTCTCGTCGTTTCATGGGCGAATCGATTATCTAAATAATAATATTTTTTTTAAGAAAACAAATATATTATTTTTGTTGTTGAATTTGGTATTTCATCTTCTAGTGCCGTGTCATGACTACAGCGGCAAAGAAAGCCGTTTACGCGGATCGATATAAGACGTATGATAACAGTTGTGCCGTTTATTTCAAATACTTTGCAATGCGAATGACCTTGAGATTTTTTTTTTACTAAAACAAACGTGATCTGTTCGCATTTTGAGAGAGAAGTACATTTTCTTCGGTCGATTACACGCAGCCTTGAGTTTATAAAAGCACGATCAGTGCGGTGATTATTGTTTGATTGTCCTCCACAACGCGCGCAAAAGTTCCCACGTTTCAGAATGAATATTTTTACCGCATACTTATTCGCAACTCTTCAGCCTTAATTGACTTCACAGAATCGTATCAAAATTAGTACATTTTAGCAAAGCAACGGCGGGAATCAGATAAACCAGCTGTTTTCGTTAGTTTCGTGACGTCGTGTAACATAAATTCACAAGAGGTATTTTTTTCATTATGAACAAGACGGATAAACGTGCACTGCAACTTCGTACTTTCTTTTGTGTGGAAACACGGCGGAAGCAATCACCTTTGAGTAAGTAGACACTCCACTGATGCAGACGTGCTCTCACGTGGAGCATAGACAATCGCGCCAACCAGCAAGGCGCGCTCTTCTACCATCGGAGAGTATTGATTTTTCTATGTTTGCAAAAACGTGTGGCAAAACGGAAGCTGGCGCAGTAAAATAACTAAAAAAAATTAACCCGCGAGATATAGCCGACGATGACTGCCTTTTGGCACACAAAGAATAAAACAAGTCGTCCATTTTATATTTACGCGCGTAAATTTCTGACCAAACATTGAACAGTGTTTAAGATAACCTACCTTCGGAATGCATGCTTTTTGTGGGCCTTAAAATGTAGTCTTTTACAATTCCGTTCTACTTATTCATTTGATAGATTATCATGATACGATACATGAAATATTTTCGCGCAAACGTCTCACCTATCAGATCACACAGTTTATTAATGTTACGAAATATAACCACAGCATAGCAGTGCTGAAATTAGAGATTGTGGGGTGGAGGAATATTTGCACAGTTCACCCTAAAGATTAGCCACAGTGGGGTGGCGAGGGGTGAAGTGTTTACCCCAGTAATGGCAACCCCCCATGCAGCCATGTTAGTATGTTTCTTATCAGTTATGTTAAAGCTTGTGAATCGCTAAATACTAGCCGGGACATGCTGGCGACAGCAGATAAAAAGTTTCACTACTATCTCTCAGTGGCGTGCGGCGATATCGTGCAATACGTAAAAGGGATGATTCTGATATAAATTGCAAAGAAAATATTAAAACTGGGGCTTTTCGCTTAAGGATATTTACATGTCCCGTGGTAAATGTCCATAAAAAATATGGATAGCCAATTGGCTAGGAGATTACGAACATTTTTGTGTGTGTGAGTATTTTAGCCTTTTAAGAGTCCGTAGAAGCCGATTAGCTGTTCGCATTTGTTGTTTGAACATTGAGTATTACAAATTTAACCTGCCGGAATATTCTCGGAGGATATTAATGCAGTCTTCGCTAGAAATTGCAAGTCGATAAGAAGTGGCAATTCTGTATACGCGAGCAGGCAATTTGAATGCAAGTCCGGGCTGCACGGGAGGCAGACCGAAGACGCGAGACGGGGTTATTCTCGGCGAATGTCATATTTACGTATGGAAGTAAACAAACAGGCGGGGCTGTGCGTCTGCGATGCGGCCTAGTGATGGGCCCGATCGAGTGATCGATTCGAATAAGCGAGAGAAATAATGGTTGAATTCATCGAATGATTCGTTCAATTACTGCCGCAGAGAATTGAAAACATGTTTACATATTGATAATATATCATGAATAAAATTCTGGTTTACAAAGTATTTTAATTTTTCAATTTCAAGTTAAAAGGTAAATTCATACAAAAAGATTTGCAGCAACTGATTTCTATTTTCTTTATCAGCTTTCATTTGTTTGCCGGCTGATTTATATTTGCAGCATGAGCTTTCTCTTTTTACCAATAGATTTCTTTTTGCAGCGACTGATTTCTATTTACATTATCGGCTTTCTTTTTTTTACCAATAGATTTCTTTTTGCAGATGCTGATTTCTTTTTGAAGCGACTGATTTCTATTTTGAATTATCAGCTTTCATTTGTTTGTCGGCTGATTTCTATTTGGAGCATGAGCTTTCTCTTTTTACCAATAGATTTCTTTTTGCAGCGACTGATTTCTATTTACATTATCGGCTTTCTTTTTTTTACCAATAGATTTCTTTTTGCAGATGCTGATTTCTTTTTGTAGCGACTGATTTCTATTTTGCATTATCAGCTTTCTTTTTTTTTCCGGCTGATTTCTATTTGCAGCATGAGCTTTCTCTTTTTACTAATAGATTTCTTTTGGCAGCGACTGATTTCTATTTCCACTATCGGCTTTCATTTTTTTACCAATAGATTCTTTTTGCAGATGGTGATTTCTTTTTGCAGAGGGTGATTTCTTTTTGTAGCGACTGATTTCTATTTTGCATTATCAGCTTTCTTTTTTTTGCCGGCTGATTTCTATTTGCAGCATGAGCTTTCTCTTTTTGCCAATATATTTCTTTTGGCAGCGACTGATTTCTATTAACATTTTCGGCTTTCTTTTTTTTCCGGCTAATATCTATTTGCAGCGTCAGCGATCATTTTTACCCGCTGATTTCTTTTTCCAGCGACTATTTTCTATTTGCATTAGCAGTTTTCTTTTTTTGCCGGCTGATGAACATTAACAAAATGTTTTTAGGTACACAAAGCCACGTGAGAATAGACTATTAAAATAGAAATTTAATAGATGCGCGTTATTATACAGAAAAATGGTAAAGATTTTCATAATAATAATTTTTTAATACTAATTTGTTTTATATACACAGAATACACAATGACAAAAATCCCTAGATATTTTACGAGGAATAGGATATATATGGGATTCGAACCCATTAGTAAGGTATATTTATGAAACCGATATACTAAAGTTTATCAAATAAACAATGACTTTGGACTTTAACATGTAATATATACAACAAACTCATATGGATACTTGCACGCAAGGTGGTAAAAAGACGCAAGGTTTTGGCTAAAATTTTCGAAATACCAAATATAGCTGACTGCAGCTGATTGTACATGAAAGAATACAAGGAAAAAGAGGCATTGGAAGGAAAAAGCATCGTGGATGCGGAATTTGTGCTAGTATCTGGAAATCGGAAGTACAGCCAAATTATCTGAAGGCACTTGAAGAAGAAAAAGGGTAGTACTGCAAATCTTATAGATATTTAATAATCCAGATGATTTTACATTTAAAAAAATTTAAAATTTATTATCAATATAAAATTCGAATATTTTGATTTGTGATATAAATACGATGTAAAAATCTGACAGTGCATAAATAATTTTACAAAAATTCTCCCATCAAGTAGTTAATAAGTTTATATATTCAAATTTTAACTTTTAAATACCATGGGATGACCGCGTCACAAACGAGAGTTTTGCACGGAATGCGCAAATAAAGAGAACTCTTGACGTTGGTAAAGAAGCGAAAGGTGTCCTATTTTGCCCACATTTTTCGTAACAATAAATATAGAATCCTCCAGGAAAACTCGAAGAAAAAAGAGGCATTGGAGATTGTGAATGCGGGCGGATTCGTTAGACAGGCTCAGGATAGAGAAGAGGCATCAGAAGAAGAAGAAAAAAAAATTTTTTTTTCGATAAAACAAAAAAATCGATCAATCGATTATTTTGGTGAATCGAGTCGATCGAGTCGGCCACCGCTAGCCCGGCCAGTCTGCCGCGCACGTGTTCAGTGTAACCGCGCACAGACTGCCGGCGCGAGCAGACGCGCGGACAGGAAGCCTCCGACATAAATAATTAACCGGCCCGGCCAGCGGCGACTCGGGAGGGCGGAAACAAGCGACAGACCCACCGTTTATCCAGTGGCGGCACAGCGGAGCTCCAATCCCACCTGGTTTTTTTTTTTTAATACTCAATAATCATTTTTGTTCTTCGTATTCAAGGGCCTCTCCTCAGAGTGACCATCTCACTGAACATATATCTATCCTGTTGTATTTATCTATATAACTTCGACTGTACTTTCTCTTTGTATTTTTCAGCTACAGTTTTTTTATTGTTGATATTCTTGAAAATATCGTCATTTTTATCATCGTCAATTATTTTTCTTTACGCATTCTGTGTACAAGACTCTTATTTGTGAGTCTTGTACATCAAATCATGGTAAGCCACATTTATTTTCGCGTTATTGCTGTCTTGCGGCCTCAACTCCATAAAGAAGAACTAAAGACAAGAATCTCCAGCGAGTTTCCAATGTTATATCTCTGGTAGATATCATATATATTTAGTTATAATCACCAGTAATTTTTATAAATATATAAGATACTATATATTTAGTTTACTGTATATTTTTATTTAAACCCCGCGCGCCACTGTCTTTAAATTAGTTTGCCCCCTTTGTTGTGTCCTGAAACCTGAAACTCCCGATACACCTCGATCCATATTTCATGCACACTAATACTACTTTGATCCGTCACGCTACCCCTGGCACAAAATATGCGCCTCATCAATCACGGCGTGATCACCGATTCAAAATGATTCATTGAGGGCGGCAATGAGCATAGTCGATCTTAACGAGCTGTATTCACCCAGGGGAGACGCAATTTTCAGAGGCTCAAGTAAGCAGTTTTAACCCTTTGAAGCTCTTAGAAAATACTCCCTCCTTTTCTCATAGGAGGTTTGTGTCCATTTCGTCGAACATATTTCTATCCTGGGCCAGTACGTAAACTTCCTTCTTCCAATGTAGCTTTTTTCTACGATTTTTCCTCAATCACCTGTCAAATTAAACCGGCTTCATTTGAAAGGCAAAAATTACAAAGAATCTTTGAGACTATTAAAACAATGCATTAAATATATTCGGTCTATTAATTAAGTCAATTTTCGACATTTTCCATACAAAAATTATTAACATCTGTAAAGTCGACATCGTTAGTCGCAAAATTTTTTGAAAAAAGAACATTGTGAAGATCAAAACAAAATCACTATCTGTCATTCACAACAGAGAGTTTTATCATTTGTGGTTATGAAATATATATATATATATATCAAAAAATGCCACCGAAAAGAGCTGCAATTGGAAAAAATACTAATAACTCCTCAACAACATGACAACAGGCTTAAAAGTAATCAGATACGAGCGGCTCAATCGATATAAAGAATCGATTTTCAGATGGCGGCATTCAATTGTGACAAAGACTGCGATCATCCGAATGTTGTAATATATTATATTGATATTGGCAAGTACATATGCAAATATTCTTGGTTTCAGTATTCACGAATGATATCCAATTGTTCACAACATCCTGTTCATTTAGAAAACGGACAACGTGTTTATTTTACATTCTGTGCAAGACTATCTCATTCAACCCTTGGTATATATGCCGCCTCAATTCTTGGCATAGTAGCTGTCTTTAGTGTCCAAGTTTCAGTCTTTAGTGTCAAAGAAGAACTGAGAACCTGTCAATGTGTATTTACGCTTGGGGCGCGCGACGATATCGCCCAGATTGAGACGAGGCCTCGGACGGTGGAATCACAGTGATGATGGGGATGGGGCGAGCACTCACCTTGGTGGGGAGATCGTCGAAGGGCACGGCGAGCCAGGGCATGTCGCCGGTGAGGCGGTGGTGGGCGGCGCGGTGGTCATCCGGGGCGCTGGAGGGCGCCCACAGGACCACCTGCACCACTCGCGAGGGCAGAGCAGCCCGACGCAGGGCCGCGCGAAGCTCGTCCTCGCCGATGTTGGCGAAGGAGAAGTACACCCCCAGGGGACCCGAACCAGCGCCCTCCAGGGCCTCCCGGGACGGCAGGCGCTCCTCGCGGTCCCCCTCGCAGCGGCTCAGCTGCGCGCCGAACAGCGCCGTTAGCCCGTCCATAGCAACACCGCCCAAACCACTCCTGTTATCAAATAAATACATCGACTGATTAAGGTGACTCTCGCCGATGATAATATGATAATATGTTGATCAAAAGGCTGGCGAAGAACAAGATAGAATAAAAATATAAAAGTAAGCGTGGTTACTGGTTGGGTGTCGGATTATATCTGACGCGTCATGCGCTTCATTCGTTTAGATTTTGACAAGTTAGATTTTGTTTTAGAATTGTAGATCGGTGAAGTTGATAAGCAATCAACGATACCATCTCAAAACGAGTAAACACGTTTACAAAAAGACAATGTACATGTCAGAAAACAAAAGAAGGAACATATGGAAAAATATTTTTTTCAAACAAAAATGTAACACATAAAAATCACATGAACACTAGCGAGTCTAATTTTTAAGGTTTTTTTTATTGAGTTCTTTCGTAAAGCATAAATAAATTTGCTCCCAATAGGAAGAAGAATAATATCAATTTCGAGATTGTATCTCTTGATACCGAATGTATGTACTGTTAATGGTTGAATCGTGTAGGGATGTGTGGTCTTTAAAAGTTGCGCGTTACTCGGGGGTTGTACAATTGGTTCGTTTATGTTTTCGGTAAAAAAAAATGCCTGTTTGATGCGGTCTATTGAAACTGTTATTTTTTTTAATTTTAAAAAACTTTGGCTTTGTCTCTAATATTTTGAAAGGCCTGTCATACGGAGCGACTAGAGGCGACTTGACCTCACGTTTAAAAAATATGTGTGAGCAATCCTTGAGTTCCTTATGGACGAAAACCTTTCTTTCGAAAACCAAACACTTCTATAAGATTTGGTTCGATTACTAACCCAGTAACTAAACCGTTGACTTTTACTTGTAAATCTTAATTAAGTTGGCTCATGGGCCGAGTAGCTAGACCGTTGATTTTTGGCCGAGAATTCCTAACAGGTGATATAATTTAGATGCATCTGTTTTTAATTTTAAAAATATTATTATATAATTGCAAAATATAGACGAGAGTTTGCATGTTATTGCTATTTAACAAATTTGTAAAATGCACAGAATCGTTTTTTTTTTTTTTATCGTATATAAAAAAAAATATTTACAGAAAATACTTGGAACTTGGAAAATCAATATTAATAATATTAATAAAAAGCGTACAAAACCATTAAAATACATAGTGAAATACTTGGCGATAAATGTTTAGCGGGAAACTGTCAATATTGACATTTGACATGTACTATTAATTTGTCACATAAATGGATTAATACAAAGTCATCTGAAGCCCATCAAGGTCGAGGACACGGAAACGGTCAGTTGACTTCCTGAAAATGTGGAAACTATCACAAACGCGACGTCTGTTTTCCACGGCGGGCGGCGTATCGCGTAAAACATTCGATCCCCACTTATTCCACACCAGACCTGCCCGAGTAAACAGCCCAAGGGGCAAGGCGATCGATACAAATATGCCCACAAATACGCCAGGCCTCTACCGCAACGAACCAAAAAAAAAAAAAAAAAAACAACCTTAAAATTAGCAACGAGTTTTCATCCCGGTGCAAACGACAACGCTGGCGTGTTTACGTCGTTGTTATTCAACATTTCGGGACGCGCTTCGATGGCTTATAAATTGCACTCGCGATAAATCAATTTTAAAATAAAATAATTTTAAAAAACCTTGTGCTGGCGTTTGCGTCGGAGCCGATCCCGAAACACTGGACACTTCGGGACGACAACAACCGGAGGCGTCCGGGACGCGCGGCCGACCGGCACGAGCTCTCACGCAGACTACGTCACGCGTACTGCTGGGCGCAACCGAAAACCGATTAATCCAGCAACAAACCGAAGTTGCGAAATTCGCTACTCGATCGAATACTAAAAATATTTTTGAGACTCATATTTTCTGATTTTCCACATTTTCGTTTTTATTAGTGACCGGTTTCGGCAACCTTTCACGTTGGCATTATCAAACAGAGTGAAATTTTATATAATGATAATCAATTGGCATACCCATATATACCAAACCGGTCACTTATAAAAACGAAAATGTGGAAAATCACTCAAGTATTTTATTATTACTAATATGATTAGGCACATTAGTTTATACATAGAAGATGATTTAAAGAAACTCTCAGAAAAATATAATCGTGATTTGTGTGGGATTTGAACCCACATCCCCTGGTTTACATGACCGGTGTACTAACGAATCTTTAACAATCATACTCTACATATGAACCAATGTGCCCAGGCCAACCATATTAGTAATAATATAATAAGCCCGTAATGGGTAATAAATACGCATTTGATTGACGTTAATCAAAAAATAGACATCAAGTATTTTATTCAAAAATATTAAAATGGAATTTCACCAAGTAGTCTCTGTCAAAAATATTGAATTTCTTACTCATATTTTCCCTAACCAAAACAGAGATACCCATGCCCGCTACCGCCTAAGCCACATGTTGTAAGCCCCACAATCTGCGTGCACGATCGGGGGATATTGTAAGCATAGCCCTAACAAATATCGTTTCATACCCCATTCTTCCACAGACACCAGCTAGAGATTCTATGCCGACAAGAAAATCTATGTCTAAACGACCTGAAGGCAATAGCGCAGCAAGCACAGTTGATGAAACCGTTGTGGAGTGTGAATGGCAAGTATGATAAGATAAAATTAAAAAGACAAGATTTTTTTGGTTCCCTTGCCAATTCAAAGCAAATGCAGAGGAGCTTCAATCAGGCCAAGGCCGAACATCCTGCCGACTCCTGTAATATTAAACTCATCCTAGTTAGAAGCGTCCATCCAATTGTTACTCCATCCTACCTTGTTCATAAATGCAAGGTCCCCTAACCTTTCAAAACAAATATTGTTAATCATGCAAATTATAATTTTTTTTTTTCAGTCTATTCGGAAACTGGCCAAATAACTGCATTATATCATAATAAACCGATGTTGTAAAATTTTGTTTTTTAATAAAATGTTTATTTGAAAATTAATCGAGTATACTATTGTATATTATTAAATAACTAGAAATGTAGCCCGTCATAAAAGGACGTATTCGTCATAGTTCAATAGTGTTTGAACATATGTTTGGCTGACAATTAGATGAATATTTTGTACATATATTTTTTTAATAACCGGATATTAATTTTGAAAGCAAAGCCATTCTAGGAAATATCACATTTCGTGTCACAAACATCGAATCACTTTCACTGCACTGTTCTTTATTAGATGCAGTCTTTATCACGTTCAATTGTGCTATTCTTTTTTAATTACGTTTGCTGTGCTTAGGCGGTGTTATTTTTTTAGGAGGCATTTTAAGTTATTAATGATGTGATTAATAATTTCTAACGCAACTAAAAAATAAAATTGGTACTTGTGTCAAGCTGACATAAACTGTAAATTTCTTAGAAGCATCATATTTTGTTTTTTTGTAAAAATTCTAAATTTGAAATTTTCGCTGTGAACAACAGAAACATATAATTCGTACATAAAGCATATTTGATAGTTTTATTTAATTAGTTTATGAATGAAAATATTATCCTATTGTCTTGAAATTCGGCACATAACTGCGGAAAAACTTACTGAACTTACATGCAAAAAATCAGCGTTGTATCTTTTAAGATATTCTATAGAGAACCAAAAAATGAAACATACACACACACACACACACAGTGGATATTATTATAGTAGATTTTAGTAGTATGTTAGACAGTAAGGTCGATCTGAAATGCACTAATAAGGCACATACTTATATTTCAATACCTGTGTGCGATCGCAAATTACACTAGACACCTATAGCACTCGACACGCCGTTCGTCTGATTGATGAAACACACACCCACCCACCCACACACAATGGCTATTATTATAGTAGATTGGAAAAAAAAAAAAATTTCTAGTCGAATTTTTTTTTTTGCTTTATTCGAATCAGTCGATTTATGCAATCGACCGATCTTGCACATCACTAGTCGCGGCCTCCCTTTGTGCGGCCTGCGCCCTCCCGTCCCCTGCGGGCTCACGCTGCACGGTGACTCATTGCTATCGCCAATTCACATAGAGCAAGAGAATGAATGAAATCCGCGACAATTACGAGTGCTATACGTTTCAACGATTACACCTGCTCTACTCTCACCCACACCGCCGCTTGTGGATCAGAGAGAGACAGAGAGTAAAGATAATACTACATAAAAAAAACGCAGTGGGCATAGTTGATTAGTGACACGTTGTTGATATTCCCATTAATGCAAATTATTCAAACAATAAAAAATATATATATAATGGATTTTAAAATATATATAGGGCTGTCTCCAAAAGTTTTCACGTGGACAAGGTCATCGTTTAACTCCACGCAAAGAAACCACAATATCTCTGAATGCACTGTCAAGCAGTTTTTCTTTGGTATACATGAGTTTATAGTGTGTAAAAATAATTTTAGGGAGCTTTTGTGCCAACAAAGACGAAAAAGTATAGAGATACGATATATGACTGTTAAATTAGGCACACTGAAGAAAGCATTCGGAGAGTCAAAACCCACCTCAGATGATAAGCTGAAATGAAAATAATATTGCTCAACAAAATAACTTGAAAATACACAGATAAATCTATATGTATAGATTTTACAAAAACACGCTCATGCAAGAAAAATATTGTAGGGGGGTCGTTTTTTTGTATCGGAATCAGGAAAACTCTAGTATATTATAAATGAACGAAGCGATTGCAGTTTTATTGGAATGAAAATGAACAAATAAAAGTGTATACGTTATAATTCGGGTTTTTCAAAGTCAACCGGGCGCAGTTCGTGTGTACAGGAGTCGCAGCGAGCGGGGGAAAGTGACGCGAGGGGAGCCGAGCCATTTACTATCGACCGCCGTTCCCCTCTGCGGGATAATTAATTAAGAAGGGGCCGCGGTCTTCCCGCTTCCTCGAAACAATCCAAAGGATGTGGAGACGACTAATTAATCATGCAAGTTTCGCGCGATTCCCGCGAAAGCGCGAAGGGTGGAGCACGCGGGGCAGGTCGTGTCGGAGCTGCCGCTGCCGTAGACGGGCGGATTGAAATCAATTACCGTGGTGCGTGCTGGTGGGACTCTTCGCGTCTCCTCGGTCTCGCCCCTGGCCCTGGCTGGTGATCGCCTCCCTCCATGGGCCATTTGCATGTCTATAGCCATTCACAGCCGTGACGGCGCCTGGCGGCCCCTCCGCACGCATCGCGCGATACTCCGTTCACTGGTGGCAGAACAAATCCGTGTTAAAAAGGCCTCCACACACGTCGCGACACAACTTTCAATAGGCGTGACGACAGTATCAAAGAATCAAAGAAATAATTATTTTAAGGGAAAATACATATTAAAAGGATTTAAAAAACTGATTTAGTTTTATTTAAAAATCTAAGATTAATAAGATTTTCAACAAATTAAAAGGTTAAAATACTGCAATCGGCCATTTTGACTGAAACACCAATCACAGCGCATGACGTCATACCACCGTAAACAACTCTATGGTATTCAAATTGGTCTATGGTTTTCAATGCAAACACAATGACACGCCAGTTGACAATGATAGTTAATGACGTCAGAGCGGACGCGATGACGTCACGCCTCGCGATGACGCGTTTTCGCGCACATTTGAAAAAATATTATAAAAATGGCTTTAAACATCGTTAAACTCTAGTTTTTTACCGAAATAAAGTTTTTTTCGTAAATAGTAAACGTGTACCCCCATTATGGAAGAGGATTTGAAAATCTTTCGTCATGCCTATTAGCCAACAGCATGCTATTTGGCGTTGTCACGACGTGCGTGAGGCCTACAAAAAAAAATTAATACGTATATATTATATACAGTAATACCCCGCTTTACGCGATCCCGTTATGCGCGGTTTCACTATAACGCGAATTTTAAATTTCGCGTTAAAATGCCTCGCATTACCCGATTTTTTTTATTTTAAGAATGTGTATGAACATAATGTTGTCATTGACTTCTCTTAACAACTAAAAACAGTATGTCTATTTTTTTAATTGAACGTCAATCAAGTGCGTATTTATTACCCATTCATCACATTAGTTCACACATAGAAGACGATTAAAGAAATTCTCAGAAAAATATCATCGTGATTTGTGTGGGATTTGAGCCCACATCCCCAGGTTTACATGGCCGGTGTACTGACCATTGTACTAACGAACCACATCCATCCGTTGGGTGTTTTGAACGTATTTTACAAGAACGTAAAAGAAACGCTACCCAAAAGATAACAGATGTATTTTTCAGTATAAATAACATGTAATACTGCATAAAGTGTTCTTAGATTTAAAGTGATTGATTCAAATGATTCGTATTTTTTTGTATTGAGTTTTGACTATGTATATATGTTTAATCGTAAACCCCAATATACGCGAATTTCACTTAACTTTCCGGAACGTATCCCTCGCGTAAAGCGGGGTATTACTGTATATATATATATATATTGACAATGAATATATCTGACCTATCAACGACTTTCCCAATTTTTATATATATAAATATATTTTTTAGTTTTATATTTCAGGGGCATTTTACCGCTGTTTTCATCAGTTTTTCAGAAAATGGGCGTTATAATAGCAATTCGTTTGTGCAGTTACTTGTGAATAGAGTACGCTGAAAGCATTAAGTAAGGGGGGAGGGGATTTATAGTATTATATTCTGTGTATTATACACTTCTAAACCAGTCTTTCTTAAATAGTGTTCCGCGATATTTTCTTACCGTATTTTTTTAAACAAATAAATTTATTTACAATAAAAAAAAATTATATCAAAAAAAAACAAAAAAAACTTTGTTTTTATCACTAGGTACATAAAATATTTTAAATATCATTATATCTTCTGAATCTATATTCAACTTAGTTAAGCTATTTTATTTTTATTTTTATATGGCATTTTGTTGAAAATTAAAAAAAATAATTCATGAGAATCTTTTCTAAAATTTCATTTAAAGTTATGACTTGAGGTTCAAACAAGAATGGTTGAATCGGGACCTTACCATCGAGGTTGAAAGTTTTGCTCCAACTCTGGAGCATTCTGGGCTGAAATCCAAAAATGGGAAGCGCTGATCTGCCCAACACAGAAGACGGGACCAAATAAAAAATTATGACTTCCTGGCTTTCAAAAATAAGCTATAAAAGGATCCAATAACAAGAAGCGCAGCAACATGAAATTCAGATTGAGTCGTCCATTTGCAAATCCTGCCATCTCCCTTTTTTAATAGGAATACATTTTCTGTGTATAATATTTTTAGATTCTTGTTTTCATATTACCATACTAAAGGCGGGGCGGGTACTGTAGTACCTGCCCCGCGAGATCATTTGGGTTGGCCACCCCTGTTTTAAAATAAATTTTAAAATTTAAATTGTATGCATAATAAATCATTAACTCGGAGTTGCTAAACGGAAAAAAAATCAAAGATTGCAAAGGGTTAATGTATAGTCTAGATTTCGCACGCGCAATTTTACGCGAATTTTGCCCGCTACGCACATCAGTTTAGTCAATTTGGTTACCCGCCTAAAGTGTGTTACTAAATTTTGAATCCCGTAAAACTATATATTAAAAACAGTGTGTGTCAATTTCTCTCTAAAAGGTGCGTAGGTGTGAAGAAAGTTCAGATATCTTCTTGTTTTTATAAATATTTAATTTCATTTATTGATCAATCAAGAAGTGGATGATATGAAAAATTTTAGTCCAGGTAATCAGTCATACTGGAATATCCATCGCTCTCTATCTATTCTTCTCAAGAGAGCGACTCATCTCCTCGGGTGGCCGTGAAGAAGTGGACAATCTTGCGTGAGACTTCAGGGCCCAAACGACGAGCGCTGGCCAGCGGAGTGGCTGCGCGTCGTACTGGAATGTCTGCCAATATTCCCACCGCTTTTTCCTCGCTCTCTTTTAAGAGCATCTGCATTAAAGCGGCCGGAGAGGGAAAGCGCTGAGCAACGGCCTGCGCCACCTCCAGTCCCGCCAGAGGGAAGCGTGTAAGAGACTGCGACCACAACCGCAAGAGACCACCACCTGCCAAAACAGCAACATGCTAAAATAGATTGACCACTTTTTTCGGATAAGTTTCGAGAAGTTTATATATTGTAATGAAGTAAAACTAGAAAATTACTTTAAAACAAAACGTCATAAACCTAAATACAATGGCATGTAATACAGGAGGCCTACCATTTTTATCGACTCGTACACAGTCCTTGTTATCTCCGCGCATGTAGAAATCTGCAGAATCCTCGTGAGCATTCTTTGACTTTCTGCAATAAACATACCATTTGTATAAATATGTAAATAGGTTCTAAAGCATGCTATCTCTCCTGCTGAGAGATATTGGATTCATAGAATCACAAAAATAAACCAGGTTATTTAATCATTTCAATAATACTGTTGATTAAAGATGATTATTTATAAAATAATTTCTCATTTTTATCCCATACACATTTTTGTATGAAAATATGAAACAGAGGTAATATTAATTATTATACATCTGTTTGGGATATATCTGCCAGGACGGAGATCGAATCGGGAACCTCTCGATCAAGATCAAACAAGCTAAGCAATATGCTTCAAATGGCTATTTGGAGTAAAATAAATGGATTGAAATAACAACCGTGCATGTTTCAAGACCACCAATGAAGACCATTGGATAAATATAACTGCACTTACCATATAAATTAATTAAAAATTTCAAAGATATGGTTAATAAAGGAAGTTTAGACAGTCCTTACTTGTAAGGAGCTTCAGCGATGGCTTTGGTGAACTGCAGGACAGTTTGAGCCAATTCCTCCGAAGTATCAGCACGAGTGCAGCTCGTTCTCTCTTCAACCAGGAGCTCTGTAATGTGACAATACATTAAACGAATATATAAAGAATAAACACAACTTCCATGCAAATGAGACAAATGACTGGTAAAAATACTTCTATTTAGCCTCTTCACACTAAAGTTACGGGTACTAAAATTTTATCACAGTAAGATAGATTTATAACTTTAATAAACTAGATCCCAAGTGGAATTCATTAACTTAATAAGCTTAAATCTCTGAGAAATCTAAAGCATTGGAGAGTACTACTGCTAATGACAGTTAGATAAAGATGATGAAAAAGATTAATTTTACATACTTTATAATTATCCTGATAATTAAAAGAATAGATTATCATATCGTATGAATAAATGTACAAACTTGTCAGGTAATAATCCAGGTCGTTTTCGGTCATCTGTGGAGCAGCGTGGCCCGTGTTCCTTGATGACTCCCCTCCAACTTGCTTTTTCCAATTTGCATTCTTTTTATTTTTCAATTTTCTACACATTAAAATATAAATTACAAAACACGAAGTATGATATAAAAAATTACACACAGAAGAAGTTTCCAGACAGAAATATTTATGTCACCAAATCAAATCTATTTGAATGGATAGCAAATAACTTAGACTGAGTAAAAGCATTTTACAAGGTGGATTTAATTTATTTGGCCAAATTGAACATGTGTCTTTTCATTTACTAAAGAAAATATGTAATACAAATCAGTCATCATAATTATTACAACAGAATTTACCTCAAGTAGTCCTTTGATCCGTATAGCAGAAGGGTGATCTGCAAGGATGTGGGAAATCGAGCTCGAAGCTGCTGCAGTCGACACGGTATCTGTCGCACCTCCTCGACCCCCACTAGTAGTAGCGCATGCGGCTCCAGCTGCAGTTCTGCGCTCATGCCCATCTATAATCGTTTTTAATCTACGTTATATTTTTGACATATCAATCCAAAAGTGAAAGATCATACACAAAGCATTCACTTCAATTTACTATAACTCATTTCCTCTTATTATTGTAAACTTCACAAGATTTTATTAATCGTAAAGATTTCTATTAGCAACTTTTTTGAGTGGGGCGGTTTACAATATTGAAATGGGCTTACAAATACCTGTCCACAGTGTTCCAACAAGTAGCGGGGACACCGACGCTCCCACTGAAGAATCGTCTGATCTTCCCCCATGTCATCAGGGACGAGTACTGCTCCTGCAGCCTGCAGAACTGTTTCTAGTTGCATCCAGGCTATTCCAAGAGCACTGCCTCTTCCAGATTTCACCCGCATATGCTGTGAAAAGTGAATTATCAAGTTAAGAATACCTTCGCATCTATACTCATCTATTACCTTTAAGTTACTTTCTTGTACAACAATATTTTTATTTTTAAGAATGTGTCATATGACTACACTATTATCCTAGGTTTATTTTTAAAGTGGATTTCTATGTTTTTATTTCTTAAGGCCAATATTTTCAACGTACCTTCATGCATTCTCCAGGACGTAAGCTTTTGTGGTTTTCAGAAGTGGCCCTGGCCAGCACCTCCTCTCTCTCAGCATCTCGTTTAATAAAGGCATTATCAACAGCCAAAACTTTCAGGGGATATGTCTCCTCAATAACAGATCTTGGTGAAGAGTTGGGAGACAATAAGCAAGGAGTTTCTTCGGACTCATTAGGAAACCTGGCACGTTTTGCAGGACGTGCGCCATCTGAAGAATCATCAGATGAGAGGCAGACAAGGTAAGGCTCTCTATCAATTTGCCGCTCCTTTTCCGAGACAGCACTAGATGCAACAAAATCTGAAAGGGAAAATTATTACTATTGATCTAATATTTTTCAATAATGTCGAAATGGCATGAATGCGGCCAAAAAATTTTCAAGAGGAAATAAATTAAATAAATCAGACAATTGGCAACAAAGCTTCATAAAATGTTTGACATGAATCCTAAAATTATTGTTCCTTATCGGACAAAGTTTGCTTAATTAACTAACCAAAGTTTGGGATATCTCTAAATTCGTCAATCTCTTCGACAGCATGCAAGGAAGAAGGTCGGCTATCATCAGATAACTCTATTGTATCCATTAGTTTAATGACTTTTTAACAACCCCAAAAAAAACAAATTGCCGGTATTAACTTTTTGAGGACATTGGAATTTCAGCGAATGAATAGGTAAACGCTAAGTCAAAAGGTGATTATGAATAAGCAGAAGTTTATACAACAAAATATTTAATAATGAAAAGGTTATATTTTATAACAAAATTTGTACATATTTGTACATAACCAAAAAACTTATTTTGAAAATACACAGACAACAAGGAATATGAATTTCATAGACAAAAAAGATAAACTACTAAGTCACTGTTGAAAAGAAAATTTATGTTTAAGCATATATTTATTTAGAAGTTTCTCTTAATAATTTATTTTGACTCTTAAACTCTAAAAAATGCCAATATTTTTAAGAAATTTATCAATTTATTATTGTGTATCAAAAATAATGACTTACGTATAAAAACTGCCTGTTGCCGTGACTAAAGTTTAGGTTATGTACTTATTTAAACCATTGAAAATTATTAAATAAAAATTTTATACATATTTTATTGTGTACGATAAATTTTTTGAATACAAGTGTATACCTACCACCAGAGTGAAAATAATTGAGCTCCGATATATTATAGTTGTAGCTCTAGACTCTATGACTCTTTGACATTGTCTATGACCTCGAAAAAGTATGGAGGACGTGGCCCGTACATAGTATGTTTTTCTAAAATATCGTAATTTTAATCGTCCAGAATGTCTGATAACGCCCCGGCCAAGAGCCAACCCGTCCAGGGAGATCCCGAAATGAAAGGATGGCTCTTCAAGTGGACGAACTACCTCAAAGGCTACCAGCGTCGCTGGTTCGTCTTGTCAAACGGAGTCCTGTCATATTACAGGTACATTATTTTGAGTGTCTAATGTCACTGTGTTGTCCTGGTGTAGTCCCCTAGCCCTCAGGCCCCTACCCCCTCAACTGTGTCTCCACTGAACGCCCCTTGTCAATACTCGGATATTGTAAACAAGTTATTGCATAATTTGAACGCATTTTATTGGTTGCGCCCGCTTTTGAATGCGATACATGTTGCATGTCACTTCGGAGCTATAGTGCGCTTGTGATTGTAGTGTCATGTCGGAAATCTCGACATCTGTCACAAGCGAGGTCAGCCACCAACTACTCTATCAGTCTTTATCTTCCATTTCATTCCACAATAACACAACAATAGAGAACTTGAATGTATTCCAACACGCTCTTCATCTTCTGGCACTATGTCAATTCCAATAACATACAGGCTATTGACTGTCAAGTTGATTTAAAGTAACTAGAATGGTCAGTAAAAAGTCCTGTAGTATACCATCTTGAATCGCACCTTTATGATACATTGTATTATTCAATATCTATAGATATTTTTGTGTAAAAGCATAGGTATTCTTTTCATGTTTTATATACAAATTCTCTTAAAATTTTGTACTTTTGTTGCATATTATAAAATATTTTGAAGATGTGTTTAATGTTTATTTCATAACAGTTTTCTATTGAAACAACTGAATAACAATTTTTTATAATATTTAATTTCTCAATCAAAAAGGTTATAGTAAAATCAAAATTTTAACCTGACCTTAAAGAGATCTGTTGTGATAATTTTATATGTCATGGCCTTTAATCTCTGACTCATCAACTTTTCATATCCATTTTAAATTATAATTCGTATATTTTTGATGTTAAAATCACTATCAGGTGCATGTCATAAATTTTGTTTTTGGTTTTTTTTCCATCACATTATCAGTTGCGAAAGTTTCTGTCGTGCAGATGAGTAAATGGAAGATGGCAAGACTGACGAAGAGTAGGGGGAATTTGTCGAAGCGTGAGAGGTTGTTTTGTCGGCTAATATTGGAGACTCAGAATTTTTATTCTCTTTATATCTCTATGTTTACTTTGTATGGGTCCAACTCATGAAATATTTAATTTCATAAACTCTCCCCATTTATCTATCGCCACTGACATGAGGGTACCCTTATTGTGTTTTGTTAGAAGTAATAACACTCATCAGAATATTTTGATAGTATACTCTCACAAGCTTCTTTTATGTACTATATTTAAAATTTAGAAAAATCGTAAGAATGTGAATTCAATCATATTTATTTTGTAGGTTTTCCAATTTCCGTTAATATTTAGAGTTGTACTTGATAAAATGTTTAATGTGCAATCAACAATATTCGAGATATGCATAAAACAGTGTTTAGGAGTCTATTATTGTTTTTGTGTACATACATATGTTTCTTCTTTACCTTTCTGCCGTCTCTTACCCAATTTGGGTTTCGGTTTTGATTTTCGTCTTAAGACGTTTCACAATTTGTTAGAAAGCACAGGATTCCATGTTTTGTTAGGTATATAGGAGGGTATTGAGAGGTGGAATGCGGGGCGAGAGGGCTGGGGGCCGGAGTGACGCGTGTGTGTGTGTTGTAGGTGTGAGAGCGGGGCGGCGACGCGCTCGCTGTCTCTGCGCCGTCGCCATGTCCCCCGCCCGCAGTGAGTAGTTCCTCCCTCCGAGCACCTTCTCAGTCGTCACTCCTCACCGCTCGCTGTCCATCACTCACCCACTACACAGTACATAACCCTACTAAAGTCATGCTTTCTCTGTTCATCTTAAAAATGTTTACGTTTTAAGCGTTTTTTCACATGATGCTTGAAAAGTCAGAAAGGTAGCAGTATTTAGCAACATGTAGTCGTTGGGCGCATCAGTATCTTCGTGGTGTTCTATGCGAGGTATTGTCATGGTGCTTTTTGTACAGGGCAATAGCACGGTGCAAGCTGCAATCCTATCAGCAATCAGTTGAAAAACAAATGCATCATTCCATGATCAATCAGAGTAAAGATATGTGAAATGATTAGACGTGTTTATTTCTCAGTGTTGCACTGTTAAAGGCAAGTTCCTCTCTGTTGGTTCACTTATTAGATTGAATATTGAATCATTTATCAATATGCTTAACTTTTTTTCTTTTGTGTGTACTCAAAATATTTTCTTTAAAAAAGTAGCCTATATAGACAAAATGATAGAAGCAGATACTAATAACTGATAATGGGTAAATTGCAATTCCTTTGGTTGCTGAGTGGTTAAGTTGTCAAATCCAAAAATGTGCTTTAAGGTTTGAGAATACTTTTTGTAAAATTACAACAGCTATGCATTTTTTTCAAACAGACTTCTGCACTGATTGCAGCTATTAAATACTCCATTTCAATGATTATATCTGATCTAAATGCTGTCGGAATTGCAGCCTGTGTCCTGTTATTAGTCTAAGATTTCAGTAGAGCGTTCGTCTGTTAAGATCGCCATAGATTTTAGAATTTTGAGAGTCACCGTTCATGCTTCATAGGTGTCATACTCTTCACCTCCATCGACTTGT
This sequence comes from Atopsyche davidsoni, assembly GCA_022113835.1. Lineage (NCBI taxonomy): Eukaryota > Metazoa > Arthropoda > Insecta > Trichoptera > Hydrobiosidae > Atopsyche > Atopsyche davidsoni. The sequence goes on along the minus strand of JAILWY010000011.1, from coordinate 2,876,560 downwards.
CAACGATAATCTTCGAGCTGGGCAGATCAGCTGCTGACAGTGTCCATTATGACGACATCAGTTCATCCTATCCGATATCCATCACATCTAATTCCTCATACTTATGTATTTTCTCTCGTTACTTTTGTGTTATTTATTTGCTTTTAATGGCTTCATGATTTGATCTCGTTGACAAGGCTCGCATCTGCATTGATTCAATAAAAAAATATTAATAAACCGGTGTATATGAGACTTATAGAATAAAACCCTGACATACATTTTTTAGAGCCTAATGAGAACTCGTTTTTCGTTTGTTTCATAGTTTTTTTTTATAAAAATTAATACGACCTATTTAATGATTAATTAATTATAAATATACATTGATATCTATTTGATTTGAATAGATATCAATTTATTTAAATATTGTGATGTTGGGTTTTAATTTTATATGTTATTGTGATTGTTATTTCCTTAAACATCAGTTGTTACCTGTATATGTACAGCTTTATCTTGTTGATGCGAGAAAATAGCACAGGTATGATAACTCCTATATGAAGCTTGCAATATTGTCATCCCGGGAAAACTGGAGCATTTTTACAGTCTGGTAAAAACGCACGGAGACACAACGCACTATGTGAGCATACTGTGCAGTTTAGGGGAGGTGGTATGTGCAGACTTGAATTCTCATAAAGCAATATGAAGAAAGTGAGAAACGAGTACTGGCTGAGAATAATGATGCAAACTTGGAGAGGTCTACGATCGACAGTGAGAGACCCGGGTCAACGATGATCAATTGAATTTAATGTGGATGTAAACCTTGCCAATGTCAATATCAGGTCGTAATTATGGTTTATGGTCATTTAATGGCGCTTGCGTCTGGGCTGTAACTATTTTTATTTTGGTTATAGGAAGCTTACCTTTTGCAACTATTACTTGGATATTATCGAGTCTTTTATGTTTTTTTGTCTTAAAAATAGATAACTCTTAATCTTTATTCTATATTAGATTATTCCAACCTTTTAGCCTGCCATAGTTGTAAAAAAATATAAAATAATCAAATTAAGGGTGCTTACTTCAAATATTCTTTTGCCCAGAGGTTTACAAAGAAGACATTATAACTTAAAATCAATTTTTTATTTCTTTTAAAACTGGCTATCCAGGACAGACTGGTTTGATTTATAATAATCTATATTAAATCAACAAATAAAAAAAACCAAATGTCTGGTAGTTTACGGTCTTTTTTATTTTTAAGGGCTTCTACAGAATGAAGAATCACTTGCAACCAAAAAATTCCGTAACCTAGTCTTTTGACGATTCATATTTGTTGAGGAGAGGAGAAAAAAAAAACAGTAGGTTTTTTTTAATATTCTCGCTGCCCACACAGTAGTCTATTGAGCATTGCGCAGTCAGATCGTAAAGATGTTGCCATACATCATTTAATAATGTTTACGATCTTATGCGATCATGCTGTCAGTCGGGTTGGACATGTCTACTAGATACTCCTCGATATGTCCCAAGTATAACTGCCTTAATCACTAATGGCTTGATACACTACCTCCTCTAGTAGAAGAAAATATCATGATTTTATTCAATTTATTACTTTGATTGGCGACATTTTTGCAAGTTGCTATCATAAATTCTAGTGCTGTTGTATAAAACGTTTTGTTTGACGCGTCAATCGACATTGTAGAGTACTTCTCTATTGAAGAATTTACTGTATCAAACCTTACGGAGTAAGGCTTATTCTTTTTATCTTCATATAATGTGCTGGTTAGTGTTCAAGATACTACTAAGAACTTTTTGGTACTATTCAGTTATATTTATAGAAAAGAAGAAAAATTATTCCGGTATTTTATTAGACAGTTAAAAGAAACATAACAATATTAAATTAATATATATAATCTCATTGAATACCTCATCGAAACGTGAGTTTGAATATTTGATGATATTATCATTATCTCTTCCTGTGTTTTTTATTTGATTATTTATGATACGATACTCATATCAAATCCAAACTCTTCTATATATTTGATATAATTAAAAATAGTTTGTTCGTTTTGATATGACTTAAACTTGAGATCCAGTGTTATTTATTGGATATGGTATGTCCAGTACACACACACAGAGTCAATATTTATTATCTCTTCATGCCCAGTCACGTTTATTTCCCAGTAATAATAATTAGTATATATTAGTAATATTTTCGTTCATAGTCCAATTACACTCATTTAATAGAACCTTGAAGTAATTTTTTCCATTATTTTGTAATCTCAACTAAAAATGAGTACTCCTTTGTGTATGTAATATGTGTGCATTAGCGTGTTAAAACAATAAATTTTCTATTTGAAAAGTAACAGAATTGTTGACAGTTCACAGTCTAAAGTCTGTATTTTTTAAACTTTTACTGTTTTGTCGGTGTTTAAATACTAGAAGAAGAGATTAATAAAAATTTCACAGCATATTGAGAAACTATTGAAACATTGACTTTTGACCTAGTGGAAAAGATTGTTAACTCATGACACAGTTTACTGAATCAATTCCTGTTTTGGCAGGTAAATTCTTAAAATATCTAAGGCTCTCGCCTGTTATTGTTCAAATATTTTTTTTTTAGTATCAATTTATTTTAAAGACACTTTTAATTTTTTTTATTAGTTTATCTAATATTATTGTTCGGAACGAGGTTCAACTGTGCAAATTGACAGTCGTTCAAAGCTCGCAAAAATACATCGAACAAGTACACAATATTTAAGTAATCGACTCGTACATGAAACGACTAGACTTCAAATCCTCACGGTACTGTTGGGATTTGAACCCACACCTCTTTTGCGGCTGTCGCGGCCAAGCGGTATGACCAGCACAAGCGTGGATCGATAACCTAAATATTGTATGTAAAGTTAAAAATCATCGGTATTTCATTGAGTAAGCGTCGATTAGATAATCAATATTTGGTGTCGCAACGATAGCTCCAAATAGGTGGCCATCTCGCTCGCTACTGTCGCAGCTAATTCCATGCCAACCGTGTGGCGCTCGGGTGAGATTTCGAGGGGAGCCATTCGAAACCGGACTCAAATTTTTGGACTTAATCCAATTAGCTGGTGTTTATTGTAGTTTAAATGAGACTCTTCCTAAATGTACGGAGAGTACGTGAACTCACCTTGTCTGTCCTCAGTGCCGTGCCGCCGTCGGTGGCATTGCACGCGAGGCTCGAGCTGCGATTACATCGGACGAGTTGACAGACTGAATATAATACAAACTTACAACTGCTGACACTCCCTGCGGTCCCAAAAAGTTCAGGTCGTCGCACGAACCGGCACTTCAATGAGATGAAAAGAGTAACGCTCGAGCGCTCTCCACCCGTCGCAAACGAATCGCTGCTAAAAAAAATGGCACCAAAGTCTACTCGTTTCCGCGGGTGTAGGGCGCTTTGCTCTGCGGCTTAGCGGTAGACCGCGAGCTCGGGCTCGAGGAGTTGCGGCTCGTCTGAAGCGGGAGTCGTTGCAGGAACCAGGCCGAGATGGCGCACACGTGCCGGGGGACCATCACGCTGGGCGGCGCGCTCATCCACACGGTGGACGCGTGCACGTTCGTGATCTCCAACGGCGGCACGCAGACCTTCCACATCAAGGCGTCCTCGGAGGTGGAGCGCCAGAGCTGGGTCACGGCGCTGGAGCTGGCCAAGGCCAAGGCCATCCGCGCGGCCGAGAGCGACGACGAGGAGGACGCCGGCGCGGCCGAGGGTCCGGCCGAGGACGCGGGCGCCGCGGCCGCCCGTGAACTGGCCGCGCGCCTCGACAACCTGCACACGTGCGCCGAGCTCACCAACAAGCACGGCGCGGCCCTGCAGCGCGCGCTGGCCGACCTGGGCCGCGCCGACGAGCAGGTGGCCGAGCGGGCCACGCTCTTCCGCATCGCCTGCTCCGTCATGATGAACGCGTGCCAGGAGTACCTGGGCGTGGCGCGCGCGCAGGGCTCGCGCTGGGCCCGCGTGCTGCAGCACGAGCGCGACCAGAAGCAGCGTCTGCAGGAGGTCGTCGAGCAGCTCGCCCGTCAGCACGACTCCCTCGAGAAGAGCGTCAACGCCCAGCCGCCAGGTCAGTCTCCTCCTCCAACCTCCCGACTTCTCATTCATTCCAACCGATACCAAAAAGTTGCTTCTGATTTGTGACCCCATATTCCAATAGTTCTTGAACAACTCTGCCACACATGTCAATAGCGAACATACAAATTTTTTCATAACCATCATATAAATCTTACCCAGATTGGACCTGCAATGGTTTTTTTTTATATCTAACAATATTCGTTGCGTCACGGGAAAATATGACTTGAGTTTTTTTGTGCACGTGGCCAAAAGAAATGTCGCCTACTTAGAGAACTTGTGTTACCACCGAGGCAATATTGTATTTACATGCGTTATATATTTTAATATTGCATTACTTTGGCGCATTTTTCTGCTACTAAGTTATGAAATACAATTTTATTCAAATAAAAAATAATAACATTTGTATCATACAATCAAGTAAATTGTAAAATATTTTAACACAATTTAATAAATATAAATGCGACTATCTATCAAACAGAATGCCCCCATAAACATGATAAACTTTTAGTTATTGATCAATTACGAATATTTTTAAATTTAGGTGGTCTCAGTGGGCTTTATTCTCCCAGAGAGAAGAGTCCACGTTAGATACACTTCGTAATTTACGTGCATTGCGTATTATGGATTTTATGACGCTTAAATTTAGTATTTTTAAAAAATTAAAGTAATAAGCTCATTTTAATTATTGTTTACGTGGCTTGTGTCCACTTGTCTTTTGAATTATGTTTTATTTTATTTTATATTCAGAGTCAAAAAAATAAATGTATGCCAGCATTCGGTAGTAAAGCGCATTGTTTTCACCGTTGCTAAAAATAAAATCGTTGGTTCGATATGAATACGATACTCGACTTGCTCTAATCTGATAGGTCAGACACGTTGTACGCCAAAACTTTAGACAGCCATAAATAAGTTCTTACAGCAGTATTTGCAAGTGTTTTTTTTTTTGTTGATATACAGACTCGGTACTGTGAGCGGGGGTGCTATAGAGACTACTCGCGGGGCAGAGGTCCATCTCAGAGATGACACGCAACACTGAATAATATAAATATTTTCGCATGCCAGGGAATTCCTTAAATAATTATGTCGCATTGCAGGAGTGCTGTTCTCAAGGCCGCTCGGGAAAATTAGTTTGTTTTTTTTTTTTTTTTTAATTCTGCCAAAATTTCCAGTCCATCTTAAAAATTCTCAACAACGTTTGAGTGCTGTTTAATATGCTTATATTTTTGTCAACGTTTCGGGCCTGAACGCGCAGCTATCTTCTGGACCTTTTCCGTGTTTTTCTGAATACTCTTATAAACCAAATTCTAATGAATGTTTTTTTTATGACGTCATATGTGTTTAATTTTTTTTGTATTCTTTCACTTCACTTCCAAGACCTACAATCTGAACATCGATATATCAATCGCCCTTTTCTGTAAGACTCGAGGGATAAATATCGAGCTGGTTGCGTTTCCGATAAACAGGGATGTCACAGGTAACCTTTTTTTTGTTAAGATTATTTTGTTAAAAAAAATTAACTGTCAGAAATGTTAGGCAATATATAATACTCGCCGTACAATTTATTGAAACGAATTAATAATCATAATTTTTATGGTAGTGTAAATAATTGTTTTTTTTATTAAATAATTCATAAGTTCTTTTTGTAGGTCAGTTTTTTTGTTGTTGATGATTATTTGTCAATTGAGTCACCACTTGTTTGTATATTATGCGAAGAAGCCGATGTCCATGCGAAGTAGATGTGCGCCCCTTATGCTTAATATCGAAGACTATGAGTTATGATGAATAATTATATCGGCGATATCGCGTCATAGTCGCGCAGGCACGTGCCAATCGTATGACTGATGACTATTTGAGTGATGAGTGGCGAACAGGGTTGTCACTTTGATTTTTTTACGTCTTGCAGTTTGTCGAAAATATGTTTATTGATAAATAACAGCGATACAGTAAGGCAGAAAAAAAAATATTCCGATGTAACCACGTCATAGTCGCTCAGGCACGTGTAAATCGTATGTCTGATGACTGAAGTATAGGCGATGAATGACGCTCAGGGCTGCCACCTTTTATTTCTAACAATTTTTTGAAAATATATATTTTTACCTCGAGAAATAACAAGGTAAAAAATTATAAAAAGCCGCTAAATAACAGTGGTTGGAGTGTGCTTAAACAAAAAAAAAATTGATATAAACAAATGTACCCTGACGTCATTATGAAAAAAACCGCTACACAATGACGTCACACATATTTGAATTTCGAACATTTTCAAAAACAAATGAACTCTGACGTCAGTATGAAAAACCGCGACATAATGACGTCACATATATTTGAATTTTCAAAAACGAATGAATTTTGACGTCAGTATGAAAATACCGCGTCAAAATGACGTCAAATATTTTTAAAATATTTGAATTTCGAACATTTGATCTTGATAGTATTGTAACGTACGTGTGAGATATTTAATATTTTCGTAGAGTAAGCAATCGAGATTTGGTTGTTTTAAAAAAAAACACTAACTTGTGCCAAAAGTTCGCGTGCACTTAGGAACAGGGGATTCTTAAAATATAAATAGATTATTATCGTCTGCTAGGATCTAAAAATAAGAAAGGCCTAGGATTCAAAAAGTCGTAACCGAAAAATAAAATTTAAATCACGAAAACCATAATCCGTTGATACAAATTTAAAAATCGTTAATCGTCACACTGACCAAGCCATTTTAGTAATTTTCCCTTTTCAGCGTCAATCTACACTTAAAATTAATTGATCCCGCGGAGATGGCAACCCTGTTGCCAAATGACGTAGATAAATGCCTCAAGTATTGTCCGTAGACTTAGTCCTTGCCCCCCCGCGGCTTCAATTGTGGCTACAATCAATGATACAAAAACCAATGAAGGTCAGGTTCTTGAATTTGGCCTGAAATCCTAATAAAAAATCGCCTAGACCGACACGCGAAGATTCGCTCACGTTAGCAGTAATAAGCTTTTTATGGGTCCGTCAAAACGAAGCTACAATTTTTGTCGCGCGGCATTTTTGTTCGCGCAAATATCAATTAGTTGTCTCCAAAGACTTTTGCCTGTTATCGCTGTTTCAATTTCACAGTGCGAAATAAAACTATGACTCGATGAACTGAATTTTCAATTGAAGTAGGGATTATTCTATGTGTTGTGACGTGATTTATAAATATTACAGAGAATTACTCAATTGCGATAAAAAAAGATTCCTTCATTTTTTAATCATAATTTTAATTTATAGTTTGTGATAAACAAAACTCGAAATGCGAATTAGATAAATTCGTTGCAGCTTGCAGTCCGTTATAAAGGCTTTCCTCTGTCTTGATTTAAAATTATGTTTTAAAGTACACCCACGCGGGTTGTGGGGCATACGAGGTGTGGCTTAGGTGGATATTTCTATTTTCGGTATTGAGTTTGTGTAGGGAAAAATATTTGTAAAAAAAAAACCTTACAGAAAGAAGAATATATAACTAGCGTATTTAATCTAAACACAATGCTTTGCGTGCGACTCATAGACGACGTTAACCGTAGCAGTACTTTTTAAAATTTTATTCCCTCCTTTACAATCACTTGCTTAAACACGGTTTAATAATATCACGCATTTTTATTTTATTTTATGAACATGCAACACCTGTAATGCTATAAAATTAATAAATACAGATAAAACGAGACTGTGACGTCGATAAGCCGAGGCTTACGCAGATCAGGTTCAGCAAACGACTGCATAACTCAGATAATACATTTTTATTATCGTGTGGAGGCTTTGAAGGCACCACCGGCGTGCTTAGGGGAGCCGAAGTCGACAATATTGGGAACCACTGGTGTAAATGTAAAAAAAATCGCTGTCGTTCTGTCTGCGTTGGGATATTTAGCGATGCTTCGCTTTGTGCCTCATTTGTGAGGCAAATTCCTTTATATTTGCCGAGAAGTGGCCGTTTTGTAATGTTCATCGGTTTGGCACATTCCGTTTCAGTTAGAATGTTCCTTCTCTCTCTCGATTATTTTTAGCCAAAGTATTTATTGCCTTTGAAAATATATATATTTGCTATCGGAGTTGCCAGTTAGTTGTTCCATAATTATAATATATATATATATAAATTTATTCCAAGTAGTTGTGCAGTCATATATTTTACATACCAAAGGATAGATATCAAAAAAAGGAAACATAACATAATGATAAAAAATAATAATAATAAAAAAGATGTACATACGCATTATTTGCATATAATTGCAGCCTTTCCCACTCCTTGTGTGTGGATCCACACGACCATTATGTCGCATCACGTGTGGCAATGTTGTTACTCTAAATGTCTAAATACACCGTTGTTTTGAGCAATTTCCGTAATCTAACAGAAAATATTATTAACAAATAATGATAGTGATATTTGAAAAATTATAGTTTTTCATGTCCCATTTAACATGTCATCAAGTGCTGCTGTTGAATGTAAACGAAATAATCTATTTCACTGATAATTGGTTTCCGCCAAGCACATCTTTGAGGCCACCTCTACAGGAGGCCGGGGTGATAATAAAATTCGAGGCCACGCTTGTTACTTTGTTAGTGCTCCACCCAGATTTGAATCAAAAAGCTTGCCCTAAAATTTATCAAATCATACAAATTTACGCTAAAATTATATGCAGTGCACTCTTGGTGTTTTTTTTTTGTTGTATTTATCGTTATTCGGTTATTCGGTATACAAAACTGCTTGCTTTGATTTTGGACTCGCCGCACGCCACTTGGGCAAGCATATGTGCCAACTCTGTTGAGGTCCTGGACCACGAGTAAAATCAAGCCTTTCTTTGACAGTGACGTCACTGCGTCAATGGCAGTGATGGGCATTATCGATCGAATTCACCGAGACGAGTCGGAATAGATTGATCGGGTTTTTTTGTTGTTGTAAGTATTGAATGAATTTTTCGATCACTCGATTATGATTTTTGATCGGTCTGGAGCATTCGCTCTTCGTCGTGTCAATGTCGGATTCGCGCCATTGCAGGCGTTTCAGTGTGACGTCACCGCCGGCTCTCCCCGTGGCGTGACATGTGCAAGGCCTCGCGTGACGAGATAAGCCGCCTACACACGCTACGACACGACCGACAGCCGAATGGTAATTAGCCAATAGCGTCCCTTTGTTTTTTGGTGTTTTTTTTTTTTTTTTCTTCTTCTTTCGGTTAAGCCTCAGTAAACAACGCAGAAGAGGACGCTATTGGGTTCGGTTGTCGGTTGTGTCGCGACGTGTGTAGGCAGCTATAAGTGGCAGAGCCACCTGTGCGCGAGGCCGGAGGCGACCGCAATAGGTCAGTTCGTAGAATACATAATATTAAAAAAAAAAAAAAAAAAAAAACAAGTAAACATATTAAGGCTTTTATTAAAGCCTGTTCTGCCGTCCATTTCACATGACGCCATATTGCTTAATCTTTAATGACGTTTTCTATTTTGTTATTCGTCTTATCTATAAATGTTGGCGTTTTATACCATACACAGTGGCTTTTATAAGTAACGAAGCGATCAAAACGTATACGGATGAAATTATGGACAATACACGGTTTATTAAAAGTTATGTTATCATCTGGAACGGGGAGATAGTATCCGATAAAATAGTTTTATAGTGTTTATATAATTGTATCATATAAATATCATATTGTAATAAAATATATAAAGCATAGGAAATATCATATAATAAACCTCAGATTCGATATGGAATCCTATGATATCTGTTACAAAAATCCTAAAAAACCCATAGCCCGTAAAAATAATAAATATTGTTATTTTTTTTTTCTGGAATGTTACCTTAATGTTTCCCGAGAACAAACAATATAAATCGGAGCTACTGGCTTATACCCATCGTGGCTCCAAACTTTTCTCGACTCCTGATCTTGATTATGCGATTATCCGAATATACACTATGTTTAATAAATTGCTTAACAATTGTATTTATTTATTTTACAAAGTGGGTTTGTGTGCGGTGTGGTTGCCTCCGGCCTTGCGTAGAGGTGGCCTCGGTATCGGGCGATTTACTTTCGGTATTGTACACATACGGATGTGATAGTCAGCTAACGTCTGCGTGTCACGAGTATTGTGTACACTGTGTCTCCGTGGCAGCGCTCCCCAAACGGCGTTCCGCGACGCAATCGCGATGTGAAACCTCCCGTTAATAAGAATCAGCTATCGGACAGCTCTCTTCTCTGTGACGTCACCGGGTGGCCTGCAGCAAATAAACTTGCCCGTTTCGCGGCACGATGATTCGGACGTATTTTTTATTTTTTTTTTGTAACACACATCCGAGGCACGTTGAGGTCGCGATATCAAGACAATTCAAAATGTGATCGGCAAGCCGCGGCGGTCGTCTCGCACAAAACAGGTTTCCCATTACAATGGGATCGGTATGCGATGTTCTGGTGGGTGACCTTGGGAGGAGTCCGAAAAAATGAAGCCCGCTATTGCATCATCGCGGTTTTTTTCAGTATACGCCATAAAATTTGTGTTATTCATCCGAGTCTAATTCCCGACACGGTTGAGATATTGTATGCATACTATACGTGTATGGGTGAAGAATTCGGATTTATTAAAAAAACTTACGTATATTTGTGATTTTTTTATTAAAAATCTACTCTCACAATGTAGTGTTTATAGAAAAATAGTAATACTACATATCTTTTTCATGCTGTGTATTACTTCGAAATAGTTTGTATGTGTACTCTCTTTCGATGGGCTGTCTTGCCGCTTAGTTGCCGGCACGCCACTGCAGTGTGGGTAGGTCGCAAAGAAGGCTCGCGTCTCAGGCGTAGTGCAATTATGGTGTTGTGGAAACATCAGCTGTTGTCGGACGTGGGATTGCCTTTTGGAGTCCAAGTGTGGAGTATTTAAATTAAACCGCTTGGCGAATGAATGTACGAATGTTAAAGTTTATTAAAAAAAAAAAAAAAAAAAAAAGCATGATTTTGATTCCAAATCTCATGGGTTGTATCTTTTTATTAATTTAATTATTTTAATGCTAAAATTTTATGGTATTTTTTTGCCGCCTTAAGCGGTCATTTGCCAAAGCTGCGTTTTGATGACGTCATATTTTGATAATGAATTTACAGCTTTTACGATTCGACAGCTGTAAAACCACGCTGTGGTATATTTTGGCTTTATTAAAATATTTTTGCATTTTTAATTTAAACCACTGGATTTTTTTTGCACTTAATAAAATAATAAGTATATTGTAATTTTTTAATGTAAATAAATACCTGATATTTTTGCACTATTTACATTTCATTCTTCAAAAAGAATTAAATGTTAAGATTGTAACAGTAAAAGAAATTTTCGAAATGGGTCAATACTCTATTTTCATATAATGATAACTTTTTATTTAAATCTTCACAGTGAGTTTATTTAGAATATTGTATTTGCATAACTAGTTTCGACCCTATAAACCGGGTCATCATCAGATGCAAGACAAGAGTTTAAGTCTTGCATCTGATGATGACCTCACTGTGAAGATTTAAATAAAAAGTTATTATTTTCACTATATTAATGGATCTTCACCATTCAAATGCCTTGTCCCTCAACAACTCTATTTTCAGTTATTCAAATGCTTTGAAAATGTTGTTAGACGAAAATGTTCACTCGGTTGAATTCTTACACCCAATTTCTATCCAAGGTTTACTGACTATCTAATGTTTTTAATATAGTTATAATATTAGTTTTACTAGTAACTTAGTGTTACTTAAACCAAGAATAGTATATAATGAGATTTAAAAAAAAATCTTGTAAATATATATATATTATATTCAAAAAAAAAATGCTATTATTATTATAGTTTTATAGTTGACAATGTTGCAGAATCAAAAAAAAAAATGTAACAAGTAATTAATCCGTAAATTAAAGGCACGTTACTCACTGCTTTATTTTGGTCGACAGTGTGAGTGCAGTTATTAGAAGAACCGCTTCAAATTCTTGGCGTTTAATTTCGGGCTCGCGTGCCATGACTGCGCCATCCCTGACCCACTGCCATGCCACACTGGAGCGCACACTCACACGCCTCTTCAAAACTCAAATCTAATTGACAACGAATACAATCGATTTCAATAAAGATTTTTAAATATTTTAGTGATTTTTCCACGTATGAATTTTTATTGGTGACCGGTTTCGCCAAACTTTCACGTTTGCATTATCAAACTGAGTGTAGTGCCATCGAGTACTCTCTGTCAAAAATATTGAGTTTTTATTTTAAGCTTCATAGATAGTATAAATCAATGTATTCGATTATCTAATACTTTTGCTTTTTTAATGTATATCGGAACTCTCGAATTCGACAGTTTTATTGTGGATTTTACAAATTTGATTTTATGCCAATATTTTTTACATTGAATTCAAAAGTTTTAAACTATTTAATTTAAAGTAATGAATTTTTAAGCACATTCAGTTGCAAATATATTCACTTACGCATATTCCACATTTTCGTTTTAATTATTTAATTACGCCTCCCCGTTCTGTTGCTTGTGCATGGCTGCCACTCTGTACCCTGAGCGTGTATAAAGGATGGGTAATGGAGTAGTGGACATGGAATAATTGTGGAGGGATGCACTCTGGAAGTACCTTTTCGAGGAGGGGGGGGCTCCTGATATTGTTTCTGTAGCTTGCTGCTGAAGGAGTATCAGATCTAAACTCCAGAGCTTTTATAATAATGCTATTGGGCAGCAGCAATACGCAGGGTTTTTCTTTCAGTATAAAACTGCGGTGTTGAAGGACCCAGGGACCCATTATACTATTTCCCCCTTAGAAAACTATGAACATTGAGTCAGCATAAGTATATGCTCAGTGAAGTGACTTCATCAAGTGCCTCTCCTCTAAGGAGAGGCACTTGATGAAGAAGAATTAAATTACGTATATTTAATTTCATACTCGATAACAATTTTTCGATGACCCATTTTCGACCAAGAATATGCATTAACGCATATTCGATTTTGCAAATTTAATTTCGCATATTTGATGACAATTTTTCGATCAGTCATATTCGATCACGCATTCTCGATCGTGGCCATCATCACGTCGTCAGCGGCGGCGGACGCTCCCCGGTGCAGGGCTTTATCTCCGCACAAATAATAACAGTCTCGGTGTTGCCCGCGCGCCGCTTTCAGGAGCGGACTCGCCAGCTTCAGGTTATTATTTGCACTAAAAGTATCCACATTATAAAAAACTTTTTTAAAAAATTTAAACTTGCAATTTTTTTTATGTAGCAAAACTTCGTTTCTTAACTATTTGTAGTTTTTTTTTTTGTCTGTCGTTTATACTATCTCAAGTTTTATTTTTGTACTGTATTCTGAGAAATATGCATAAACTTTTGTTTCCGTGAATATAACACAACACATTATTTAATCGCTCGGGTTAGGTAAAATTAGACCAATGAATCTGTGTGTAAATGTATTTATACAAACATAAGTCTAATTTATTATAGAATTTTCTCACTGACTAATACGCTGACATTTTTCCTTGTCCATGACTTGGTGGAATACGTAGGCCATCTTTATCGTAGACTAAAAATACACTTTAGTAATGTTTTTTTTTCTAATGGATTGTGTGCAGTCTTAAACGATTGCTTACCTACTAATCTATGGCCCAGTAAGATGCATGAATAAACAAATAAAATTATTTTATCACTGTGCACTGTGTTTTAAGTGTAAAAGGACCTGGGGACACTCAACACTATTTTCCTTGAGAAAATCATGAAAATAAGCATAAATACATGCCCAGGGAGATGGTCGCCAACCTTCTCAGAGGAGAGAATATATACGCAGCGACACAACTTGCGCTGGGACGTAAGCGTTGAGTTGTCAAAACTATAAAAAAAAACACTGAAAATAAAGGGATGCTATTGGCTAATTATTTGACGGGTGTAGGGGGCTTTGACCCTTTATAGGACATAAGCCAAAAGCGCCTACAAATACCTTGATTATCACAAAAAAGTCAAAACCATTTTGTAAACAATACTTTACAAACGTGCACTCTGCCCATTCCCAAACTATGCGTTTTAACACATTGTATGCGGGCGATTTTCGCGACATTTCGCGCGAAATTAAACATTTGGGTAAATTGCGATAACTTGGAAAATACTCATTTCATTTTTATATTTCTTTTTTTGTACTACTTATAATTGTACTATTCACAGTTCTGTGGACATAAATTCTACTTTCGAACATAGATTTTTTTTTCAAGGCAATTGATGCGACCCGCATTCCACCGCCATAGACATCAAAAAACACGTTTATATGCGACCCGCGCTCTAGTACCAGTCCACAAAAAGCGCCTCAAGGTGCGCCCCGCATACAATAAAAAAAAAAAAATTCGTTAATTATTGTACGCAAAAGTGACCCTTAAGGTTGGTACACATGTAACCGTTTTGCCTTGTAGAGCGTTCAACAACATGACGCAGTGTTGGGGATCCTGGAGCAATTCGATATTCAAATTCGCAACGTTTATCGTGCACTGCGAATTTCCACGCTGGCAACATCGCGGAGCGGGCGCCTCGCCGCGGCTCAGTACCCGGCGGACCGCCGCGCCGAGCGCCCGCCCCGGCAGCCCGCGTCCTCGCATCCCCGCACCAAGGCGAGCGCCCTCGGCCCTCCGGCGCCGACTGTCGCTGGGCAGGCGCCGCCAGAAATACCCCTCCGGCCGCCACGCCCCGCGCCCCGCGCCCACTGCCCCGCGCCCACCGCCTCGCGCTATTGGCATCGATTGAGCCGCGGCCGCGGTGTTCGGTTTCACAATGCCGCCGCGACGGTCAGCTGTCTTGTGACGTTTACGTGCGTGAAGTGCGCGAGTGCCCCCCTCCCCTTCACCCCCTCGTATCAGAGACCCTGTCACCTGAAAGGTTAGAAATTTGCGCGCGAAAATGCATATTACCAAAGCGACTTGTATTATTTTTTTTTTTCGTAGATTTACGCAATTAAACATCTGGTATAGTAAACGTATGCGTAGCGCGGCTCGCGTGTCCCCCCCCCCGCTGCTGTTGAGAACTGAGACAACCACCTGTCAATGTTTTCGTGCTCGCGCAAGGAATAAAGGACTGCACGCCTCGAGGCGTCCTAAAAATATATTATTTAAATGTGTTTATATAGTATATATGCACTTGTGGTTGTGTAAATGTAAACATTAATGATAACGATTGCTTTATAAATAACGCAGTTCCGTTGGGTTCGTATTGTGTTTACAAAATACTGTGGAAATATTTAAGTACGTTTTCGGAATAAATTCAATAACAACTTAAAAACGAATAAAGATAAAAAAAAAAAACATTAACAATGTGCTCGAAGAATGAATACATGAAAAAAATTATAATGTGTTAATTTCTGTAAGGAAATGAACACGAAAAAATTGAAATCGTTGCATTAAAAACTTATTTTTATAAAACAAGTTGTGTAAGATGTGAAAAAATATGATTATAAAAGTTATAATATTAAATATTATTATTTATCGTTGTCTGCGTTGGGGTGACCTTGGTTTTGTCACGGATCCGTTCAATCCGCCGCACAAAACGAATATATATTTATATATAAATAAAATAATAAAAAAATAAGCAAACGAGACAGGAAATTCGACGTTGCCCAGCAGAGGGGCAGCCACGAAAGATGTGAATATTTATGCACCGAGTGCCTCGGGGATGGCTTCGCATCTGAAGCCGTGCCCTGAAGAAGAACTCGTGCAACGCAAACGAAACGTTGATCTATAATTTATACTGCGTATTTGTTCACCATACTTCTTTGGGTGCCTCTCCTCAGTGGAGGTTCACGACCGTCTCCTTGATTTATGCTTAGCCAGTGTTCCAGCGATCTCACCGTATTCTCGGCGATTAGCGTTAAGCGTTGAAACTATACTAAAATAATTTTGAAAATAAATACCCAATGTTAATAAAATTAATTTTATAAATATGGCTTTAGCGCAGACCTGCCGCTCCCGGGAATCTCTTCGGCCAATAGAGCCTGTTAAGTCCTACCAGATTAGTTCGTTAGGGTTCGCGTATCGTTAATTTTCTGCATAGCTGAATGACCTGTAATACCTGTTATTACCAAAACCTGGCGAAGCAACTTTAAACGTGTCAGTGTCGATATATATTTAAAAAAAAAATTATTTCGTTGATGCGATGAGTTATTATTCACGTATCTTATAATTCATGAAAAGCTTACAGCAAACATTACATTCTATACAAAATACAGCTCACGTCACGTAAGGTTTTTAGCAGTGGGGTGCGAGGCAGTTTTAAATTAGATTATTAATATATTTTTCTGTTTATCCTGTTGAATTGTTATCGTTTGCATTTTTTGGTGGCAAAGGCCTTATTGCGGTTAAAAAAAAAAACCTCAATAGGTAAAGTAATTTTAAACGTTGCGAGTTTCTTCAAGGTCCGCGAATTACGGTCGAATCGGAGAACTTCTTCGGTTTTATTTTATTTTGTGGATTAGATCGACTGGTCTGATAAAAAATAGATTTCATAGCGCATACCCGGCGTGATTGCCTATCGGCCTGAATTTTCTAATTTATGAAGCCAATAAACGTATATCCTAGGCGATCTTAATTCTAAGACACAGAAGACGATATAATACAAGTGTGCTTTCTGATTTAGTTGAATTCCGGAGACGTGGTGAAAACTGTAGATAAAAAGAGCAGTTCTGTAGCGCTTGTTGTATATTTAGGTTTGTCGTCCAATGTTTGCAAGTCGATAAATATTTAATTAACCTGGGGACATGAATTACACATATGTTTATAACGATTAAAATTCACGCTAGCTTACGTGTCCGCAAAGGAATGCGATAGCCGGGTGTATTTTAAAATTTCATCTATGTAAATATTCTGTAGTTCATACATAAATAATTAGTCCAATTCTCTTAGGACAGTGCAAAGTATTTAAATAATAATATGTAGTTAATAAAACATTACAAATACGAAGTGCGAAACGGCTAGAAGATTACGTTTTTGATAGTGAGCACTTTCGAGGGATTTTTTTTTTTATATCTGATGAAATCTTCAATGCGCTTACTATGCGCGTATAGTCTCCTAGCCATTTGGCTACTCGTATTTGTTTGTTTCAGCAACATTATCTTGGTGCACGTGTACTTGACTCGAACTGACTGCGTGGGTGAGAGTAATCACCGCTCGTCTGCCGCCAGCTGTTTTGTTGTTGATGATGACGATGACTGCGTAGTGTCGGTCCCCTCCTCTAAGGATGAGCGTGATCGGACACGCTTAATCGAAAAATCGATTATTTTTCGATGAAGCGACGAATGATTGATTGATGCAATTATACATTGCATTATGTAAGCAATTTGACGGGGTTCGTGGTTTCGGATCGATTGTCATTATCGTACGGTTTTATGTTAAATCATTTTTAATTTAAAATAATCTGGTTAAATAGCAAATTATACATTAAATCTGACAGGAGTTCTCGGTTGGTAAAAGTTAGTAATTATAAAAAAATGCAACATGAATCAGTAAATTTTAATCGGTTTTTGTCTCGTAATTGAGTAGCCGATATATTGATGAATCGATCATTTTAAACGACTCATTGTTGATTGTCGTAAAAATATTCGACAGTGCCCATTACTTTTATTTCGCGCCGACTGATACTTGCCAAAGATTGTATATATATATAAAAATATCAAATAAACAAATAGGAAACAGGTCGGTGAACTAGATAATAAAAATAGGAATAAAAAAAAAAACAAGTCACTCGTACATAACTGGGTGGTATTGGAGAAAACTCCCGATTGTTTTTTTTTTTTTTAGACTAGCCGAGGTGACCTACAAAAGATAATTATTCTATTTTTTTTTTTACATCGTTTGTTACCTACATCGTTTCTACTTTTTTTGCATTGAGCATTGAGATTTGTATCAACAAATCGATTATTCACGAGTCCTCGCCGATTGCGCGCATCACTAGTGTTTGCGTTGCCTTATTGGATGAAGTCGTTAGCGGCCGTGACAGATTGGGCTTCGCCTTGAAATGTCGTGCAAACCGACAATCTCTGTTTACTTTCCGAACTATTGACACCGCGCTCCAGAATACACATTCGATCAAACATTCCGAGTGGTACATAACCACCGACTAACCGACAAACCACCATAACACCCCCCTCGCAAATGTCCCAACACAACTATAAACTAGCTGACACACCCGAAAGACCCTCTCGCAGGTGTCTTAAACACAATTGTCAAATAGCCGACAATATTCACGACAGCAGAAACATTTATAATACTATAACTGCTAACCGACCACTTGGAATTCATCGGTTGTCGGTTGAGGTGTGGTATCCTAATGGTATCCTAATGGTATCCTTTCGGCATCAGCTCGGCTGGCCCCCACCAGGGTCCCCCCAAATGGCGGAGTGAAGAAACTGCCGCCCTCACGCGCAAAAATGCCTCAAACCAAAGGTAGATCTAGCCACTAAGCATTTATGCGAGTTTCAACCCCGCATGCTCACCATGCGGAACGACGTAAGATTGTCTCTTTGTGTTTGCATAATAAGGTTTTTTTTTTGGGTTATTAACAATGGTTTTATAAGTGTGTGTGTGTTGGCTGGAATGGGATTCTGTTTATCGCAGAGGTGGCCGCAAATTATACTTGCTCCTTATCGAAAAAAAAAAAAAAAAAAAAAAACATTTGTTCCGATAAAATTAATGTACTAAATTATTGTCACATACGTCAGATATTCTCAAGGTGAAATTTCTAACCTATCAAATAATTTTCATAATTACTAATTAAATTTATTATAATGCTATAAAAAAATTGGAAGCATTAACACGGAGCATATTTTTGTTGCCATACAAATACTGCAAGAATGCTATTCAACAATTTTAAAAAAATATATTTTTTTTATATACGTCTTGAATATTTTTAGTTTATGGTGTTTGTTGTTTATGGACAATGAAATGTCATGGACTTTTATAACCAACATATCAGCCGAATTAGATCACCGGGCGTTTTATTTATAACCATCTGTCGATCCTGAAGTTCACGTGTGCGTTTCTGAAGACGCCAAATAGCAGGACACTAATACGTATGGTTTTTTTTTATTTTTTGTCGATTGTTGTTAATAATATTTTATTGTTATTCGAGAATATATATACTCGTCAACGAGTGTCCGCCAACCTCTGAGGAGGTTGGCGGTTATTTAGATCCGATACTTTTTATATACCTCGACAAGGTACTTCCAGAGCAGATCCCTCCACAATCATTCCACTACTCCATTACCGATCCTCTACGCACGCTCAGGGTACAGAATGCCAGCCATGCGCAAGCAACGGAATGGGGATTTTAACAAAACTGAATTATCACATTTGCTGCCATTTGGTGGAAACACTAGTCTGGCTAGTTTAAAAAAAAATTATAATAGGATTAATAAACTAATCAATTTCTATCATAAAATGCGTTAAAATATATAAAAAAAACTATTTCCGCCTTAATTTTAATTTTTAGTTTAAAAAAAGGTTAGGAATAAACATTTCTTAGCGTATGAAAGAATATTGTGACTTTGAAGATGTTTGGATGTAATTAACTATTTAAAGAAACACTCGAGACTGTAAATGCTCATATTTATTTATTCACGTCAGTATGAAAAAACAATTAAGTTTTATAAATGGCCATATACCTTTAAATAACATGAAAAATGTTATTTTTGTAATATTGATTAATAGAAGATTTATTTTTTCAATTCTTATTAGAACATAACGTCTTCACTATCGTATGAAAAAAAATATTTCTAATATATTATAAATTATTTCTGTCCACTTTCTTAGTATTTTGTTATCAATAAACACCTGCCTGAAGATAATTACACAATGTAAACTCAAAGGCGTTTTTTATAAAATTAATTATTAACTTTTGTAATAATAATAATAATAATAGAATATGTACATACTCCGTCTTATCAAAAATAATTTTAAACGCTTTAGATACGCTAACAAAGCGAGGTATGCCTGAAATTCTGTTATCTCATTCGTCATAAACATTCGCATGAAAAATCTGACCATATAGATCAGAACGAGTTAACATCCTTGTCGTTAAACCAATTAGATGTTAGTAACAGTGATAATGCGTAGTAAACATATATTGTATTAGATATCACGCATTCTCGTTTCTTCCGTTTTTAATAGCCACAGTTCAGTTTTTATGTTTTTTTTTATAATCTTAATGGGGTGTCCTTGTGATTGATACCGGAGTTTGACGAGTCGCGTTTTCTCGGCAGGCGGTGGCTCCGGGGACAGTGACGAGGAAGAGTACGAGTTCTTCGACGCCCAGGACAGCGGCAATTCGGCCGCGCCCTCGGCCGAGGAGAAGTCCTTCATCATCAAGATTCCGGTGAGTCCCGGCGGCTGACGAGCGCCCAACAAAGTCAGCACGGTCACTCGGATTTGTTACAAAGGAGTCTGTTCGCAGATCAAGGGGCGGCGCAACTCCTCGTCCAACAACGAGAGCTCGGAGGACTCCGAGACGGAGGCCACCACGGAGACGCAGCAGGTGCTGTTCGTGTCGGAGGGCAGCTCTGGGGGCGCGGCCGCGGCGGACCTGGAGCGCGCCGCGGCCGGCCCCTTCCGCGCCCACGTCTCGCACCCCATGCCCGCCGGCACCAGCGCCCGCGCGCGCCGCCTGCGCATCCCCGACAAGCCCAACTACCCGCTCAACCTCTGGTCCATCATGAAGAACTGCATCGGCAAGGAGCTCTCCAAGATCCCCATCCCCGTGAACTTCAGCGAGCCGCTGTCCATGCTGCAGCGGCTCACGGAGGAGTTCGAGTACTCCAGCGTGCTGGACGCCGCGGCGCGCTGCACCGACGCCTGCGAGCAGCTGGCGCACGTGGCCGCCTTCACCGTGTCCTCGTACTCCACCACCACGGACCGCACCGGCAAGCCCTTCAACCCGCTGCTGGGCGAGACCTTCGAGTGCGACCGCCTGGCCGACCTGGGCTGGCGCGCCGTGTCCGAGCAGGTGTCGCACCACCCGCCCATGGTGGCGCAGTACTGCGAGGGCGCGGCCGGCTGGCGCTGCTGGCAGGAGTTCACCATGACCAGCAAGTTCCGCGGCAAGTACCTGCAGATCATCCCGCTGGGCAGCGCGTACGTGGAGTTCGCGGCCACGGGCAACCGCTACAAGTGGCGGAAAGTCACTACCACCGTTCACAACATCATCGTGGGCAAGCTGTGGGTGGACGAGCACGGCGACATGGAGATCGCGGGCGAGGGCGCGGCCGCCGGCGTGCGCTGCCACCTCAAGTACCTGCCCTACTCCTACTTCTCCAAGGACACGCAGCGCAAGGTCACGGGGCTCGTGCGCGCGCCCGGCGGCAAGCCGCACTGGGTCATCCAGGGCTACTGGGACTCGCGCATCGAGCTGGCCCCCGTCACCTCCACCAACGCCGACTCCACCGTCTGCAAGACCGGCAAGTTCCTCACGGCCTGGGAGCGCGTTCCTCCCCCGCCCGACAGCGACAGGTACTACGGCTTCACGCTGCTGGCCGCGCAGCTCAACGAGCCCGAGGAGGGCGTGGCGCCCAGCGACACGCGCAACCGTCCCGACCAGCGCCTCATGGAGGAGGGCAAGTGGAACGAGGCCAACGAGGAGAAGGTACGCTGCCCCCCCGGAGAGCTAGTCCAGTCTCACATTCAACCGAGTCATCATTTTATTTTTCATTTGCAAATCAGCCTGGTCAATAGGTCAATACTGAAATGAATAATTACTCATAAATAGGCAATAATAATCCACCGAGCAAATATTCATCAATTTCAACTTCAATACATTCAACAAACCTCTCAATTAATATATAACTTTTCTTATAGTTATCTTTCTTTCGACTTTGTTATAAAACTTTATCGGTTTAGGATTGATTTGAAATATTAATTGGTGTTATCACTGAACATTTCAGCTCCGACTGGAGGAGAAGCAGCGACAGAAGCGACGACAACGAGAGCTGCAGGCGGAGGAGATGGCAGCTAGGCGTGAGAACCCGCCTACTGCGCCACAACCCGTGTGGTTCACCCGTCAGCACGCCCCTGCCGGCGCCGCGGACACAGCCACGCACGTATACAACGGTGACTATTGGACCTGCAAGAAGAACCAGGACTGGAGCCGGTGCCCCGACATCTACTGACCCCTGTAAGAGACAGCAGTCGCTCAAGGAGAGCACTTTGGGTGGATTTTGCCTTAGGTGATTATATATAATTAAGTGAAACGATAAGCTTGCAGTCGAACCCTCACGCATGCCTCTACCTGGGAGCTTGTTATTTCATTTTTTTATTGGGTTTTATAAGACGGTTTTATTGCGGCAGACTAAGCAAAACTACCCGCAACCTCACGACTTACATCAAATCATAAACCAAGCGAATTGTCGACAAGTCAGTACGGCTGTCGTGAAAATCTGGCAAATTTATCTTTAATCAAAATTTTATAGTTCAAATTGGGACAGTACGTTTGCGAGTGATGATTGCGCTGTCGTTATTTTGTTGCAGACGATTCCGTCTGCGGTCGCTTTTAGTTACACACGCATAGCCGCTGGCCGAGGCGGCCATGCCGTGTAGTGCTGAAGTCTGCTCGTGGGGCAGTCAGCCGTCATTTCTGCTATTATAGTATAAGGACTATGACCTTGCGGAATAAGTCGGTCATCGAACTCTCGGAGTCGGGCGATTGCCTCACTTATCGCCCAATGTTTGATGACCCGGCCGATACTAATGAAGTGAAGATGAATCCTCGGAATGATCTTACTCGTATTGGCATTTAACCGTACAAACTTTTCTTTCCGTGACAAACAATGATTTTGACTATTAATCGATGAGTGGTCTCGCTCCGGCGGAGGCGAGCACCTGAATGACTGGGCGGACTCCAAGAGTCGTGTGCGGGGAGTGTGGAAGAGGAAAGAATGGATAGATTTGATTATATAAATATGTATATTGCTTACTACATATTCCAAAGGAATGTACAGTCTTGTTTCCTAAGTTTTGTGATGGAATTGTCGATAGGTAACAATTAAGTAACGAAAGGGAGGTCGACGCGTTGAATTTTAAATCTTTCCGTTCTGTTTTTACCCTAATGTTATTTTATTTTAAATATTTTAGTGCAATAAACACAAATTCTGGTGCTTGGATGTGTACGTATATTTAAAACTGTTAATATGTTGAAATGATTCACACGCGAGCCGTGGTACTTTACACGCCGATGACTAATTTATTTTTAGGAAGCTATAGTATTCCATAAACATTCACACGCGAACAACACTGACTCGGCTCTAAAGTTTTCTGCTGATAAATTTTTAATCAAACTTAATTTAAATAGTACAAAAATAATTAATTTTACGATATGACTTATCAATGTATCCGGTGAATAACGTTGTATATCAAATAATTGTTTAAAAAGAAATTATGAATTGTATTGACGGGATTATTTGTGTTATTATAAAGCAAAGGTTTGCCTTTAGGACAACGACAAATTGACAATCAACGACAAATCATAAATTATTGTTACCAATTAGAACGAAGCCTAATTATTTAACATTTCAAAAAAATAAATTCTTGGTTACAAACATCAACACAGATTATCAAAACTGATTATATACAACAATATATAAAACAAATTAGTTTATAGGGGACTCAAGAGACTCGATTCATAAAAAACCCAATTAATTTAATTTATAACTAGTATAAGTACAATATAAAATACCTTGACCATTAAATATTCATGTACAATGTTATTTGTTGGATGCATTGGTACTGCACATATCTCTGGCAGGCCTGTGTCGAATACCAACTCGGCTGGAGTATCTCGGGGTCGAGTCAGTGCTGCTCTGGCATGACTCCGGGCCGAGTCAGGGGAGGGCGAGCCCCCCGGCCCCCTCCTAGAGCGCTAGTCGGTCGGGACCCCACTAGAGTAGTTTGTTAGTCGACGAGCAATTCTGACCGTTCCCACTGTTCTGGAGGAGTAGATTTTGTAACGATACGTTATAATTGTATTTTTATACTTTTGGAGCGCGACGGTGCCGTGGCCGACGGCACCGTGGCCGCCGGCGCCGCGGCCCTCAGTGCCGCGGCCGCCGGCCAACGTCTCGGTGCTCGTCACTAAAGTTAGTAATGTTTATATAATTTTATGGAGGATATTGTAAATTGTGTGAAGAAGGCGAGCAGGGGGGAATGAGGCCTTATGTACTAAATGGTATTTGTAAACTGATTTTTTTGCATTAATAAATAAGCGTTCCGTTCAATTGTGCCTCCTGATTGAATCTTCCTCATGACCACCACCAATCCTATAAATCCGGTAGAAAACTGTGACATACGAGTATTTGGAAAGAGCTTTAAACAAAACATGAAGCATTTTTGCTCGATGATACATAATGATAATTAAAGTACCTTTAAATATAGTTGTACAGCAAAATTTTATTTATAATTTAATGACATACTTTAGACATAAAAAAGGAGGTGAATTTATTATGTACATTTTTTTTTTATATATTTACAAAATTTATGAATATTTCATTTGATTAAAAATAATTATTAAAAAAAAAAAAAAAACAACATCCATTAGCCAGGCTATTGGAAATTCAGATAAACACCACCTATTTTAGAAATGAAAAGAACGACCTTCAATACCAGGAAGTATGCAGGTGGGAGCGTAGAACACGGTGATTGAGGGAAGTACGGAGCCTTGGCTGCGGAGGAAACGAATAATAGATTCGTATGGAGATAGGTAAACATGTGTTGATATCGTTTATTTTTATTTCATAAAAAGTACTACAATGTTTAAAAAACTCAGTTACCATAAAGTAAACAGAGAGAAAAGCACATGAATTGATAATTATCAAGACTCAGACATTCTCTTTTGAAGTACCCTACGTATCCATCCCTCCAGTGTATAAAACTGTGCGAAAGTCAATATGTCTTCGCTAAAATACCACGCAGATTTCCTCTCGGTACAAAAATGGAGCCCAACACGGAATCCACATCATCCCGACGGACTATTGGATGAAATGAATACAACACATCTAATGCCATCATCAGTTTTGTAGTGCGAATATTTATCTTGTATTATAACAGCAAAAAAAAATTGAATTTATAAAAATCTGTTTTAAAAATCAATTTTATACGCTGGAGGTGTCGAAAGAGTCCGATCTGGAATTGCCTATGCTCTCTTTACTGCGGATCAAGTCGGACTGTGTATGCAGTATGCGGTAAAAAATACACAAAGAATGCTACGAATAGTGATTGTAATTGTTTTCGTACTCGTGACTCAGAAAAATGTTTATTTTAAATGGGCGCTTCAAAACTCACAGATCGCCCCAAAAGAATCACTACCAAGTTTATTACTTTATAATTAAAAAAAAAAACATTACTTTATAGGGTGACCAGGAGTTTTGACACACTCAGGAACGTGTTGTAATGTAATCGGTGTATACAACTATGTCGGAATACATTGCTTATGAGAAATATACAAGCATAAGTAGAGTGAGTCTACTATTATAAGATTGGACGACAGCGCAAGTATGTTTTTGTTAATATATATTACCTTTTTTATATTGAATAGATATGTAATAAATCACCATATTCGGGGATTATTTAAATACTAATTTATTATTAAATTTAGAGTAAATTGAAGCGATTAAACATTTTAATTATATGTATAGTATTTTGATAAATTTTATATTCGAAAACCAATATTTTTTAAAATATCTACAAAATATAATAATTGGAAAAATGCTTGTTCGTTTATCTGCATGAAAAATATTCGATTAACATGAAATCGATTGAATTCAAGATGTGAAATGTAAACAAATTAATTTGTTAAATTTTATTTCAATAGATACAATAATAAACACTAACTATTAGTGGTGTTATATGATTTTGTAAAAATAAATAATTCATTATTTTATATATAATAATTCCAAGGATTCGAATCCCCCTTTCTTATAATCGTAAACTCACTCGATATAATAATTTGAAACCTTTTCCTGAGACTACAAACATAAAACGACTACGTGTACATAAAATGAAGACATCTGCGAGTTGTAAAGTAATAATTTGTACAGTAAAGTAATAATTTGTATAGTAAAGTAATAATTGTCGAATCACTCACGTCAAAATTAGAATAAATGCAGCCCTCGGCGGTCAATAATTCACTTTTAACGGGTAGAATATTTATACAAAATGTACAATTAAAAAATATTTACACGCACCTTATAATAAATCAATATTACAAGTACCTTAATCTATACTCTATACAATAACATTTTAAAAATATTTGACTGGTGATGATTCAGTTTGGTGAGAGAACATATTAAATAAATAACGAGTGGGTTCCGACCCACGCAGTAAGGCACACCTTCGGGCCTCGCCCATGGAAGTCCAGGACTACAGGGTTGTCTACGACAGACGCAAGTCCAGCCCCATCACAGCACCCGCCGCTCCAGGGACCTAGTCCCCACTGCCAACCTTTCATCGCAGATTCTACAAAAAGACATGACCGGAGGATCATGGGGATGTGGAGACATCCAGATATTCTATTCTCACATATTTGGCTTTTTTACATTCGTTGTTATCACATGCTTTTGATGATAAAATATCGGTTATACGAAATGAAGAGTTTGATATGAAATACGTAAAAAAAAAAAATAAACGGCAAATAACCGAAGAAACGAAGATTATTCTCATTTGTACGCATATTTAATTAGGCCTTTGATTTTGTCTAATCTGACCTTGTGTACAGGCGGCCATGATATGACACATCCAGTGACTTCCAGAACATTCCTCACTAAAATAGAGGATCAATTGTATGAAATAAAATGACATGCACGATATTGCAGCCATATAATTTTACCGGAAACAGTTCAGTTTTCAGATTACTTGGACCGGTTGCATGACTAGGATGCTACATCTTCTACTGTAAACTGAGAAACACGTTTCCACAGATTGACTCGAGTTGTGAAATGCAAGAAATCTGAATGAGCAGCGATAAATAACGATTTAATAAAACCATGAAACGCATTAAATCATACTCCATTCTACGCTGATCAAATATCTTTCCAATATTTTGAGAGATTTACATCATTGTGTGCAAGTGCGTTCACTAATTCTTTTCAATTTTATTAAATCACAATAATCTGAGAAAAAGCTTAAATCATTGAATATTCTGGAAAAATACTATGCAGAGTTGAAGGTTTCCCTTGTAAATATCCTCGAAAAGCCAAATTCATCGGACCATATCTGTGTTAACATAATTTAAGAGATAGAGTAAAGGATCAAAATTTCCCAGTATAATAATGATATTTTATGTTTACCAGGGCCAGTTTTTATCACTGTATTGTGACGGGGAAGAATACAATTTTTTTCCATTACTCCGAGGCACGGTCGATCAAATGCATAGCAACGTGTCATCTACACAAACTAAAATAATATTGCAAGTTTAATCGAAATAACATCGGGTAGGGGACTACAAATATTCAACTATTAATATAATAAAGCAACAGTAGGTTGAGGGTTAACAAGGTAAATCCATTTAAACTGTTACCAGGGAAGCATGGTAATGTCGAATGATTAATTTAGCGCTTTATTACGTAATGTTGACACGCAGCGCTGGGACACATTAAAAAGGCAGGAGTTTACATACTTAACGAATAGCTATAGAGCTGCAGTCATTGGATCTAATCAAGTGGTGAAAAATGTATTACAAATAAACACAATAACTTATTGATTCTATACATGACAAGTTTCCATCCATGCATGGGACTAAACTATAAACTTTATGCTTCATAAACATAGGTTTAAAAAAAATTAGTTACAATCCAAAATCAGTTCAAAACTGTTACATATAATACCTTCAATAATGGTCTGCTTTCAAATGAAACGAGTCGAGTATAAAATACAATAAAGTCAAGTAACATTGTGTTATGTTAAACCTGCATTTAATTACATCACTTGAAAATCCTTTTTAATGGTTTCGACGTCTATGACACTGCTTTTCAAAGGGTATATGCATTCCTCATCTTCAAGTTAATAAAGATGAAGCTGAACACTCTCACCCGTGACCACCGTGCCTCGCACAACCGATACAATGCCAAGGCCCTCTGCTAGAGAGGGCACTAGATGTTGAGGGCGGCCGCGTACTTGGCTTTGTCTTGCAGCACCTGGGCCAGAGCGGCGGCAGCGGCTGCGTGGGCGCGACGCGTTTGGTCACCCACAGCTTCCGCTCCCTCGCGGACAGAAAGCGAGCCTAGCGCTTCGGTGAGCTCCGGCGCAGGTGGCACAGGCAGATTTGTTACCGCACGCGCTCCGCGACTGGCAAGTTCCGCCAGCCGAGTGCCGCGGATTCCACTCGCAGCGCCCTTGCTCTTGCGCCCTGCTCGTCGCAGCTCCGCGCAACAGCCAATGCACACGCAGGCCACCGACAGAACCTAACAATAGAAAAGAATCCACATTAAAGTATCTAAAGTGATTGTGGTTATTTTAACTTATAAATTAATATAATCAATATAAAATTTCTAATTGAAAGTTGTCAAACAAACCTCAATATAGTTGACAAGGTCTTCCAGAAGGTCACGTGCCGTCCACAGAGGATCTTCTCCAGCCTCATGCTTGCGTAAACAAGCCTCAGCTGCATCGCCACAGTGGTACAGAGCATCTAAGCAGGCGTCCAAAGCAGTGGTGTCTTCAGTACCTCGTGCCTGAACCATCACGCAGTCAAAACAAGCAGCGTATGCAGCGCGCAAACCCATAGAAGATTTAGTAAAACGCACCAGACGGCACGGCAGCGGACCAGCTGCGCTATCCCGCCCCAAGTCGGGTGTGTTTTCGCCTTCCAATCTTGATAACAGAGTACCGAACTCACTTGAAGCCGTTTCCAAAGCTGCAATGTTTGATTCTCGTTCAGCATTAGTTTGTTTAGGTTCGGCTGTTGAAATCGTCATGGCGGCGACCACACATTGCAAAAGTGAACATTTCAAGCGTAGAAAAGTCTTGTCTTGTTGGAAAGTTTCCTCAGCCAAGTTGGGGTTGTGAATTTCAAGGGGATCCCAATGTGTGTAGACACTGAGATCGCGGTTGTCTCGCAGGCTGTCCCAGGCAACGTCGGTGGCACTCGCTCCTTGAGATAGGGCTCGCACGGCAGCAGTGTGAGATGGCGCAAGAATGGCTCCTAATAGAGTGCGTTCCACGGCTGAGTGCGCATGCATGAGAGATGAATTGAGTCGTTCTCGCCACTCCATTAGTTCTTCTAACTTCATGAATGAGCCAAATTTGTATGAAAACGTCAGGTGGTTCACACTCTAAAACAGACAATTATCAGATCTGTATTGTTTGCTCTTTATGAACCCTAAAAAAGTATCTGGCCATCAAATAAAAAAGAATAAATATAATGACCTCACGAGTGACATCACAAATAATTTTTGATCATTATTCTTTTCAAGATCTATTCTGAAGATATCAGTAAAGAATGGAGGTGGTGTCATCCGCCCCTTTTACTAGGAACATGGTGACGCTGAACTGGTGAGAAGAATCGAAGTAACAACGATAGTGTTGTAAAAAATAACCAAATATTGAACTATTTTCACCGAGTACTTACATCCTTGTAACTGTGGCAGAAGAATTTGACAGTGGCGTCATATGCGTCGCGCGCCAGCTGTGGCAAGCCGGATGTGCTGAGACGGGCACAGTGCACATGACACAAAGAATCCAATTGTACATGCTTTACGTCCAGTGTCTCGTACACCGTCTGCGCCGCCACGCCACAGCCTGGAAGCCAATTTATTACAGTCAGAAGGATGTCCAGTCAATATCAACAGAGCACTCCAGGCTTGTCAACCGCATAGCAGAAAAATATTATTAGGAAACCCAAGGATGTTCATAGCATTCAACACGTTACCCTCTTCACTACTTTTAAAAGTTTTAATTTATAAAATATAAAGTTATGGCAGGTACTCACCTAAGAAATGATAGAACTTGATGCAGAGCAGCTTGCAGTGGAAGTTACTGGGACTGTTCTCAAGCACGCGTTCCAGCAGGCCCAGCGCCTCCAGTAACGGCTGCGAGCTCTCAGTCTTCAGGGCTACAAGTCAACGCAACACAGAATTCGGTGAATACTTCATAAATCAACCAGATCTGATAGAAGACCACACTTGTTCCTTCTTTATAGATCTCGTTGAGTACAGCAGACAAGTGGAAGTATTGAGAGCGCTTTGGTTCAGAGGTATTACGAGAGTTCTCTCCACTCATCTAAAAATATTGTCTCCAAGGGCAAGGGCATCTCAAAATATTGTGATTTTTAGAAAGTTCAGAATTTGATTATGGATAGACCAAAAATGGAGAAAATTAACTTACCGAGATCCCAGCACAGGTGCGCAGCAAGCAACCCGTAGGGATCGGCAGGCGCACGCTGAGTGGGGCAGCGTGGAGATGAGAGTGCGGCACGCTCGCGGTGCAACCACAGTGCGGACGCCAGCGCACGTGCGGCTCGCTCCTCCAAGCGACGCTGCACGCCCAGCATGCGCGACAGCTGCTGCGAGCAGATGTGGCGTTGCATCTGGTCCTCCTGCATGTGATTCAATAAAATAATGGTTAATTTCTCTTTAACAATATCATTAAAATTGCAACAACAAAAAAACTAGCATTTCAGAAGCCCAAAATCTCTAGTTATTGCTGTCTCCAATTTTAAGATAAAAATAACATTTTTTCAAGACTGACAAAGAGTACCACTTTGAACTGAAATCATAGAAATTGTAAAACACCTCACTCGGGAGCTAAAGCGATGGGGTGGAGGCATTTTGTAGTATTTTTCTATGGTTGTGGTATTCTTACGTTCTGCGGCAGGGACACAGCGCTGATGCCAACAGTGTCCATGAAACGCTGAGCCAGGGTGTCTCGTTCGCTCTCGGCCACCAGGGAAAGGTAAGGCCGCAAGTCAGCCACACAACACGCCTTGTGACCGAACATTCGGAAGTACTCGACTAAAAGGTCTGCCGCGTTGCCCATTAGACCTAAAAAATAAAAATAGACATCAAATTTACAATACGGTATCAAAGAAGTTTTATTATTAAGGATCTTTCTTCAGGGAATAATTTTTTGTGCGAAGTTGAATTTAAATTGAATCACAAGTCTGAGATATATTACTTTGGGGATCACGATCCTCTTGGTGGAGTTTCTGGTAGAGCAACAATCGGGCGAGGTAGGGCCCACGGAGTGGCCTTGCTTGTGCCCGCTCTGCCAACCCACACAGGAACTCGTGGCACTTTTCTGGTGAATCGTCAGCGTCATCTTGTGCGTCAATTGTTGCTGCAGTAGACACGGTGTCAGTTGGGGTTGCTGCACCAGACGCAGTAGCTGGGCGCGCCAGCTCTGAGGCCGATTGCAGGTAAAGGGTGTAGTAGTCCCAGCGGTCGGGCTGCTGGCACAGGAGACGCCGACACAGGCAGTTGAGGATGGACCATCGTTGCAGGGCAAGCAGTAGTGGAAGCGCTGAAGGTCCAAGAGGGTCGATAGGAGCATTGGGGATGGCGGGGGCGGCAGACGCGAGACGGCGCGCAATTGGACCTGCCAGGAAGTCAAGCGCAGCACTATGTTTGTTCTGACGTTGCAGGATAGTAACGTACAGTTGCACTTCCTGATCAGCTTCCAGCTTGTTTTCGGCGATAAGTTTGTCTATCATACGTTGCGCCAGCGCCAAGAGGACTGTTCTTTTAACAGGATCTGTATCACCCACTCCCTTAGTTGCCTGAAAAATTCATTATTTGTTTAAAATTTGTTGAGTGGTATGTTTTGAAATCATTTCGTAATATGTGATTAATACCTCTTGCTAGTTGATTAAATTTAAAAGTTGATCCATTCTGTTTGATCACCCAAAGAAGAAAGACGTCTCGCTTCTTATTAATAAAATAGCAAGCTAATTTTGACCAAAAACTGCATTCTCATTTTTAACATTTGACTAACCTGAAGGACGATGCTCATGACAGCCCAAAAGTAGTAGGGGTTCTTGGGTTTAAGGCGGTAGAGGGTCATGGCAGCATGCTGCTGTCCTACGAGGTCGGCCACTCGCACGTACGACATGAAGAGGTGTGTGAGAAGCTCCTCGTTGGTGCCGTCCTGGCGCACTGCAGCTTCGTACAGTCGACATACTTTGTCCACTGAAACCGAAAACACCCATTATTTTATCAATTGCAAATGTTTCACAGGAGTCAGAAATTCGAGTTTTTAAAATAAATTTAGGTTCATCGGTAGGAAAACAATCTTCTCAAACATATTTACTGAGTCAGAGACATAGGACAATTATCATTTCCGCTAATGGCTTTCTCTTAGGAATAAGGAATTATGTATTGCAAATCAGTTGCAAGTCGTGTAGTGACATGTAATTGTAGGCCAAAGGGCCAAGTCATTGTAGATTTAACATAATTAATGTGGTAAATAACAGTAAAGATAAGTACTGATAAAATAGACAACAGATTGCATTCCTGTGGTAAAAGGCGGTCTTTTGAAAACAATAAATGATACAGCTTAAAATTTTGTTAAAAACAGTCTTAATACAATGTGATGCAGCACATCCCACATTTATAACAATCAAATTGTATTTATTTGAGACTAATAAATCTATAAATTAAAGATTGCCAAATAGGAGTTGTCAGTGTATAGTTTTTAAAAGACGGTGTACTCACGTTGCTGGGACTCTCGGTAGCCGATGGTCATGACTTGCAGAGTGGCATCGTCCGCGGGCTGCTCGGTCGCTAGCGCGTCCAGGAGCTGAAGCGCCTCTTGTTCCTTGCCTAACCTCAAAGTGGCCAGACTCTTGAGCGCCCGCGCGCACTGCAGCGAGGGGGACTTCCGCAGGACCTTCTCGATCTCCTGCAGCGCCTTCTTGTTATTGCCCACGTCCAGCCAGTCTGCGGGAGCCCAGCGTCCACCACAAAAATACTTTTAGTACGGTCGTCCTCTGAGAGTGTCAGACTTCAGCGACGAAAACAAAGAAATGCGGGGAGTATTGTTGGAGGTGAATGTTTAATATGAAAGGAGAAGACTGTGTTTGGGCGTGTCGAGTTTTAATTGTTGACATTAGCGTACATTACCATAGATAGGCCGCAGTCGGCGTTCCACAACACAACTGTCGTGCACATGCTGCGACTTGCCCGCCATTTTGGCGGGGGGGGCGGAGGGGCCAGTGCTGCCAGGAACGAAATTAGCGCATTCAGTGTCAAGTTTCGCAATACTTTTGCTATCAACCATAAACTAGCGGTAGTCTTACACTAAATTATTTTAATTAATATAACAATCAAATTAACACTAAAATATACAAAAATAAAATATTTAGTCCAATTTAAAGTATTTAAAATTAAATCCGATAATCCCAAGGGTTATTTGTTTAAAAAAATACAATTAGCATTTTATTAAAATGATTTTTTGGGTTAAATATTTTTTTAGGCTGATGTGCTAACAAAACCAAATTTGAAATTTTTTTTTATTTTTATTCGAAGCACGATAAAAAGATATCAATATACAGCAGGGGAAAATTTTTTGCCTTGCAATTATGTGCGTATTTACAAATGGGGTGCAGTTGAGCAATACCTTTAATTGAAACATGTTATTTTTAGATATAATTCGCAAAACGTATAATTTTCAATTATTGTGAATAAAATAAATTATTGATTTTATAAAATACTAATGTTATAATCCCCAAATTTTTACTTATGTATGATGTAACTTTAAAAATAAAATAAACGGTTACTTAACTGCGCTACTCGCCCATAGATGTCCCTTTAATATATATATATATATATATATATATATATATATATATATATTTACATATATATTTATGAAGATTATTTGACTTTAAAATACTTACAGTTACAATACATACAGTTTATGAACTTTGTAATATAAATAAAATAAATATTCAAAAAAATTATTATAGAATGATTTCTTTCGTTAGGCATGAAATATGTATTTGGTTGCAAAACAATGTTTTTTTCCTTCGAATTACTCACGTTTTACTCGAGATTGGTATTGTCCCATCATTTTTGACCAGCGGCAAATGAAAGAGTGTATATTCCTCCTCTGCAAAATAATTATTTCCAATATATATGTAATTGTTTTAAATATATATTTCGATTACGAAATTATTGCCAAGATAGTTGAAAAAGCTAAGCAGTAGGACTTTTAGGTTTACGAATTTAATGGAGCTCAATAAGACGATAAAATAATACAGTATAAAGTATACAAGGATCCAATACACAATAGAGTGCAATAGAGTTCTCAGTTTTCTATTTTAATTTTTAAACCAATCCCTCACCATAAATTTATATGTAATCTTTTAATTCCAATTTTAAAAACGTACACCTAAATGCTTAGGGCTCTAGATCCGTCGGTCATAACGATCTCCAAATTCCTAAACTTCGTATTAAAAGTAAATTTACAAGAAATAAAAAAATCTTGTATGCAAAAGAAGAAATGTATCTAGCTTTTGGCGTAATTTTTTTTTTTATCTGTGCAGTAGATGCTTCGCAAAAAAATATTTAAAAAAACACGAAAATGGACACAACGCGTCAGAGGGATCAGCAGCTCCCTTCATTTGTTCGAGTGAGTGGGTGAGGGAGAGAGCGGGCGCGGGAGAGAGAGAGCGGGCGAGGGAGACGGCGGGCGAGGGAGGGAGAGAGAGAGAGGGCCGCGCGGGTCTCGCTCCGTCACGCGTCAGTCCACGGCCGGCGCACACGCGGGCAGGTCGTAGCAGAGCTCGCGGCGCACAGCTCGGGGCCCCTGACGTCCCCCCTGACCGTCCCCAGAAGCCTCCCGAGTGCCAGGAGCGACGCGCGAGTGCAGTGCACACGTGGAGTGATGTTGTGGTGACCAGACACCACGCAGCGACGAGGAATCGACCACCAATCATCCGACGAGTTTCCGTAAGTCAAAAGCTCTGCTTTCTCTTTGGCAGTCTTAAAGTTTAAAATCCATGAAGTTCAGAACTGAAAACTTCAAGCAGTTCAACACTAATATCAATCTTGTTGAGGGACATGGCATTTGATTGGTGAAGATCCATTCTTTATAATGATAAACTTTGTATTCTTTCTTCATCGTTTATTATATTTTTTTGCATGACTAGTTTCGACCAACAGACTTGTTCGTAAAATAACTAATATCAATAATCAAATATATCAAAAACTTATTGGAGTATTTTTGTATACTTTATAACTTTTAATGTGTGTACATGTAAAAATATAACATATATATTATTTAAAAATGTTTAGCTCACTTTTTCGACAAAATCTTGTGAATTGCAATTTTTTGCATTGTTTCATTTTACATATTCATTGTTGTAATCGAAAAACATATGGTCTGATGTCTGTTGATTGTGGTAATATTCTATAAAATAATATATATTTTTACATATCGAAAAGATTCAATAGAACGTCCAAAATTCTATTAGACTGCTAAAATAATTATCATTTTAAACGTTATTCATTATAATTACGTTTGCATCAATATCACCAAATTAAGATTGATTCGAGATGTAATTAATTTGCAATACTCACAAAGATGATAATCTTTTTCATTTGTAGGCCCTTTCGCCTCTCAAGTTCAAAAACAACATTTATCGTAATCACCTAACCATTCGGCTATTCACTGACGCAATTATTAGTCTGACACATTGATAAACTACAGTGGGAACAAACCTGAAAACAAATATTATTATTTTAAGTTTGAATTAAAATTTACGTTCATCCGATTTCATTGATTATATTCGCGATAGATATCAGTTGCGTACAGTGGATTCAAAATCCGAGCATGCGGTCCTATGCAATTTAACAATTCACCATAAAAATACGTGGTGTATTACTTTATGACCTTGCAATGAAAGTTAAGCTATAGAATAATAAATACAGTTAACTTGCGTGTAATTCAATTTACAAAGAAGCGCTACAAATTGACAACAACGCTTAGCAGTTAAACTAATGAAAACAATATAGACTTTGAATTTTATAAAAAAAAATAAATCCCGATGTTTCGGTGCGAGTATTGTGGCCATCTTCAGATATAATATGTGTGAAGCTTCAAATAAAACAAAGTCTTCTTATACTGATGCTTCTCCTTATACGAGGTTGGTGACTATTTCATCGAACATATTTCTATCATGGGCCAGTCTCAGTAACTCGGCAGTGCTTCCACTGGCGCAAATTCCGCATCCACGAAAACTTCCTCCTTCCAATGACACATTTTCCTTCGATTTTTCCTCGGACAATCAGTCGTTTCATGAGATTTCGTTGATCTGCTTCAAGTTGACAGTACTCCTTTTTTTTGCTGCTCACTTGTATCTGAGCGCACCACTCCGAGATGGTAGGATCTCCAAGCAAGCGGTCCTCTAGTCTAGGCCGCCGTTTCTTCAATCGCCCCCCTGACCTCAGATTGTACACAAATGCTAGGCATTTCTTGGTTTGAGGTCTATAAGCGTCTTGATTGGGTCTCTCGCGTTACGAAGTCAGCTATTAGCACAAGCGAGAGAGAGAGACCTTCAAAATGAAGTCCTCTCCGCGTGGAGGACGCCCGCTGTCCGAGAAGACAGGCTCCTTTCTCCGATGGACCACTTTGCAGGAGGCTGTATTCTGTGTCACCTCACTTACGGGGGAGCTTTACGATACAACACTCTTGTGAAATTACTTAAAAATTATTTTATTTGATCCAAATAGGTCGAAAACATCGCATTTGTGATTATGTTATTAATTTGCAGTTATATAGAGATTTTGATATTATTACTCTACTGAAGATATTGAAAAGAATTTTTTTCAGTTTTACACCTCTAAGCTATCAAATACTTATAATGACGTATTTTTTTTTTGCGGTTTAAATAGTTTAGTCTATTGTAATAGCAAGAAATTTCTTCGGTTTGATAACTCGCAGCTATAAAAAACGTGAAACAATCATATTTAGTTTTTTTTATAGGCTACAAAGGATAGTATCCTGAGATTTCTTTGATTCGATATCTCGTACCTGTTGAATATATAAAAAAAACGTTTTCTACCTTTAATGGCCTATAAAGAAAATACCGAGAGATTTCTTCGATTCAATACTTCGTAGCTATCAAATACGTAAAAAAATCGATGTGCGTTATAAGCTAGTCAAAACAGAATATATTATCAAAATATTTTTTTAAATGAAACGTGGTTAATATTACAAATAAATACTTGTATATTTCACTTTTCATTTGGCTTTGTGACAATATATCATTTTAAGGCCAGAGTTCAAAATAAATAACAGTGTATTCTTGGGTGTCATGCCGCGTCGAGTTATATACAAGATAAATAAAAAATTTCTTTGTCATAGTTTTTGTTTTTATCTTTTGATTGTAAATCGGTATTTTTTTTATGTTAAAATATAATAAATGATAAGACGCATTACAGCATTGAGTCATTCTTGTGTTTGTCTCATGTTCCTACAAAATATCGCTGGAAAAAAAACCGCATACACTTAGTCGGCTTCCCTTTGACCTCAATCATCGGGTGATTTAGGTCAGTGGCTCTCAACCGACGGCTCGCGGACCCCATCACCCAATTATCACCAGTAATTGACCAGTTCTAATCATTGGTAAAAAAAATAATATTTTGCAGTCCTTGTATGAATAAAAATACACTAAAACTAAAGCAATTATTAAGTGCAAACATTAACGCAATAAAAATAAAATCTGATATACGTTGTTTCAATCAAGCCTTTGATTGTTGCCTCTCCCACTCATTTTATATGGATCTACAATGCAATGATTAATCAGCCGTCATGCAGAATGCTCCGCATCTTCACAAAAGGCAAAATATATATGTACAAAGACGTTTATACATTAGAATGCTAAACATTGGTAGATATACGATTAGTATTATGATTTACGCAAACCTCTTATTTTATATAAAAAATCACGAAAAAGAGCATCGACAGTGTATTGCTTATAAAATACGATACAGTAAGCACATGAAGTATTTATCAAATTATTATTTTAATATTATCGTTAGTTAATCCATTTACACGAACCTGTGGCGGTTCAGTCAATTCCTCTTTCCAGCATCTTCGTGTTGATTTTCACGAAATTATTTTTTCGGTGAGTGATTTTTTTCGCCATCAGCGGGGTCCGCCAGCGAAAACAGTTTGGGAAACACTGCCTCGGATAACCTGCTTGAGTGACGAAGCCTTCGGTGAACGACATTTATCTCGACGTTTGATCTAATTTACTGTGAATTACACGAAGTTTATTGTAACAAATGAATATTTAACCTTAACCTTTAGATTAGTGGCGTGCAGTCTGAACAAGAAAAAAAAGCAGCAAATACTTTTTCAAATTAAAAATAAATAGTTCAAGCGGATGATATAATTTTTAAATTCACAAAAGCAGAATGTTTTTTTTTTATTTTTAAAGTTTTTATAGGAATTAACTGCTTTTTGCTTGTATTGGCACATTGGAAATACTGTACAACGACTCAGGCTATCGGGATGAGATGGCTGGACTGCGTAGCGGAGAATTGACTTGCCTTACCTAACCTAACCTCATCAAAGCACGACTGCTTTGATAAAGACGCACTGGAGGATTTCTCTATGGGTGGAGATTGCTGGCGTATTTTTAGTCCACCAAAATGGTGATGATACTAATTTTGCTATGCTGCCTCCTTTTAATAACGCGGTACTCGTATAACACGGTAATATTAAACTCAATTGGCTGAAGAAGAATCTATGTGTTTATTTATAGCGCACTTCGAATCAATGAGGGTTGACTGTTGTCTCCTCGTCCAGGTTACCAGGCACAATGAAGTATGTCTGCCTTTGGTTTAAATGTTATGTTTGGTAGCAGAGTCGTGACTTAGCTATTCCACGCACAAAAATAAAACTCGCGAAAAGTCACGCCAATTCCTATTCAAACTCTAAAATCGTGAACAAACTTGGCGATGTCAATTACCGCCGATGAAAGTGTACTGAAAAAATTAAAGCGATTTCATTTTCTGCTTAGCAGTAGCATGCTGAATCAACTGCTACATATGACAAAGTGCTATTTTACCGTAGCATATTTTTTTATAAAACAATGCTATTGGGCAGCAGCGGTGTAGAAAACCATGAACACTGGTCGCCAATCCCCCATGGGGAGAGGCACCCGAAGTAGAACTTTATTTATGTAAAATGAATTAAGTAATCAATGTTTTTGACAGATAGTACAATTATGACATTTTAAATTAAAAAAAAACCGCTAAAATTAGTCACTTTCACAAATATAAAAGCATTTGTTTTGTATAGAATCGTTCATAATAATAGCAATTATACGAAGAAGGGTATGATGATGATGAAAACCCGCTGCGTCTGCAGACCTCATCAGTGGATTTTTTTTTTAGAAAGGACGAGTCAATAAGAAAAAAAGCGTCAAGTGTTAGTAGCTTCGCAAGCAATTTCAGCAAAAATGAACTAGAAACTGTTTGCAATCAGGCCGGAACGAATATACGCCAGAAATAACTGCGATTCGGTGTTATTAAATTTGATTAATAATTTCGCACAAGATTGTGTTGTATTACTCTATAAATAATTGGGTTTCTCTCCGCGGATCCGATAATCATCATAATTTGAGATCTTATAAACATATAAGTAGACATTGTTAATTGTCCGTCGTGAGTGTTTTCTGATTAGCGGTTTCATTCTGTTGCCGTAAAGCCGATCAGCAGGCGCTGATTGGTGGGGGAATTCCCAAGTCCCATCAGGTGAACGATAAATTTTAACGTGTGTAACAGTGTTTCTTTTCAATTTGCTTGGCTGCTGAGCATTTCTGTTGACACGTCAGAGGAAAGCAGTAAACAGGTTACAGCGTGGGTTAAACCATCGCGGTTAGTTGTGACGGCCGCGGGTTAGTTTAGGTTGGCCACTTTGTGTAATTACCAGATTGTCGGATCCTATCTAGTAATCCGGAAAATTAGCGGCGATTGTCTGACTGCTGACGGCTGGCTGCGATGAACTTTCTTCGTTTTCTGGTCTGCCTGAGCACCTCGAGGGTCACGGACGAGCCGGGGAGAAAGCGGAAACACCACCGCAGCGATGCCCCTCCCCGGGATCTGACGATCTCTGCTCAAACAAAAAATATGTCAAAACCCCTCAAAGTCATAATAGCACAGTGTTCATTATGACAATATTGTATAACGGGGCTTACGATGTGTGGCTTAAGTCGATAGAATAGGATAATCGAAAAATTGTATGCTTCCCTTTACTCTGCTCCTTTGAGCGGCAACACAACCAAACATAAAATAAAACATAAAGTATATTTAAACGTACAATCTTTTTTGAGTAAAATTGCTTGGCTTGATATTAGATTTCTTCAGTTCTAGAGCAGATTGCCTCTTTGACAAGCTTTGATTCGCCGATAATCACGATCAATCAGGGAGTGTGGATGACAAGTATGATAATATAAAATTAGAAATGCCGAATGATGATGAGCATATCGGAATGTCCTCACTCACGATCCTCGAATAACGAGATCGACAAGAGTGAGGTCTGACTCCTCCGATAAGGTTTCTATGGTTCAAATGTAGAGGAGCTCCAATCAGGCTATAGCTTAAACATATATTAAACTCATCCTAGTTAGAAGCATCCATCCAATTGTTCATAAATGCAAAGTCTCTAACCTTTTCAATAAAAAAAATGCACCCCCTTAGTTAATCCGCAAGGTTATTCGCCATAATTAAGGGAATCGATAACGAAATGTGAAATAGGCTGCGTAGTGGAGTAACTGGGCCATTAGCATGCACGATCAATAAAGGAGAGAATTGTGTGTACTTTCTTTCACCTTGCCCTTTCTTGCATACAGAGTGGACAATAGAAATCAAACGCAATCGGATACATTTAACATATAAATAAACACTCAGCCGACCTGCATTAAACGCACCGCAAAGCTATAGTATTAAAATATTTTCTTTGGTTAACTGGGAACCACCATGGTTAAAATAGACCATAGGGCTTGATACACACAAGTTGAAGGTTCAACTTCCAGGTGTGATTCGATCATTATAATATTATTAAATTATTTATATCAATCCCCAGTCATAACATGTTTATTACGAATTCCAAAAATTGTTTGCTTAAAGGATATTTTTGTGATTTCAATTAAAATTGGACGGATATATATACAAATAAAATAGGGACAGGAAAGTACAAAAAAAAAAAAA
This sequence comes from Atopsyche davidsoni, assembly GCA_022113835.1. Lineage (NCBI taxonomy): Eukaryota > Metazoa > Arthropoda > Insecta > Trichoptera > Hydrobiosidae > Atopsyche > Atopsyche davidsoni. Next base: position 2,835,322 of record JAILWY010000011.1, on the reverse strand, counting down.
AATTTGGAAATTTCGGTGGTCTGAGAGGTTTAGTAAACCGGTTTTCATTGTAAAACGTCATTGGGCAAACGGAAATGATTAGATATCGCATTCTACGAAAGCTGGAATGACCGGAAATACGAACTCACTTGCCAATATTTACCAAGATTAATATTTACATCCAAAATCTGAAAAACCTGTTTATATAACTAATACCTAACAGGTACGCGTAAAGGGTCACTATTTTTTCTGATAATTAAATCAAACTGTTTCACACTAAGTAAAATTTCATTTGGGCGGTGCAATCATATTTATAAATGTTTAATTTAACTAGTTAAGTTTTTTTTAATAATAATTTAATATGTTAAAAAAATGTATGTGATTCAAAAGTGACAATTACTCTCTCCCCTTTTGAAGTGATACAATGACTTTTGAGTCATCGTGTATACCACAACTTTCCTGGATGAGATTGGCTGTGGCGGATTAAAAACAAGTGTCAAATGAAAACCGGAAGCGGTATGAGTAAGCATTCAATTTCCTGTTAGAGTAATCACTGAGAATTAGCTATAACTCATGAAACAATCATTCTTTCAATATTATTGCCATACCATACTCGGTGGAATTCAATTATTTTCAACGTTATTTTTTTTGTTGATATTATGACTAGTTTCGCCAACATATCTCGTTGGCATTTTCAAACAAATTCAATGTTTTTTGAGGGGCGGGGAGGTGGGCAGGGATGGGTCAGAGAATGTGGTGCAATGTGAGAATGAAGGGAATAATGCGCGATTGAACGCAATATACGAAAGTATTGCGCGGCACGGGCCTCTCGTGCAGAGCATGCATGTAATTGTTAACAACGACTTTCACTCTGCCTCGTATCAAATGAAAAAAATAAATAAAAAAATGACCGGAGAAATATGCGAGCAATTAACAGGTGTTAAAAAATAGTCGACCGAGTGAAGAATTCGTGCTAAAGCCATTTATTGTAGTTTTTGTTTCCCACGTTTTACAGTAAATTTCCACAATTATCTAAAAAAAAAAAAAATTTATAGCCGGAGAGTTTTTTTTAAATTCGCTAATACAGATATTATTTTCTATCGGCTGGAAACTGGAAAGTTTTTTTTTTTTTAATAATTAGTATCGGCACGGAGTTGAGGCCTAGACTTTTAAAACATCGAAAAATCCTTAAAATACCATGAAAAAGAGTATCGATACACCCAGTATCAATTTATTTCACTTTCGTTTAAATTTATATAAGTGTGGGCATAATAAATTGAGTTTGAGATTAATTTGTAAGGATGGGAGTCGAAACGAGGATCTCCTTGATAAGCTATCAAACCACTGAACCAACGTGCCAATCATTATATGAAAACGCCAGAAACTCGTAAAATATATTATGTAATGATGAAATCAGTTTTCTATTAAAAGCGACCGACGTTTCATATAATTTAAGTAATGAAATTAACAAAAATTAATTAAAATTAAATTCATGCAATAAATGACGTTGGAAACTCAGTATTGTTTTTAATTAAATTTTGCAGGCGACCATATATTTCAAGACATGCAAGGCTGTGTTAGAATAAACTGCACGCATCTGCTATATACCTGAATTGAGTCATTATTATTCCAATCATCGATCAAACCTAATCAGAAATGAGTCGAATAATATCAGTCGGGGAATGGATGGGAATTGAACCGGGAGTCTCTCGGTCAAGAATCAAAAGTCCAACCACTGAGCCGGATTGTGGTTTTCGCAATCGTCTCTTTCGTGTAATGAAAACGTGTCTGAACACATTTTTTGTCGCTTGACATGAAATGTAATAAACGCGAGCGGAAATCTCACAACACGGGTGAAGCAAACGGAAGCGCATTGACATTATTTGAGACTTAACATCGTTAGATCAGTGTCTCAGATTGAAACAGCGTCTTGAAATTCAAACGGCATTTTATCAAATCTGGAAAATGATCTAAGAAAAATGTGAAATATGCACAATTAACAGATTCCTAATACACCAAGAAACTCACAAATGACGTAGCTAAAGTTTTTTTTAGATGAAAACCCTGAAAATGATATTTATGATTAAAATAATCGTAAAATCAAACAAACTGCTTTGAATCGAGTATTTGAGTTCACGGAGGCAAAATTTAAAAATCTTTTGTCTTTGTTAATATTTGAATTATAATATATTCATGTATACAATGAGATCCAATTTAGTGGGGAAAATACGACGGACCCAGAAGGACGTGAAGTGCATTTTTAGTGCATTTAAGTGTATATATATATATTTTTTGTTGTTGAAAATAATAGCTAATGGAGTGGTGGATTTGGAATGATTGTTGAGGTGTGTGCTCTGGAAGTACCTTGCCGAGGTGGGGGGGCTCCTGCTGCAGAAGGAGTATCAGATCTATGTGAGGAAATAATTATATAATAATGCTATTGAGCAGCAGGAATGCGCAGACTTTTCTTTCGTATATAAAAAATGCGGCGTAGAAGGACCCAGGGACTACACTATTCTCCCTAAGAAAACCATGAACACTGGCTCAGTATTGTTATATGCTCAGTGAGATGGTCGCCAACTTCCTCTGAGGTCCGAATCAGATATGATGGCCTTATATTAGTTTTCGGAATGATTAGTATCGTCATGGACCTCCCAACCTGTAGATTACAGTTTCAAAGGACGAATGCCGCCATTGTCCTTGTCTTCGTGTTTTACCTTTTTATTATTAAGTAAACACTGCCATTTAGTTTAATAACATTTGTGTATTTGTTTATGGCTCTGTTCATTGCTGTACTTGTCTTGAGGTACCTGTGTATTATAGAGCGCAAGGCATTGCTCGCCTAGCCTCATAACTGACTTGCCCACGGTCGAGACTAGACACTGTCTCTCTGTGAAATAAACGACATAATTAAGTATTGAAAGTCTATCATTTATCAACGTTGAACGAGAGTCCTTCAAGTATTGTGCATCCGCGGAGTCACATGTCAAGCTAGTGACCTTCCGAGAGGGGCACATAACAGTATTAGAATTATATTGTCGTGGTGGATCGTCTTGGTGGATCGTGCGTGGAGGGTGGGTGCGAAGAGGCTGATGAGGATGCGTGTGCTCCGTGATGTCATGGCCGTGGCGGTGCCCTGCCCACCGCGGGCGACGACCTGGCGTGGGCTCACCTCCAGCCTGACTTCCGCATCCTTAGATGGACGACATCCATGCACTCGGCATGTAAGCATGCTGTATTTAAATAATATGATAGAGACCTATTAGCCGTCCTCTGCTTCTCGAGACATCGTATCATTTAAAAACAATATACGTTGCATCTGGTCACGTACAATTCAGAAGATAGTTGACATGACTGAATTTTCGCAAAACAAGGATTGCGCCAAAATGTAAAACGACGTCATTAATAACGATACATTGTGCAAATAGATCAGTGCTTCTCAAAGTGGTCCCTGCGGACCCCTGGGATCATTCAAGGGGTCCTTAGAAAATTAAAAGCGATTTGGGAATCCCTGAACAACGTCAGGGGGTCCGCGCAAGGTTTAATCTAAAATAAATAAAGTTGTGACATATTTTTATTAATATGGAAGTTAAAATAAATAACAATGAATACATTATTAGCGATTTTTACGTCGTAAGTAAAATATAAATATAGACAGGTAGGTTAATACATGAACGCAATAGAGTCGATACTTGCACTAACTAGTCTATAATATGAATTTATGTAGTTTTTCAGCCAGGGTCCGTAGGCAAGTTTTGACTATGAAAGGGGATCCGCGGGCCAAAAGAGTTTGAGAGCCACTGAAATAGATAGAGATCATGTCAATTGTATAACCGGAGACGATAAACGTTGCAATTCGCAAACACACTTTGGAGCATCTATACGAGTATATAAACAAATGTGAATAGGAGAAAACAAGCCGTTAGTGTTTTTTATTTCTATTCAAACTCGTTAAAAGAAATAATCAGCTGTAAAAAATTTAATCACGCCATTATGCGATTGCTTCAAAACATTAACGGCACAGTTACGATATACTGCGCAAACAGATAGCGATCACGCCAAAATGTACGACTGGAGCTGCAATAAACGCTGCAATTCGCAACACAGCCTCTCAGTCGCAGGTCGCGGGAGATCTCACGGGACAGGGTGTCGTTGTCCCAACGACGGGAAAATTAATACAATCGAGCGAGCCGGTCGCGACACACCGCCGGCGCTATCTGAGGACAGCCATCTCGACTTCCGGTGGATGCGTCGCCATTCACGTGATTGAGGTCAGATTTCAGATGTTCGGGTTAACCTAACCTAACCGCAACATTGTCAAAATGAAATGGTACAAGCGCACTGTATAGTGTTTCATGTCTTTGTTGTGGCGAAAGCTTCCCGGAGAACTGAAAGCGTTTCGTATATCGCATTATATTTCTCCTTGGGTGTTGTATTTTGAGTCTTTCGACGCTTCGGTCCCGGTACTAAAAACGTATTCAGGGAGAGATGGTTCCAGTGCCAAAACACATGGTTCTACTGGTTTGAGTTTGAGAAACACAGGTTTATTATATGCGCAATGTTAATTTAACCACGCACAATTTCAATCGTTGTATGCAAGTGCGGCACAAGTGCTTCAGCCGGATTGAGAGTTCATTATTTTATCTAAAAACTTCGAATTAAAAAGCCTTTTTTTTAATACAAAAACCGCCGTCGTTGCAGTCGCCCTTGGCGCTACGCGGTATTAAGCGCCTGCCATTGTATAAGTCTGTACGGAGCCATGTGTAGAAGGTCACGCGAACGTGGGGAAACCGAGCCGCCGCGTCTGACGTGAAATCTCCCATTTGTTACAGCCAGCCGCCGATTGGTAACGAATCCATTTTTCTGCAACCGTTCAATGCCCAAAGAGAGAACGATGTGAAGGACGCCCAAAACCGATCGATTTATTTACATATTGCATGCAGTTTTTTTTCGCGGCTATATGCATATTCAATATACATGGTGCACTCATGGAAAAACAGCAAAAAAATCCCTTAGCATTGACTGAAGCCGCTCGTGTTCAGGTGATAAAATAATTACTGAAAGTGTCTAATAAACGCGGGTGCAGAGAAGAGGCTGTACGCTTTCAGTGGCTGTTGCCAGTCCGTGCGGACAATGGCGCATTATTCATGAGGTCTGATGAGAAGGTCTCATCGGGAACATCCCAAAAAAAAAAACAAAGCCATAAACACACCGCGGATGCAGCAAACAGATAAGGACTACATACCCGGAATCGTAATATCTCAATTGCAGGTCTATGTAGATTGGTAGATTGTTCAACAGCCGATATAAGAACGAACTTTCAAGGCTCGAGTGCCTCCAGAGGAAACATTAAATATTACACTTGCTGAATACGAGAACCCTACAATCCTCGTGCAATACGCATAATCAATGATTACCAGATTTAATTGAGCATCAGACTTCTTAGATTGCGGAACGACCGCCGAGGAGACCATAGCCTAAGTCACGGATTCATAAGTAATATTCATAAAGTCACGCGGCCGTATTCACAATCGTCTGACTAATCTGTGCCTGTTTTAAGTGCGGTTACCTTTGGGGACACAATGGGTAGTCATGCTAACGAAGTCGATCAACCTTCGAAATACATCGGCGAAACATACTTCTGACTGATTTATTGCACGCCCCAGGGGCGTGCGGTAAGTTTTACGATATGTTACCTACAACAGATATTTTAAATTATTTTATTATATTTCATGTTATGTAAAAAACCTCAATTGGTGATCCACTCACTAAGCATATATTTATTCTAGGCATTTTATACTTGTTCGGCTGTTCTTCCGACTTACAGCCACTGTCTCTTTTTTTTTTAATTTTTCCTGCTGCAGTAGACTATATTTGGTATTGCTAAAAATATGGCCAAAATAAGATACTTTACGATTCTTTAATGCCACGTTGCAAACGCCTCAATTTTACGCATGGTTGCTGTCTTTAGTGTCCTGGCCTCAAATCTATAAAAAAAAACTAATTTAGTGAATCTCCAGCGAGTATCCAATGTTATATCTCTGGCACGTAATACTTTTTTCTTCATAAAATAGATTATTTCTAGGACGTACGCCACTGCACATTAGTATGACACAGCGAAGCTGGCCAATGAACCCCGTGATTTCAAAATGAAATCACATTATTAGCAAATGAGATACACGCATAATATTAAATCACTATGCATTATGCGCTCAACCATGGATTTGATTCCGGGTGTACGTTTTTTCAACGACGTAATTGAAAAACCCTTCGAAGTGAAAATCGCCTCTAGTCTTTCGTTCAAAGCAAATGCTGGAGACGTCATTTTAAACCAGACACAGCCGTATACGTATCGCATGTCCACGTGCGTATCTTAGCTTGTAGCCTACAATGGTCGATAGTTTTCTCTTTTCAGTTTCCGGGTCACAGAATCAACATGTATTATGAGAAATACCCTGTTTCTAAAACGCTAATGAACTGAAACAACAATCAACGTGCTATCAAATACTAACTTATTATATGTATAATCTGTTATCTGAGTTTTTGATAAAAAGTATTTATACTTGTATTGACCAAAGTAGCATAACGTTTCCAAAGTCACTGATAGGTAATCAATGTCTTTTGATGTATTTGCATTCCAGAAACTGGGCTCACTAAACGCATTATTCTCGTCAGGTAACCAGCGCAGTTGCGCAACTAATTAATACCGCAGGTGAATCAGATAAGTCGGCAATATTGAATAAAATGTGATGAAATGCAGTATTGTGCACGCGGAGAATGCAGTGCAAAGACCTCATTATAGAGAGAGCGTATGGAAGTTTTTAAGACCCAGGTCTCTCTACTTTATTCGTTAAGTAAAAGTACAAAAAAAAAATAAGCACAATACGCTATAAAGCAATTTTTATTTTTAGAGTGCCACGAAATGATTTTATTCTCTAGTGGTGGGTCAGAAATTGACACAAAGTGTAAATTCGTCAGACTCGTGATAGTTTAGTAAAATGCATAAAAAAATAAACACTATTATATACAACAAATAAAAAAACGCAGATTTTATTTACAGTATGAGCTTATTCACCATTAATAGACAATTATAGCACGGATGTAAATTTTCCGGTGATCATTAATTTTAAAATATTAAAAACACACTTGATGACATTAAAAATTAAATACATTATTGAGATAATCTTTAAAATTATAAAATTACCCTAAATCGGAGAACATTCCCCTTAACACCCAACACCAACAACTCAAACACAAAACACATTACGAAACAAATTCGCAATCCAATATGCGTAATATGTAATTAAGAATGTCCGTTCAGTTATTGCACTTATTTGGACCAGTTCTAATAAGGTGAACGACAGGTAATCACATAACCGAGAAGCGTATACAGGGTGACTCCAAACGTGTTGCAGTCATTTCGTCATATTTTTATTACTACATTGAGTACAAAAAAAAAACTAGAGATACTAGGTTATCGGGTGTAATACTTCGTTGCTTATTTAAAGTATGTTTCAGTCACGGTACTTGGGCTATCTTAATAGGTATTGATTAGAATAATCGGGTATTAAAATATTAAGAAAAAAATCAGTTACCGTCAGTTAACTGATTTTAACTGATGTTAACTGACTTAAAATCAGTTAAAAATTACTCACCGCTAGTCACCCGGATGTACCTAGCAAGATTGAGACGTCATAATGCTGAATTATTAGAGTGTGACAACGCAAAGTTTAGACGCCATTTTTGTTTTTAATATGTAAGACAGGTTTAAAGTCCTTTAACCACCCTACCTACAGGTTTTTTTTTTAAAAAGTAGGCAAAAAAACGTCGGGTTATTTTACATAAGATGTCTCAAGGACAATGCTTTTAAACCGTAACCTGACGAAATGTTTACATAACATACACATTTAAGACTTTTTTACGTACCCTTGAAATACTAAATAAAATAATGTACCGTGAGGTCTTAGGAGGTCTGAGGTCAAACGGACGAACCATGTACGACTTGTTGTTTTCGGATATATCTTTTTTTACCTGGACGTACGTGATACGGCTTGTTGCGATTGGGCCACATTATGGAAGACGTATCACGTACGTTCGTGTAGGTTAACACAGTGTCGTGCAGTCCATATGAGCAATAAAGCATTGCTTGCGTATAATATATTAAAATGGCGGTTTTATATATTTTTTTATTAAAATATACGTGTAGTGAAATTTTTCATGATATCCATGATATAATAAGTGATTTGTGTAATTTATTAGGCAAGTGTGTGCTGAGTGAGCAAAGCTGCACGCCTCTGCCGTAACAAGGTTGGAATCACCCTGTATATCAGACACCGTTAAAACAATTTGAAAAACTGATATCGCGAGTGTGCGTTGTGTATATATCTTATATCTGAAACTGGACCAGAGAGCCACTGAGAATACTTCGGCTCATTGTGGAGGCTCGGCGGGATCTCTCTCGGCTCACTCCACTGGCCTCCTTCGCGGCAAACTCGTTTCCGTAGCACGTCGAAGATCTTATCGCACGCAGTCGCAGCCCGCAAGCAATGCACATCCGTCCTGCTGGGGCCCTTCCTCGCGAACACGCGAATCATTCGCGCAGTCCTCGACATTAGACCTCAAACAATTTTTACCCGATTCAAATGTAACAAGCGGAAGGGGCAAACTGTAAATAATAAAAAAAAAAAAAAGTTTCATACAAGTACCGTACAGTGCTCTATCGACGATTGGTTGCTTTCGTGAAAATAAATCGAAGCATTGCAATGTTGATATAGCGATATATCAAATGAACAATGTATTCATACCTGGTACTTTTATTCACCTGTGAAACAGCTGCGATGAATATATCGATTAAAGACATCCTAGTGGTGGGAATGGATCGTTTTTTTTTTTGTTGTTGTTCGAGAGGCTGTTGAAGATGGCGATTTGGAGTTGTGACTTTGTGCTGGCAGACTGGGAGCTGAGACCTTCGCGAGCTGGCAATCAGCACCAGGTCCGCGAGGCTCCTCCGCCCCCGCTCGTCTCACGCACCTTACCTAATCCGTGAACATTTGATTTATAAAATGCCTCCATTATTTCCGATTCGACTATTGGGCACCGCGTGGGAGGGCTGGCTCTCCCGACTACCAGCGTTTAAGGCGAGATGCGGTATTCTTCAACCATTCGGTGGGCAAATAACAAATCGCTCGTACGCGTGTCATAAAATGTCATCAGAACCTTTATAAGTGTATATGTGATGAGTTCATATCAGCTGCCATGAAAAAATAAAAAAAAACAGCTGATTTTTACAGTACATGGAAATTAAATGTAAAAGCATAAACATTACAGAGAGGAAAAAATGTTAGGACGCGTTAAAGCCTGCGTGCAACTATGGCTTATTCATATTAAAATTAGTTTTTTTTTTTTAATTTTTTACTATAACTGATAGTAATGAATGCTCGGAGAGTTGAGACTGTAACTTCAGGCATTGTCTCAGGTTTGTTTACGACGCAGACCTCGCCAGTGTTTAAACTTCATAACAGCCTCGTTAACTGTAATGCTTTATGAATTATGATAATTGTGCCGAGTCTTGTGTATTTAACGGTGTTTCAGATAGTTTAGTGGAATTCGTAGTTTTCCCACGAAGTTATCTTTCAAATAGGACATGATGTATTAGTGTTGAAATGCGTACTATTGTTAACTTCAACAGTTTAACACAAAAAAAATAAATCAACTCACAGCAACGGCTGCCAAAACCTACAAACATATCTGAAGGATATTATTATTACGAGGATTCTATTTTAATATATTAAGACGAGGGCTTCTACAGACTGAAAGGCGATAAGTAACTCATAGTTACTTTGCTGCTCATATTTGTCAATTAAATATGAAGTGTTACAAGTTAAACCAGCCTGTCGTGGATGTTCAATCTCCACGCCCATGTGCTTGTGCTGTGTCATCACAGACTGGCTTCAACATTTCTAATCATAATTTGTAGCTGGCACTTATTTTTTTTACACAAAAGATGCATATGGCACGCATCGCTATCGCCCGGGCGAGCATAAAAAAAACTGTAGTGGGTCGATTTTGTTACCAAACAAAGGGACCAATAATCAATGCATCGACGCCCATCTGAAAAATGATTTCAAATCAATGCGATAACGACGACGAGGAAGATTCAAGCCGGCTACACACGCTGCTGCACAACTGACGACCGAATAGACAAATTCGAGCAAATGCCTGAAAATAACAACATGGAAATTTTAAGTGCACTTTTTAAATATAAATATAAATTGGCACGCGTTCATTGTGTCAATGTCTCGCAAGTAGTAATTATAAAAAAAAAAAAAAAAAAAAAAAACATAACCTTGATCTGTAGACATAAAATTCTTAATAACCGACCACACACACGTGTGATTAAAAGCTTTATTTGATTTTAGTTGATTCGGCACTGGGATCGCAGCCCGCTTCCGATGTTTAATTGCGCCATCCTTGTCACGCGTGTTCCAGTGATGGAGGGCGATGACGTCACGTTTGTCGCACTTCCGCCAAGTAACCCTCTGCCCACCCGTCCGCGACGAGACGGCTCTCGTCATTTTCGGTTGCATTTCAAACAAGCAAATACACCCCGCTCTCCCCCGTTCTGTTGCTCGTGCATAACTGCCATTCCGTACCCTGAGCGCGTGCAAGGGATCGGTAATGGAGTAGTTGACTTGGAATGTGCTCTGGATCGGTGCTTCTCAAGGTGGTCCCTACGGACCCCGGGGGGTCCCTGGGATCATTCGGGGGGGTCCTTAAAAAATTAAAATCGATTTGGGGGTCCCTGAACAACGTCAGGGGGTCCACGCAAGGTTTAATATAGCGATTGCGCCAAAATGTAAAACGACGCCATTAATAACGATACATTGAGCAAATAGTCAGTGCTTCTCAAAGTGGTCCCTACGGACCCCTGGGATCATTCAAGGGGTCCTTAGAAAATTAAAATCGATTTGGGGGTCCCTGAACAACGTCAGGGGGTCCGCGCAAGGTTTAATATAAAATTAAAAAAATGTGACACATTTTTATTAATATAGAAGTTAAAATAAATAACGATGAATACATTAGCGATTTTTACGTCCTAAGTAAAATATAAATATAGACAGGTGCATAAAATACAAGTAATAACAGGCATCGTAGAGTCAGGTAGTCAGATACTTGCACCAACTAGTCTATAATATGAATTTATGTAGTTTTTCAGCCAGGGTCCGTAGGCAAGTTTTGACTATAAAAGGGGGTCCGTGGGCAAGTTTTGACTATGAAAAGGGGAAAAAGAGTTTGAGAGCCACTGCTCTAGATGTACCTTGTCGAGGTGTGGGGGCTTCTGCTGCAGAAGGAGCACAGTAATACCCCGGCTTTACGCGAGGGATACGTTCCGGAAAAAATCGCGTTAAGTGAAATACGCGTATATCGGGGTTATCGATTAAACATACATACAACATAGTCAAAACTTAGTACAAAAAAATACGAATCATTTGAATCAATCACTTTAATTCTAAGATCAATTTATGCATTATTACATGATATTTTTACTGAAAAATACATCTATTGTCTTTTGGGAAGCGCGTTTCTTTTACGTTCTTGTAAAATACGTTCATAACACCCAACGCTGTTTTTAATTGTTAAGAGAAGTCAATGACTACATTATGTTCATACACATTCTTAAAATAAGAAATTTGCGTAATGCGAGGCATTTTATTATTAAAGCGAGGTATTACTGTATCTGATCTTAACGTTAGAGCTTTGTAAGGAAAGGATTATATAATAATGCTATTAGGCAGCAGCAATACGCAGACTAGAAGGATCCACTGTACTATTTTCCCTAAAAAAACCACGAAGACAGGCTTAGCATAAGTATATGCTCAGTGAACCTCCTCTGAGAAGAAGCACCTGAAGATGATGAAATGCATCCACGTATTCATGAAAATATAGCGTTGTATGTCAAATCGAGTCAGCCGCTGAAGTGGCTACAATAATTTGTGGTGCTTATCAAAAAAACTCGACTAATCGATAAAAAAGGAAAGTCGATTCTGTCAAATCAGCGGTCGAATGTACAGTGAGTACGTAGCCGGTCTGGTTCACACATCGTTCACGGTCAAAGCTCAGACCGGAGGCCTTGAGCGGTCAGCCCGCCTTTCTACAGGCCAGGTGAGTCTGCAGCCAGCCCCGGCCGGAAGAGCCGGCTGTCTGTTGTTCTGGTTCTCTTGGAATATCGAGTGACTCAAGGCAGGAGTGACTTGGACTGAGTCACCAATGATGCTTCGTTAGCTGAATTTAAATAAAATAAATCTATATTATTGATTTTTTGTGAAGACCGTCTCACAGAGAGTACGATTTTGCTTATACAGGTTTCATTGATTGATAATGATAATCACGATGATATTTTTCAATATTTGAAAAAATTACTTAATCATTATCAATGATAAATCTAGATATGTTATCTACTATAATAATAGCCATTGTGTGTATGTTTGTATGTATGTTTCGTTTTTCCGTTCTGTATAGAATATCTTAAAAGATACAACGCTGATTTTTTGCACATAAGTTAAGTAAATTTTTCCGCAGCTATGTGCCGAATTTCAAGACGATAGGATAATATTTTCATTCATAAACTTTAAAATATGCTTTAGCGAATTACGAATTATATGATTCACTTCTTCGCCGCGAGATGTCGTTCACCGCGAGAATTTCAAATTTAGAACTTTTACAAAAAAAACAAAAGACGCATCGTTCATCAAATACGTCATTTTGTGACGGGCTACATTACTAGTATATATATATATATATATAATTAAAACCCGTGACACTGTCGATAACAAAAAAATGCAAATCAAATAAATATCTATCTGATTTTTAGAATTGGCTTAAAATGGATACGTCAGGTATTTTATGTGAAAACACACAAAGTCCAAAAATCAAACAATCACAATAATTATTAACCGACTGTGTTTTTATATTTACATTTGATTTACACACAATATTTAACATATATCAACAAATATACTATTGATAATTTATTTATCTGAATCTCTTGTATGAGCGTCAGAACATTATACACTGTGTTCAGAAAATACTAAGGCTGGCTCAGGACAAACATATGATCACCGATCTCACCTGAGGAGGGTCACCCGGAGAAGAAGGTACAATCAAAATAATATGTTTAAAAACACTGCACGAAATTGAGTCACCATTTGCTATAAAATATAATTTGTGCTAATTCAATGACTAGATGCAAAACAATCATCGAAATAAATTATTCGCGAGGCGATTGTGTACAAAGGATGCAGTCATCTTTGCGCATTTACATCATTACCAGTTTTTAAGTATAACCATTAATAGTCGAGTAAAGTTCTCACATTAACGATCCGTGTTTCTCTGGCATCGTTGGAGTTATGCCTCCCGAGGAATGCTGCAAGAGAGATAATGGCGTCTGTACAAAAACAGCACGAACCGAAAAGCACTCGCCGCCGAGTCGATTTCTTTCCCACTCATTGATGGTGTATTTCCACACGCACCGGCATCATGAGAGAACGGCTCATGAGCCTCAGCGGCAGGGGTCTTCAAGCTTGCGAAGCCTCGCCTATTTTGGATGTCAGATGCTCCGAGCAACTTTACAGTAAGCTTTAAATTATGAGATATGACATATCGTACCGCCGTATCTACAACAACAACACGAGTCTCAACAACAAATCTCACTTCTCTCGGATGTCAGATTCTCTAAGCAGGTATACAATGAACTTGATATTATAAATATTTAATATATTGCCGAGACATGTAACTTTATATTAATATTTAGAGCAAATACGATAGAATCTTCGAAGACATGAAAATATTAAGACAAATATAGAAACACGAGTCAGGTTTAGTTGTAGAGATGCCCAGCTCGTCCTCCGTCCCGGCAAGTGAAACCCAAACCGATGTATTCAAGTTCATGCCTGATTTAATTTGATCGATTATACAAATTAAAATAATATAAATTGTTCTCACGTAGCGAGACTATTAGACACCGCAAGTTGTGATACCTGTCTCGTATGCTCGACGAGCAACAGCAATAGAGATAGTCAACGGCCTTTGTGTTCAAAAGAGAAATGAAAAATCTACTCTATACAAGTAGTCGGCGGGTAGTTTACATAAGTGCGAGTGATTGTGTATCGCACAGAGCGGAGCTCTCTCGGAGAGTCCGCTGCTTCGATACCCGCGCGAGGTGGTGAGAACTGAAGGATCGGGTGTTGAAGACTAATTGTGACAACAGCTGCGCCTCTCGGGTCTATTGTGCTGTTTGCTAAACACTTATGGGAAATCGCCTCTGATATCTCATGAATCGGAGGCGGCTCCGATGGGAAAATATCCTCTATGAAAAAATCAATAATTATTAAAAAGAAAATCAACTTTTACAATGTAAAACAATAACAATCCATATCTAGCATCGCTTGTAACATGCTAATTAAAAAAAGTGAAAATTATACGTGTTAATAGTTTTTGTGGTCTTTGTTATTTCAAAAGCGCGGTTCTTGGGTGTTTTGCCGCATTTTTTCCATATGGACACATAAAAAATCTATTCACGATACGATCGTCGCAAATGATTTTTCTCATCGTTTTATGCACGAATTGACTAACTAAAAATAAATTGCATGCGTAATATATATGTGAAAGTAATAAATGCGGATGATAATGATAATCATATCCATGTTTTATTATCATTATCATCAGGAATTTAAGATGGTCCCTGCACGGGGACTGAATCGTCGGAGGACTGAAAATCTCAAGCAGGAAATCAAACCATATAATAACAACGGCTACCGAAACCTACGGAAATATATAAACAAAATATCTGTGTATTGTAATTACAATGCTTTTCTCAGCAGCAAAAAATGTTTCCACAGTAAACGTATGAAATTGAAGCTCGGAAAAAACGTTTGGTTATTGTCTTTGGAGCGGAACCAGCGCAGCGTGACTGGAGTAGAGCCTCCGGGGCGTGACTGGTTTCAGTTCACCGGGCGCAGTGCAGTTCCGGTTCCGCCGGTCAGCTGCGAGCACTTCACTTTCTGCCGCCGGAGGCTGCTCGGTATCGTCCAGGAAAATAATCGATTTACGAATGAAACGACGAGAACATCCCTAAGCTATGCACATACAATTTACCTATACAAATATAAAAATTATAATTTATACTGATTTTCCATTTTGTTGCATTATATAGACTTTTACCATGAACACTGGTTCAACATGAGTATATATATACTCAGTGATATTGTCGCCACCCTCCTCTGAGGGTTGCACTTGATAATATAGACTTTTGAAATATCGTAATGTCTTAAAGGGTGTTTTCAAACTCGAGCGCTTTAGAAAATAAATAATGATTACAAATACGGTTACAATAAGCAATGAAAATTTGATACTAAAATCAATGCGATAATAATGAAAAAAAATTCTGCGTGTACTGCAATAGTAATTGGTTGCAAAAGAAAAGCATCTATTACTCTATTTACACGATGTGTATATGTGGTAATAAAATGGATTTGCTTGTCACTGGTGAAAATTAATTATACTAAAAAAAAAGTATCAGCGGTAGGACAAGCGCGAAACTTTGATATGCAAATTTTATAAAAATCATTGAAATTACTGGTATAATTTTTATCTCTCATTGTTGAAACCGTGTTTATTGTCAAGTAGTAACGTTATTTACGAACTCCCGTCGATAAACATGTTATGCTAACAATTTTAAAGCCTAAAAGAATTAGCAAATAATGGTAGACCTATTGCAGGGAGAAAATATTATACGATTTCAAAAAAGTAAAAATCAATATATAGATTTATTAAATGTATTGATAGTGAAAATAATAGTTAGTAATATATTTACTGTTTTTGTTTTCGTACTTGAAATGGCAGTGCCAGCCACAGTGAAGTACGACAACCTGATGAGCCCGCTGCCTCGTGTGTTTTGATTAACATGAAGTTATCACCCTGTTGAACACAGTGCGTACACAAATGTATATTTACGATACTGTACACGCAGTTATTCGCTTTAATCGGACCGCACATACCCGATACCTACCCAGATAAAACAGCCAGATTTTTTTTATACAAGTCATTATTGGTTAATAAGTGTAAGCTGTGTAATTCTATACTTCAGTGGCTGGAAGTCAAGAGAACAGCCGAATAAGTAAGACTGGCTCAGGATAGAGATATTATCAGTGAGATGGTCACCAATCTCCTCCTCCGAGAGACACTTGAATAAAAATATTTGACGCGTTTGAAAACTACCTGAAAACCACTTGACTGTGATGTAAAGCGAAGTGTTATTGTTCTCGTGGGGGCCGCAGGCTGCAGGTTATTACATCCTGAAGCATGATTCAATATCAGTAATAGACAATCGTAATTGTTTTGGTAATTAGCAGAAATTCAAATCATAAATGTTACCGCAAACGCATTGAGTAACTAGTACTGAGAGCTCTATATAGCGCAAACGTCACAGACTTGAAAGGGACATGCCTTCTATAAACATTATAGTATAATATATTTATTACGTATAACATCTGTGGAAGTGTATATTATGAAATAAATATATTTTAAATCGGTATAAGATTTGAAAGAATGATGCGAGACAGCTACAAACTCCATCGCAATATTTGTGCATAAATTATTAAATTATATAAAAATATATTCTATTAAATCTGCATTCGTTTGATGCACATATTTTTTTCTATAGCCATAATAAATATATATGCATATAAAAATCGTCTTAGTCTAAATCATAGGTTCCCAAAGTGGTTAATATCGACCCCCAGGGGTCGATTCTGCCCTGCAAGAGGTCGATGACAGCGAAAAATTAAATTTGGTGTCCACGAACTATAAATGGGGCTCTAAAAGAGTGGATCCATTGGCCATGTTGGCCACGATATTTTCGACGATATGCACGTTGAGTTAACACAACTGAACGACTATTTTCAATGTGTAGCGTCACTATTTCGGCGCGTTGTTTCAGTGTGAAGCATTGTTAAAATTGTATTGAAATAATATTTCAAAACACGTTTACTTAAGTCAATCGCTTTATAAATGTCAAAAATATTCAATGTTTACACACCGACATAAAATATGGCGCACCCTGTATATCAGATGTCAAAAATATGTTTGAAGTTGATGAATTTTATAAAAATTCAATATTAGCAAGGCAGGGGTCTACGAAAAACAGGAAAACTCGATAAGGGGTCGACGGGACAAAATAGTTTAGGAAACTTTGGTCTAAATCGAAGCAGGTATCAGTTTGTGATGCGTTTGTAATGGTGTAAACTGAAGAATGCTCGACAAAGAACCAGTGACTGCGTTTATGCATGCTGAGTGTAATTAAAACCCTAGCAGTATTAATTTTTATGATTGTATAAAAAAATGGTATTCATAAGCCTGGATTAGTAAACGACACAGCAACACGATGGGGACCGACAGGTGACACGGTAACGTATCGTGTAGAACAGCAATACACATTAGGCCAGGCAGTATAGTTGGCAGGCTGTTGCGGGCCGTGACAGCCTCCGCGGTCCCCGCAACGCGGAAGCCTCCACGGCGGGCACGATCGTGGTTTTTCGATTCTTTTCTCAGTCACTTCGACTGCACGAAAAAAAAATGCGGAAAGGAGCGAACGACTGAGCGAAGCTCGCAACTTGCGAAACAATACGAAGGAAGCGGCGCGATCTCGCGGAGCAAGAAATCCACAACAATAATAGTATATGATTAAGGTTCATACACGAGTGGATCAAATGGAGATATTAAATATATTTTTTTACAAATTCAACAGTTAGTATTATTTTAAAGCAATTAAAACATACGCATTACAGTTTTTGTATAATATGTTTTTATCCACACTAGATAATTGCTTCACACAATAAACGACTATATAAACATTTGATAGATTATGAAGACACTTATACTAACACATTTTGTATCAAAATAATAAAGATGCTCGTTACCGCCGATAAAATAAATAAAAATTTCTCACTCGCGACATCGCATCGGTAATTAATTGTCCAACCGATTTGTCCACTTGGGCGCTCACGAAAGACGAAGACAAAAAGCGTCACGTCTTGTTTAATATCGATCGTTGCCGCCCGGTGATGAAATCGCGTGCACCCGCGAACGGACGTTTCGGCGACTTTCCCACGTTTCTTCTGCAAGGAGAACTAATTGTCTCGTATTATTTGCAGCGCCGGGGATATTTGGCAATTAATTCGAAGAAAGTTTGATGAGCATCTTTACCCGCCTCGTTAGGTTTGATAAAAAAAAATTGAAATAGCCGTAACCGCCCGTGGTCTAGTGGTCACCGTTGCTGTTTACCGATTATGTTCATGTTCCGCGTGCGAGTACGGTTGTAGCAATTGAATTCATTTTATAATTTTAAAAAAATGTTGGTGCACTTTAGCTTTGCAAACTAAGAGAAAAAAAAAACACTCCTAGAACATTCTTGTTTGCACTTTCCCTGCATAAACTTAATACCAAAGTTGTAACGGAAATGGATGAATCAGGCGGAATTTCTGGTTTGCATTATTTTATATTACATTACACGATTACGGTTATTGAAGAAATCTTATTATCTCGAGTGCAGCTTGATAAGAAGAGCAATTACGATTGCTCGTATAATTTCCCAGATCATTAATGTAAATGCCACATACAAATAAATATATATCCAATACAAGTTTTCCCCAAAACAAACTACAATATGGATTTGATGATCTGTGTATTTAGTTATTGTTACAGTATAATGAATAATAAAACACATTTCACAATTTGATGAAATTAATTATAATGCACGATTGATGCATATTGTAAGTGTAGGTTTCGCCACCTGTTGTTTTTATTATGCTGAAATTTTGTAGCATCTTGATCAATCCCAGTTTCAGGACCAAAACCTCAAAAGCACAACACTCAGTACCACCTCAATCTCACCTGTCGGGACAGGGATCGTACCGAAAAACTCTCTATCAATATACAACAACCAAACCACTTGGTCAACAAATCGACGTAATGATAAAATAACTTTGATTTTGAATCGAAGTTTATAAAAAAAAGCCTCAATTAAATTTGACTCTATAAAAAATCGTGAATATAATATTTTTCTTATTATTAACGTCATCGAGTTGTGAAGCATGTTTTTATTGTTTATTTTACTCAAATAATAACCGAATAGAGGTCACTGCGTTTTATATTTGATCATTGGCAAAGCAGGCCGCGGGTGGGTACATTGAAATTGAATTGTAATCTAAAGTTTGTATTGCAGAGACATAATAACATAACGATGCCGTGTCAGTTCCCAGGTTTCTGGCCTTCAACTATGCGCGTTGGTCTCTCCGCGCGTGTGATCGAACTGCATCTACTAAAAGATGGGCGCGATCGAATTCATAATAAAAAAATATATGTACTATTCGAATAATTACATACTTACAAATAAAAAAAAATCAAAGATTCGCTGCAGCTGTATCAAATGAATTATACGTTATTTCAATTAAAATAATAAAGTATTTTTTCTTCGTCCAAGATAACTTTGTAACCGGAGTGGATAAGACATTTCACAAAACTTATTATAACGGTGAATTTTTTATTATCTTTTTACCAATTCTAAAACACACCTGTATGGCTATTCAAGCAATTGAGTCACTGTGTCGTGAAGGTGTGCGTTTTAATCTCATTTATGTCGTGAAAAAAAAAATTGTCATTTCTATACGTAATCATTGGGATACAATGAAAATTATTTTAATATAGGATTTTTTATTTATTTATTGAAACGGACTCTTGTTTCTCCATCTCCCTTCAGATAAGATTGAATAAATGAGGTCGGCGAGCATCCTCAGCGCTCAGGATGCGAGGCTCTCGCGCTGATGGACCACTTCCCTCATTCGCACAGAGGTGGCGAAAGCGAACCGACACCAGATCCTTTATAAATAAACTATAGTATAGTATTATAGTAAAAAGACTGCTGAGTTGTATTCGTTGGGGTTGCCTTTGTACCTGTGTTTGTGATCAGCAACAAACAACCGCTCTCCAGCCCCAAAATGAAGCTAGCGGCCAAAGCAAACTTGTTACTAATTTTTTTCTCAACGAATTATTATAAACCTGTACGAGTGGGAAATAAACTATAAAAGTACCAAATAACTATTATATTCTGCAGTTTCTGCTTTAGAGTTTCCGAATTTCTACTCCTACGTTGCGTAAGCTAATCTGAAAGACACATAATTCAATCGAGTACAGCAGCCTATTTCCGGCTTGGCTCGCGTGCTGAAAACGTCTTCTTTTAATATTACGAATCTATTGATGTTGTATTTAAATGCCAATGCAGCGAGATGCCATTGCAGGTTTGGCCAGGTTTACAATATACAGGATGACAATGAACACAAAAAAAGACCTCGGTTAGAATGCACTGCCGTATACAATTTCAATTGAGCACTTTCTATTTTGGATAAAAGCTGACCAAATCGAGATGTCGCAGAGGTAATAAAAAATAAATAAGTACGCAAATTAATTGTTGTTTTAAATATCCATTGTGTTATTCAGTGTATTTCGCCAAAACAGGCTTTGGTAAGCCATGGTTTAATGATGTCATCGTTGCAAACTTCTGTTGAAGAAATAATCAAAGTTATGGTGGCCTTGAACATCGTGTCGGTGTTCTTCTCTTGACATTTCGATATATTTATACTATTTTATAATTATCAAAAAAATATGCATTTTTCAAATATATATATATATAAATAGCCAATAAAATACTAAAAAAATATATTTTATTGTCCTTGTTACTTAAATATACCGAACGGTTAAAAAGCAGGCTTGCCTTGGATCTAAATTAACAACACGCGACTCACACTCTCTACTATAAAATCCACTGTATGCAAACTCCAGTGGCGTACACTGAGTTTAAAAACAAGATACAACCAAAACAAATTATTGTGTATTTAAATATTAAACATAAGCTTAATATTTTGGTATTAAACTGCATAGTAGCAAGGACCTTTTTTATCATATAGATTATAGTCTTGTGTCTCTAAAGAGCGTAACATCTCGTTGGTTTAAGTGATCAGTAATGGTGTGATGAAGTGCCTCTACAGTTAATAATTTATACACAGTGACAAAAACTCACAAAATACTGTGAGTGC
This sequence comes from Atopsyche davidsoni, assembly GCA_022113835.1. Lineage (NCBI taxonomy): Eukaryota > Metazoa > Arthropoda > Insecta > Trichoptera > Hydrobiosidae > Atopsyche > Atopsyche davidsoni. The sequence continues at coordinate 2,814,197 of JAILWY010000011.1, read as the reverse complement.
GATACAGTTATATGAACGGAAAACGGGTTCTGAAGGCATTTGATATTTGTGAACATTTACAGTTTGAATTTACATTCAGACTCACCGCATCTCAATTAATACATATTTATTACCGAGCAAAGTAGACCAAAGTCCGTTGGCCTTATTATATATTAGAATTACAAAATCATAGAGATAAGTACCTTGTATTTACACGTAAATAAATAAATATATATTTATATATTATAAATATAATTATTTTTTGACAGAAAGCACTTAAGAAATTCTATTAAAGTATTTTATTTAAAAAATATATTTAATGAATGTTTCCACTTTTTATTTATCGATGCGACTAGTTAGATAGGTTGACGTCTTCATGCAGAGACCTTCTTCTTGAAGATGCCAACCTGCCATGTTGACGAAACTAGTCGCGTTAATAATTCTAAAATAAGAACTCCATTTGATATTTATTTTTTATATAAATATTATATATTTTCACTTAGATGCACTGAAATTCACAGTTAGAATTTAGAGATGGTATGTAATTTACGTATTAGTGTCACGTATTAGAATTAACAGCTTTTTAGCGCAATTTATTTTCTACATTGAAAACAAAGATAAATCTTACGCCAATCACTTTGTGTGGAAGAAAAAATATTTTTTTTGGTATTTACAATGTATTTTTCATCTTTTACAGGTGAAAGAGGCAAGTCACCGAGTGGTTCGGATCGATCGGAGGCAACCATCCGGCTTGTTACATCTCTGGCATTTTCCTTGCTGCATACGAGTTAAGGTGAGATGGCAGTTTGTAATGTATTGAGTAAATTTCAGCTCGAGTCAGATTCCGACCCGGCATTAGTTTTAATGGACTCCACACAAAAATATTTTTTTGGTATTTAAAATTAATCGAAAGCATTAAATTAAATGAAACGTCGTTTCATACTATGCGACAATTTAAAAAGGCTTGATGGGAAATTGTTATTCGCTTCGAATCCCATCAACTGATAATAAATAACTTTTGAATATAATTTAAAGCAGAAAACGATCCCAACCTGATGACCGTCCCGACCAAAATGACATTTTTATTACCCAGAATTTACCTAAATAATAGTCGGTACAGCAGTTAACTGTAATGCCTTCCAAAATGGCTTCGCAAGCTGCAACTTTCTTTGAAGTGATTTATACCGGAAATTACAATATCACCGTCGAAAACAAAACATCAAAGCGAAATCAAAATTGTAAATTAAGATTTTTCGAGCTGATATGCAGTGCTGAATAGATTAACACCTCAAAGTAATGCAGTGAATGCCGTAAAAGTAATATATATATATATATATATATATATAAATTTACTACAAACAAGTCATCACCAGTGCGTTGCACTTATAGACATGATAAATAATACTATTGTGATATATAATTAAAACACTTACTTAAAATGCAGATAACAGCAGACACACTACTAATCAAACCAACTGTTGTGCAAAACGCCAGAGAATTCAAAACGAAGTAACAAATTGTCCATGGACACGTCCGAAAGGAACATATACTCACTCAACCATCAATAAACTAGATATTCCTAACCTAACCTAACCTGTTATACTCAAAATTTAAAAGGATTTTAAAGGTGGGTAGTAACAATATTTGTTTTCACTCCCCGAAAACGACACCTAGATAATTAAAACAACTATGTGATAGTACTTTAGTAATCGTTCATAAAAAAAAACTAAAGCGACACAGTTGGCGTCTAACTAAAATTTAATTTAAAAACTATAAAATGGCATTTAATTTATCAATATTTTTTACATCTTCTTCTTCCAAAGTGCATACTATCGTATAATTTAATTTGACGACTTCTTTTATGTTCAAAGGTCAAAATATCAATCTTTACGATAAACAATGTGTTTATTTTTATTTTCAATATTTGTATATAAAATTAAAGGTCATGAAATTTAATTTCATTTCATGAAAAAAAAAAAAAAAAATTATTGAGAATTACTTAGAGATTTTAATAAACAGCTATTTTAATAAATATACTATAAAACCGTATCAAAGTGAATGTTTTTTTAAAATAATTTATACATAATATATATACGCACAGTTTATCAGATAAATATACTTTTTTTATAAAAAAATGTTACTGTTGATAAAATTAGCCTAATAAAACGATTTTTATGTATTTAATCATTCAGAAGGCTTAACATTAAGAATCACGACCCTAAGCAATGAGGACCGCGAGCAAACCGCAGCTTTTGAAGATAGATATGAGGAATAATCGGCTTGGTAGTCGTCAATGATTTCCAGTGACGGGGGCGCATCTCTCAAGTGCCGAGTCGGCTGGCGCAAATGTACAGTGGCGTCTGTAATAATGGCCAGCTGATTGTCATCGCGGTCTTTTGTCGCGAGCAAACGAAAGTGTTGCCTAAACGGTGAATAATAAAGTCACAAGCCGAATAATTACTCAAGAGGTTGCCACACCGGCAGGGCCACACGGAATACTGAGCAATGTCTTCTGCCTCCTCCCCCTCCCGCACTGATCCACTGTGGACCGCACTTTTCACTATTCATAAAAAAAACTTAAGACAAACTTACTGCATTTTACACCGTTCGAAAATATTATTATATAAAAAAAAATAAAAAAAATCAAACGCATACAATTTTAAACAAACACACCGGATATATCCGTTTACCATATCGTTCGTGTATTTTTGAGTTAACTTAACCGTAGCTTACTATTTAGTTTATTTAAATTAGTGTGACGTTATAAAATGAAAGCACTAATAATGCTATGCTTTTTTTGTATAAACAATTATCTAGATAGATAATTGATATTGTAAAATTGCGTTCCAGTCACATTTCGGCTGTATCAATATATTTTTTAATTAAATTTACTCCCAGTGCACTATGTACTACGTTTTTTTTTTATTGCGACATTATTTTTACAATAAAATATTTTTTTGTAATTTTATTCACGTTTTGTATTTTACGTGACTAGTTACGCCAACCTCCACTGTTGGCATTTTTAAAATCACTCGATATACGAGCGATGCCCTGCAATGCGAGCACTACGCAATTCACACATATCCACCGTAATTTTGAAACACACATTATATATAAATTGGGCAAATCGTGCGTAGTAACAAAAAAAAAAAAAAAAAAAACAACATAGAAAGGAAAATCGAAATCAATAAGTATACACGAAGTAAAATCTTTAATAATAACACAACGTGTGCGCAGCGAGAACTCGGCGTTTTAAGTACAGAGATGCCCCAATGCACAGAGAATATGGCCAATTTCGCACGGACCGCGGGGCGTCGTCAGCGCCGGGCCGAGGGACGGCTTCCCACTTTCTAGCCACGCTGTTCGTCCATCAGAGTAATTGACATATAATTTAGTGAATGATACCCCCCTTAATGTGTTATTTATCATTACGTATGCGCGGGGCCGCCGTGAAAGCGGAGACCTGGACGCGAAGTGTGCCACCCGCGCCCGGAAAACGCACCGCTCGCACTTCACCGCACACAATGCAACAACATGTTCCAATAGTCGAGCATGAGATAGCTCACTAAGGCTTTTAACACATATTTTTCCCACATCCCCTGGCTCACGTGGCCGGTGTACTGACCCTTGTACTAACGAATCACTTCCGTTTATCGAGAGTTTTTAACAATCATACTCTACATATGAACCAATGTTCCCTTAAGTCCAGTGCTTGCAAATCGCTAAATATCGGTTGGCCTGGGCACGTTGGTTCATATGTAGAGTACGATTGTTAATAATTCTCGATAAACGGAAGTGATTCGTTAGTAAATGGGTTAGTACACCGGCCATGTAAGCCATGTAACACAAATCACGATGATATTTTTCTGAGAGTTTCTTTAAATCATCTTCTATGTATGAACTAATGTGCCTAATCATATTAGTAATAATATAATAAACCCGTAATGGGTAATATATACGCATCTGATTGACGTTAAATAAAAAAATAGACATATACACATTTTTCCTTACGCAGGTTCAATAACGAAAATAGATCAATCAATGCCTAAGCCACACCTTATAAACCCCACACCTGCGCACAGATAAGCATAACCCTAACAACTATTGTTAATAAATATTAAAAGAAGGCAGTATTCATAATAACACCGGCTGCCAAAATCTACAAAATGGGATTTAAAAATATGTTTTTGAGTAGAAAATCGATTTGGGCGTCAGGTCAACCGCTTTATACACGAGATTAGTTTATGTGTATGCATTAATAATAGCACTTATTTCTTGGGTAATTTTTAGTCTCATGCTTCGATTTTGGTAAATCATAGCCACGTAGTGTACATAAATGAATTTAATTACATTCAAATTATCGTTATTTGATCGTGGCTTTCAAATGAAGCCAACGTTCTCTAACCTTTGCTTGCGGGAGAAAGTATTGCAAATGGATCATTCCAATTGCAATGGCGGTATTTATTTATTACGAATCGATAATTCACACTGAGGACGATGAACTTTATTATTTTACTCCTTACCTGAACCCCGGGGCATTGAAAAACTAAAAAAAATTGAGGTGTTAAAAAAAAATGTTTTGTTGGAGGCTAAGATGAGAGATACTGGTCTTCTCCAAGTGTTTCTCTTCAGAGGCGGTTGGTGACCATCTCAATGAACATATATTTGTCCTGACTTCCTTCCTGAATTCATCATTAATTTCCTTATTCCAATGCTTCTTTTTCTTTCTAGACAATCAGCCGCAATAGGCTGTATTCATTATTTTAAAACTATTCCCAAAATAGTGTACCTTGCGCGTTTTACCATCGTCGGGACTTTAATTTCTTTGCGCATTCTGTGCAAAACCCTTTCATTTATGACACGGTCAATCCATGGTATTTTAAGGATTCTCCACGTTTTCGGTCCTTCAAAGTTTCGGTCGTTGTTGTGCCATTTGTTACGATTTGCTATTGCATATGTGGAGCGCTTTATGGGTTGTGCGTCGTGTATCTCCACTGTAAACAGGTTGTGTGTGAGTACCTTTAGCGTCTTGCACAGTTAAAATTGATGTTTTTTCAGAGCGGGACATCAGCCGTGTTTTTTTCCACCATTAAACAAACGAAAGCGAGTCTAACGACTCGGGAATCTTACACAACGGATGACACTTTTCAATTGTTCGCCCACGTAAAAAGTAACAACAGTATACACAACAAAAATTAAGAGTTCTTGCAATCAGATAATGTTTATTTTCCGTGTACATACGCCTTGGATTCCACACGTTCGGAAATGCAAAGCATGAACCGCAGAAAGCACTTATATATTAATTTAATTTAAAAGCAGAAACTTCAATACGTAGCAGATTGGAAATAGACAATAAACGCGGAGCAATACAACCAACAAACGACTGCTAAGTATCCAAAAGCTTCTTTTTTTTGTTTTATTTTTCTTGTCGAAAAAGATAACACTAAAAAAGACGCAATCGGCTAATTTATCGGTCGGCTGTCGGTTTTGTTGTCCCACGCGCAGACTGCTCAAGCGACCAAAATGCGAACCGTGACTTTTCCGTAGGAAGGTCAATGCACCAACTATTCGACCATCGAGTTACTCAACTCTATTTTCGTCTCTTCTCTAATCGCAGATTAGCTACAGTTTAAGGTTTGGCCATTGCGTGTTTTCTAATAATCGACACGATAGCGCGAGACTCTCCGACAACCCCCTTGCACGGGTACTTGAAGTCCTTGCAGACAATTGTTGTCCGATACACCTCTTAAAGGCGAAAACCCCGTCTAAGTCTTTAACAGTTCACAGGTTATTTGAAAGAGTGTGTGATCGAGGAGTAAGAAGGATCATGGTTTCGTTGTCTTCTCTTGAAAAAAAAATAGGGGGCAATGTGTACACAAGGGAGGTCAATGGGGCGAGTATAGAGAAGGGGATAAATCGACAAGTGATATGTGAACGTACCAAACTAAAGTAATGCGATATGATACAAAAAAACACTTAAAAATTCAATTATTTTATTCTACTCAAATATATCTGAATTCGAGCATACTTTTGAGACAGAAATCGTGCCAATCGCATATATATTCAAATGACTTCATAATGATTCAAAAGTCACAGATTTTTTTCGTAAAATACCCCCCGAATAGAGTGCACGAATACTTAAAGACCGCGAGAATCTCGATGTCGTGCCGGAGATCGGCGGGTCTTCCCCAAATCGCCGGCGGGGCGAGAGAAAGCGCCCAACGAGGAAAACGGCGCCGAGCCTCGCCACCGAAACTCGCGAACTCGATAAGTGATACTACTCGCATTGCCAGCCGGGGCTGGTCGCCGGCCGTCGGGTTGATGCGCCATTATCGCGAGTTTCTCCATCGCCGACGAGCGCATAATGCGCGGATAATGAGAAGAGTGATCGCTGCGATATGGACGGCAAAACCTCCGCGCCCCAGGGCTTCCCAACTTTTTTTTGCAAACTCGCAAACATGTACATTTTTTTTTGCGAAACTACAGGGTGTCCGAAAAGAGTTGGCCCAGAGTTGCGGGAGTTTCGAGGTTTCACCACTTGCCATACATCCAATCAATCAATTGAAGCTGTTAACGAATTATTCCCTAATAAGGTCATTTCACGTAGAGATAACATCAACTGGCCCGATCTTAGTCCTCTTGACTATTTCGCATGGGGATACCTTAAAAGTAGGGTTTATGAGAATAATCCGATGAACCTAACGGAATTGAAACAAAACATCAGGTCAGAAATGGCAGCAATATCGAGGGTTATGTGTCAGCGTGTTATCATCAGCAACCTTCGTTCCTGATTAGAAGAGTGCCAGCAGCGTAACGGTCACTACTTGGATAACATCATCTTTTCGAAATAATTTTCCATTTTGTATTCTTATAATCAACAATAATAAAAAAAAACTCGATTACTAGTAGTTTTTGTTTTACTGAACTAACAAATACCCGATACTCTCTTTGGACATACTGTATAAAAAAAAATTAAATCAACAATACTTAACGGACTTATTTTCTTTCTAGATCCATTAGAAACGACCTCCCAAACCTGCGAACATATTAACTAATAAAAAATTTGAAATATTTTGGCATTAGTGATTGTGTAGAGCTGCTTATTTAAACTTGAAAATCACTGCTTTAAAGCACTAGCATGATTCTAATATGGGACGAGTCAGCGAGAAATTGTTGTATACGTAATAGAAGAGAACAAATCCAACCTCAAAAGCATTCCGCTATCTTTTTGCTGAGCATCTTTGCTCTACATATTAAACATGTACAACAGGTATAATGATCACCAATTGCTCACCAAAATACACGCAAGACAGTCTATCTAGTCGTCACATCGTGTTCATGATAACTGCCCACTTGTTTAATGCTCACTTTGTACAGAGTTCGTTAAACGATGTACATTAAAATCGTTAGTGATTTATTTGCGGTTGCCTACTTATCTTTATTACGATGTCCTACTCACATAATAACTCGGGAGATATTTGTAGAAAGTCTCTCATTGATTGACTAATTAATTGTATTCAATGAGAGAAAACAGAGGAGGGCGATAAAACTAACAATAATATAATTAAAAATATAAAACTCACATCGCCGGGGCCGGTTGTCATGTCACTTATATGTAACTGAATTCTACTGTCGATTGCCAACATGGCCAATGATATTTGTAAAATAAAATCAATTTTAAATATTTCAACTTCACTCATATGTAACACCGCGTGATTATAAAACTATTCACGGTAAAATAAATTTATATTTAAAGAAAACACGTTGCGATAAAATAGCGTCCGTCAGATCTTGTCACTTTATTTGCATAGACTAAACAATGCTATCTTTTTTTTTAGTTTGAGTTGTGTAATTTATTTATGAAATAATCAATATAATAGAATATTCCGCATTAGCAGAAAAAACACATTTAAAAAAAATGCAATCACGCAATGCAATAAATTAAAAAAATATTGTTGCCTGTTGCACTCATTATGATAAATAATTAAAATATTCAAATAAAATAAAAAAAAACAGTCGCCGTTAAATCTATCAAGCACATAAATTAACGCATTTGTTTATTTTATACGCCGAAAGTAAATCAAGTATAGTTTTCCACGAACAAAAATCTGTCCTAGCAAATGACGTGTAATTATCTCTTTATTCTAAAATACACGTTGCTTTGATATGTATTTTTAAAACACTATTAGTTTTATTTTCTGTGCTACTTTTCTGGATACGATAATCAGTTTTTCAGATGAAGACAAAAATACGTTTCGCATTCACGAAATATTTATCATTTTATTGCGTGAAGCACATCCGCCATTATTAAACTGACCGATGTTAGACGAACGGCTTTTATGTCCGATGACTTAATTTAATTAATTTCCGTATTAAAAATACAAAGTTGGCATCAATTTGTCATTTTATATGGGACAATGGGTACACCTAAAGAAAGTGCGAACGCGGGCTCAAGAAACCAGAATCGATTGCTTTTTCAGCCAAAATTAGTTTTAACATTCCAACGACCGTGTTCTGAAAGAGTGATTAATTTGAACGTTGATTACCGAACAGTTAAGTACATCGTACGGATATCATAAAACGATAAATACTATTTTAGATCAAATAGATAAAAATAGCATAATAATCGCTTTTACATTTTGTCTATCAAATCGCACACAGTAAATTGATTATGCAATCTATGACGTTGGTAATTTATTTAAATTTTTTAATTAAATATTAAAAACTGCTACCGGTGAATTTGTATGTCTTTCTAATAATAATAAAAAAAACATTTTTTCATAAAAATTTATTTTAATACTCAATTTCGTCCGAATATTTTTTTGTTTAGTGCAATAGTTGCAAATACTGTATTACCCGAGAATTAAGGTTTATATGCTCTTGTACAGGGTGTTTTTTATAGAGGTATAGAACTTTAAGTTAGCAACACTGTTTTAACTGTTGTCAGCTGTCAAGGGATTTATGTTTAGTTTGGTTTGGCATTTCAACATGAATAGACTATCGCCTGAATTGATTTGGTGAATGGACCCAAAACAAGATTGCCGTTGATCCTGATTTTCATAAGCGAATTTTGTTTAGCGATGAAGCTCACTTTTGGTTGAATGGATACGTCAATAAACAAAACTGCCGTATTTGGAGTGATGATAATTCTCAAGTGTATGTTGAGACACCGTTACATCCAGAAAAACTGACTGTTTGGTGTGCTTTATGGGCTGGTGGAATCATTGGTCCGTACTTCTTTAAAGACGATGCTGGTCAGGCCGTTACAGTCAATGGTGACCGCTATAGAGCCATGATTACTGACTTTTTCGTTCATCAATTGAACAACCATGATGTGCAGGAGCTGTGGTTTCAACAAGACGGCGCAACATGTCACACAGCTCGTGCCACAATTGCTTTATTGAAGGAAACGTTTGGTAACCGCATAGTTTCACGTTTCGGACCCGTTAATTGGCCTCCAAGATCGTGCGATTTAACGCCGCTAGACTATTTTCTGTGGGGATATGTGAAGTCGCTAGTCTACGCCGATAAGCCCGAAACGATTGACCACTTGGAGCACAACATTCGCCGCGTTATTGCCGATATACGGCCACAAATGTTGGAAAAAGTCATCGAGAATTGGACCTCCAGACTAGACTACGTCCAAGCCAGCCGTGGCGGTCATATGCCAGAAATCATATTTAAATTATAATGCCAAAAAATTATCTTTCGAATAAAGTTAATTTCATGTCAATTTAAAAAAATTATCTTTGTTTTATTCCATTTCAAAGTTCTATACCTCTATAAAAAAAACACCCTATATTAAAGCTCAGATTTTTTTGCGTATGAATCTAATTAATCAGACCCATCAGAGTTAAGGTACTAACCATGACTACTGTCTGCATATTTTATTTCTCTACCACAACCATGTATCTGCAGGTATTAATATCTATTGTACTGCGAAGGTCTCTTTTTACACGGTTAACTATTATGCGAGAAACCTTATGTCAGATAAAAAGAAGTTAGATACAGTGATGCAACTCGTTATTTTGGCAAAAGTAGAGTAGCACAAGACAGCGGGACTTGCCAGCGACGCGGTCAATGGACGACTGACCTACTCAGATAACTTTGTAAGTCAACATTCTGACCATCCAAAAAATATTATGCATACTTTCAAAAACTACGAAAAATATTAAATATCTTTAAAATCTATTCGTTTAACACGAAGGTGAAATGTAAAAAAATACACAGGTGTGTTTTTAAAACTACTATAGTTTCACTGTCGTTAAACAAATATAAAATTATAACAGCCGCACAGATATTATAAAACTAATCCGCAGAGTGATCGTCTCGCGTCTTACAAGTATATAATACAGGTCTTTGTTGTTTTTAGTGGGTCATGTCATGTATATTTTATGCAAATCATGCAACCTGTCGACAAAAGGCTAACTTATCGAGCCTGGTTGTAGTTTTGCTATTCGTTCACAGAGGAATTTATTAGAAAAAAAAAAAAATCGTTTTTGATTAATTTCGTGGATGTGAAAATTTACATTCTTACATTCTTGCAAATTTATTGAAAGTAAAAAATGCATAATTGAAAATTTTCATTTCATTTTGGCTTTGTACGAATGCACCTTCTGGACGCAATTGTTAGATTTATCCAAATAATATCTGCGGTTAGAAAAATATATATTTCATAATAAATAACCGCAATAAAATACCTCATTATCAAAATTAACATTTCAGTGATTAAAAAAATAATTTTTTAAAAACATTTTGATGCAAAATGCGCAACCAATCGTCATTACATTTTATTTATATTTTCAAGCATTTAGAAAAAAATAATTATAGAAAATAATTTTTTTAAAATAGTTTTAGTATATTCGTAATTTATTTTATCGGACAATCTAATATAATTTTGTAAAAAAATATCATGAAATAGACAAAATGTTACAACTAAAGTAACCTTAATATTCAAGAGTGTTTTCGCTAAAATATATTTGAATAATCATTTATGAGTTGAGATAAATTAAAATGTAGTCTATTGATTTTCTAATAGCATTTCTATGCGGATCTAGATATTTTGCTTAATTACTTTCACGTCAAAAATACACAAAACGATAATTATGCCAAAGATATGTTTTAAATGGCCATTTAAATATTTATATATTCAATATTTTTGCACAGAAAGTACTCGGTGAAACTCCATTACTCCCAATTGCATTTTCTGACTATCATTGCTCCTCTCTAATAATTTGTCAATTGTTCGTTTGTAATTCACAATTCTTAATTACAAAAAAATGCCAATATAGAGGATTGGCGAAACTAGTCACAAAAAAACTGAAATACAAAATCACGTAATTAAAATACAGCACAATTCAAATATTTAACTTTTTCTTTGTCGCGAAATAGTGACGCGGAGACTTCTCATCAAAACATCCAATCTGATGAATATTAATCAAAATGGTCGTGTAAATAAATATTCACGAGAAACTTGGCACGCTCCGTGCCAAGCGCCCGGCGCCGCTCACTTTCTTTTTATTTTACTTCAATTCTTGGCAAAACCTCATTTTAATTTGCACAATCCTAAACATAAAACTCACACCATTCTTTCAATAACACAAAATAATCCTTTTGCACCATATTTAATCAAAAAAATTCATAGAAGCGCCGACGACAATTTGTGATGTTAAAAAAAATGTACCGCGTTTTCATTATTACAAATTGATGTTCCGTTAAATTAAAAGTGAAAATGTTCCGCTATAGATAATGGCAGAGTGTCCATTGTTTTGTAGGCGAGATTGTCAGTCAGTCGTTGCCGTTATCTGTTATTATTCCGCGCCTGTGGATCTGCAGATAGGATTGTGTTCCGTTGTCAATGACGGCCATCGATCTTGCTGCCGATGCCGGGTCTTCTCTGCTCTTCCTTCCGGAAAACTCACCTTATAAAGTGACACTGGCAGATTGTATATCATTTTATTTTATGTTGTCGTCTCGAGTGCACCACTTGTCGATTCACTATACTTTGGCCTGTTGTATCGAAGAGATTACTGAGGGTGTGCTTGGGGTTGTTCCAGGAGATGGCAGCGTGGCTGTGGGTGACGCTGGCGGGGCTGGCCCTGCTGGAGACTGCGAGCGGACACGGCCGGCTCATCGAGCCGCCGTCGCGGGCCACGGCCTGGAGGTACGGCTTCCCCACGCCGCACAACTACAACGACCACGAGCTCTACTGCGGCGGCTTCTCTCGCCAGTGGTCCAAGAACGGCGGCAACTGCGGAGTCTGCGGCGACGCCTGGGACCAGAAGGAGCCGCGCCCCCACGAGTACGGGGGGCGCTTCGGACAGGGTCTGACGGTGCGCCGCTACAAGGTCTCATCGGCCGTCACTCTTCGCATCGAGCTCACGGCCAGCCACAACGGGTACTTCGAGTTCCGGATGTGTCCCAACATGGAAAACACGACGCAAGAGTGCCTCGACCAGTACGTCCTTCGCCTCCACGGCTCGACCGAAGCAGGCGACAAAGCTACTAGATTCTACCCCAAAGACGGCAGCAAAATCTACGAGATGAAGTATGATCTCCCCGAGGGTCTGCTGTGCGAGCACTGCGTGCTGCAGTGGAGATACATCGCGGGGAACAACTGGGGAACGTGCGCGGACGGGACCGGCGCCGTCGGCTGCGGCCACCAGGAGGAGTTCAGAGCCTGCGCCGACGTGGCCATCGACCTCACCGGGGAGACTATCGTCCCTGGTCTGCCGACGGCGCGCCCGCGTCCTCCGTACGTGCCTCCATCGCGCCGCACCACCACGCCAACCCCGGAGACGGCCCCGACCTCCGCCACTCCCCACGAGGAGGAGGGCGGCAGCTCCTGGGTCGGATTCCTCATCGCCGTTATCACGCTGTGCTTCACCATTGTCGCTTTTGGTTTTGCTTACTTCTACTACTATCGCGGGGGACACAGGATCAAGAACCTGCTGCTGAAGCAGGGCAAGACCGTCCCGGCCGAGCCGCCCGTGCGGCCGCCGCGCCACAAGAGGCCCCCAGGCGCGCCGGAGAGCCTGCCGGAGGGAGCCACGGAGAACTTGGAGCCAGGCTTCGAAAACATCCACCTCAACGAGCACAGGATCTGACGGACGCGGCACGACAGCCCGAGGTGCATGAACTGTATTTATATGTGCAAACGGGTCTACCCAACAGTGTGATGGATGAGTGAGGAGATAGCTTTAAGTGATATTATAGTTTAATAAAAACATAAATTTATTTTAATCGTTTTTTTCATTACATCACATACAACCAAATAAAAAAAAACACTTTTTCATTCAAGAAGTCTTCCAGTTCATTTTAATGTGTTGTTACTGTTATCAAAACTTAAAAGTAGTTCTACCTTCTAACAGCAAAGTATCGCTGTTTTTGGGAGTGAATATTTAATAAAATAGTAATCCGAGTTTGGATGTCTCTTGTTCATGGAACTAACATTAAATATATGATAGAACAAATAATAAAAGAGTTGAAACAAGACCATCCTGATTTAAGATCAATATAATTTGATTATGAAAATGGTTAACATTTTCTGACCTTATATGGTCTTGAATCAAATAAATATATTTTTTTAATAAAAATATCCTCGGTTGGTGCACACTTGGATTTAAAGCCACATTTTGCAGGTCTGCGGCACTTCAATTTTATTGAATTGGTCAACAGAGAGGAAAAAAGAAAAACCAGAAGCTCAACGAGTATGGTAAGAATTATTTCTAAGGTATTTCGGTGCTAAAGGATACGTAAACGATAACAATGAAATAAAACTCACACAAGAAATATTCCACGTTATTTTTTAAAGGCATGCTTTGAATTAATTGTATTGAATTGCTTGCTCAGACTTGAAATCCACTGCAGTAGCAGTGACGTGCAACGAATTTCCAAAATAAACCTAATAAACCACTAAATACTTTTGATAATCAAACAATCATGTTACAAGACAACTTTGCTTCAAATAACTTAAAAAATATATTTTTTAAATTGCTTCAAAGATATATTAAATCACACGATGCTTTGTGAGAACAATGAGCAGCTGTCTGATATATAGCACATGTACGTGACTAGCTCACACAAAACGGGGATGTCCCCTTCAATGCCTACTCTATACACATTATAATACTTTTACAAGTATCAGCTAAAAATAAAACGAACCGGAATTCAATAAAGTTAAACAAACTAAAGGAAGTGATGCAAAAAAAAACCACACAGCAGATATCTGAGGTTTTCCCGAGGAAAATGCACAAATCGTACTTGTTTCAACAAGCACTTTTAAATATAACTTACACACTGAGTATAAGCATAATAAATAAATAAAAAAATGTATTAATATATATTATTATAACACAATTGACAACCAAACGGTAATTATTCAACAGCGTCAAAGTAAACAGTGCTAAAGAGAACACAATTGGTCAGTCGTCGGTTAAGTCGCAGCGTGTGTAAACAGCTTAAAACGCACTATACACGTAGCAACAAAACTGACAATCGATCGAAAAATTGCATCGTGGCGCTATCGATTCGCCGTAAAAATGGCCGATAGCAATTTGTTGGTCCGTTTTCAATCCCTTAAATTGGAATGCTCAGCCTGTTGCATCGCTTCGTGGATTTTTCTCCCATTATCTAGACAACGCGACCATCGCACATTTGGACATTATTATTGACGTCATGTAGCATAATCACAGGTAACTTTATTTCCTCTGACGCAACCTCATTTTTATCCGTAAGTTTTCCGCCCGGACGGGTTTTCACTGTGCCCACTTTTAATTAAGACGAGGCACGCACAAACAAGCCCGAAAAATATCGCAAAAGACATTAGGAAGATTCTTTGGAATCTCCAAGACGTAGCTAATGTTCAATCTCCGAAATGCAAAATCGGGGAAAAATTCTATACGGTTTATAATATAATGTGTATTTTAATTTTATAGACGCCATGTCGTGTATCCGTTTATGTGTAAATAGGTCTATTGGCCGGGCCCACGCACTTTAATGTAGTCCGGATAAGGTTCAAAGACATCGGTTTTATTGCTGGGTTAATTCCTGGAACACTGTTTACGTCTAATGTCTGCAACAGGAGTTATAAAAGTCTCCCATAAAATATATTGCCCTTGAACTGCTTGAAGGTTTCCTTCCAGGTGTCCTTCCCCAAGGGAACTTCTTTGGGAGGAAGTATTCGCTGTTGTTAGCACTAGCCCTGTTGCACACAATATATATTTATAAACACCATAACATAAAATATCATAGGTAATCGATTCAAATACGCAACAACGAGAAAAATGCAAAACGCAAAAACAATTAATATTACACAACACAACAGGAAATTGTGAAACCCAAGTACTTGGTCGCTGAATAAATTTTCAGTTTAAATTTGGGGTTCAGCCATTTACCCGATATGCTATTCCATGCATAGCCTTATATATTATTATTATAAAATTACTTCTTGCGTGACCTTTGAGACACCCTGTATATATATGGTGCTTAGATGAAAATAGCACTAGGGGTTAATCAAAAATTACATATCAGACAGGAGGGCGACTAGGAATAGTTACGCGATCGACTAGACTAGGAATAGTTACCTGGTATAAACGATTGCTTACTTTTACACACAGATGAGTTTTGATGATAATAAATGTATGTAAATAATCAGAACCGTCCAGTGTACATGTGCACTAATCGTTTGACCTCGACCACGAATCTCGACCCACCGGTTTTCTTTTCCGTCTCTTTCGCAGGGCCGATAAGCCACCGACGAAAACTTCACGAAACCACTGAACGGAATTTACAATACAGATAACAAAGTCGTTTTCCTTTAGCCGCTGGCAGGGCATTATAAACAAAAATAATGGCTGTCAGTAGAGAGTTGATTGTCAACTTCCAAATCAGCATTGATAACAAAGTAGTGGGGAGGGTGGAAAAATAAGGTTAGGCGTTGAACGAGAACGCGGATCCTGACCATGTAATTAAAGCGAGAATTGAGACAGCACGTAGCGCATTATGCATATTATGCGCCAGAAACATGACATTGAAAACTAGCTGGAGATTCACCAAATGTTATGCTGTCGGGACAAAGAATGCACAAAGAAAAAAAACTCCTGACGATAGTAAAAAAAGCGTTTCATATTTCGTCATATCTTTAGAAACAATAAATATAGCCTACTGCAAATAATTGTTCAATCAAAATTCTAAGAAAAAAGGGACACCGGAAAGAGGAAACTTACTTAGTCGAGAGTGCGGCCGAATCAGTAAAACTGGCCCAGGGCCCAGCATAAATGTGAGTTCAGTGAAACGGTCACCAACCTGCTCTGAGAAGAGCCACTCAAATAAGAAGTATATAATGTAATAAATAAGAAATCGAGAGGTTCAGTCGTCCCTCGCAGCTCGCGCGGACCGGTCGCGCTCGCAGGACTACCAACTTAACAAAAACATATTTCCTTGCAATCACGAACACAAAAGCGCGTTCTGAATTCAAACACATGTCATTCCGGCTTGCGCTTGCGGCCGCGCGGCTGTGGCGTCTGAGCGTGCCTGGCTAAAATGTCATTTATCGAATTGTGAGACAATTTAATATAATTATACCAATTATGATATGATTTGGACCGATTAACGTACTCAGTGACAGTCTGGTGTGTTGTGGATTGTGAAATAGTCGCTAGAATGGCGCAGTTGTTGGTGATATGGGGGTTGACGGTGTTGATGCAGTTGGCGAGGGCTCAAACGCCTCTGTCGCCGTGTCCGCGTGTGTTTCGATACGACTCGGATGGCTCACAGTTTTACGGATTGATAGATGTCCCCAGCGTGTCTTACGGATCTGCCTTACGTATTAATTTGAAGATGTCCCTCAAAGCGCAGCTGCCCACAGTGAGTTCTCAGTGTCCAGTTTCAACTGTCATATAAATTAAATGTTGATACATAAAACGCGTAATTTTAATCTGTACTCAGACTACCGTCTATTCCACTTATTGTGCAAAAAGCAGAAGTTTTCACGAAACGATCGATGCATAAACTGCTTCAATGTTGGCAACGTGAAGCATTTTTTTTGCATTCAATGAAAATATTGATAAATCAATATTGTTTAACGTTGCACCTGAGTGTGAGGAAAATGCATGTTTATTGCGAGGATCTGCATTATACTTCAGAAAATATACTAAATAAACAATACACTTTAACCGGTTTCTTCGTATTGCTAAGAGGCAAGATTGCGTAGCTGATTTCCATTCAAACTATATGCGGGAAACGGAAAATAGTCCTAGATTTTTTTTTGTACATAGTTAACGTACTTGTATGTAACGATTAAAACTTCCGCTTGATTTCAGTGAGTCAGGCGAAAAATAAATTTACTCAAGTTTAAATCGATAAAAATAAACCTTGGCTTATAGATATTGGATAGACGACAATATAAGGGTGATATGTGGTACTACTACGTTTACGATATTAAAGCACCCTACACGCGCTGCAATAATCCAATCAGAACGGTTTTTTTCTATTTGGATAGATCCTTGATAAAGCTTCAACTTGGAATCCAGCAAATACAATTTTGTAAAAAGAAAAATAGCGGATTTATGACTGTA
Source organism: Atopsyche davidsoni (assembly GCA_022113835.1). Lineage (NCBI taxonomy): Eukaryota > Metazoa > Arthropoda > Insecta > Trichoptera > Hydrobiosidae > Atopsyche > Atopsyche davidsoni. The sequence continues at coordinate 2,796,642 of JAILWY010000011.1, read as the reverse complement.
ATATACACGATGGACATCCAAAATTACGAATTAACACTGCAAAGAAGCTGCTTTATTTAATTAATATTTAAATGTAATAAAATGGTTAAGTGATTTTTCCACGTGTTAATTTTTATTGGTGACCGGTTTCGCCAACCATTCACGTTGGCATTATCAAAAACATTATCAACCTCAGTTTGATAATGCCAAAGTGAAAGGATGGCGAAACCGGTCACCAATAAAAACTAACACGTGGAAAAATCACTCAAATATTTTATTACATTCAAAATATCAAAATGGAATTCCACCAAGTACTCTCTGTCAAAAATATTGATTATTTATTTAATTAATGTGGAAATTATTGAATATACAACATATTCGTATTCAACAAGCTATTTTAGGTACACTGCGTGGCGTGCGGTCCATACAAGCAATAAAACATTGCTTGCCCTAAAATATACTTGAAAAAATTAGAACTTACACATATATATTTTTTTATATACATTACTAAAAAAAAAAAAAAAAATTAGTGTCATTTCTCAAAAAAAAAAAAAATTAAACTTACTTGCATACGATTACTTGCATAATAAAACGATATAGAAAAGTGGGACTCGAACTCGAATCCCACATCCATTACAGCTCGGTGACTGTATTCATATTTATAATAGATTGCGTATTTTTAATCGAGCTTTGTTAGAATTGAGAAAAGATGAGCTCATAGACATCCTTTTATAAATACTGTAATTACACGTTTACTAAAATGTGTCTGAGAATGCTGCCGTCATTAATAATGGAGACAGGTTGCTGCATGTTTCCTCATGTAATCGTAGAACACGCCTCCCGGATTTATTATTATTTTTTCATTACGACGAACGTATGCATAAATGTCACCATCTTCATAAGTTTACAGTGAATTTTATTTATATTTATTTATATATTCAATACCGGCGACGGAATTTTTTTTTGGCATATAAACAGCTAAATATTTATATATTTGCTTCATGTATGACTGGGAGATTTCGATAATTTTGCCGTTCAAGTCTGAAGCGTGAAGACCCCCCTGAAAGGCGAAAGTGCCTACAAACAAAAAAATACTCATATTCTCTCATGTATACACATCGTCTACTAGCCGTCCATTTTGACGGAGATTGGGCGAAATTTAAAAATTAAATACTAATTGAGACTTGCTTAGGAAATTTTTGTCCTACCTGTGGCAAATATGGTAAAATTACCTGTTAATTATTATATAGTTTGATACGGGGAAAGCTGGTGCCATCATGCTCAGGCACTAATTCAGAATTAATGGTTACTTGACTAATTGTTTTATTGAATTGTAGCGATTAGAAATTGTAGCAGAGGAGTATTGAATAGTGACAATATATTAAAAATAAATAAGCATAATTCGTGCGGTCTATACAAACAATAAATACTTTATAAAAGTACAAAACAAACAATGAAAGTCTAATAATTACTTGTTAAAAATATTGAATATATAATAAAATATTTTTATTTGGCCTTTGATCCTCTGATTTCATTCGGCGTCTTTAAATAGCGCCTTATCTGATTATACTTCTAAAAAATATTTGCATCATACTAAATAAAAAAAAATAGTCCCTTGTGATTGGGCATCTGTATGAGAGAATCCTGAAAATTCCTGGTAAAAAAGGACGAACTTACAGGTAACTTTAGCTTGTCAAGTAAAGGGTCGACGAGGATCAGAAAGAAAATAAAAAAGGGTGCAAAATTCTTGAAATCGCTGACGATTTTGAGTCGTGCGAAGAATATTCACCGAGCATTAATAATTTTATTGCAAGTAGTAATTTTATTGGCAGGTGTGTGAATCAATAAATTATTAACAATCGAATGAAGTCGTTTCATATCATTATGTACCTGTTAATCTCTCGCATCTCGTTTACTCGAGCTTGAGTTTTATTTTAATTGATTAAAAAAAAAAACAGGCTGCGAAGGCAGACGAGAACAACCATGAGGAAGTTACAATTCAACAAACCTGTCTGTGATCATAAATTACCTTGTTCAATGGTTTTCAAATATGTTTGGTTATTTTTGGCTCCAAGTGGCTCTGCTCTGAACACGCATGCTTGTCTTGAGCCAGTGCCGTCTTCTTCGAGTGCCGGTCCTCGGAGGGGGCTGGTGACCATTTCGTTGGATACGCATCCATCCTGGCTTGTGTCCTTGAGCAGAAGTACGCCGGGCGGCTGGAGCTGCTGGGGTCGCGCGACAGCATCGTGCAGAACCTGATAAGGGGGCGTGGCGTCCAGTACCGCGTGCACTTCCCCCTGCTGCACCCCGTGCCGCGCCCCACGCTCATCACCATCAACGACCGCGTCATCTGCCAGGGCCCCCCGGGTGAGTGCATGCCCCGCCACACCTGACCTGGCTCCCGTGGGTGCACTGGTCTCACGCTCGCATACGACGATTCACACTGTCTAGTTGGTCGCGTTTTTTCTCGTCGTTTCACGCGTGAAATTTTGAGACTGAGCGATACTTTGAATCATTGTATGCGGCATTTTTGTCATTCGTTACCATGAAATGCACGTTTTCCTTCTTGTCATGCATTCATATCTGTACAATAGCTCCGTCGTTCATATTTCTTCAGGTGTTCTCACATGGAGGTTGTATTTATCTTTGCGGGTATTCCCCCGGCAGATTGGCGGTTATACCGAATTTTATACCAGCAGGAGGAAAAATTATGTTTTGTTGTATATAATTTGTCAAAATAGAATTAGCATTTTTCTTGTCGTGTATTTCCTATAGAAAAAGTTTCGTCATTCACGAAATCTTTACGAGAACTTTGTAAGGTTCCGTTAACTGGTTGTACGAATATTTATCTTTGCGGGTATTCCCCGGCATTTTCCCCGGACATATTACCGGTTATACAAAATCTGATATCCGCAAAAGTGAAGACAATAATGCATGATATATTTGTCACCGTAAAATGAATATTTTTCTTCATGGAGTCTTACAAGAACACTGTAAGATTTCATCGACACGTTGTATTTATTTTTGGGGTATTCCCCGATATTTCATATTACCGGTTTTGATGGCATTGATTCATGTCTCAACACTCATAAATCTTTATCACCATTAAGTGCACCTTTTCACGTAACCACCATCATACCACAGCATCGTCTCTTTTTCTTCCTTTCATGTCGCGCAGAAATATTTACAGCGGCCGGGCAGTACATCACTAACATCAACCTGGACCACGTGCTCTACACGGGCCAGAACCAGGGGCAGAACGGGGGCAGCCGCCCGCCGGACTCCTTCGGAGACCAGCGGTACCCCGGCAACCAGAACCCCAACAACAACCAGGGCTACACCAGCAACGGGGGCAACACCTTCAGCAACCAGGGCTTCCCCAACACGAACTATCCCGTCTCGAATAACTTTGATTTCGGGGACGGTACTACGCTAGGCGACTTTGTGAGACCTGGGAGTGATATATATAACGTTGCTGGATATGAAATCAAACCCAGCGGAGACGACAATGTCTTCATCGTCAACTATGAGAATAGACCCGACCCGGACACATTCGCTAGACCTTCTGTCATCTATCGCACAACCACCACGACCCCTGCGCCTACACCTGCGCCTGTTAGTCCACCAAGTTCCACTTTCTCAAATACACAGCCGCCCTCCTTCTCGTTCGACCCTCAGCAGCCACCTCAGAATAATATAAACTACACGTAAGTATTGCAGGCTAAACATTAGTCGAGATTGACAATTTTTTATTTAATGTTTTTCAAGAAATCCATATTCTGTCGCAAACGATAATCATCATGTTATGACAGAGTTTCCCTCTCAAAGTTGCAAGTGCGCTATATCAGGATGCCTTGTGTCCCCAGGCAAGCCGGCGACCAGTGCGGGGTACCCCAGCTCTCTCTGAACCCCCTGATCCTGGGCGGGACGGATGCCGTGCGCGGCGACTGGCCGTGGCTGACCGCCCTCTTCATGAAGAAGGTCGCCGGGCTGGACTTCATCTGCTCGGGCTCGCTGGTCTCGGCCAGGCACGTGGTCACCGCCGCGCACTGTACGAGGCAGAAGAGCAACCGGGCGGTGCGCGCGGAAGAGCTGGTCGTGCGTTTGGGGGCTTTCAACTTGCAGGTACTGACGAAAGTCTGAAAGGATCTACAAGACAGAGACGAGCTTTTTGGCACTTTTCATCGTGTACAGTCTTTCTATTGTTCTTCAGCGTCTTCTTCTAAGGGATGCTCTGCCCGCTGGCGAGCATCCGCCATGGCTGACATCTGATTCACACCGTTCAAAATTTATCGGACCGTTGTGCCATACTGATCTCATTGATCCCGTCTGCAAACTCACAGGAAGCTGCATTCATCACTCTAGATCTTTTCAGCTATATCTATAACGCGCATTATATTTTCGGGTTGAAGAAATCATCACTTTTACCTTTATCCGAATGATTGCGTCATAAGACGCTCGAGCAATAAATTTAGTACATTTTTCGCGATTAGCTCATGCGGTCGAAGTGGGGAGATAAGAAAGTGGAACTGGAATGCGGTTTCGTGATTTGCAGGACTGGGCGGACTCCTCGGCTCTCACCCTGGAAACGGAGCGGATCGTGCTTCACCCCTCCTTCGTCGGTGGCGTCTCCAACCAGCATGACATAGCGGTGATCAGCGTCCGCCAGGTCACATTCACGCGCAACATCGCGCCCGTCTGCCTGTGGCAAGGGAACGCCGACCTGGCCATGGTCGTCGGGAAGCGCGCCACGGTCAGTACGCCATCTTCTTCAATCCATTCTCTATCATTCTCTATCAATCAAGAAATTAATTCAATTGGTATTCCCTTTTTATTTGTACATACCTCCTCATCGACAACATATACGGCTTCATCGGCAATTGCGTCACAGTGTGGTATAACCGTCAATGATTGACGAAAGCGTATCAGCTGCCACTCGAGTTGGATCAAGAAATTAAATAAAAGTATTTAATTTTGCTACTAAAAATTAAATCGTTCACTCCATTCAAATATCTGTGATTTTGTTTGTGGCGCGCAAAAATCTAACCTATCGGAAAATATACCTTTTCATTACTATATTTGCGTTACCTGTTTTTTTTCTTCTTATAAGACAGTTGTAGTCAGTATCTTGTGTTGATGTTCCTGGCTGCTGTTTCTCAGGTGGTGGGTTGGGGCCGCGACGAGAACGGCCTGATGGCCACCCCCGAGCCCCGCCTGACGGTGGTGCCCATCGTGGCCACCGACACCTGCCGCGGCTCCAAGCAGGAGTTCTTCTACTTCACTTCTGACACCACTCTGTGCGCCGGTAAGCTTCAATTTTTTTGCATTTTTGTATTTCTATGTTGTATCATATTATTTTAGCATGTAATAAAATAATATTGTGTTCTTACCAGGAAATCGAGACGGCACGGGTCCGTGCAACGGGGATTCCGGCGGAGGGCTGTACATATCGCAGGGAGGGGTGTGGATGCTGCGAGGCATCGTCTCCCTCAGCCTCAAGAGCAGCGAGACCCAGGGGTGCGACCTCCAGCAGTACGTCATCTACACGGATGCGGCCCAGTACCTGCCCTGGCTGAGGACTGTCCTCAGCGCGCCCTGACGTCCGGCGTGACGTCACGGGCTGGTCGCCAGTCGCCCGCGGCCTCGGCTATACCTGGGTCACCGGCACTGTGATTTTTTAAGCGGAACTCAATGTATTGTAAAATGTGCCATCTGTTGTGAAAAGTTACTCAGAAAAACTTCAACAAGTCTGAATTTATATCAAATGTCAGTTATTACTGCCCCCGATGTAGATGTAAGTTAATTTAGTAGGCTTAAATTAATGTTGCAAGTAGGAAAAATACATAATAAATATCTTATAAATATTTACAAATGTATGTGAATATTATTGTGATATGGAAATAAATATATTTTAATTTATTTACTATTGGTTGTTTTTAATTTTTGGTTTATATAATTCATGATTTTAATTCAATATTAATTGATAATTTGGTTGTTATAGTGGGTATTTGGCGAAACTCTTCGTTGTGTAATTTATAAATACAGTATAATCTCGACGTAACAGACCCCTATATAACGGACAAAAAATCCGGTCAAATGTAAAAAAAGAACAAACTTTTTGAATACGAAAATGTAAAAAATTAAAAATAAATCCTAATTTTCGAGAGTTGATTATAAAAAAACAGCAAACTTCAAAAGTGCAAACAAAAGTTGATTTCTTTTTAGTAGGATTACCGAAAGCGAGCGCGTCGATATCAAACGGCAACGTCACTTCACGACGAATGTCCGAAGACAATCAAATATAATTTTTTATATTTTATTTATATATAAATACATAGTGTATTTAAAAAAAAAAGGTTTTTTTTTATTTATTTTAAACCTATTTTTATATAACGGACACTCCTTACCCTTAGTGGGTTCGTTATATCGAAGTTTTACTGTATTATTATTTTACTAGAAATGTTGCCCGTCACAGAATGACGTATTCGATGAACGATGCAATAGTGTTTGAACATATGTTTGGCTGAATACTCGAATAGCTGGGTACTCGAATTTCAAGAAGACGCTGCTCACGTTTTCCTTCCAATTCATTGCTTGACATTTGTGTCACATTTCGTGTCACAAACAACGCATCACTTTCATTACACTGTTCTTTATTTGAAAAATTCTAAATTAGAAATTCTCGCGGTGAACAACAGAATTTTATAATTCGTACATATTGGAACTCGCCATAGCATATTTTATGGTTTTATTAAATTAGTTTACGAATGAAAATATTATCCTATCGTCTTGAAATTCGGCACATACCTGCGGAAAAACTTACTGAACTTACATGCAAAAAATCAGCGTTGTATCTTTTAAGATATTCTATAGAGAACCAAAAAATAAAATAAAACAAAATGAAACATACATACACACAATGGATATTATAACCAAGACCAGAAATGTTGGGATGATTATTGTACCCCATCCCAAGCCCTGAAATATTTAAAATCTAAATACAATATGTGTTGTTAGTCATATAAGCCAGCTACTGTTTCTTTATAATAACTAGGATGTCTTGCATTATATAAACTCAGTAAAATCGCTAGGTTTACCCACCCGTCCGCCACCCCCACCCCCCCCCTCCACACTGTTATATCGTTACGTTACCTAATTTTAATATTTAATATTTATTTCAACTCATGCTACAAAAGGGTTTTTAACACATATATTCCCTTCCACCAACAAGAAACATAAACTGCGAAACTGTGCGCAGTACCCGGGGCAGAAAATACCGTATTGTTAAACATAGCCCTAATGACCAATTGTAACATATTAGATAACGAATAAAAGAATCTCGAAATTTATTTTTTCTTTTTGTCTTTTGCTTTTGTGGCGGGACAGGAAGAAATGTAATTTTTCTTTAACGCCTTAATTCTGGCTTGGTGGCGTGTGTCACCGTGGGGTTATGTGTTGGGGTGGGCGGTTGTGGGCGGCTGGATTACGGGGAGGGGAGGTGGGGAATCTTGAAATTTAATTTTAATTTAATTTGTATATATATATATTTATAATATATATATATTTATAATATATACAAATATATATATATTTGCGATAGTAGCGACATCTAGCGGGTCGGTAAGTCGGTAAGTAGAGTGAGTCGGTAAGTAGAGCGAGTCGGTAAGTAGAGTGAGTCGGTAAGTAGGGCGGGTCGGTAAGCAGAACGCCGGGCGGTTCGGGCGGGTGCCGCGCGGCGCTGGCGGGCAATGCCGGAAACAACACATATGTTTCCCAACCTGCTCGCTCCGTGCACTGTGCAGCCATCTTCCTCCTAGAAAATCACCAGTTTCGTGCGCCCAGTCAGCCCCGCAATTATAATTAATGTCAGAGCCACAGTCCTCGCTTTTATTAAAAAAGCAGCTCGCAGGTGAGTGCCCGATCCGCTATTTCTTTCCAGCGTGCCCGAACGCGTTTTCCTTCGCTCCGAGCCACAAAAGCAGCATCTATCCGTGACCTCCGAAGAAGGGTCGCTTGTAATTGTGCGCTTTCGCGTCGGGGACCGATTTTTGAGTTTGTCGAATGCCGTTTTCGCGCTGTAGCCGGCGTTCCGCGCGATTCGATCGCCGATTATGCGTTTTGTCGTTTTGCAAATTATTAAAAATCGATACCCCCCGAAACGACTTTTTTTTTTTTTTTTTTTATTATTCCCCGGGCCGTGTCGTACGTGGGATTATGAAGCGCGGTTGTGAAATATGACGCGATCTGGACTGCGATACCTTATTGTTGCGGTTTTTGGGTAATTTCGTGTAGAATCTGAAAAAATAAGCGCCGCAAGTCCCGAGATTCTTTGTTTGGGAGGCGCGACTCGTTGGCGAGCGCGGTGTCGCATTTCTATTAGTCATGTTTACGTGATTTTTTTTATTTATGTTTTCAGAATTGAATAAGAATCCTGTGGAAGGATTTTCGGCCGGGCTGGTGGACGACAATGATATATACCGGTGGGAGGTGCTTATCATCGGACCTCCCGACACGTTATAGTGAGTAAATTTGGACAAAGAAAATTTTCGCCCGGTCAGACCTCATGTGCTGAAGTGTTTTTGTTAATTAAAAACGCGAAGCTCCCTTGACCACTTAAAAAAACAGCTTGATATGCATAATTTTTGATTCCTCTGGAATCTATAAATATTCACGGTGACTGCACACATTCTCGTGAGGTTTGTGAGTTTTTTTTTAACTTTATGAATGTCAGTGACCGTAAAGATCATTTTTGTGCCAAAATACACAAAATTTCATGTACATCTGCCCTATGATTTGAATGTCACAATTGTCAAATGTATGGATTTTGCTGAGTGTTGATGTGCGCGAGTCTTACTGCACTGTTATATATTTCAGGTCAGTTGCAAAACATCTGAAAGAACCTCTCTATTGCACATTTCTGTCTGGCTTTTTTCAATTAAAATTTTGAGTCATGTGAGGTTATTCGTTTTTTCTATTATGTAAGTTTCCTCCAGAGAAAATTTTTGATTCCGACCAGAATTACTAGTAATATGTGCAGAGGTGCGGGTTTCTCACAATTATGCCATGAGTCTGCAGTTGAGGAAGCAAATATGTGGTTTTATAATAATGCTTTGGTCGATTAACATGTTCACCACAAAGTGAAAGATTTTGAGCTTAGCTACCAGCGAACTTATTAGGTGTTTTCTGCATCAATTTTTCATTAATGTTCCAACGTTTATGCTTCAGTTAAAGAAATAAAACAAATACATCAAATTTTGGCCCTTATCAGAGCTGAGTGCATCAATATGTTACATTTTTTTTAATACCTTCAAGTGAGCACACTTCTAAGTGTGCGAGAAGCTAGAATCCAGGCAATTATCAATCTCTGCTGATATTTTCAGGGAGCTCATAAATTTGACTAGATAGATGTGCACATTTAGCTATGGTTGTGGCAAGCACTTTTGGCTTGAAAGACCAGGTGTGACTCCACAAAATGCTTGTCTACCGCCAATACACCAAAGAAAAGAGGTCTATTTAATGTGGTAATCAAAGATCCCATATTGGAGATGTGTAACAGAGGTCGTTTGTGATTTTCAGCGAGGGCGGGTTTTTTAAAGCTCACCTGCAGTTCCCCAAGGAGTATCCTCTGAGGCCGCCACGCATGAAGTTTGTCACCGAGATCTGGCATCCGAACAGTGAGTCCGTGCAACTACACCATACAGTGTAACCATATCTTGTAACTTGTCATTTTTTTTTGTTTTTATACCATGAGCGAGGAGTGTCGAGGCTAAAATTGTTCATCTTGAAAGGCAAAAGTCTTCGCCCCAAAAATATCTAGGAATCTAGAAAAATTTCCGAATGTATTGTCATAAATATGGAGTATTATAAATTGAACTACTCTGCTGTGCTTTGTAATCAAGACAAGTTCACAATATATACACATTTTTTGTAAATTTGTGCTACTTCTGTATAAGATTAAATTAAATGTTTATTTAATTCATGTTAATTGAATTCATTTAGAAATTTGAATTTAATGAGTATGTTACTCAAAAGTATTTGTGTAAAATTTGAGTAAGGAAAGCTGGGATTGTACTGCCAAGGTTTCCAAACATACCTGGCATCACTATTGATAGATGACTGTTGTCTTTTTATGTTTTTCACTCCTGAAGAAGACTTTAGTATCACAGCTTGTACTGATGATATTTGTCAGTCGTCATATTCATGCTCAAATGGGTTTTTGCTGCTTCATAGAGATTTTATCAACATCCTCTGGTTCCGCTGCCATCAGCTTGTTCAGAGCATGGCAGTCAACAAAACTTATTGTGATATGTTTTTTTTTTATGGATTCTTTCAGTTGAGAAGAATGGTGATGTTTGTATATCGATCTTGCACGAGCCTGGAGATGATAAGTGGGGTTACGAGAAAGCATCAGAACGGTGGCTGCCCGTGCACACTGTGGAGACTATCCTCATTAGCGTCATCTCCATGCTGGCAGATCCCAACGACGAGAGTCCAGCCAACGTTGATGCAGCCGTAAGTCTCACACTTGCTTGACCTTGCCAAGTACAATTTTAGATCTCCGTGCATTATATAGATGATTTTGAATTATTATCAGCCCTGAAGTGGTTTCATTTAGCAGTGTAGCAGTGACAGTAATTTAGTAAGTAGTTCTGTAATTCATAATCTATCAGTATAACGAATGTTTAACAAATCAAGCAATCTGAAATTTTCCCCCAATCCATGTATATCAGTCATGTCAAAGATACGGCCCGTAGCCGTATCAATACGGCCCGCGATCCCAATGTCTCACAGAAAGAAGAATCATGTTTTTTATAGCTTTTAGACTTATTTTATTTGAATCTGGCCCGCCTACACATACTAAATTTAATATATGGCCCTCTGCAAAATTGAGTTTGACACCTCTGATGTATATCATTCTCAATGTTTGTAATTTAGCATTTTTATTATAATAGAATTGAACCCAATGTCAGAAAAAATGTTTGTCTGGAAGTTGATGTAGAGATTACTATTTGAATTGAAGACCCGAATTCAGTTAACAATTTTAAGATCATTCAGAGCTCAATGGATTACATATATGTGGTGTATAGTCGACGCGTGGCATCCCTTCAGGTGATTCAAGTAATCAAGTATGTATAATCAGACACTGATTAAAAGTATGATAATTTAATTCATATCTATTTGATAATAAGATATAGTTTTTATGGGGTACTTCTTAAAGTATTTTGTAAGTGTAAATATAATTGAGCAATTTATCAATTTCTCTAAATATGGATGTTATATTATATATATTTCCAGCTCTATATCACAGATGAAAACTTTTACTAGTATCACCAGTATGGTTTGCTACCTGCTCTTATAATGATAGACAAAACTCCAAACATGGTTCTAACGGTTATTTATTGTCAAGAGAAGTTAACGTAATTCTTGCTGCTGCCTCCGCTAATCTTCAGTCTGCTTAATTTTGAGATTTAAATTAAAGATCGTATTTTGTTGATACTAACTTATATTGAAACTTTGAAGATTGTGATTCCCATTTTTCGTCCGGTTCTTATACTCCTCCACCTCCACCATTCCCTAGCACACCCAAGACCAGATCCAACTAAACTTTGGAATTGTCTCTTCATCCGCAGAAAGAATGGAGGGAACGCTATGCGGACTTTAAAAAGAAAGTAGCCCGGTGTGTCCGGAAAAGTCAAGAAGACTGCTTTTAAAATAAATACAATTTGGACGCACACACAAGCGGCTGTGAGGGAGCCGATAACCGGACCCTCCCGCAACACCACTTCCCTGCAGAGGATCCCCGATACACCCGCACCGCATAACTCATACCGCGTCCGATCTCTATAGAAAACGATCGGATACATTTACGTTTTCCTCACCGTCGCTTCCGGAAGCTGCGTCGGATCCGGGGACACGGAACGCGGAAGCGCCCCTTCCTGTCGCTTCCCACGGCTTCTCTTGTCCTCCGAGCCCCAACGGTAATAGCGGAGGACATTGGTTTCCGTGGGGGACGGTCGGGACTTGCGTGCTACTTAAGCGCATGTATTTTTCTTTTGCAGAAAGAGTGGAGGGAGTCGTACGGGGATTTTAAGAAAAAGGTGGCTCACTGCGTGCGGGTGAGCCAGGAAGATAGCTCCTAATGATGTCAGTGTGTGTGCGCTCTCGCTCGGTCACTACCGTGGACAATATTGAAATTTATCCGGCGTGGGAGTGATATAACATATATATTATATAAAAATAATTTTAAATTTCAAAGAACATTTCTACCAATTTGCATTATTAAATCTGTTTGAAAATTGCGGCTCAATCCGCGTGCATTTACATTTGTGCTTCTTCACGTTGTATTTATATCAGAGGAAGTTTAATTGCAAGTCTGTAGCACCGCTAGCTCTTGCTGTCTGTCTCTTGCCTTTCGAGAGCTGGATGTTGAAACCTTTCTAGATGCCAGCGGGTCACCTTGCCCTCGGTGGCCGCTTCCTCCGCCGAGGCTTGCTCACGGAGGTCGTCTGTTTTATATGTTGACAGTGGACAGGTCATGTCATGATATATGTGCTACCTACCGAAAAATAGTTATTTGTGTTAATTTATACATTTGTGAAAATATACCGATTCTCCCTTATGATGTGCTCACTGCCGGAGTGTTTTTAGAAGACGTTTTAGTCAATCCGTAAGCGGAAGACTCTGTCAACCTGTGCTGCATGTCTATTTGTCTGCTTGGAAGAATGCCCGGCCGACGCGGAGCGCTGGTCGCTCTGGAGGAAGCTTGCAGCGCAGACGGCCGGCTGAGATGCGCGATGTGCCGCCGCAGTGTCGGTCGGGTGCTCGGATGAGAAGTCTTCGATTCTTCCTTTGTAGCTTTTTTTTATCAATTATTTTTTTTTAATTTGAATATGTACTGACCTAAAGCTGGGCATTTCCACAACAACTATATTATTTTACAATTTTGATGAAGTTTTCTTTTAAAGTATAAATTTTGAATAAAATGTGCATTGTAATAGTAAGCATTGAATTTATTTTTGATTTGTTATGTCTAAAATGATTTGTGTATAATTGACTGTACTTTGAGGGTGATATGTGTATAAATGGCTTTCCCAATGTGTACATCGTTAACTTGGACACCGCTGATATTGTTTATTTCCTCACAACGCGAGCACTCGTGTCCTTAAGGATATCTGCCTTGTGCCGGGCGACGCTCCCGATTTGTATATTTTAATCACAATATTGTAAATAGACTTGTATGGAACATACTTACTATCTGCGAGATGAACTTGTGAATATTTCTGTTGTTTCTCTTTCTACGCCTGTCAGATTTCAATGACCAATTAAGGTTCTTTAGTAACTGAATAATAAGCTTACTGTTTATTTTAAAGTGCACTCTAACGAGAAATTAACAATCTTTTCTGTTTTCACTTAAAACAATTATCTTAAGCGTTCATTGTGGATAAAGCACTCATAATTAAAGCTGGATAGCTAAATTTGCTTTTTAATAGATGCCCAAGAAAGACCAACATGCCAGTGCCAATATAAATCAAACTTTGTATAAACAACTATTATTAGTAAGCCTATTGTTTTTATATTACTAAAAAGGCTTATATGGAAGCTAAACAAAGAAAATCATACATCAACTTTGAAGCTCTCTTTTGCAATAATAAAGCAATGTATTCATTAGTAAACAATATTATAGGTACGTGCTATGTTCCATAATCTAAAACAGTCAATAGATGGGTGATGTTGTTACATTTATATAAGTAGATATTTTTCATCGTAAGAAAAATAAAACTCTAAGGCTGTGGAAATACCTCGCATCTATTGTTTTTTAATTAGAGCGTGTACAATAAATACTTAATCAAATAAAGTCCTAAACATTATTGTTTTTTACTGTGAAAATGGTGCTGTGATCAGATATTTCAGGCACACGGTTCTTGCTTCAGAAATAGTATAGGCCAGAGGTGTGCAGACTTGAGACCAAGAGCCAAATTGATACACCGCGATTCACTGAAGGAAGCGCTGTCAAACAATGTTGAAGCCGAACTTCAATTTGGACTGATTGTTATTTTGTTAAAGTTTATCATATCACCGGCGGGCTGTGCAAAAATAGGCGCATGGAGGCTGAAGTGTGTCCCTGATTGAATTAAATATTTACTGGTGAATACATAGCTTTATACTATGCATGATATAGAAAATATATTGGTTTTGGAGAGCATCTCCGAATAATAGTAAGTGTCTCTGGAAGAAAGGGAAACTACAGAATGTGCTGGCTTTAATCTCTGGGATGATACCTAACTTCCAGTCGCCCTCTTGGCTGGAAGGTGTCGGGGGTTTAGTATTTATTTTGGAATGTTCCGACACGGGGGCTTGGGTCGCCAGTTGGTACGCATGCGCGGCTTAGCCCAGCCCCGATTGTCAGTTGTGTGCTCGGAAGGTAAATTTATCTCATTTAAGTGAACTCGGGAGTAATAAAAACTGCGTTGTGTGTACGCAGCCAGTTTAGTATTCATTTTTCAATAAAAACTTGAAAAATCAAAAACATTGTTTGATTAATACAAATTTCTCCTCTTTCTGGTAAATTGCGTTTTTCTGTGATTTCCCTGCTTACCACAATGCAAATGCTGAAGATGTATGGAGCCAGATGCAGCCTTATCACCACTGAATGCTTTCTACTGCTTACCTGCCCCTTCCTTTGTGACCTGCTATTCTTGCAGAGTAGTGTAGTTATAGACTCCATGTTATTGGATTATGAGCTTGAATGCTTTCCACTCACAAATAAAATATAAATAAAAATTGTTTTGGAGTTATCAGTTGGTCAATTATTGTTTTCATTGAACAGCTTATCTAAAATTGGATGTTAAGGTTACAATACATTCCTGATAATTTCCCCCTTTTGAGTACTAATAGAGCTCCTCGGTAACTAGTAGTTAACAATGGTCTGGTAATTTTGGATGATAATCGGTATCTCTGGATGTAATGAATGGCCATCGGTTGGAGTTCAGAAGTTAAACAGAGTTATCAAAGTTACATTAATTATATTAGATCCTAAATGACTGCCATGTGAGCTGTCTTTGTTAGTTACTCATGCCCTTGTGGGATATATTTCCAGTTTTCAATCTGTTAAGTTTGGTGAGACCGCAGTTTTTCAGCGAAATGAACATTAAAATATGTAACCATTGCTTACTGACAGTTTTCATAGATTTCCCAGTATCATATTGACATTATATAAAGGGATGAAAAAAAATATTATGACATTGTATTTTATTGATGTATATTATAAAAAAAATACTAGCTTTATATACAATACATATAATCCTTATCTTTTAAAAATAAATAATTTATGTAACAGATAATAGTCGTAACATTCTGATGCCCAGTTTTTGAGAGATTGATTTATTATAGCTTGATCAAAAATTTATTATAGCTTGGTTGTATATTTTTGGTAACCTATCTGCAGTTTAGATAAAACTACTCGTAAAAGATTACTGAATTGCAAGCAAACAGTAAATATGCATTTTTTTAACAGGTGTGACATATTTGACAGCTTGTTAAGTTCAGAGATTTTGCCATCCTGTTGAATTTCATCAAGTTTCAATTAATGTTAAAATATTTCCACTCTGGTACTGAAACCAATTTTAAGGAATGAAACTAGCCAAAAGCCTGCTAGTATGCGTTGTTTACTTAAGTAAATTAAAAATAATATATTTCTCAGTTGTATAAGAATATTAACGAAGGAATAAGATTCCATAAAATAACCAGAAATAATTTTTAGTCTTACATATAAGATGTTCAGGTCCTTGTTCTAGAACACACTTTATTACTTTCAGTTCAATTATTGTCACTCATCCTCTCCGTCGGAATCCTCTGCTAGAATAGCTTTCGGTCCGAGCGCCCTAGGATCGATTGTGGCATCAAAACATCTGCGGAAGACTGTCCGTAATCGCGTCACTTGCGTGTTTAAAATAGGGGATCCTGGTATCTGGAAATCATCTTCTAATTCATTATCTACACAATTAGACTGTTTTTTATCACAATTTGTCTCAAATTGTTTATTATTTAAGCTTTTATAGGATTTAGTTTTATTATTATTAGTAGTTTCATTGAGTGCTTCTTGTACTGTTATGTCTACAAGATCGAACAGATGTGAGTCCTCGTCCAAAGCATTTGCATTTTTTTCAGTTTCATCCAAATGTGGTCTTTTTGCTCTGGAAACATTATCATCAAATGTTTTGCTTCTCTTTTTTGAAGTATTGGCTTTCTTAGTTGTCTCAGGCTCTGCCGTTGTACACGTATCCTGGCTATCCGGTCGCTCCGTGGCCATGACAAAATTCGCTTCAAACGTGTTGTTATTGGTGACTGCGAATATGGCTGGCTTCCCCGCCGTCTCAAAGTGCAGCGATATTGGTAAATTCAGATTTTCTGCAAACGCAAGGACTGCTCTGAGTTCCTTGAGGGAGAATGTGATGTCGGTGTCAACTCCAATGGAGTAGGTGTCGAACTCGGCCGGCTTGAGTGACAGCTGCGTGCGAGTGACTCGAGATGTGTCCTTGTCGTTTATGTAGTTACGAAGATAGAACACTTGGGGGTTCACTTCGATGGTAACTTGGTCCTCGTTGATTTGGAAGTTGTTGATGGCTTCTGAGAGAACTTTATGCTGTGTCATCAGTCTGAAAACATAAAATAAAATAGTTTAATTTATATAAGTTTTAATGAATTTAATAACAGAGAAAAAAAAATAATAACTATGCGCCAGGCCATTGATAAGGAGCTTAGTTAAGGATGCATGTAAATAAAATTGCATAACTAATAAATACTATCAACTAAAAAATAAGTAACCTGTTGGGTACCATGTCGGTGCAATAGAAAGCTTCCATCTGCTCACAGTTCAGGATGGAGATGTAATGTGTTTTGACTACTCCCTGTTTGCATTTGAGTTGAAAAAGTAGCTGTGAATCTTCCGGTATCAAACGTATTTCCAACTGCTCTACCAGCTTGTCTATATGTCCAGGAGATCTGCAAGATAAGCATCAGAGAATGTTGGGCACCATAATGCTGGTCTGGCATTTGAAGGTATAGAGGATCTAAATCCAGAAAATTAAATGTGGCGTTAAAGATGATAATGATATTGGAGTATGCTTTAATGATAGCATGCTATTATATTGCATTATGAGCAAGTGAGAGTATACAGTACACTTAAGGCTCTCTAGGAATATGGCAGGATGAACAGGCTGAATTAGACCATATACTATATATAGCCAGCCTTAGTCACTGATAACTATGCATAGGATCTCACTTAAAGACTGCGAGCGCTGACTTCATGGCGACCTTGCACTTGAGTCTCTGATGTTGGGGGTTTCGTTGAAAGTAAGAGAAGAAGGACTCTCGCAGAAGTATGTGGCAGTAGGCGGATTCAGCTGGAGACAGTGCCCTTAGCACGAGAGAATCTTCCTCACTTTCTACGTAGAGCTCATCTCCGATGCGAGACATGGCGTGGATAGCCCTCGCCAAAACTGAATAGTTAAAAACATAATTTAAGTATTTTACAAAATTTAATAAGAATAATGAATGATAAATTAAGCTTTAGAATGTTTGAAACCTACAGATAATCGATTTGTCATGATGCCCCAGCAATAGAAACAATCAGCTAGGCACGCAACAAGGAATAGTGTTCTTGAATAACATTACAACTGTGGAAAGTTTAATCAAACTTGCCTTAAAGATTGCATATACAGGACTTCGCTCATATGATAAACTTTCTTGAGCATCAATTATCTTTCTTTTAGTAAAGTCGATTTTTACTATTTATGCCGAATTTAAAATATCAGACTTATTTATTTCAATGGTAAGTAATCTGTCAAAATTGATCAAAAAGTTGCATATTTTGAGACGCTATTAAATTTTGAAACTATACGGGTATTTTCATTTTATAATTATTAGATTAATATACGTGCTAGCGATGTGCGAATATAAGAAAAAATGCAACTATGATATTAGTATCTATTGAAGTTATCTATTTAAGGGATTAAATTGGTTCTCCGGTGAAGAGGTTAAAGATCTACATACTTTTAACATTTGGTCCAGGCATATGGCACTTCATTTTAAGATCATCAAGTTATTAACATCTCCGGTACAGCATCAGGCATCGGCGGCAAATCTGCTCCTACGATGTTTTGAAATTTTTGACATTTGTGAATCCATAGACTATAAACTCTATAAATGCTCTTTGGTTGACATAAAGAAAATTACTAGTTCTTTTCACAAAAATACTAATCATTTTATCTTTTCAGTGTAACCCAAGTTAGTAAATAGTGAAACATGAAAAATTCCAATGATATTGTAACTGATTTTTATGTTTTTTTAATAAAATAATATATATTTTTTTAAATTTACTAATTTATTTAACTTGGGTCTTATCAACCAGTAAACCCATAAAAGTTAATACTTGGTAAGTTTTTTTAAATTAAAATCATTTTTACTATCAAAATAAATTTTCTCGTTTTTAGGCTCTTAGTTTCCGAGTCACTTTGTGACAAACATGGCGCTCGTTGTCTATGGTTTGTTGTGCTTCTGGATTTCTCGATGTTGACGTTCTTTGTTGATATTTACATGGAATTTCATCAAATATGGGGACGCTGATCGCCGGTTTGGACACATTGACTCTACACGAACCTATATTCAAAGATGTTAAATACTATTTATCCGGAGAGGTTCCCGATAAGGTGAGTTTGAATTGCCTTTCGTCTGAAAGGTTATGGCTGAATGTTTCCTGTGTCTCTACTCTGAGCTCGCACGAGATCTCACGAACTGATGATAAATTATATTAATTTTAGATAACGGAGCTGCTGCGCGCCGGGGGCGGCGAGCAGACAAAATATTTCTCGGATTTTGTATCTCACTTGATCTGCGGGCTTAACGCGCCCGAGACGGACCTCACGGATGCCAATGATTTGTACGAAATTCCTGCGGCGACCTATCACTGGGTGGTGGCGTGCGTCAAGCAGAAGAAAATCGTTAGTCCCAAGCCCTACAACCCTTCCAGGAGTCAACTCTTTTCCGGAGTAGTTGCCTGCATTTCACAAGTCAGTACTCGGGATGCCAAAGGACTGTTTGCACTTATTACATATTATGGTGGACAAGCCAAAGTTAGTCTCGACTCCAAGTGCACTCATCTCATATCTGGCTCAATTTCTGGTTCAAAATATGCCATGGCCTTAACTGTCTCTCCGGATAAATTAAAAGTCGTCACTCCTGATTGGGTTACAGAAAGTGTGAAATCTAAAATTCAGTGTGCTCATGATGCATATCATCCAAAGTTGCTGAAGCCTCCAGTGGTAACCAGTGCTCCAATTACTCCCTATTCTCAAGGAGATTCCCGCATCGGGTCGATAACTGGATTTGATTTTGAAGAAGGTATTGCAAAATCAGAAGTTCCTACTCAAAATATGGCAGATAATAAAGATCTTGAGAGTACTCAGGCTTTGCTCGATAAGCTGAAGCAGCGGATGCCGTGGAATCATCCTCCTGCCTCCACTGCAGCCAATGTTTTGAACTCGTCGGCCTCGAGTCTCAACCCTCTCATTTCCAGTCCTATGGTAACTGCTCCCAAAATGGGGCTGCATCCAAATATGATGAATCCAAACCTTCCCAAAACACTCTCTAATATACCACAGAGCACCCCAGCTAGTCAGCAGTACGGGCCGGGAGTGCAGCAAACGTTACAAATTCAAAACCAAACTTCGCAAATGCAAACTATTCAAGGCCAGGTACCCAGCTCTGTTGCGAATGTGCAACACTTAAATCAACCCAACCAACCGCAAGGTCTCTCTGCTATTCAAATACAACAGCAAAGGATGCTGCAGCAGCACCAGATGCGGATGCAATTGCAGCTGCAGCAACAGAATCAGCAGAACTTGCAACAGAATAAGCCACATTTGCAACAGCAAGGTATAGGAATTTCTCAACCTGGTCTCGGAATGCCGCAACAAAATCGGGGCTCGCCGGTGTCGCACCCGCAAGTGCTTAACATTAATATCGGACAGAATCAAGGACAGAATACCAACTTGAACATTAACCTCAATACTAATGTCAATCAGTCGATGGCTCAGGGTCATCAGTTGCACCAGCAACAGCTGTCCGGACCCAATGTAGCTCAGCAGGGACTGATCATGAATCAGAAGCAAGTTCATGGAACTCTAGTGAACCAGCAGCTGCCACAGCAGGGAGTGCAGGGTGTGGCCGGACAGCTGCCCAACCGCAGCCCTGGGATTAACCAGCCGGGCCACAATATCATGATGTCCCAGCATGTTGGCCAGCCTAACCAACCCAACCAGCCAGCCCAGAGTGTTGTCCTCAACCAGCAACAGCAAACCCTGTCCATGGGAATGAACCAGCA
The DNA here is from genome assembly GCA_022113835.1 of Atopsyche davidsoni. Classification (NCBI taxonomy): domain Eukaryota; kingdom Metazoa; phylum Arthropoda; class Insecta; order Trichoptera; family Hydrobiosidae; genus Atopsyche; species Atopsyche davidsoni. The sequence continues at coordinate 2,776,283 of JAILWY010000011.1, read as the reverse complement.
GCAGACGCAGGTTGTGAATCAGCAAAATATATCCGTGCAACAAAACCCCAACATGGGCATGTCTCAGCAACAGAATCAGATACACAATATTGCGCAACAATTGCATGGGCAGCAGGGTGTGTCTCCGCAAGGTCAACAGGGAGTTCCTCTGCAAGGACAGCAGCCTGCATGGAGGCAGCAGCATCCGCAGCAGAACCAGCAAGTCCGCAGTACAATGCTACAACAGCGTACTCAAATGCAGCAGAGCCAGATGATTCTCCAACAGCAGATCATTCAAAATCAGAACATCCTGGGCAACCAGACGCCGCAGCACAGCATCGTCCCGCAGCAAGGGCAGCAGCAGAACGGGCCTGGGCTGCAACAAGCGGGTCAGCAAGTCCTAGTACAGAAACCGCCAGGCCAGCAGCAGATCATGCTCAACCAGCAGCATCAGCAGCACCAGCAGATTCTAGTGCAAGGCGCTCAGCACATCTCGTTGCAAAGCGCTCAGCAAGGGCAACAGGTGAAGCCACCAATCATTTGATAACTACACTAAAATATATTTTTTTAAATACTTATAACTTTAAATTTTTCAAAGAACAATTGGTTGTATTTATTTCCACGAAGAGGCATTTGTACAGATGTAGGATAAAGAGGGTACACTAATGATTGGTCAAATTCAGTGTTCACGATCTGGCAATATTGATCTCTTTTCCTTTCAGTCTGAAAATGCTCTTCAGTTTATATTTCCTCTGACATCGAATAACACAGTAGTGTTGTAAAAAAATGGCTTTAGTTACCCTGAAAGTAATTATACTAATTTATTTTGTAGCAGGGAGGTCAGACAACTATGGTACAGGGTGGGCAGCAGATGCTGGCTCCGGGAGGGCAGGTTGGCCAAGTCCAGCAAGTGGGGCAGGCCGGACCCGCAGGAAACGCTTCGCAACCCGGCCAGATGATCACGTGGCAGCAACAGCAGTTCTTACAGCAGCGCCAGCAACAGATCATCAGCGGCCAGCCTGGGGCCGTGCAGCGGGTGTGGAGTGCCGGAACGGGCGGGCGGCAGCTTATTCACTTGGATGCGCAGACTCACGCGCAGCTCCAGCAAATGGACCCCCAGCAGCGTGCCCTCTTTGTAGCGCAGCTGCAGAAGAGGCGCCAGCTGTCTGTGCAGCGTGCTGCCGCCCAGGGCCCTGGTGTGGCTTTCCTGCGTGGCCAGGGACATGCACCACAACAACAGGTAACCTTACTTAACCTTTACCTGCTATAAACTCCCAAACCTTTAGTTTTGAAACATTGGAGAATCTAAATCAATTCAGAGCATATTATCTTTTAAAAAATGCAAATATGCACAGGAATAAATTTATGCCATTGTGAACTAGGTCCAGTGGGTCTCACAAGGAACCCGGCCGGCTGCTCCTCCGGAGGCCCCCGGTCAGCAGCAGCAGCGCCAACAGTATGCACAGCTCCAGCTCCAGCAGCAGCAGCGCTACCACCAGCTACAGAGGCTGCAGGCTCAACGAGAACACGCTCAGAAGCAAGCACACGTCCAGGGACAGGTAACAATATATTTTAAAATCAACTAATGTACGATTGCCCTCTGTTTCTGTATATGTTGTTATTGCTCAGAGCAGAAGTTCCACAACTTATTCGATTGATTGTTAAAGCATACCACATATTTTTAAAATATTTGTTTTCTTTGCCTTTTTTTAGAAAATCTTTTCATTTGATTAATGGAATATATAAATATTATACATTACTAATAATGTTAAACGTAAGGTCGAATTACCAATAATCTTGTGTATATTTATAAGCGGCTTTATTTGGTTCCTGCTGATGTATTGCTGACGTTTCAGGTTACGGGGGTTCCGGGAGTGGTAGGAGTGCCCGGAGTGTCTGGAGTGCCCGGAGTGGCAGGGGTACCCGGAGTGGCAGTGGTAGGTCCCACGCTCCCAGTTCCGGGCCGGGTGCTGCCCCTAGAGGCCGCAGTGCCCACACCTGACCCCAACGTTGTGCAGGGAGCTTCTCCTGATCAGGGTCGGTATTCTCCCCAACAGTATTTGTTTCTTATAACTATATTCACCTGATGATGACTTGGATTTGATGAAATATACTATTACGAATATATATCTACTATAATAATAGCCATTGTGTGTGTGTGTGTGTATGTTTCATTTTTTGGTTCTCTATAGAATATCTTAAAAGGTACAATGCTGATTTTTTGCACGTAAGTTTAGTAAATTTTTCCGCAGCTATGTGCCAAATTTCAAGACGATAGGATAATATTTTTATTCATAAACTATAAAATATGCTTTAGCGAGTTTCAATATGTACGAATTATATGATTCTGTTCTTCACCGTGAGAATTTCAAATTTAGAATTTTTACAAAAAAAACAAATTTTGATGCTTCTAAGAAATTTTCAGTTTATGTCAGTTTGACACAAGTGCCATCTCTATTTTTTATATCGAAATTGCATTAGAAATTATTAATCACATCATTAATAACTCAAAATAACACCGTCTACGCACAGAAAACGTAATTCAAAAAGAATTGCACAATTGAATGTGATAAAGAACAGTGCAGTGAAAAGTGATGCGTTGTTTGTGACACGAAATGTGACATAAATGTCAAGCAATGAGTTGGAAGGAAAACGTGAGCAGCGTCTTCTTAAAATTCGACCTCAAGACAAAAAGAAATTGATGCACAGTGAACGCTGCGTTTGTCTTCGGATTAATTAATGTGACCTGTCGATTCTGCAATGCTTTAAATTATCAAAAGCAAAAAACCCATCAGATGGAAAGTTCAACGATTACTGTCACAAAAGTAAAGTGAAACTACCAGCAAGGCCTATTTCCCCAGTATATTTATAGGATATTTATAATGGAAATTTCAAGAGAAAAATAAGATCATACAATAACAGTTTATCTTTTGCATCAATGGGAGCTAAATTAACAGTGGGCCACTCTGCTTCAAAGTTCAAGGCCAAGTATATCACAGAACTTCGCACCTTCATCCAACTGATGGTACAAAATTAAAGCAATTATTCATTTTATTATGTTCAAACACTATTGTATCATTCATCGAATACGTCATTTTATGACGGGCTACATTTCTAGTATATAAATAATTAACATGGCATGACACATCTTTTACTGGATGGACATGTCATGTAACCTTCAGTATTTCACTATTCGTGGTGTGGTCCATCAGTAAGGTCACGAATGTGCCTTTGAGTGATTGATGAATTCTTTTTGGTTGTAGTGGGAGTGGGTGCGCCCCCGTTGGTGGTTAACCCTCGTACGCGCACTGCGCTCGCCAACATGCTCAGCATCCGCTTGCAGGGCACCCAGTCCTCCCCTTTGCCAGACGTGCCTGAGCCCTCTGCCGCTGGAACCCTACGGTAATACCCTTAACTTCACTCGCATCCTGATGAACCAACGAAAGACTGATATACTACCTATTGATAGTACAGTGATAGCAGCCTTAAAACCGGGCTTGCCTATGTAGAACTTTGGACTGCTAGTATAGATTTCTGATTCCCAGATTTGTATCTCAGATTCAAAATAAATCAATTTAATAGTTTAAAGTTATTACCAAATTAAATGGTAAAATAATTGTAACATTTTTTTGTAGGTTATAATGAGATCTAAAGCAAATACATGTACTCTAACCTAGAGACTAAGTCGGTGCACAGTCTATGTTTTGAAAATGCTTAAATTAGTAAAACTATCCTATACAGCTTAATGACAGCAGCTCACAATGCTCCTCCTCGCGCTCCTGCCGATGTGCAGTCTCTCCAGCAGCGTCGCGCTCCGCCAGCTCTTCACCACCAGATGCCTGTTTCTCCCCATCAGGTAACACCCTACCACCAGTTGTCATCATTCTTTGGTGCTCTAACCTGTAATGGGTGTTACAATTCCCTTGCGATGGCTCTCCATCATTGGCGGAATTTTTGATGCAGATGACCCAGTGGAACTTTGTTGTGCCAAACCAAAGTCGAGACTTTTCTCAAGGTTATTTCTTCAACCATCCATTATATATTATTAAATGTTATCACATGTTAATTTCACACCAAATAGGCTCCCCTGGCATACTGCGGCGGAGCACGTCCTCCTGCTCCCGCTCCAGCCCCTCGCGCGCAGTTCTATGGACACAACCCCAACCTCAAGTTGCCGCCCGACTTGTTCTTGTTGGGCTGCATCTTTCACGTGGTGGAGTACAGCGATTCTGAAGAATGGTCCGAGGCCGTGGGACGCCACGGCGGGGAACTGGAGCCCGGTTATTGTGCCCGCGTCACGCATGTTCTCGCGCAGACTCAGCGCCACGGTGTAGTCATGCAGGTTAAACCTTAAGATATTCCTCACTTACTCTAGAATAAAATAAATGTATTAAATATAGAAAAGCTAGTATAACTTAAAAATGGTAGTTGTAAATATGTTGTTTTGTTGAATAGAACAATAAATACATGTCGGTTGTAGGCTCTGCGAGATGCCAAGCGCTGTGTGACAGCTTTTTGGCTGTCGGACACCATGGCCAAGCGCCAGGTGCTGCCCCCCTGCCAAGCCCTGCATCTGCCGCTCATGTACGCCGAGCACGATCGCCCTGCGCAGCGCCACCGCGCCTCCTTTACTGGCTTCAAGGATGATGACCGCAACCGACTGCGCTTCATGCTGGAGACTACAGGCGCCAAGGTCAAATAATTTAAATTTTCATCACTATCCATTTCCAGACTAATTATTAGCAAAAAAAATTCATCATCACTTCATTTTGCAATACATAATTTTTTATATTTTAAATTGAGTATTTTTATTTTGAATAATACAGTTACATTAATAATATCTACGCAAAAGTTTATTCTCATATGAAAAACTCAATATTTACTCTCGTTTCAAATACACGACATGGCCTTATTTCCTTATCTGGGTAAAGAAACATTTCATTATATTTATTTATAACAACAAAAAATTCTTACATTTTGTATTTATGTATGTCGCCAGTCTATTGTATCAATTGATTGGTTATGTTGTGCTCAGGTGACGTCTTACATGTCTCGGGATAACACAGTGCTCGTCTGCCGCAAGCCAGAGGGTACGAAGTACATGCGCGCCCGCGAGTGGGGTATCCCCACTGTCTCGGCCCAGTGGGTCACCGACCTGCTGCTGGGCAACATGAGCGCCCTCACCCAAGTAAGCCTTCGTTCCCTACACATCACGGGTTGGAGACAAGGATCTATAACCATTCTACTAGCAGAAGCCATGCCGCAAGCGGAGAAGTTGTATTTCCAGTATGATGTATTCCCTGTACATATAATTATATCTTGACATCTATTTTTGACACCACTATGAATGCTAAAATAAATATATTTTTTACAATATTTACATATAAAATATCCGGTCTTAATTTCAAGTTAAGGAGACACTGTAGGCAAACGGATTAAGTCAACAAGTTGCCGGGAGATGTAGATTCAAATCATACCTAGTCTCGTAAATTATTTCAAAAGGTTTATTTTTCATCACTTACTGTGTGTACTTAAAATATATTTTGTTATGTTCTTACAGATCGAGAATGCCAAATATCAACAGTTCAATGTAGTTCAGCCTTTTAAGATGGACTACACCCTCGTGCCACACCTCATGAGTGAGTACCTCTGCGCTGCTACCTTCTTGTTTTATCTCTTGTAATCTGCCGTCATGAATACTCAGGGAAGAATTTACAGTTCGTAAAAGACAAACGGTACATATCTACATATCCTGTAAACTGGTTATAATCAGTGATGAAATGATTTCAGTCTAAAGACCTTTAGCGAATTAAATAATATTTACACAAATAAACACTACTTTATTTCCTAAAAACTAAATTTAAGTCCAGTACTTCTAAAGTGGGCTCTAAAAGGGAAATTGGAAATAAATTATTTAATTCACTAGTGTTATTAAGGCCATAAAATACCTTTCCTTGTAATTATCCGTTTTGAGGAAAAAATTATGCTCTCTTGTCTTCTCTTATTTCAACTGTTAAAACTAGCCATTTCATATTTCATTATACACTAATAATAATTATTTGAGATGACGAGTCAATTTTCCAAAAAAAGATTTAACTTATATATAGAAATGTCACGTTAATAGATGCATGGAAGATGCCCATTAATATAACGCAAGAGTCTCACGAGCGAGTCAAGCGCGGGGCTCTTGGTGGCGGCGGAGGAGGCCCGCGCAAGAAGAAAGCCCCTAATCCTGTGGTGCTGCCCCCGCCCGTACTCAACATCATCTGCATCCAGACACCCCCACCCGCTCTCGCCCCGCGTGTCATGTTTTCCGCTATCAAGGATGTAGAGCCTTACTCTGTCATCGTCAGGTCAGTCTACTCTGCCTGTTCTTGTAATACATTAATTTTTATCTGCTGAAATTCAGAATGGAGTGAGGAATAAAATATCAAAAGTTTATATAAGTGTTCACGGGAATTGATATGTATTTAATTTGCATTTATGTTTTCAGACAACTGGGTGGGTTCGTAGTGACGGCACCCGTGGAAGCGACCCACCTCGTGATGGGAAAGCTGGCACGCACGCCCAAGCTCGTGGCTTGCCTCGTCACCGTTCGCTTTCTCCTCACCCTTAATTGGCTCACGGAGAGTCAGAAGCTCTGCAAGTTTGCCGAAGAGGCCAAGTTCCCCCTGCGAGATGCCTTCTTCCAGGTGACCTTTACAAATTCTAAAGCTAATCAAGGCATGCTCAATGTCCAAGTTTTGAAAGGCCGAATATTGAATATTGACCAACCTTTTAAATACGTCACATACATCAAATAAAATATTGTTTCATGTGCTAAATTATAAATGTTATGAATTAACAATAAATAGGTTAATTGTGTTTTATTGAATAAGCTTAACATATTTAACAGGTTCTTAATCACTTTTTAATTTAATCAGGTGTTAAGAATATGAGGGTAAGCCTGTTATTTATTGATAAAGAACAGCAATTCACATTGCCTTGTGATCATCATTTATCGCTTGAATCTTGAAGTATCAGTAATGAAATAATATTTAAAAGTACATAACGAAGATGTTAAAATATAATATGCTAATTTTGTATGGTTGTTTGTAAAACTTTTATATATAATTATACAGGAGCTACATAGATGTGACTTATCGGCCGTGCTAGATTCTGGCCCCATTCGCCGGAAGCTGTTCGATGGCATCACTTTCTATATGACGCCCGGAGTACTGCCTCCTCGCTCCCTCATGACCGACATCATCGAGTCCTGTGGCGGCCGCGTCGACAAAAACCGCAAGTCGTTTATCTCCATTCAGGAGATCCAGAAGGATCGTACCGACGGCTATCTGGTGCTCACCGTGCCTAACGACCTGCACCTCGTGTTCTACCTGCTGCAGGCAGAGAAGTGCCTTAACATCGTGTGCAACACAGAACTGGTCTTCGCGGCCATCATGCAGCAGAAACTGAACGTAAAAGAACATCTTGTTACAATTAATTAAACCTCGTTTTATCGGTGGACTGTGCGAACGGCTATTTAACAATTACAAATGAAATATCGTTGCTTGGTGTGTTAGTTTTTTTTGATATTGTGATTATGAGCATTTTAACATAACGTATGCAACTCTTTAGCTGGAACTTTGTAAGATAGATGTGCTGATGCAAACGCCTGCAACGATCGTCACAATATCAGAGCTGAAGATCACACACCATGCGACTGCAACTTGAATCACGGCCACCGCATCGAGGATGTCCTACATTTGAAATTTCGTTAATATTTTTTTTTCTTTGATATCTAAAATCGTTTGGAAGTTTATATTATTTATGTTTTGATCTGGCGGTTGTTTATTCTCATTTGTGTGCTGCCCCAGTTGAGTTTTCAAAGTGTAACAAAAATTCTATTTATATTGATAGCTTTGTAAGACATTGTTGAGATGGAGTGATTGTAATTTTTTTTTTATGTACATTGTTAAATTTCAGAATAACAGTGGAGACAAAATTGTATGAAGTTTATATATTACAGACAATATCAAATTTTTAATTGTTGTAAATATATGTATACCGGTAGTGTTTCATAGTAAATATTAAATATTTTTAATGCGAGAGAATCTCGACAGAGAAGGCACTCGTAACAATGTCAAATAACCTTTTTAAGTCTATTCAACGTGTGAAATTATTATTGGTAATTTTTTTTTCACTCTTGTGCCATTTCAAGTTAAAAAAAATGTCACGTGTTGCACCACCACCGTAGGTGTGTGCTTTTTTTTTTTACGAGGAAATTTGACCTCGAAAATATCCCATCAGACAATTACTCCTAAAAGTACTGCTTTTTGTAAAGTAAATATTTTTTTTAGATTCCTTTATAGATGTATTTTTATTCCCTTTGACTGGCTTAGCATACAAAACAAGCCTAGGATTTTTAATGAAATAATTCAATTTTATAACGCAGCATAAACGAGACTCTAGTAAATCAATTAACAATATGCCACTTTACAATGAATTCTCTTGATGTATGCCCTAAATTTCAATCGATTGCCCTGAGCTCGACCCTACCCACCTTGAGGACCCGCCCGCTGCGCCGTCACCCCTCTGGAAAGGTTACACGCAGCGTGTTCAGATCATGCGGTCCATTTCAAACTATTTCTACGCATGAATATAAATCGCCATAGAGTATTGTGATACGTAGATTAGATTTGAATAAGCTGAGAAAGTTCAGACGAGCGCTTGCGATTGTTTCTCTTATATATATTTTTTATATTTTTAGATTTTAAGTACTTGTCTATGGTTATACTCGAGTGACGAACTGAAATATATTTTCTACTGGTGAAGATTTTAACACGTTTTTTAGAACTCGTGAGGTCTTTAGATTATATGTAGAAATTTGTATTAATCCGTTATTTGCCTTCGATTCATCCGTTGTCGAGTCGAAGTACATGTTTGTATTTCGTAAGCGTGTTCTGTCTAATAACCAGATTACTTATTGGCTATTATTGCAAGAAGTGGCGTGTCCTGTCAATCGATCAATGACAATTTGAGGCTGGGTTACTCCAAACTGTTTAAAAAAAAAAATTGATTATCGAATATTCAATGGATTCATATTGAACGCTCTTGCAGGCTTGAGAGTTAACAGTATAAATATCGGTGTACCGCTATGCTATCTAAAGCACATCGGCAAGGCGATAGTCTAGATCCGGTGCGAGAACTGCTCACGTATCTAGAAGACGCGTTTAATTGTTGGGCGCAAAGAATTCTGGACAAAGCAGTTGGACGCAGGGTAGCATTTGGAAATGTATAGGTCGACTCGTGCAGGTGAAGATTCGTATATTGTGTAATTAATAATATTAGAGCTTACTATTGTACACCTACCAGTTTTAATCTTATGTTGTAGGTAGACCTAAATCTAACATACATTATATATATGATCAAATCTCTTCACAACAATATTCATGGGACCAAAACATTTTTTAATAACAAAGTATTACAATGTACGATGGTTTGCTCGGTCCAACAAAAAAAAAATTTGGTATTCTAAAAATTTCTTTATAGTATTTGTTATTTTGGGATTTGATCTGTATATGTATATTTAATATATATTTATATCAATCAGTGGCGTGCGGTGTATATACAGAAGTCTGCTGGAAAAGCGAAAGTCTTTATTAACACAGCTTATCATATTTGCTATTTATTTTCACTGAAAGGATGTAAAATCCGCGGTAGCATCCGTAGTAATGTATTTTGTTTCCTCGATAACAAACGGATAAGTTTTCATGTTCAGTTTTTAATGCCGGTGCACGCTGCTGAAATCGAAACTGGAAAGCAATTTCGCTGTAAATCGTGTGAGATTTTTGCAGCTCGTATTCAAATTTGATCAAAACAACAGTTGTTGTAAATAATAAAACTTTAAAGTATAATGTAATTAAGACATTAAATGACATTTATAGTATAATTGTTTTCCAGTCTTGAATATGTTAACCATTCATTTGTTTTTTTTTTTTTACGTTAGGTTACAATTATAGTTACAACTCAAATTTATATAAATATTATTGTGATTGATGTTGTTTACTCCGTGTCTATTAACTGTTTTTTCTTTTTATTTTACGAAATTTGCAAAAATGCATTTGAAATTTTACACTCGTGGGAACAACTAAGAATGAAAATGAAATATTACCATATAGATATCTACTAATTATTTCTTTTGTTAGACGTTAAGATTACATTTATAAACAGTATAATATGTAAACTATGTTTGTTTGAACTGGCCGATTTGAAAACGATATCTGTTATGGTTTTTTACTTTTCGTGTTTTTTCATCTTGATTGTGACTTAAACTTATCTCGTTCTTGGTATCATCTCATGCTGTCGCTCGTCCATTACCATTTCATTTCTTGACATCTATAATTAGAGTAACAAAGCTCGTAAAATTTAATTAAATTGATTATCTGGTGCACATATTAAGCCGCCTGCAGATTTTATGACTCACAATAGTAAGGGACCTAGGACGATTGACGTTTTCATATCGGCCGGTTGGTGATTGAGTGCAGCCGATTGTCGGAGATGTCTCCGCGTTGTACATAGGATGATTGTAAATAGGCCGGCAGTGCTGTCGGAGTCTACTTCATATTCTTTTGTAGGTTTGTAAACTAGATTGGATGTTCTTGTTTATAAATGCCTTAAATAGATGTACCATGGCTGTTTACTGTGATGCATTACTTTTTATTTTCCTTTCTTCCCATCATGCCAAGAGACTAATGCACACAGTTCATCACCTTCACGAGTAACTTTGAAGACTTGGCCAATACAAATTCCAAGTATTGTGACCAATTTCATAGAAGGTGGTTATTATTTTTTTTTTATGCAACCCATGTAAGGTTTTGTATGAAAAAATACCGAAGCAGAGATGTATGAAGAGGTATATTTTTATTTGAATATTATTGATGCAGGCCATATTGTAATTTTTTTTTTCTGTTGAGATAGCAAAAGCGGGTTGAAAATAATGGAAAAAAAAACACTGAGTAATGTTTAATATCAATTGATTCCTTATATTGTTGTCATTATTTAAATATACACAGGTTTAACCTATCAGTGAACATATTTAATTTACAAGATTCACCTTATAACATTTTTCTTAACTTATTACATTATAGTTAATAACGTAAATATGAATACATCATCAGCCGTCTGCAACTTCTACAGAGCCCAAGCGTATTCACGTAACAGCATAATCAGTTCATAGTACACGACTAAACAATGTTCAAACTAATGTAAAACTAACTTGGAATATGTTTGCACTCGCGTTGGATAAAGACGAGCGGCAGGCTGTATACACACGGGGACGATAGCTTCGAGTGTCGGCGATTATTCTGTGCGCCCGACGTACATTTGTTCATCAAATATTCATTTTGATAATTTAACCTAACAAAAGTAAGCAGAGATTCATCCGGTTTAAACATTTGTTAAATTAAGATATGTGCGAAAACTTCTTTACAAACGACCGGTCGATAATCAGTTTGATGGCGATGTCTCCCAGGTTCAACAACCTGACTATCAATGGAGACTAAATCCATATGCAACACGAGGGGCCGTCACAAGGTTGAGTGCTTATGACAATGCTCTCTCCGCCCAGACAATATTAGTTTCTTTTTCAATATCATCATCAATAATATGGCATTGAGTCGTGTGGACTGCTGCGTGGTCTGCGGTTGGACATGTGCTGCATCAGAGCAGCCGTTTTTATAAATATCTTAATACTGAACAGACCAAGAGTGTGAACTGCGGAAATTTGTATTCTTCAGCGTCATGAAAACATTTTGTCATCTGGATTTCGAAGCTGGGTTTGAAACCAACTGATGTTTCAGCTACAAACAATCATGACAATGGCTGTCGGATGAATTGTTAAAAAAACATTTATAACTTCGATGTTAAATATCTTACAATTATATGCAATAATGAAATTCTTTCACGATTTTCAAATCAGCATATCCACATTCAGCAACTAAAACTTAATATTAAAAATAATGTTAAAAAAATAACAAATACGGTTTGAAGATATTCAGTTCTATGCACAGACGTTCGCAAAACCATGCCGATGTAACTTTTGAAATAGCACTACTAGGAAGCGAGCTCTTAGAGCTTCTTGAGGATGCTCTCGTAGGCCTCTCGCACGAGCGGCACGACCTCCACGCTGGTGGACTTGATACTAAGGGTGGCGCGTGGGCTCTGCGGCTGCAGCTTCAGCTCCAACAGTACCCAAATGTTATTGGGGAGCTTGAGCGACTGGTACAGCATATCCTGGCCCTCGACCTTGCGCTTGGCAATGGTGAAAATGTTGTTGGCAGTCATGGTGGCGGTGATGGCATCAGCGGAGGCGGTCACGTAATCCAGATAGTACTGCTGCTCGTTGGCTTCCGGAATGTCTTTCCAGGTTGTGAGGAAGACCCGTTTGTCCAGCTGACCTTCTTCTGTGAAATATGTCTCCGGGTTGACAAGGACGGCGAAGTAGAACACGTCCACGTTGTTCTTTATTGCTACCTGGAATTTAAAAATACACATTAGTAAAAATGAACTTCCGAATAATGCATTTTTACAAAATAGATCTTGATTCCACTGATAATAAAAAAATGTAGAGGCGTGTGGAAGGACAAACTGACCTGAAGGTTGTTGAGGGGGGTCATACGCTGCACGGGACCCGTGACGGCAAGCTGCAGCACCGTCTCTAGGGGCTGCTGCGGATGGAGGGTCCCTACTGCCAGGTTACCCACGGGCACCAGTCCAAAACTGAAATTGCAAATTTAAAACCAGTTAAATAACTTGACATACTTGAGAAGTAAGAATAACTTTTGCCATGATGTTATCAATAGTGACAAATTTGGCAGAACATGCTATACATTATTGTCACACATGACACATAAAGTATAGATTTTTATTGACACGTAGTCATTGCACGTCAGCGGATGGAATGACTCGCATGTAGCCTGTTGAATGAAGATGTTATGGTGAAATAAAAATGACTTGATATGAACAGCAGCAAATATTATTAATGACCTGTTCTTGTTGAGCTGAATGGCGAGGTCGGTCATGGCTTGCATGGCCCGGTTGGTGAGAGTCAGCAGCATAAGGGGCTGGCCGCCACGCCGGCTGAAGGCACCGCGGACCTCCAGGCCCTTGCCCTTGTCGGCTGGCAGCCAGACTTGGCGCGGCCCGAAAGGAGTGCCGCCCGGCCCTGCAGGACCGAAGATGTCTCCCAGAAGCCCAGCCGCTCCGGGACCTGCTGCGCCCAAGCCTCCCAGCCCTGACGGCTCTGGCACACCTCCCAACTGAAAGACACACCGATTCATTTTATTTATTTTTCTGGGCTAATACATGTCAAATGGACAATTAAGAATGATACTGATTGGGATGGTGGAAATGTGGAATGACTGACCAGCACGTCTAGTCCTCCGCCCAGCAGGTCCAGACCGGACGAGGGTGGTGCAGCGGCTGCGGGACCAGGAGGTGGTCCACCGATGTCCATGGACAGCAAGTCTCCAATCAGAGACTCCTGAAAATCATATTGTGGTTAATAAGCCATAAACAGTAAAGTATTCAAACAGTATTCAAAATATGAAGATTTTCACCTGGTTAGGAATGACAGTGGCGGAGGATCTTGTGTCATGCGAGCTGTGTTCATCTGCGGAGCCCTGCCGGGTGGGGAGTGACTTACGGACGCCGGCTCCACGACCTGAGTCAGGAATTCAGAAGTTTAAAATAAAATCTCATTTTTTATCATGCCATAAGGATTGTAGAAGATAGACAGGAGAGCTAGCAGTTTGAAGTGACGAGTGTGGATATCTTTCATATAAATGTAGAACATTTGTAACCTTCGACGAAAGCAGTGGGCGGCTTATGGTAGACGGATGCCAGGCTGCTGATGTGGCAGATGAGCTCGTCCAGAAGAGTGGGTTCAAGAAGATCGGTCTCTTCGGAGATGAGGGGCTTGTCGGCGAGGACCACTTCTTTGGCTGCGGCAGGGTCCGTGGACAGCAGGCGCCAGTAGATGAAACCGCGATCCCTAAAGCATAACAACATAAGATAATTCATTTATTAAAAAGACATTCATGAACTGTTGAAACTCGTAATTAGCAAAAAGCTTTCGCAGAGATAATTAAGATTTAATTAATTAGCCTTTCCCTTCTATAAAAATATATAAATGTATGCAAAGCCTAATATTATATATATAATATAAAAATTAATATGTAACACATAGTGTATTTGAAAATGAAAAAAATATAATATGGACTAAACGCAAATGTAAAATAGGCTACCTGAGGTCGGGGTTGTCAGAGTCCTGAGTGGCGAGGCTAAGAACGTGCTGCACCAGCTCCTGCGTGTCTGCCGGGCGTTTTAAGAACAGCTTCACAACCGCTGTCAGCAGCTGCAGTTGCACCTGCACACACACACAAGGTTAGCTTGTTAAAAAAATCTAAGCAAATGGACAGTCCGAATATTAAATATAAACAAGCTGGGCTATAAATAATTTGATCAATAAATTAAGATTCAGAGCGCTTCACTTCATTAGTAGTAGAGCTCTTGCATGTGCTGCATACCTGAGCATTTTCATCCTGGAAACCTTCAAGGAACGAGTCCAGAAGTTCATCTGCATTGTCGATTCTCTCTGCGTACTCCCCAATGATCCAAACCATAGAGGCGCGCGCTTCCGGCTCGTCCAGCGTATCCAGGTTCTCGCACAGGGTGCTGATGATGCTCTCATACTTATTGGGGTATTTCCTGAAGATGTCCTTGATGACCACAATGGCTTCTTGCACCACGTAGTTGACTTTGGTTTGGATCAGGTCCAACAGGGTGGACACGCACCGCTCTGCTGACGGCTCAACCTAAAAACAATTGAGCACAATAAGATATCTTCCTCATTAAAATCTGACAATAAAAATTTAAAGCAAAATATACAGAAAATGCTATATGGGAGGGACTTTCATAGTGAGGAGGCCTATTCCAAAAAATGTCCAAGAAACAAAGTAGAAGGTTGAAGAGTGCAATTCAGTAGTGCGTGTCTTACCTTGATGGCGCAGCGCCCGATAGCCCGCACAGCCTTGCGTACAAAGTCCACGTCTACTTCAGTCGCGTACTCCTTAAGTTCACCGAGGACTTGGGCGATGTTGGCCTGAGCTGCCAGTCGGATCATGATATCCAGCTTCTCCAGTTTCACGTAAATGGGGTCATTGTATTTCACGAAGAACACCTGCAAATAAAAACATAGTTTGATTATTGTTGCAGTAAGAACCTTTCACAAATATATTAAATAATATCTAGGTGATTTGGCCTCTATTGTTCAATATTCAACAGATCTGCATTAAACACCATTACAAGGTTCATGTGTTAACAATATGTTTTAGAGATGAGCTGACTTTCGCTGTTAAGTTCTTAATTTCTCCCCATGATAAACATTTCCTTTCAAGCAAAAAATTTACATTAGGAGTCAAGCTATCCCATTTGATTTCAATAACTCACCTTCATCTCGTGCTTGAGGATGTCAGGGCGCTTCTGCACAATGAGGTTAATATTTCGGAGAGCAACGTACTGCACCTCGGGCTCGGCCGACAGCAGAGTGACTAGCGGAGGTGCCAGCTTCTTGGCCAGGCCAGCACAGAAGTCAGCGTCCCCTCCCAAGATCTCCATCAACTTCATCAAGACCTGGAATTACAAGCACGAGACAAATTAGTCAAACAAACAGAGAATGGTTATTACATTGTTTGTTGTACTGAATGCAATATATAAATAATAAGTACCAGTAAAAATAAATAAAAAAAACTGTTCATTACTTATTAAAGGCGTTCAGTGCATTTCAAATATGAGTATGCAGTTTTATAGGCTCAGAACAAAATATGCTGAAGAAATGATAAAGAGTACTCAAAATAAAATAAATAAAAGTACAAAATAAAACATGTGCATAATATAGTTTTTTTATCAATATTATGTACTGCAAAATTCGACCTTGACGGCTGAGAGTACGACGGCAGCGTTGGCGTGGGCAAGACGCGGCGTGATCCTCTCGCAGATGCTTTGCGCCTCGCGCGCGTCTCCCGGCGAGTAGTTGCTGAGCGAGTCGAGGATGAAGACCTGTCCCCACTCGGTGCACTCGTTCAGAGCCGTCAGGAGCTTGTTGATGGTTGGGGCGTTCATCTCTGAAGAATAAATGACACAAGTATAAATTTGTGTTTACAAAACTAAGTAATAAACAAGTTTGCTTCCTTTCTAAGGTATCTTTAAGGTGTAAGTTAAATTATCACAACATGGCCTAGTGATAAATAAAGTTGCTTATTGAATATGAACTCGTGGATACGAATCTAAGCGGAGAAATTTCGTTATTATAAATGCTTCTACGTTCATAGATCTATAAGTGCTCAATGAGGCAAGAGTCGTAGATGTAGCGTCGCTAACACAACTGCAATTGCCTAAATCACTCGCTTATCTGCTCAACACAAGGTCTCAACTTAAAAAGAGGTTTAATATGGCATCATTAACTTCTCATTCATATTATTTGAGTTCAGACTGAAAAAAAAATCACACCAGTTCCTTTGCTGATAGGTAAATTCATTAGTGACTCATTAGTTAGCATTACGCTCTAAATATAATAATATCAATGCAAAATATGTTGAAAAATTCTAAAATACGATATCTAGCATTCGTCTTATCATGTAGTGTTTGTGATAATATTTATCACACACGAGCTACGGTTGCTGTGAAATATACATTTATTGGCAAATTGGAACACAACAATTATGTTACAAAAAAATCCATTCAGAATCTCCATAACAAATTTAGTTTTGACCAATGCATGAATAGATTCTATTAAAAGGACCATTAAGATATGTCTTAACTCATTTATTTGTTGACAAGAGAATTTTTTTAACATATATTATAAAAATTGTGTTGAAAGGGTCTTGCCGTCATATTTTTATGATTAATAATTCACAAGTGCCTGGAGTCTGTAGGCGTAAAGTGATGGAGGGTTTGTTGGGGTGCCACAGTCGGCAAACTCACCCACAAGAGGATGCCCACTGACGCTGGCCTCGTTGATCTCTGATAAAGCAGCCACGGCGTTGGCCACAACCATGGGATTGGAATCGCTCAGCAAGTCTTTCAGCTGGTCTAAGAAACCCTGAAATAAACAAAAAAAAGTTCTCATCTTGCAAGGCTTTATATGTTTTGGTTTATTATTTACTTTTCATTGTAAAGAGAGTGTTAGCTCACCTGATCTTCCACCATGCTGGAGGAGATGTCGTACAGCTTGGCGACGCACACAGCGGCAGTCTTGCGCACGTAGGGGTCCTCATCCTTGAGGCACTTGCGCAGCGGCTCGCAGAGGTATTCGGTGATCTTGTCGACGCGGATGCAGCCCATGGTGCGCACGGCCAACGCGCGGATCAGCGGGTTGGGGTCCTCGCAGTCCTGAAAAACTCCCCACTCGTATAGCATTCCACCACTCCGCCCACTCCTCACTCCGCTGTCCCCGATAAAAGAAAAAGCGCCTAACTGCATAGACCAGGGAGATCAGTTTTTATGATGAGTCGATTGCCATCTTACTTTGGATCAATAATACAATTTATAAAAGCAATAGTTATAGCGATAATACAATAGAAATAATGTGACAGAAGGACTTATTTGGAAGCAACACTGTATAAAAATATTAAATCTAATAAGGGAACGGTAGAATCACCCACATTTGTTGCATTATGTATATAGTATTTGAAAAATTAAGATATTAAAAATATTAAGAAAGTGAACTAAGTTTATAATTCAGTCTTCCCTTTTCACATGAGGTTTTGAAACACATTAAAAATAATTTAAATGTGGACTTTTTGAATTGGGCAGGGGAATATTGCTAGCCACAAATTTATGAAAAATGTTGAGTTAGTGGAGATAGAAACGAAGAAGCGTCTGGATTCCGATGAGATAAGCAAATAGGTCATGACCATGACAAAAGTCTCTAGACTCATCCACGAAAGCGGTATAATGCAGATAAGGTTGAAGGTATCTAATATTCTAAGAAGACTTCTACATTGAATTTCAAGGGATACTAGTAGTGTCAAGAGAACACTGTTGGCACAGCACAAAATGCTCCGACCCAGGGTAAAGCACACTTTCCTAGAGTACTACTTGTTTTGATGATACATGATTCATATGGATGAAACCTTTTGAAGTGAATACAAGATGGAATAATACGCAACCAAAACAGGAGCTTGCCAAAGTCAAAAACTACTGCACAGCTTTGTGGATGGAGTCGCGAAAGACGGGCACGAGCTCTTTTCAAGTCTGATACTTGGAGGGAAAAAATGGATTCAGAGTTACCTTCTATTAAATCTTTGCAAAAAAAAGAATATAATTGTGGCGTGCCGGTGACAAGGCAGGAATAAAAACAGCCGAATAATATTATCAAGACGGAGGGAAATCTCGAAGCCCAGTCATGTGGCAAGCCTCAAGGCAATGGACACAAATATTATTAATAAAAATGACTAACAAATTTAAGCAAGTGTATAGGAAATCGATATAAAAAGCAATCTTTGTGGTCTTTGCAGTCAGTTGCCTTGTCGTTGAGTTTGATAATGAATGAGCCTGGGTTCAGGCCGGGTTAGGTTAGGTTAGGTGTAGAAAATTCTACTTTTGCTACTCTTTATTGAAATTAAAGGATTTGTTTTCGTGTTCTTAACCTTTGTTTAGATATTCAATTCGGATCACTCTAAGTGCAAGTAATGATCGCTATTCAAAGATGATCAGATTTGATGCATTATTTCCAAAAACAACACAGATGCAACGGTCAAATTAAGTAAGCGATGCTTGTTTATGGTTCCTTTTTTTTTTGCACAGCTGAAGTATTTTCTATTTTGACACTACGTTCGGTTCATAAAAAAGTGGCTGAGGTGTTACTATGATGCAAACAAAGCTATATGTCAAGAAAAGTGGCAATGGGAAAGATCTAGAAGGCTACATTTAGTCACTAGGATTCTCTGTCGATTCACATAAATGTCAAAAGCTTTACGATGATAGTGGAGAACTTATTAAGGTTTCCAAAAGCGAAGGTTTAGTTACTTGAATTATAAAAACATCTAATATTTAAGAGCCAGTACGTTGAGCACAAAATATCACAGCTCGGAACAAAACAGAAGAACAGTTACATGAAACAAAGCAACAAAAAAAAAACAAAGGAAGGTGAAAAAAAAAAAAAAAACAAGAAAGCTGTTGTAATTTTGAACGGTGAGGATCCTGGTAATTCTGATACTCAGACGCACGGTTCGGATGAGTTACAACACGAGAAAAAATCCTCAGCAAGGGACGGCACACCGTTCTGTCCGATGCATCACAATTAGCAGGCGGGTGTCAATAACTAGTCACGAAAGTTCATCGATGATCACTTACGTACCGGTAGGTATTCTGACAATAAACTAAGGGTCAAGTACACCGGAGACGCTCTTTGAGACCAACGCCGGCTTGGATGCACGCACAATCGGCAGGGAAGCTAGTGAAAGCAGGCGCGTGTTGATTTCAGAGAGCGTGGTGGTCTTTGGTGTATGAGGCCCTCGAGGCCCTTCAAGAGTGAACTCTCAATTTTTTGTGAAAATAAATATAAAATTCAAACTACGTTAAGTTGTTCAAAGCGTAACGAAGATGGGAGTTGAAGAATAGTAGACGGGAGACGAGAGGCGTCCGAGGAGGGCTGAAGGCTCACTGGACGAGTGGCCCACGCGGGACAGCGCGACCTGCCACGGGAGTAACGTCTCCAAGGGTGGGATTGGCGAGGGAAGAAAACAAATACAAACGGAGATCATCAACCAGCATGGTGGGCGACATTCTGCACTGCTTTACAACTTTGAATTGTGCTAATATTTTGATAACAATGCCTTTATTATTAGCATTAGTTATTTTATTCAATTTCTGATACATAAAGCTCCAAAACGGAACAAGAAGATCTAAATGATCTAAGTTGAGAGTTTATATTATATGGATACATAATTCATAAAGCCTATGATTCTTAAGATAAAAAGTATTTTATGGTAAAAGTAATTTATTTTCCTTGAATTTTGAAGTATTGGATGCTTTGTGTCAAATTTTGGCTAGTGAAAATATAATCGATTATAAAAAAAAAACAATGTGTTAAATCAAGATTAAAACATTCTAATATTCAGATTACGAATCATAGGACACTAATCAACATGAATGATGCTAGTTGCTAGTCAATATATAGAATGTTAAAGCGAGAAAATCCCATCTTTTTTTATTTTGTGGCATTTAAGTTCAAAATATAGGATGTGTGCGGAAATCGCAGGTCAGAATGAACGTCCACCGCTGGCCGTGAAAACCAAAAGAGAGATCAACCAACACGCTCTTAAATAACAGAGTCCAATCGGCAAGCATAATTCAAATAACCAAGTCCTCGCTCGGAGACGCTACAGTCCTCTGGCGGGGCGCGCAAAGTCCGCGCAACTTCATTTCCCATCGCCGTTGCTTTGTCAGATGATGTTGTCAACAATATGTTTTACCTTGACAAGCTGGGAGGTTGGTAAATCCTTTGCGGCCGTGATTTTTTCAATAAGAGGTAAAAAAAGATAAAAACACGAATCACAACACAGAAACTGTGCTCTGCATAAATAGTAGAGATTTAAAATGATGACATCAAACACATGGCCGGTGGTCGGACCACCTCGGGTGACTCGGGTGAGTGAGCGCAGCGGGTGGAAGTTCCCTATTCATATTTTACATTCTCAATATATGTAAGTTGACAGGACACTTCGCAATCCGGTCAACGATCTAAAAACACCCGCAGCAAACTATTAGTTTGCAGATTTCGACGAAAGTTCTAAATGGTCTATGTTTTTGGGTGCTAAGTTGCGTCAAATATAGATTGGAATTCCAACGGTTTGACTTCGATACTGGAGTCGAGCGAAGACATTGAAACAGGCTTCAGCCGAATCATTGGAATACTATTAAAAAAATTAGTGTAGCTTAACAACCTAGAAAAGAAGTTAACCAAACAGTTACTTTCCCACAAAAACGAAGCTTTCAAAGCACTGTTTTGCTTGAGTGGTTTTCTAAATATTTAACTTAACTGATCTGACAAAATGGACATAACAATAACGCTGTAAAATGTAAGAAAATAAAGACCAAAGTTGATAAAAAAAAAAACAGGGAATTTACAATCTGTTTATAAAAATCTAAATTTTAATTCAGAAATTCTTGAGAAAATCAATGTGAAAATTAGATTAATAAATATATAACGTTTAGTGATTCTAATGATGAAAATCATGAAGATGTTGAATTTATTATATGCAAAGCAAACAGTAACATCTCCGTTGTTTTTAAAATTATTTATAAACAATTGAAAATGTAGACTTATTTCATTTTGCTTTGATGATACTTTGATTTTATTTTGAATGAAAATAAACCGGAATAAAATGAAAAAAGCTTAGCATGAAAGATTACAAAGAATTTAAAGTTAATAATGATGTTAAAAAAATATTATGGCTTTTATACTCAATGAGTCACTATATTAATGGAATGAAGAAAGTTTGAAGTACATAAATCAATATTCTTGTTTATTTATATAATTTGAAACTCAATTCAACTGAAGGTTGACTATTAAGTATTTTCATGTATATTTAGTATTTTATTCATTGTCACAAGTCTATTGCAATGTCTGGCCTGTATAAAAAATATACATAAATAACCTAAATCTGAGACTACGCCCGACAGATCATACCATAACACAATAAATGTATAAATATATAAATCAATCATTCAGTTTATGGTCAATTATCAAATGTGAATGAATTAACTGTGTTAATATTCCTTTACAAAAAATTAACAACTTTTATAAACAGGCAGGATAATCTGTCGTTTACGCTTTAAGGCATCAATGATTTCTATATTTATTATTAAAATATGATTTTATTATAGTCAATATTATGGTGAAAAATTTAAATACTGTTAAAAAAATTATGCCGTCTTTATTTTTACATGTCACTGAAACCTACGAGTTACATTTTAGCATATATTTTATAGAAATAAAACTATCTGCCATTATTGAAATACCCAAATATTATCGTTGTATTGTGAGTGTTTAATTTATTTAACATACAGTAGTATATTGAGCAGGTGAAATTAGACTATCTGCGATTTAGCTCTCTGAAAGTACTCTCGAATAAATTTATATTCAAAGATACATATGACAATATTATACTTTAAAACAAAGAAAAATATTCAGCTTGAACTTAGACCATAAACATTATATTGAGTACACACCGAATATATCATAATAGTCTCAATCATTAATGA
Organism: Atopsyche davidsoni; assembly: GCA_022113835.1. Classification (NCBI taxonomy): domain Eukaryota; kingdom Metazoa; phylum Arthropoda; class Insecta; order Trichoptera; family Hydrobiosidae; genus Atopsyche; species Atopsyche davidsoni. Next base: position 2,753,996 of record JAILWY010000011.1, on the reverse strand, counting down.
ATCACAAATGTATAACAGCACCATGATGGTTTGAATATCTGTCAGGGGTAATCATTATAGGACTTAGGAAATAAATGTTATTTGAAGATAATTGATTTATGTATTGAACGACAATCACTCACCAGTGTACATGGACAGTGCAAGATTATTAATTAGAGTGCTCTCTTACAAAAGATTTTAGTTAAAAGACATTCAAATTGTTAGTAAGCAACCAGTTAACTTCTAAACACAACTATTATTAAACATTTATACTTGTGTATTCGCTCAGACTCCCATTGCAATGTTACTGTCTTGAAAAATGTCAGAGGATTATCAAAAAATCAACAACACATGTGTGAGTTACACTAATGAGTATTTTATTATTGTAAAATTCAATGGCGGTGTAAAATTTATAAAATCAATGAAATTCTATTTTGATTTTCTTTTTGGTAACCCTGAGACAAATAAACTATAGAAATTTTCCAAATATAATCGGTTCACATCACAAGGTTGACGTTTCATCGTTATTGATTTGACTTGTATTGTAATAATTCTATTTAAATTTTTATTTTTATTTGTCAAAGAAGGAACTAACCTTGACGAATGTGTTGACAGCCATGATGGCCATATCAGGCTGCGACTTGGCGTAGTTCATGAGGTAGAGGTACACCAGTTTCTTCAGCTCCAGATTATCTGTCTGCATGCAATTCACCACATCGGGGAAGAGTGCCGATACATCTTTTCCCACAGTCATCGAGGCAATCACCTAAAATTAAATAAAAATATTGAATAACCACGATAACAATAAAATTGCAATGGTACAATCATAATTATAATTTGACAGTTAGGACTTGCCTTCTTCACCGCCTCTTTTTTCTTCTCCTTTTTGTCATTGTTTAACTCTGATTTCAACTCAAATATTTCTCCCTTCTTGGTGGTTGTGAAGTATTTGGAGTCCGTCATATTGCTGTGGGCTACTTAATGGGCGGATATTGTTGAACTGCTGGAAAGAATTAAAGAAATTTACTTAAACGGTCCGCCATGACACATCATCGATCTGCCAAATTGTGACATGATAATCGAATATTTGACAAGCAAATATATGGAAAGAAAGTAATTTTGTAACAATTACATTACTTAGCATACGTATAACACAAAACTATTTAATTTATGAACAAACTCGTTATAATTTTTTACCGTTTTCAATGCCGATATTTTCTTATCAAAACCGCCTCCTCGTATAAACTTTCATAGATTTTGACGTAAAGAAATTATGGCTGATGCGTGGAATCATTTTCGCAGTAGTTGTGCAAGCAACATTGAAATAAAATATTCTACTCGGCTAGAATAGTATTTTTAAAAAACAAATAAATAAATAAAAAGTTTAGATTTATTAATTAACAAAAATGAATTTAATTCAAATTTATTCAGATTTTACTATAAAATTTAAAAAAATATAAATATAGAAAAAAATAGATTTTGTTGAAAAAAACATATTTTAAAGTGTTCATCTGATTTCAGCGATATAACTAATAAATATTTTGATTTTAAATAATAGTGTACCTACACATTTTACATAAAATATTTTTATTGTGACAATTTTTTTAGTAGCGAGTACAGCAAGTGTACAGCATATTCATAAAAAAACGTAGTAACGTTTCCAATATCACAGTAGTGATATCTTTTTGTTTTGAAAAGAAAGACATTAAATGAATAAGTAATCTTAAATAAGAAAAAAAACATTATTAAATAATAATTTTTTTTTCAGCCGTATATTTTCTACTAACTAGCAACACTGAACTGTCCATTTTCACGTTTTTCATTTTACGTAAAGGTCACTGAAGGACCAAGCGGCCGCGTATTTATTTTAGTGCAGCAAATTCCTCTGCAGATTATCAGGATGCTGTCCCGTTGCATCAGGTCCGCGGCCGTACCGGTGCTTAAGCACAACGGAGCAAGCTTCTCCACATCAGGACAGGTATGCAAAGACATAAGAAATACTAATAAATCTGCCTATTATACTTTAAAATATTATGAGATAAAGTTACCGTTGATTTACTTTTTGACGTGTGTCTTCTGTTGGAGCTTAGAACAACCGCAAAGTAACAGTATGCGGTGCCGGTGGCGGTATTGGTCAGCCGCTCTCGTTGCTGTTGAAGCTGAACCCTTTGGTGACCGAGCTGAACTTATACGACATCGTCCCCTACACTCCCGGAGTGGCTGCCGATATCTCTCACATTGACAGTCCAGCAGTAACAAAAGGCTTCACGGGCCCTGACCAGCTCGTGGACTCCCTCAGAGGTGAGGATTCTTCTCAGTTTCATTTGTGATCATTCATCATAAGTCCTTATCATTTGTAATACCCTGAGATTATATCTATTCACATGAAATTCCGTGTTTCTATTATGTAATAATGTATATCTATATCTATAGCTTTGTTTTGTATATACGTGTAGATAATGGTGCAATGCAACCATTAATTATTATCCACAACTTTATTGCTTTGTTAAAATTGATAATTATAGAAATTCTCTTATAAATTGCCAAGCTTTAATGTCAACAAGCATATGAGATTATTTCACTGACGTGACGATTGATATGTTAGAAATCTGAAATAATCTTAGATATAATTAGCGGTAATTATTGTACAATACATTATTACAAATGATTATATAAAAAAATACCTCTCGGTATTATAGCTATGTATATCACTTGTGAAAAATAAAATAATTAAAAATATTGTCACTAAGTGAATACGCTATGTTATATATTATAGTATGTATTATATCTGCAATATTACATTTAATATGAATGTATTGGTTCAATAGTATTAGTTTCTCTATTAAGATTGGGTTATCGACTTTATATCTGAGCTAAAAATAGCTCATGCTTATTTTAGTTACATCCTCACTCATACCCCCTTCCGTAAGCACATTCCCAATAAAAAATAAAAGTCTGGGGATCTTCAATAGTTCTGTTGCCGAGACATTGACATGCATTTTCAACATTATATCAGCAATAAATTTATCTAACAAATAACATTTTGTTTGTTAATTCACCTGTATAAATGCCAGATTATCTTCTCAAAGCCTGATGATTAAATATGTTAGAGGCATTAAAAAAAGGGTATTTCACTGATAGTCGATCTCAGTTAAGATCCAACTAAAAAAATTACATTTACAAAATTATTTATGTGTCTTAGTTATTAATGCTTCTGGTGAGTTGAAATTGAAAAAGGTAAAGCGTCTCCTGAAATAAAATTTGATATCTGCAGGTGCTGAGGTGGTCATCATTCCTGCTGGCGTGCCTCGCAAGCCTGGTATGACCCGCGATGACCTCTTCAACACCAATGCTTCCATCGTCCGTGATCTTGCCCGCGCCATCGCCGAGGCCTGCCCCAAGGCCCTCGTCGGCATCATCTGCAATCCAGTCAACTCCACTGTGCCCATCGCTGCCGAAGTCCTCAAGGCGGTAAGTGCAGAACGTCCCGTCCACCTTTTGAGTGACAATGAATCTGTCTTTAAAGCTCTAATTTTACTGTTGAATCTTATATTAGGTATTTTGTTTATCTGTTTATCTTAGATTATCTAGTTTCATTCACTATTTTGTAAGATAACTGCTCTGATAAACAGCGGAAAGATATTGTTTGTCTTAAACATTCAACCTATAAATATTCTAGGATCGATAGCCGTTTAATGATCATAATTTTTTTAAATTTCATTTTAATTATGATTAATTATTCTTCAGTCAGTCAGTTCAGGGGTCAGTTTTGCGATAACATTAGTAATAAAAGTAATAGAAGATAAGTGATGAATGTTTTTTAAAAATTTATAATAGCTTATTACAATTATTATAAACACACTGGCTGCCACATATTGTGATGTTTTATTTGCTATCATAGCAAGAGATATTTCAACAATTGCATTACATCTTCAGCCATTGGAATAAAACAGTCCCTGGTTGAAAAAAAACTCGAGCATTTTTACTATATTTCATTTGTATCCCATGAGCCTAGAATACATTGTCACATAAAAGTGTAGGTAGAAATGAATATGTCAGTATTATAGGTAGGCACTTCAAAATAATAATGGATTGTATTTTTATTTGTAGGCTGGCAAGTTTGACCCCAAACGTCTGTTTGGTGTGTCCACCCTGGATGTAGTGCGCTCCCATGCCTTTATTGGTGCTGCTCAGGGCGTTGACCCTCGCCAGGTCACCATCCCCGTCATCGGAGGCCATTCCGGAGTTACCATCATCCCCCTGCTTAGTCAGTGCAAGCCTGCGTGCAAGTTCGACCAGGCCAAGATTGAGGCTCTGACCAAGCGCATTCAGGATGCTGGCACTGAGGTGACTTATTTGTGATGAACCTGATTGCCATTGTTTCACCGCAGACCATGCTCCAGGACAACAACTTCTATATATATTCACTAAAACTTAAAAATTTCTTTGTTTCTGAAATCTATTATAAATCTGAAAATATAGATTTTTAACCTACTCTATTCGTAATGTTTTTAAAAAGATTTTTTTTGGCAATATTTAATATTTAACCTGATAGCTCACGTCTCATGTGTCAATTCACAATTCGGATCTATTTACACACAGATCTTTCACTTATGCTTTATGTGATATGTGAAAATCACAATGGAAAGTTATAACAATTGTTGTTATTTTAGGTGGTGAAGGCTAAGGCTGGAGCCGGTTCCGCCACGCTGTCTATGGCGCATGCCGGTGCGCAGTTCGCTTTCAGTCTCATCCGCGGCCTCAACGGAGAGTCCAACGTTGTGGAGTGCTCGTACGTCGCCTCCGACATCACCGAAGCTACTTACTTTGCCAGCCCCCTGCTCCTGGGCAAGAACGGTATCGAAAAGAACTTTGGCATCGGAGAGTTGAATGCCTACGAGAAGACCCTTCTCAAGGAGGCGCTGCCCGAGCTCAAGAAGAACATCAAAAAGGGAGAGGACTTTGTCAAGACCCACTAAGTGGTCTGACTTTGTCTGCCGTACATCCACAGCCGCATTTCTGAAATCGGAGATTAACTGTCAAATGAATAATATCTACAATTGTGTCTTTCACAACTTTTATATCTTTTTTCTGATTGGAATTAAAAGTTGTGTGTTAAAATATAATTGTAGTAGCATTATTTTGACACCAGGCCTTGAAATGCATCCGTATTTAAGAATTTAAAAGCATTTTAATAATCGGTACAATCGGCTCGAGGATCTTGCGTTTCTTCATAAGAAATTCCGAGTTTCTATAGCCACAATCAGAATATAGTATTTTGTATGTAGTATTATGGTTCTAGCCTGTGAAAATAAATGCCTTTTTGAATTCTCGTTGCCATCTTGTTTTTCGATGGACACAGTGTTTACAATGCCAACGTTTACTTTTTATAAGCATTTTTTTAGCCCACTTAAAAGTAAAATGCATTAGTGGAAGTTCACAATTAGGTAATTTTTCTCGATTGATGGGATTCTAGTCTCCCGGTAGGATGGAGAGGAACTGTAGTGTAAGTCGGAGGAGGGACCTTCGCCTGTTACCGCTCTGGCCAGAAGTGTTATAAATTTATATTTATTGTAGGCAATTGTACTGAATCAACCGACATAGTTTATTGGATGAATGGAATTTTGTTAAGTTTCCCCATGTTGTGAATTATTTATGTTTTTGTTGAACATTTCACAAAATCGCTAAAATAAATACGTTACATTTTATCGATTTGTTGTTTGATTATTTCACTACGCCTGGGGTCTGAAGATTGTTACCAAAAATTAATAAAATCGATATGTGTATATGATCGGTTATATTATCTTATACTTCCTATACTCCTACCATTTCACCAAGGACATTTAAAATTATGCAAATATTGTGTAGCAGCGGTTTGCCATTTGTATTTACCATAATATGGTGTTTATGTGGTTAGGATGTTTGATGCGCAATAGTCTGACACATCAGATCAAAATAAAGCTGAGAATCTTTTTAACTATTTGATTCATAGCAGTGAAGATATTTTTAGTTTCATGAAGTATAAAATATCATTTTTTTTCCATACAGTGAACTCAAATATTGCTACTGTGGATAAATAAACAATAGGTAAGTTTAAACATTTGCCTTGGGTTATACAAATTCTTGCTATACGGGAGCCTTTTGTATTTTTATACTTTTTATGATACTTTTCTTGCTTTCGACTCAAGTTGAGGTATTTTATAGTATAATAATCTTCATTGTGCGTTGATTTCGTTACTTTAAAAAAAACGTAAAGTTAGGTTATAATAGGCACGGGCAAACTTTTCAATCCTAATTGAAATATATTCCTTTTTTTGTTGAATATTTGATACTTTTCATATAAATCAGGTTAAGTAACAAATTTGATTTCAATCTTGCAGTATTCCTGATACATTAAATAAATATTTTATTTTAAAAGCCATCGAGCCATAATATTCTGGTGCAGTTGCAGTTGACGCCTGCCCTTATAAACTTTCTGCCTTTTTTAATGAAGATTGAATCGAATTGAATTGATTGATCTGAACCTTCAATCTTAAGGACTCTGATATAGTCGGTTGCCTTATTTTTCAGGCTGGCTGTGTGATAATTAAATTTGTGTAGAAGGATCTTGAACACATCTCAAGAATGAAGTGCCTTTATGTGATTTCATTGGGAACTTAATACTTTCCGTGTTCTCTTCCTATAAAGGAAACCTATTCATTTTCAATACCGGCTAACCTCGATAAGCTCTTCAATGATAAAATTGCATTTCCCAAATCTTCCATCAGGAACTATGTGTTTATAATTTTAGTGTCATTGTGTCCCTACAAAACATGTTAATAAAATATTTTAGAGCTCCTAGTAAAATGTTTAAAAAACATTTAAATTATCAGTTTCAAAAATTCTATAAGATTACTTGTATATCTCAAGTTGTTTTCTCAGTAATATTTTTTATTTGAGTGATGAAAAATCACGATATTAAATAAATAACTTTACGTATCAGATTATAAAAATAACACATCTGCAAATATTGAGTTGTAGATAAGAACGGTTATTGTACTTGTAACATGTGTGTAGTTTGTGTGTTTGGATACAAAAGTAAAAAGATAAGATACCAAATAAATCTTAATTTATTTTTAACAACATTTTCAATCTGTCTTCCCCTTAAAAATAATGAAACGTAACCAAATAACGAAATAACGTAGCACAGTATAAATTAAGCATCTCTCATTCAATGACATCTTTGAGCATTTTGTAACGGCAACATCAATGTTTTAAAATAAAAAAATTAAGCAAAGACACCAGATTGCAGAAGAACCGAAGATAGTTTATCACTGTTGAGATCCTGTAGAAGTTTGATAATTTGTTAATAAATAAATAAGTAGAAAAGATGTGCAATAATAGAAAAATAAAGATTGAGCCGAGTCAAATGCTAGGACTCCACCTACATGTGACCATTTTTTGAGATTTGAGGCTTTTAGCTATTTATGCATTTATGTAGAAGGTATAGTCCACAGAAAAGAGCAAATACCAATCCCTTGATACTACTCTAATCATCTCAATTTTTATTAGCCACAGTGAGCGCAATGATGTGCCAACGTGCCACTTTATGCAGTGTATCAAAATGGTTTGTAAAATTGCTTTTTATTTTTGGCATCTTTGAAGAGCGACATTGTCAATCCGATTAGCAAATTTCAATCTGGACAAAATAAGAGGGTAAATCTGAAATGTTCTTTCATAAAAATATTTTTTATTGCCTGTGCAAAGGTAGTTTCATTTGTCCAATAATTAAATTGACTATGCTTTTCATTATAATGCAAAATTTCACTTTGAAAAAAGTTTCTTTAGTAGCTTAACCTTTAATATTTCAGGTATTCATTCAAGGAACTAGTTGTTAATTCCGCCAAGTCTATAGATATTTCAAGTACTAATATGTCTGACGATGTCACTAGCGAAGAGGATTCACCAGTTAAAAGATGTAAAAGTGCTGCCTTGCCCACTATTCATCCATAATAATATATTTTTCAGTGGTTACGCAGCGATATAATCCTCAAATGACCCTATGGCATCTGGGGAGTGTTTAGAAGTCGATTTCTTCTCTAAGTCGGACATGAAGCGGTTGATAATATTGGCGCAATCCTTATTGTCGACAATGCTGACGTGATTTCCTTCCAAATAGTGAACTTTAACAGGTTGTTCTACAAAGTTGTGGAGACCGTAGTTTTCATCGATGACTATGCCCGGAGGACATTCCTTGGGTCTGAGCAGGGTTACTTTGGATTTAAGTTTCTTGAAGTCAGACGCATTGTAATTGATGATGGCTCGGATGCGGCCATACACAACTTTAGCCACAGCTCTCTGGTATTGCTTGGAGTGACTGACTGTGTCTGGGATGTGCTTAAGGAAGATTTCTAATTTGCTCTCCCACGAGTCACACTCTTTTAAAACGGACATCATGTTAACATGGACTTTGGGAGCGATGACATCGAGGATGTGGCAGAGGAGCATGTCTTGCAGTAGGTCCTCCTGAGAGGTACTGAAGTTAACCTTGAGCATCATGTAAAGGAACTCTGGTGCTCCGTCAATGCAGATAACCCAACCCAAGTGACCTGAAATAAAAGGACTTCAATTAGCAACATATAGTTGGGCTATCTTTAATTTAAAAAATAACTTTAATTTCTTTGGAATATTTATGTATTTACATTTTTATGTATTCTCCTTATTATTATCTAGGAGACATGTTGCATACCTTATAATATTCTTACAAGTTTAATTATTATACAAAATTTACCTTCAGATTCCAAGACCTTGGCAATTTCTAAAGCAATTGGGGCTCCGAAGGAATATCCAAGCAGGGTGAATGGCGCTTTGGGGGCCAGACCGGTTTTGATGGACTGTTGAAAAAAAAATTAAACATTGAATAATTGAAACAGTCCACTTACAGTCATGAAAAGTCAATCGACAAATTTATGGCATTTTAGCTAATATAGTATCAAATATAACAATATATCTTAGAACTAGATCACAGCTTGCAATTCATCACGTTTATTTTTACAATAAGTCAAAGAACACTCAAAGAAGTTTCGCCCCCATAGCTTTATCAATGAGTTCACTACCAAAAAATAACCATAACGTTGCCTTGGTGTACCTTTTTTGTAGAATTTGTGTCCTAGCTAATCTAGTTATTGCGTAATCTAGATGTTACACGTGAATGTTTGGTTTCATCTATGAGTTTGCCATAAACTCTATTATATGTAATGGTAACAATAATCAATATCGGCAGTTGTATTTTAGGAGAACTTACCGCAAGTAATCTTTGTGAAATTTCATATATGCTTTCATCAGGGTAATCGTAGCCAAGTTGGAAGACAGTGGCATTGCATTGGAGGCGTTTGCTCATGGATTCAAAGACTGAAGCCATGCCTTCGATGCCAGGCACCATGAAGACAGTGGGATTTGTACTGCACACGTTTTCAATCTGGAAAATAAATGAAATAATTCTCAGAAATAGTAAATACACTTAGTAGTAGTATCACGGACTTATTATGAATTAACTTCAAGTATTATACTAATATGTACAACATCTATCCTAAAATACAAAAAATAGCTCTATTTTTTGTGCTAATTTTGTTGAGTAAATTTAGAAATAACAAAGAGACTTATCCTTACAGATTTGGTGTCTCCGGACATGGAAGTAAGGTTGACGATGGGTTCAGAGCTGCTGAGCTCATCCCCTATATTGCGCAGCAGCACCTTGATTCCAGAGAGGCCTACCGATGGCTTGTTGGTGGCCGAGGTACTGGTTTCTGCTTCTCGCTGGGCTGTGAGCTCTGTTAATCTGATATAATTAAGTAAAGATTGATTAACAATAAACATATGCTTTACATATAAAACTTAAGAGTTGGACCAGAACTAATCAATACCATTTCTCTGAAATTTTTTATAAGAATACATTTTTTTTGGTTATTATAGTCTTTTTAAAATGACCTATCTCTTGATAGTTAAACTTACAACTGATAATCAAATAAATACAAAATACCGAAGATATATTAGGTAGTGTGTGTGCCAATTGCCTATATGGTTTGTATTACCTGGCAAAGGTGAGTACCCTGACATCTTGAGCCGTGAGGAATATTTCGAAGTCTCTTTCTAGACTCTGTTTTATTTCTACAGCCATCATGGAATCCATTCCCAACTCGGCCAGGGATATTTGTTGTGATACAGTCTTCAAGTCCTTGAGACCTAGAAAAAGAAAATATATTTACTATGCTTTTGTGAAATATGGATTGACTTGAGTCAACCCATGTATGTTGACATAAATCTGTGCTGAAATGTGAATATGAATGAAGAGATTTTCAAGAGGATTTAAAGAATTGAAACACTGTCTTACCCATGATAGCAGCTACGCTGCCAACAATGTTGCCATCTCCCAAACCTCCTATTCTCTTCTCGGCCACGACCATGGAGGACACCACGGGACTAGACCCCCTCAGCAGCTGGTCCAGGGTCTTCAAGCAGCTACTGATGCGTTGTTGCAGAGTACCACCGATCTCTAGGTCGCAGTGCTCTTCTTGCATATCAGCCACCAGTCCTACCTGGAATTGAACATTATTTATTCTTTAAACAGGGCTATCGAAGGATGAAAAATTTAATAATTAAATAATTTAAAGATTTTTATAGATTTTATAGAAGTAAATATGCTTTAAATTTGGTCATAACAATAAATATTCAATAAAATCCTTAATATTTTCAGCAGTTAAGATATTTTAAAGTTATATTTGAATTATATTAAAAGATAGGAATGATTGTGTTTGCTTACATCTCCCACAGCACCCCACTGAACAGCTAAAGCAGGAAAGCCCTGGCGGTGCCGCTGCTCACAGATCCTCTCCATGACAGCATTGGCCATTCCATAGTTGGACTGTCCAGCGTTACCTCGACCGCAAGACACACTCGAAAAAATCACGAAATCCCTGAAATCATTATATAAATCATATGAAGTTACATTATACCTAAAAATAAAACATTGCTTTATTTCTTAGTGTATTAATTAATTATTAATAAACCTTATAAATATAATAGTACAAATTTATAAAGAAAAATATAATTAGGGAAAAGTATGCTTAGAAGGCAAAACTTGTTATATGAATTTGCACAAGAGTGTATCTTTTTGAACGTGTTGCGTGAAAAAGTGCTTACTTGAGGTCTGGACACAGCCGCCTGCTTTCAATATCCAGGTATTTGGTGGCGTAAGCCTTAGGTGCGAATGACGTGGCAAAAGTCTCCGGTGTCTGGTTCTCAAACAGTGCATCCTTCAGGATGACGGCCAGGTTGAAGATGGCGCGTACAGGTCCTAGAGCAGAAGCGGCTTGCAGGAGAGAAGTGCAGCCTTCCAGTGTGGTGATGTCAGCGCGGGATATGATGATTTCTACGCCGTATGAGCGCCAAATGCTGTGGACATGTTGTTATACAATAATTAATTAATATGTGATCTGTTGAATAGTAAGATTATAATTTCATTTATTTAATTCTGTTCATAAAAATTGTAGATCATTTAATTTTCCATTCGACAACCAAAATATTCACCAGAATCTAATACTAATTTAATACTAACCTAATCCTAATTAAGACCAGTAAAGTTTGAGAGGACTCACCGCAATCTGGAAGCTTGGTAGCCATTTCTGATGCCGTGGCGAGAGTTGAGTACGAGCTTGCGAGCTCCCTGCAGCACCAGCCAGTCGGTCAGTTCCAGGCCGAAGCCTCCCAGTCCTCCAGCGATGACGTATGTCATCTCATTGTGGCAGAAGTATCTGGGTTACAAGGTAAATTAAATCTTCATTATTATATGCTTGCATAATCATAAAATATTAGCATTGCTCAAAATATACTCATAGATACTTATTAAAAATTCATACAAATAGATAAAGAACTTTTAATCTTTTACTTATATTTATATTCGTCATTGATAATGCTTTTTTTTACTTAGATAGAGATTAATTGGATAAAAATATACAATTAAAGTTTGTGCATTATACTTGGGTATAGCATCCATTTTGATTGCAACGGGCTTGGCATTCCTGTTGGGTTCCTCCTCACGGATCTTAACTAGGACCTTGCCAATGTGCTTGCCAGCTGCCATGTATCGGAAAGACTTCTCAATCTCATCTTTGTTGAACACCACACGGCACAGTGGCTTTACAGAGCCATTCTTGATGCCCTCATAGAGGATCGTTTGAAGATGCTAGTGTAAATGCACATAATATATATATTAATGAGATCTTGTATTCAATGAAGACATTCAAGCTGTGAAGGGTTTGCAAGGGAATAGGCAAGCAGTTGGAAGCAACCAGAGGCAGTTGTGACTGTATCTTACTTGCTACATTTTTAGCAATTGCCTTATTGTATACGGGGAAATGACTTGATCATAAGGGGCTTTTTTAAAAAGGATTTTTTTACTTTAGAACTGAAATGAAATAAATAATTATAAAAGCATTGATACAAGTTTTTGGTCCACCCATCTTCAGACCCAGACCCCTATGGCCAGTGACCACGCACACCGTAACGTGCATGCAATGTAAGGTTCAATATGGACACAAAACAATAACAAAAGCTATTATATTGCAACCTGGACTTAGCTAAAATTGTTCTATTGAATATTATAATACACTGTAAATGTAAAAATTATGTTTGTATTTCAATAGAAAAGTAAATAGTTGAGTTTATCAAAAAATCAAAGCCATTTCATTATATTCACCTCTCTATGTATATTGTCATTTGTAAGGATGGTGTCCATCATAACTCCAATAAAGGAAGCTTCCCTGAGTAATATATGCATTCCAATGGCGGTGTTGTTCATCACGTCGAACTTGCCGATCTCCAAGAATCTGCCCCTGACACCCAGGCAGCGTACGGAGGCCTGCAACTTGTCGTCAGCCAAGGAATTGAGGACAATGTCCACTCCATTGCCATTGGTTTCTCTCATTACAAGCTCTTCAAAAGAGCAGTCTCGGGAGTTACCAATGCAGTTGTCTGAAATACAAAGCCGCTCCATTAAATATTTAACAAGCCTGTACTTAGTTTAATACCAGTCTTTTTTAGTTCCATCAAAGCTTTGTAATAATTGAAAATTATAATATCTATTATCTTCAATTAGGTAATCCTTCAATGGTAAAGTAACCATGCGTGCAACCGAAGGTGAAATCCCCATTAAATATTACTCTTTTATTTAAAAATAATTTATATCCACTCATGAAATGCCAATACAAAACAATTTTACCAAACTGAAACAAATGTGAACTCAATAATATCAGATTGAACAAGTTGACTTTGTAGAGTGAGCCAAATTGAATATAATACATAATAAAACTTTAAAAATGATAGCTCCTTATAAACAATTGTAATTGCAGTTTATCCAAATGAGTTGCAGCACCTGTGAGCTGAGGGAAGAGAGACTTGATGAAGGCCCTCTTTTCAGGAGTGCCCACGGTGGTGAACACTCGGCAGCCGTAGTACAGGCACAGGGTGATGGATGCCTGGCCCACACCACCCGTGCCGGCATGGATGAGGACTGTTTCTCCTGGCTTCATATTGGCCGCTATGAACTGTCAAAAAATGCATGGGTTATATTATTGTAGCTCATCTCAAGTGTTGTTTATTCATATCTTTACAAAGTGAAATTTTGTACTTAGTAAGAGTGGGATAAACGAATACAATAAAGATTTACACAATTTTTTTAGTAAATCGTGTAAATCGAAAACAAACTAAAATTTACACAATTCAGTAATTTATTTCCACCTAAAATAAAACTAAATATATCTTAAAAACATAAAAGTAACTAATTACCAATTCTGTGCAATTGAATAAATTTTTTAAGTGTGAGTCGTTGCTGTATTATTTTTTCATTTACCAGCGAGTAAAATGCAGTTCCATAGGTGACAGGGATGGTGGCACCTTCTTCCATAGTCCATTCATCAGGGATCGGCCACATCATGGTATTTTTAACCCCGATTATTGTGGACATGCTACCGCTATCAAGCATTCCCATCACTCGAGCGCCACTGGAATAAACACCACAAGTCATTATGATAAGTGTCCATCACACCAAATATTTTATTAGGTGAATACTTGTTTCCATATTAATCACAAATGTATATCATATTTCAAAATATGACATCTGTAAATGACTCTGCGTTAGACCGTTTATATATTATATTTAGAAATACCTTGAAGTTCTTCCACTGAACTCCATTCCTTGCACACACTGCTGGGCGAAGCGCCCTTTTGCTACTGCTTCTGGTGAGATACGACCTGTGGAGGTCATAACGTCACGGAAGTTCAGCGCTCCATAGTACACCTAAAAATATACAATATTTATAGCCTTAGTATAGTATTCTATCTAAAATACTTAAAATTCCTAGAAAGATGATTTCAAGACAGAAATTTCATAGAAGTAATGCAGATCTTGTGGCTGAAATTTTGTTCACTCAGATCCTCCAACTTGTTGATTATTGAAAGCCAGTAAAGAGAATATATAAGTCAAAGTGCACATAACCTACAGTTAAGGTATTTTTTTTTTTTTTTTTTTTTTTTTTTTTTTCCCCCGTACCTAGGTTCACATGATAATTTCTCTAGGCTACGGGGGCGTCTCTTTATTTTCCTCCTGTACAGCCTTCAAATTAAAAAAATACAGTGGAAAAAAAACAAAAAAAAGGCTGAAAGGTAAGCATCTTTCCCTGCGGGGAGGATCCCCATACAGTTAAGGTATGAAAGATGTGAACTCACGTGGATAATTTTCTTATTATTTCCAACAGTGAGGGGGCCCTCAATCCAGCGCAGACTGGACAAGTCACCTCTGGTAGTGACGTTCACGTAAGCATGCTCTACAGGGCTAACTGAGAGCTTACCCAACGGGAGGTGACGGTACGAGCCCCACTGGCCCTGAATATATGAAATAAAGAATCTTGTTAATTGGATGATAGTTGATTTTTGAATAGTCGGCAATAATTAGTACTTTTATATTGCTAATAAGTTGTGATCATATGTATATGACTGAATAAGTAATAAATAATAATGTTTCTTTATAATAGTTCAATTTGTTTTTTCTAAATCAACATCACTTGCCAAAATACCAACAATGTGATTTTTACATTTTTATAAACATTGATGGCTAAGTCCTTGTCAAGCTGCTCCTCAAACAGCGGTAGGTCAGGGTTGAATCCTGGAGCTTTGTCATCAATGATAACGATGCATCCAACTATTTCTCCACCCGGCTCCCTCCTGAGGCAGTTGACAAGTCCTAGAATGCCGCTGAGTTCTTCCTTTTCTGCTACGAGGACTAGTCTATCGGATTCCTTTAGTTCAGCCTTGACTTCTTCTATCCACGAGAACTTATCGTCTGAAGTTTTGATTTTGATGAACTTGGCCAGCTTGACTCCGGCGCGCTTGCGGAAGAAGACCAGTTTCTCATGTCCACAGGGTATGGCGGAGAGAATGTTGTATGAGTCTGCATGTGGAGTGATGTCAAATTTGCTCTTCTCACGAGAAATGATAAAGCCTTTATCATTGAGGCACCCAAAGGCTTCTTGGAGAACCTGAATATAAGACGTATAATTAACGATCAACATATCTTGTAGCAGGGATCAACGTAGCAGGGATAGTGAAACAAAATTTTATATTGTGTAAAGTGGTCCAAGTAAAAACTAATTCTGACAAACCTCAGGTCTTCCAAGCAAGCCGGATCCTAAAAACAGTAGAGCGTTGGTCTCGGTGCTCATATTCTTGTTTTCCACAGTGATGCCTTCTCCGATCTCAACTTTTTCTTCACAGATGACGGTGATTTCCGCCTGGATGAGAGGAATGTCTCCCAGCGTAGTTTGGACTAATGGCGCGAGCGGTGTGGTGTCTTTAGCAGTTGCTGAGTCGATGAGTTCAATTGCTTTCACTTTGGTGCCCTGGACGTTTTCCAGAGCCAGTTGGATATCCACATAGATGATTTCTTCCAGCTGGAAGCAGTATATAAATTCAGTAATTATCAATCAACAGTATTGAATAAAGCATGTTGATCTTTGTGATAACAGATGTTATTTGCTTAAAGAAAAGTAAAAACCAATAAATCTAGATAAGCTTACCGACATATCTGTCTTGGGAAAGTGAGGTACAAACTCATACTTTTCAATGACAGGAACTCCAAGTGGGTTCCTTCTTGTGATGGAAGCTGCGTGCAGTCCGCGGACCTCTATTCCTCCAGATCTAGAAATTGGAAAGTAGTAGGTATGTATCTGGTGACAGGAATGAACGATTTTGGAACTGTAGGGAGTTCTTAACTTAGAGAGCAATAGAAATTAAGAAAAATCACTGAAAGTATGATTTTACACAAGCGAAAGACATCCGAACTTAGATAGTCTGAATTAGGAGCATAATTACTGGCTGCAAGCGGTTTTAATGAGATTCTATACAATCTAATTTTATATTCAGGGAAATAACAAAAAACTTTTAACTGTTACACTATAGAGAGGCTAAAAACTGGAAACCGATGATGGAAGTCAACGGTGTAATAAAGTGGGATTAATCTCACCTGATGATGTCCAGATCGGTGTAGACGGTGACCGGGATGACCTTGGTCTCGTCGTTGGGGATGGCGGAGAGGATGGTGGAGTGCTTGAAGGAGTCGATGGTAACCCTATCGATGCGCGTGGGCACGAACAGGCCCCGCGTGTCGTTTGTGAGAATCTTCATCTGCAGCATGGTGTCCATGAACGTGACCCAGTTGTTGACCCAGTTTAGGGAGCCGCGCGTGCCCTCCATGTTGCTGCTCTGGATGCCTCGGAACGGGCCACTGAATAACAATAATAATACACCTATACCTCGCTATACGGCCGCTCGTTATACGGCCTTTCGCTTTAACGGTCCTTTTCAATTATGGCAAGTTTTCGATATACAGCCTAAAGTTTCAGTGTGTGCTCATAGAGCGGCCGGTTTAGACTTGTCTGTGAGTGTTTTGTGTACATATTTATTACTGATTGTTACACATTAACTGGAAAAATTGGAAATAATTAGGGACATTTTTGGTGCGTAAGTACATATGTATGTACAAATTAAAAAATATTAATGTGTATTTTTTATTTAACTTATTTTAACTATTGATTATATGGATTGAGGACAATAACAAACGGGGAATGCCAATGAGTCAAATGATTATCCAGGAAAAAGCTTTAAGTATTTTCGAAAATTTGAAGAATGGAGATACTAATGAATCTCCTGAAGATGTCACATTCCAAGCAAGCCGAGGATGGTTTGAAGAAATTAAAAATATATTTAATTTGCATAATTTGAAAATGAAAAGTGAAGCAGCTAGCGACGATGAGGCCGCATTTAAGGAATATCCCAAAATTTGCAAGGGAATTATTGAAAGAGGTGGTTATAAACCTGCACAAGTGTTTAACGTAGACGAAACAGGGCTTTATTGGAAGCGAATGCCTGATCGCACGTACATTTCAAAAACCGAAAAATCTGCGCCTGGTTATAAGGTGTCTAAGAACGATTAACTTTGCTACTTGGTGCAAATGCCGCGGGTGATTTTAAGCTTAAACCACTTTTAATATATTTGTCCGAAAATCCAAGGCCTCTTAAAGGACTAAATAAAAATCTCGTTAAACCAATTTTTGACAGTCGCCATCGAAGGAGAAGAGTCACCGTGCACAGCATTCAAGCGCTCTTTGATTTCGCTGCTCGATTTCCCTTCCAAAAACAAGAATCAAATCACCGACTGATATTGCTTTTTTTCCATTTTTCTAAAATACGCGTACACTTCCGTTTCCACACGAAGTCAAAACAAAACTACGAGTCCGATTCTCTCTTGCTATATTAGCACCATCGGGCGGTGAGGCTAAGTAATTATCGGACCGCCCTCGTTTATCTATATTTTTTTTAGAGAGGTTCAAATTCTCGCAGAAGAAAATACTTGTTTTCTCATTGTTTCTCAATAAACTGATTCTAATGATCTCGTATGATCGATGCAGTTGATGGCAGTGAACTCACGAGTAGTTGTAGCCTCGCAAGCGGAGTTCCTTGTAGATGTCCCGCGAGCTCATGGAGCACGTCTCTGGCCCGGAGGACTCCTCGGGGTCGGGGAAGGGGCGGAAGTCGTGTGTCTTGTCCTTCATGGCGTATATTTTTCCCGTGACGATGGGAGCGCCGTCCTCCACGATCTTTCCAGAGAACCAAGAGAAAGCTATATTAGATAACACATACCGCAGTATATATGTACAAGCACCAATTCTCTATCAACCTAAGATACTTTCGTCGTTGATGTTATGTAGCTTGTTGATTATGGATGTAGATCAAAAGGCTGGCGAAATGTTTGCGTATTCGTTTATTAAGATGATGGACAAGACAGAATTATACGTGGTTACTGGTCGAGTGTCTGCGCCTCTCTGTGTGGGGTTGCGTTATCGCTTGGGGTTGTTGTAAAATTAGAAAGTCTCTACCTGTGGTAGGGGCGGAGCTTAACAAGTCAAATAATGTAGCGGTGTATTTGCACTGACCGCTACAATACCTTCGTACAGTATTTGTGATGTTTTATTAGATTTTGAATTTTTAAACTACCTCAAAGTTCCCGCTGCCCCTCTGTACCATGATGAGGAACTCGAGGTTTCCTTCCTTGGGGATGTTGGTGGCGCGCTGGAAGCGGATGTTCTCGAAGACCACGGATATTTCCACGTAGGGTTCCCCCATCATCATGCCCAGCGTCTCCCAGACCAGCACCAAGTAGCCGGTGGCGGGGTACAAGTTGCGACCTGTAACGAGTGGGTCGTTAAACCGTTAATACCGTTGCTGTTTCAACCCTCCCGCAAAAGCATTCCTGCAGCTGATTGTCAAGTGAAGCATCCAAGAAAAAAGAGGCATGGGAAGGAGAAAGCTAACGTGGATGCGAAATGTACGATGTGATAAGAATATGTTCAGTTTGACGGTTACCAATCTCCTCTGCGGAGAGGCAAGCGTTCCGGTTCAGCAGATCGGCAATACCATATGACTTTATGTGGGGAGTGTTATTCACCTTTGCCAAGATTCTAAGTAGGTAATCGTTATCATCTTTTTAGTCAGTTTTGAGCCCTGGTTTTAAATTCAATAGTCGACCATTGACTATAGTAAGCATTAGACTAAGTGTAGTTGCATTATTCATCTTTAAAATTGATGCATTTTGTAACAATAAATGATCAACTATAAATCTTAGTAAAGCTTATACCGTCAACAACGTGACCAGTCATGTACTCAATGTCTTCATCAGTGATGTTCATCCTCACAGTCCTCTCGCCCGACTTCATGTTCTCTTGGGCGCGGAACGAGGCCACATACCTGAAATTAATTGTATTTTCAAATAATAATAAAAAAACGGTTTTGGTTATCAATTTCGAGTTTCGCGATTGTCTGCGTATACAAAACGGTGACAAAAATATAGAAAATGATTACATAATAAGATAAGGGTAGGATTTTCTCTTACCAGTCATCACTGTGCTCCCACTCGATCAGGTGGGACAGCATGGGGGTGCCGCAGGACACGGGGAACTCCACTTTGGGGTAGATGTTGGCCAATTGCGGGTTGAGTCCAACCTCGTAAAGCCTGTCAATCACAGACGACATGAAGATAAAAAAAGTTAATAAATAAACAAATTTTTTTTTTTTTTTTTTCTTCCGCTAGTATTACTTATTAGAAATGTAGCCCGTCATAAAATGACGTATTCGATGAACGATGCAATAGTGTTTGACTGACAATTAGATGAATATTTGATTTCATTTTGTACACATATATTTTGTAATTTCGAAAGCAAAGCCATTCTAGGAAATATCACATTTCGTGTCACAAACAACGAATCACTTTCACTGCACTGTTCTATATTAGATGCAGTCTTTATCACGTTCAATTGTGCTATTCTTTTTTATTACGTTTGCTGTGCTTAGACGGTGTTATTTTTTTAGGAGGCATTTTAAGTTATTAATGATGTGATTAATAATTTCTAACGCAACTAAAAAATAAAATTGGTACTTGTGTCAAGCTGACATAAACTGGAAATTTCTTAGAAGCATCATATTTTGTTTTTTTTGTAAAAATTCTAAATTTGAAATTCTCGCTGTGAACAACAGAATCATATAATTCGTACATAAAGCATATTTGATAGTTTTATTTAATTATTTTATGAATGAAAATATTATCTTATCGTCTTGAAATTCGGCACATAACTGCGGAAAAACTTACTAAACTTACATGCAAAATCTTTGAATGTATCTTTTAAGATATTCTATACACACACACACACACAATGGCTATTATTATAGTAGATATCAAACTCCAGTCTGGTCACCAGACGGCAACAAAAAGGCGGCCAGGATAGTAAGTATCGCGGCGACTCATCGATTCATCGTGTAACGCTCAATCAACAATAATTTAGTATTTTTCATGAGATTGAGAATAATTGTGGTTGCAAGACAATAAAACACCAAACGAAAGTTTATCAAAGTGCTGGAATATAGGCCGAGTGGACTTTGTTTGTTTCCGGGGAGTCCGAAACTTCTGATATATTAATGAGACGACGGGGGAGGAGGC
Organism: Atopsyche davidsoni; assembly: GCA_022113835.1. Lineage (NCBI taxonomy): Eukaryota > Metazoa > Arthropoda > Insecta > Trichoptera > Hydrobiosidae > Atopsyche > Atopsyche davidsoni. The sequence continues at coordinate 2,733,439 of JAILWY010000011.1, read as the reverse complement.
GCATGACGTCACAGCATCCAAAGTATTTCATATCTTATGAAAGTGCTCTAAAAAGATCTTGAGTCGTGGTTTAAAGTGAGGGTTTGTAAATTTGAATGCCACTGACTTCCCGATGGCCGTGAACAGGAACTCCACGTTATCAGCGTGGCCGCGCTTGGTGAGGGGAATGTTGGTGCAGCCCTTCTTCAGGGAGCGGCGCAGGATGGCCTGCAGGAGGCCGTGGGGGGCGATCTCGATGGTGATGGCGTTGGAAGGAATCAGACGAGACGTCTCTTCGAACAGCACGGGACTCTGAAAGCAAACACGACCGATGAAACCCAAATGCGAGGGCGGGAGGTCTACGGGACAGACAGCTCGGGGACCTCTGGTTCGAGTGGACGGAAATTCACGGTGGATGCTCCTCACCAGCAGATTGTTGGTGTGGTACTCGGCAGAGCAGAGCTGGGCGCTCTCCTCGTTCCACAGGTGCTGCGGCACTGACGAGGACACCCAGCGGCTGGAGCGGGCCTTGGGGTTGGGGATCACCTGCTTGAGGTATTTCAGGAGGGTGGGACCTGAAAATAACACAAGAACATTCGTGCTTAATTTTCAAGAGAAATCAATAGAAATTTATAAATATTACTAGAATTTTTATCATTTCGTAAGTGAAAAGGCAATTGCAGCTGTGCCCAGCATTTCATTTTTCACACATACAGGTTTTTTCACAAATTTTCTGACAAAAAATACTACTTAGAAATTACGGACATTTTTTGTTTGTGAGCGTTTTCGCTTTTCGAGGGCTTCTCAAGACTCTCGCAACAAATCATTTAGTGTTAAGGGTCTAGGTTCCATAATCGAGTTTTTTTGATCATTTTCTAGTCCGTTTTGCGAAAAATCGACTGCACTAATCAAAAATTTTGATACATCCCTTCTTCCGAACAAAATATATTTTTATTTCTTATAAATTTACTATTAATATGATAAATATGTGTTTTTCCTATTGAAGTGTAGGAATTTGGAGATTCGTCCGGTACATTTTCCAAGAATCCTAAACATTTAAAAGTCCTTTTTTTCTTTAAACTGTATATACTTATATACTTTAATAAGATTTGGTTTTGAAAAGTCGTCATTTTATCCAATTTTTCAACATCTTCAAGATTTTATTTTACCCCGAAAATGGACGTAAATTAAATTATAAAAAATATGTGAACATAATTTATATATTTTTTTGATACTCTATAAAAAAATAAACTTTCGATATAGAAAAATAAAGTGACAATTAAATTAATTAAATGACACGATTTCGCCAATTGTCCGGTTGGACACCAGAGGCAATTAAAAGGCTGGGAGCAACTGCCTTAATATGAAGTGATGTAAATTATTCGGATAGGTGTGGATAAAGTGGTTTTTTTTTAGACAGTGTCGGATTGGCACGCGAGTAAAAGCCAGCCCCGGGCAGTGGCGGTGCTCCGAAGCCTGAAGTTATCTGAAGTTATTGGAGATCGATAACCAGACAGTGGCGTGCCGGGGAGTGGTGGACTAAAAGCTTGTATCGGGGACCTAATTGATTTACTCCAGGGCCCCGCGGGGTAAAGCTCCACGCGCCGCCCGTGCATTCCTATCGATACATTTTCGAAGCAACCATAAGACTGACTATACTAAACCAACAATAAATATAAAAATAGATCAATCCGAAAATGAGTTAGCAGTTGAATTGTGAAAACATTCAGAACCTTCAATCGAGTAAATTGATACATTTTCAGGAAATAGATTTTTTATACTGTAACGAATGCTAGTTCAACTTATGAATAAATATTCATCCTCTATTTCTTTTCTTTACTAATATTGATAGAGGTCTGTATGTTTACGTCGATACCCATGAAATCACAAATTGTACTGCAATGTTGAATGAGAAGTGGGATCAGGACAGATCAGGGATGAGCACGCAGTACGTTTAAACCACTATGCCCAAGAGATATAACCCTGAAATCTCGCAGGAGATTTACCAAATGTTATGTCGTCTCAGTTATCCTTTTTGGAGTCAAAGCTTGGACATTAAGATGAATTGAGGCAGCAGAAATGTGGGTGTATAAGAGAATCCTTAAGATACGCCACAAATACAAACGATAGTGGGTTGACCGCGTCACAAATGAAATAGTAAATATAGCATTCGACAGCTGATTGTCCGAGAAAAAATCGAAGGAAAAAGGGGCATTGGATGAAGGAAGTTTACGTGGATGCGGGATTTGCTCGATGAAGTGGTCACCAACGTCCCAAATAGCGCAAAGTATAAAAATATAAATTAATGAATTTAAGAGATTGCTTGTGTTTTTTTTTAAAGAAGCGTAATGCTACTCCTCGGAGACTCGAGGATACAAGGGGAGTCGACGGTTTCGTTCGCTTTCTCGCAAAAAAGCTTGTTTTTGTACAGTTATTGAGGAAAATCAGTCACACATAATGGCAACACTCAGATAAGCTGCGTTTTGCATTAAAAACCCACCGTTAATTACAGACGAACGAAAGACATCACAGTATTGTTGCATATTTGAGTCGGAAAATAAAAAAAAAATGTGATGCGTTTAATGTAAGACATGATGATATGATATAAAATATTAATTTGTTTAAAAAGTGAGGGCACTTGGTTTTTTATCTTGCAATATATTGTAACGCGTTCAGTAGAACTTTCGAGACATTTGCCTCAGATTATCAAAAAAAATACAATCTGTGCTTCCGAAACTCATTGAAACATTTAATACAATTTAAACATATAAATTTTTTTTGTAGACTGCCAACATATTTGAAATTTAATTTTTTCGTAAGAGACCGTAATTTTGTGTGACTTTATACAATTTAAAGTTTCAGTATACGAGGTGTATTTAATTTTTTTAAAATTTAAAAATATACATTCAAACACTTTTATTAAAAAATTAAAAAGGTAAGATTTACTTTAGATTAACGTAAACCTACTAATGCACAAACCTGGGTTTATGAATAGCGGCCTACGTGATTCTAAGGATCCTGATTTATATCTGAAAATATTTAATTCAGTCTTGAAAAAGATGGATTTAAAAAGCCTCGTCTTTTTATCAATTTAATTTAACACGATAAAATCCGCGAATTTTCCCAAATCTTGTGTTCATTATATTTCGTAAAAGCTCATTTAAAACGCTCCCGATACGATGATTAACGTTTAACCAACGATTGTTAAGTCAGCGGATTGTTAATTCTGACTGTTAACTGAGCCGGAGAGTTGCATTACATGCTCTGGTTATTTTTAATATATAATTAACACCTTGAATGTCTACTTCCGGCTTAATCCGGACAAATCAGCCATTTAAGAAACCAGCAAAAATTCTCGGTTCAATTCACTTGTTAAAATAACATAAATTTTAATATTAATATTAAATTTGGTGTCGTAACTTTTTCCATTGAATATTACAAAACCGCGTTTGAATGAAATGCGACTCTCAAAGCTGCCTACACTCGTTGGGCCACAACCGATGATGAAAACGTCAACTGGCCGATAGTACAGTAACAGGATGCAGTTGGTTAATTACCGTTTGGGTGTCGGTTGTTCTGCAGCGCGTGTAGGCCGCTTAATGCTCGACTGCGTGCAAAACATCAAATATACGAGTGAATTCATAACAGAGTAAGCGGCCTGATTGGGGTGCAGGCAAATCATTTTCATGAAACGGTTAAAGGGTGGTTTTGCCAATTACCGACAATTATCTGCATGACAATAAACAGTGTTAACTTATTTTTATAATTACAATATAAATTTACAATAACAGGATGATCGAATCTTCGAAACTCTTCGAAGATTTTTCTCCTCATTCTTTGCATGCCGGACCCTCTGAAACTATTTTGCCCGTTGTAAAAAAAACCGCAGCCTTTGAATTTGTTAATTTAAAATTATAAATATAAAGGTAGTCTTTTGAGTGAGCTCATTTCTTATACGAGGCCGTGGAGTGACACATGACAAAACACGTCTACAACCATGCGATACCTCGCGATATGAAATTGTTGAATAAATTTATTCAGATGTAACACGAAAGCCTTAACGATCGCGAAGGGATGTGAAAACCAGGTGTGACTTCTGTCCGATAAATCTGGAGCAAGGGGAGAGACAGACGCCGGGGGAGAGACTGTCTTTACAACCCCCTCCTCCCCGGGGGGTCGCAAATTATTCACGAGGGCGTGACGACACTTGCAATGCGTGCGTTAATCCGAGCAGAAGGAACCGGAAATACACCGATATAATCCCGAAGTCGCAGATGGCGACAAATCACAAACCACAAAATTCAAACACCGCCTGACATGATTGAGCTTTATATTTGAAAAGGCTACGATATTTCAATGACGCACATTTGAGTGAATATGGCTTTAAGGCAGTTGCTTCCAGCCTTTTAATTGCCTCTGGTGTCCAACCGGACAATTGGCGAAATCGTGTCAATTTTCACTTAATTTTCTATGTCAAACGTTGATTTTTTTACAGAGTATCAAAAAAACTATAAATTATATTTAATTACCGTCCATTTTCAGGGTGAAATAAAATCTTGAAGATGTTGAAAAGTTTGATAAAATGACGACTTTTCAAAAACAAAGTTTGTTAATGATTTTTTTTTTTTTAATTTTTAAAATAATAAATCGTACAGGGTTTATATTTTATCTTTTAATTCCAATTGAAAAAAAGACTTTAAAATGTTTAGCACTCTTGGAAAAGAGACATGACGAATCTCCAAATTCCTACACTTCAATCGGAAAAACACATATGTATCATATTAATAGTAAATTTATAAGAAATAATAAAATATTTTGTTCGGAAGAAGAGATGTATCAAACTTTTTGCATTTAAATTTTTTTGATTGGTGCAGTCGATTTTTCGCAAAACGGATCATAAAATGATGTATGGGACTTAAACCCTTAAGCCAATGGCATTCATTTTGTCGATCCAAATCAAGCAAGCCAAATAAATATTATAATATAACGGAAAGTTTCAGATAAACGCAGTCCGACAAATGAGAAAATGATTAAAAAATCTCGATTATGGGACCTAGACCCTTAAGGGAATGTGATTGAAGCAAATCCTGTTTATGAATATGGCAGGCAGAGTTGTGACTCAGGGGTAATGGATATACGCGGGGGAAGTCGTGGCTTGGCTGCCTTTTGATTTCCGCCAGGAAGTGCGTGCGTGTACAGGACAGGCAGGAAGTCTCCGGAGCAACCCCTCGCCGAGGGCGAGAAAGGAGACCTGAAGTATGCGTGGGGCTCAAGAAGAGAAGGGGACGAATAATATAATGAGATATACGATAACATTAGTTCAGACATAGAACGTGATTAAAAAAATTCTCAGAAAAATATCATCGTGATTTGTGTGGGATTTGAACCCACATCCCTAGGCTTACATGGCCGGTGCACTGACTCTTGGTACTAACGAATCGCATCCATTCATCGAGAATTTTTAACAATCATACTCTACATATGAACCAATGTGCCCAGGCCAACCAACATTTAGTGATTTGAACAAGTGAAGCGTTTTTAATCCAATCTGGATGTGTGAACTAATGTGCCTAATCATATTAGTAATAGTATAATAAACCCGTAATGGGTAATAAATACGCACTTGATTGACGTTCAATCCAAAAAATAGACACACATATACGATAAAACTACCTCGCTGAAGTTTATTAGTGCGATTGAAGCAGGTGAATGAGAGGAGGAAAAAAAATAATTTTTGTCTTGAACCATTGGTTGCCGATGATTTTTTTACGCGTGATATAATCACAAAAAAATTGTTTAAGACTCATCGCAGGGTTTTTAGTTTATTTAATTTTTGGTGCATTTCCCGCCCTCATCGCACGCCACTGGTAAGGATCCATTTCACTCAGAATATCATCCAGTAACACACCTAATATACAATATATGTTTTAAGTCGGAAAATCGCTCTATTTTTCAGGATTGAAGATGTCACAGGAGGGGGAGGGGGTTGAAGTTATTTTTGTATGCCGGGCGTTGCCAGGGGCGGCGGGAGTCCCTGGTACGTCAAGAAAAGTTGTAGCGGAAGTTGATGGATCTGATGCAACTCGTGTTGTCGGTTGTTTGTCAGAGAGCGCTGCTGAATAAGTAATGCCTTCTCGCTTCCACGCCTTTTTCAGGAGAGATCCACTCCACTCCCTGAGGTTGTTGTACCTCCCTTACGATGACTGATGATCGGTGTGATTATGTCTAACTTTAGTATCAAATATATAGAAAAATGAAATGTTAAAATTACTGAGTGAATAGAAACGACACAACGGCCAGTGAACTCAAAAATCATATGTAAATAATTTATTAAATTACTACTACGAACATCACGAAATATGATTAGAAAATGATTGATTGGTAAATAATGAAATAATGCGTGTCCAATCTTGAATGTAAACTTTAATGTGCCATAAAGCAACTAATCTGACTTAAACTTTTGTATGTTAAAAAGCAACTCATCTAACTTAAGCTTTTGTGTCTAATAAAGCAATCAATCTAACCTAAGCTTTTGTGTATTATAAAACAACTCGAGTAACTAATGCTTTTGTGAGTTATGCAGCAACTCACCTTATTTGAGCTTTTATATGTTATAAAACAACTCATCAAGAGCTTTTGTGTATTATTATGCAATTCATCTAGCCTAATCTAAGATTTGTGTGTTATAAAGCAACTCACCTAACTATGTGTTGTAAAGCAACTCATCTCACCTGAGCTTTCGTGTATTATAAAACAACTTGAGTAACTAATGCTTTTGTGAGCTATGCAGCAACTCACCTTATTTGAGCTTTTATGTGTTGTTAAACAACTCATCGAGAGCTTTTGTGTATTATGATGCAATTCATCTAGCTTAATCGAAGTTTTTGTGTGTTATGAAGCAACTCACCAGCTTCGGCGATGTATCTGGAGTGGTAGGCGATGTTGGAGCAGGGGACCTCCTTGGCGAAGATGTCCTTCGCCTGGAGCTGCTTCACGAAGCTCTTCATTTCCGCGGCCGGGCCGGAGATGGTGCAGGAGTCGAAACCGTTGTGGCACGCCACCTCGATCTCGGGGGGGCAGAGGTCCTTCACCTTAACAACGAGCATGCCACTTAATCATACGCCCATTTTAAATTTAAAAATCCTCAAAAGGTTTTGTCATGACACAGGTGGGGTTCGAGCACACATATCGGCCTCGGACTTACTCGAATCGATTACTTGAATACAATAAACCTGTACGGGTGAAAAATTGTGATTTATGCCAGGTGTTAAGGTGATTAAACAGCTTATATGAAATCCAAATAGCTAGGAAATTATGATTGTTTTGGTTTGTTAGATCTATCGCTTTTCAATGGCAGCTTCTTCAGAATATCCAAAATAATACTTCAGTAGTCGCAGGGTAATTTTAAATAAGTCTGTCATGAATTGCAGATGGTTGGGTTAGTTTAAATGAAGTTTTTCGTGTGAGGGTTGCCGAGGTACCTGCTGGTAGCCCAATCCCACGGCAGCCATGGACCCCTTGATGAGGGGGGTCTCCAAGCTGGCCAACCCTCGGCTGTAGGCGGCCAGCACCATCTGCTCCGCGGTGAAGCATCCGTCTGCGTAGGCACAGCCCAGCTCTCCCACGCTGTGACCTGTCGCAAGAGAAATAAAAATAAATAATAAAACTCGCGACATTAAATATAGAAATCTTTTAAAAAATACGCATCTACGGTTTAAGCGAGTTTGAAATCACTCTTTAGAAAATACCGTCGGTGCACACAATCAGGTACAGGGGCTTAAAAGTGCTAAGTAAGGATTGGCCTAATTCAGAAACACTAGTGTAAGTGCAGAGTTAATTGTCTCCGCTAGAGCTAAGGGTGACCAATTACTTCGCCGTAACAATGGTCGGAATTACCGCAAAGAATAATGGTCCTTATCTCCCGACCCGCCGCTGCAGGCTGCTAGAGTGCACGCCGCCCGCTTTACAGGAGTGAGAATAGATTGCGAAAATTGCTACTGTGAGCTCATTTTGAGAGTAATAAAATATAATTTAGAAAAAAGACTTAAAACGAAAAATGGTTTTGGTTAAAATAATCTTTTATATTTGATGGTTTGAGAACGTTCGGCTATAGACTCCTTCGCAACTCACCGATGATGTGGTCCGGCTCGATGCCGATCTCCTTCAGCACGTCGCAGAGGCCGATCTGGACGGCGGCGATGCCCACGAAGGAGTGGAGGATGTTTTCGAACATGTGAGGGTCCGGGTCCGTGATGATGCGGGTGATGTCCACTCCCTTGGGAGATAAGACTTGGTGGCACCTGTCATCCACATAAATTTGATTAGTTCAAGACAAAGTAAAAGGCGTGTGGTATTTCTTTTAATGTGTTTGTGGGGTGGTACAGTTAAGTGGTTTGTTCACCTCTCGATGGCCGCGGAGAAGACGGGGATGCGCATGAGGGCAGTGCCCATGCCGGACCACTGCGAGCCCATGCCGCTGAACACGAACCACACGGGGCGTCGTATCCCGGGGAAGTACTGTATGTTGCGAGACACGAGGGCCTGCTCGGCGTGAGGCCCTGGGGATAGAGGTGCTAGTGATACATTGGGGTCTATGCAGAGAAGCGAAAGGAGGAGGCAGTAGAAGAAAGGGCTGTTAGGTTAGGATACGTGAATTCGCTATGTGAAGGAAGAGTCAGTGAAGGAGCAATAGGAAAAGCAGATACGGATACGTTACTCTTCTTGCAAGAGCAAGGTGAGCACAAGTAAAAAGACAATAAAAAAGGGTATCAGTCCACATGGCTCAAAGTTCCATGGAATCTAAGCAATTAGGAAAATAGAAAAAAAGATAAAGGGATACGTGGACCTACCTGGATGAACAGTAACAGTGTCCGGTGATTAAACAAAGTTTGGTCGGAGGTTCACAGAGAAGCAGGACAAAGGCGACAACCAAATGAAAATAATTGGTATTTTATCTCTTGACTTACTGAGCAGGGTGTAACCACGGAAGACGTGTCCAACGATTTCGGAGTCGTTGATGGCGTGGAGGAGGCGCACTTGCTCCACGTCCACGGGCTTGGACTCAAAGTCGCCGATGATCTTCTCCACGCCCGATTCCGTGCGTCCCGACGCGCACACCAGCCGCGGCAGATCATCCCGGGCAGATCCTCCGTTAACCTGTCAATTTGACCAATTTACTCACGCGACAATTTTGAATGTCACTATGATGGGCATGTGCAATTTCGATTGGGTTGTTGAGACGTGTATTATGAAGAGGTGGGAACCTTGGCCTTGGCGAAGTTCTTGAGAAGCACGTGGGCGTTGGCACCACCGAAGCCGAAGGAGTTGACGCCGGCCAGGCCGCGGTTCCAAGGCAGCTTTTCGGTCACCACGGTCAAGCGCCCCTCGGCCAGGGCCGCCACCCCTTCTCGAGGATTCTCGTAGTGCAGGTTGGGGGGGAGCACCCCCGTGTCGTAGGCGATGCACATCTACAAAGAAACAAACTTTAAAGCATAGGTTCCCAAAGTGGTCAATATCGACCCCCAGGGGTCGATTCTGCCCTGCGAGGGGTCGATGACAGCGAAAAATTTAATCGGGGTTCCACGAACTGTAAATGGGGGTCTACAAGAGTTGGATCCCATTGTCCATGTTGGCCACGATATTTTCGACGATATGCACGTTGATTTAACACAGCTGAACGACTATTTTCAATGTACAGTGTCACTATTTCAGCGCGTTGTTTCAGTGTGAAACATGATTAAAATTGTATTGAATCAATGTTTTAAAACATGTATACTCAAGTCAATCGGTTGATAAATGTCAAAGATATTCATTGTTTACAAACCGCCATAAAATATGGCGCACCTGTATATCAGATGTCATAAATATGTTTGAAGTTGATGAATTTTATAAAAATTCAATATTAGCAAGGCAGGGGTCTACGAAAAATAAGAAAACTCGACAAGGGGTCGACGGGACAAAATAGTTTGGGAGCCTATGCTTTATTATGTTGATACTGAAAAGTTGCGATGAAATCAGTCAAGAATGAGGATGTACTAATAAACACTAAAATTTAGTAAATCTACATTTACGAATACGTTTTATCAATGATTGATAATATTTTTATTTATTTCAGGCGTTTTTCAGTTAAGTGGTAAAAAAGTGCTTTTTGAGGAACTCTGTCATAATTAATGGCATATAATAAATCGGTAATGGAGTAGTGGATTTGGAATGATTGTGGAGGGATGTGCTCTGGAAGTAAGTGGGGGGCTCTTGCTATTGTTTCTGTAGCTTGCTGCTCAAAGAGTATCAGATCAAAACGCCAGAGCTTTGTAAGGAAATGATTGCCAACCTCCACTTGATCAAGAATTTTAATAAAAATGTTTTAAAGTGACTTATTACTATACTGCAGTAGAGAAAAATCCAAAGAAACGTGAATGCGAAGTTTGCACTAGTCAGGAGTATTAATTAGTATGTCAGTGAAAAAGTAAATCTTTGTGCCCAAGAAAAATATCAAGTGAGGATTCTCACCGATGTAGATTTCGGCGTAAATTTATGCCGCAATCAGGCTTTATGCGACGATAAGGCAAGTGTTTGAAAATTTACGTGATAACTGGTGCGGCCTGAATAAAAAACATCATTTCCGCTTCACGCGCAGCGAGAGCAGAAATGATTTTCAATTTAAGTAATGTTGGGTTTTCAGATCCGATAGCGTCGCCGCGCTTGCACCCCCGCCCGACTCCGGACCGGCCCCTGAAACTACCCCCGGATGAAATATCTCCGACCCCCTCCCCCCTGTCCGCGGAAACCGCGTGAGAACAAATTCTCGCCATATCACCCAGCCGGGCCACCCTGAATGCTGAAAACACTGAAAAAATCCCACGAAAAGGCTTCGCGATGCTTCGATTCGTCCAATGATAATCTATATATATAAAACACAAACTCAAAAACCGGCGGTGATTTGGCCGCTATAGGCTTTAGAACCGTCCAACCGATGTGCCCCAAACCGGTTTCATTTAAAAGCCAATAATACTGAGATCGTTTTAGACTACTTAAATTAAAAAAAATAATAATCAAATTCGGTTTATTTAATTAAATAGATTTTCGACATTTCCCATACAAAAGTTTCAACACTTTGCGGTAGCGAATACTTTTCAAAAAAGGAACAGTAACATTTTCGCGTATATGCAGGCTGCCAACAAAAAAATACTGATTTTATATAATGCAGAGTGCCACAACAACAAAATAAAAAAAACAACTTAGAACTGTCAGATCTGTTCATCACATTTACGTACAATCCTGCGTGGTCGGAAATCAAAGATTTGCTATCGCCTGGTCAGTCATCGCATCACAGACATGATCTGACAGCTAGAGTTTTCAAACAAAACTCATGGATCTCACGATAAAAAATCATATATACCGTGAAGTGCAATGCTAGATGTATTCGATTGAATGGCAAAAACGGGGCTTACCGCACGATTTTAAATCGATAGTGTTATATCTGCTGAACTACCGAATCAACATGAAGATCCGATACGTTTTGACGTTGTTTGTAAGAACATGATTCACGGCCCATGCGGAGCATTGAATATGAATTCGTCTGGTGAGGATTGATATCCAAAACACAGACGACGAAAGCCAGAAGATGGAGGATTCACCACCACCACCAAAAATATTTCAGCGATTCACGAGTGTATTAGTTTGGCAGCGTACTGTAAAGTGTAAAATGATATCGCGGCGACTAATATGAATAATTCCAAGAAGGCTCCCATTTATCAGTGGCGTCACTTCCGCCGCGGAGCCTCCGACGAAAAATGGTAGGCGATTTATTAGTTTCCGGGAAGAGGAGCCTCCCCTCCCCCGGCGCTGAGTACACTCTCTTATCGCATTATTGTCCAATGATCTTGTAGGCATGGAGGCTTTTAAATTATTTTCAGGCGTATCTCGAATCTTATTAATTCGAACGAAAACTACGGCAGACTCGAATATAATTCAATCGCTGAAAAATTCATGAAATTTTAAAGAAAAGTAAGGTTAGATTGCTTGTCTTCCTCTATACATCTTACAAACTGAATTATTTTTAATACAGTGAGCAAATTCATTTCTACGAAGAATCCTTTTAATTTTTTTTTAAATACTGCTAGTGAAATTATTGACATATATAACACCCATGAAACGACGAGAAAAACATCTTTATTTTTATGGGACAGTACTTCCTGACCACAAAGGTCTTTATCCCGTTTCATTGCGAGGTGAGGGGTTCCTGGTTGTTTTTTGCAGCCTGCTGCAGAAGGAGTATCAGATCTAAATTTTAGAGTTTTGTAAGGGAAATATTGTATAATGATGCTATTGGGCAGCAAACCAGACATTTCCTTCAAATATAAAACTGAGGTTTAGAAGAAATTGGGGAACTCACTGACATGGTCACGTAATTTTAAATCAATAAACTAAAATTAAAATATCGGAATTCATCACAATATCAAAAGGTTTAAGAGTTTGCAGACATATTTATTTAACTTCTGCGTCTTCTTAGCAGAAATTCATAATTGCTTGGTTGACTTAAATACAGTCATTGAGGTATTCTCTTTCAACTCTGAACTGCTCTTATACCAAAGGCATAACTTTACGCGCAAGATTAATGGATGCTGATGTTAAATAAGAATACGAACATTTCAATTATTAAACCTTAGAATCAGTGGAACGAAAGTAATAAGGGGCTGAGATAAACTTCTATTCGACTATACAGAGTGTTTTAGTACAGATGGCATTTATTTTATACAATGTGCATAGTGTTTATTGAGCATGGGTATAATAAATCTACTACCTTGTCGTTTATTGGTTAGCATATTTGTTGGCCAACCATAAGACCCTCGATAAGAACGAAAATATCTAGGTCATGTTTTTGAGTAAAAACACCATAGGAATTAATCCTATAACGTTTGAAGGTTTAAAAGCTCTTGTGACAAATTCCTGCTATTAAAAAATAAAAATATTAAACGAAATTGTTTTCAGATTAAATTCAAGGGAAAGTCAAAATATTGCAAGCGGTATTTTTCTGGTTTGTAACAAAGCAAACTCCAGAGCTGTTACAAGCTGGTCACAGCCGCAAAATCTTAGATGACACCAACCGCTTGCCCGCCTGGTTGTGGTCTCCACTCTTAAAGAGTAGTTATTATAATAACGATTCTCGCAAATATTATAAGTATATAATAATATTTAGAAGACATATTTCTCATTTTAACTTAAATTAGCTTTACTGAGATGTATAAATGTAGAATTGTTTCACTTTGGTATTTGCCAGTATCCAGAGGTGCCATGAGTTTCGAGATATCGTGTATATCATCTTATTTATGCCTACCAATAAATTTCCAGCAAACATTCTTCCATTGTTGGATACTCCGTAATTTATTGTGATAATTTAATCAATTGGAATGTGATTAACAGTACAGATATTGTTCAATGATGAACAATATCTGTATTGTTAATCAATTGAATTTGAGTGCTAAAGATAAAATAATAAGCAATAAACCAAAAAAATACTAACATAACATTATAAACAGTATAAAATTATATACAATAATGTTTAAACTTTTTTAATATGGTAGAATCATTTTTTTCGACTAGATAAGTGTATTCAATTGTGTTGGAAGAAGAGACGTGTTTTATGTCCGCAAATAAGAAAGTTTCGATTTAAGGCGATGATTATTCACTCTATTATTATTTTTAATTATAAATAAATATATTTGAGCACAAATAAATAAATGTTTATTAAATCTTTGTCGATTGCACAAACTACTGAACTAGAGTTGCATCACTTGGACTAGAAGACTTCTTCAAGGCCGTGGAGGCTTTCATTTACTTCTACGTCCGTTAAAATATATATAAATATTTTATTTATCTCTACTCAGAGTCTCATTTAGTGCAAACTATATAATATAGTAATGATTATAAATTTAAATATATTCAGATGCGACGTCGCATAGTTCGCGATGCAATTCCGAAGTTGGTTGTTCCGCTGGGCTGAATTTCGCCTTGAGCCGCCGGACGTACAATCACCGGAACTTCAGTGGCTAGGCTGTAGAGACTACTGCAAATATATTGCTACATCACAAGGAGCAAACTGTTTGCTCCTTATTTATAGTTCACATTGATATATGTTTGAAATGTTTTTGACAGTATTGGACTGTATCCATATGTTATCAATGTCAATATCAACGTTTCTTAATTTAATGTTGGCGGTGAATCCTCCATCTTATGGCTTTTGTCGTCTATATTTCGGATATCCATCCTCACCAGTTTGAATTTCATCAATCAAACCGCGTGGATATCTTTTCGTGCATTTGCCGTCTTTTATGCAAGGTGAATTCATATTCAATGCTCCGCGTGGGCCGTGAATCATGTTCTTACAAACAACGTCAAAACGTATCGGATCTTCATGTTGATTCGGTAGTTCAGCAGATATAACACTATCGATTTAAATCGTGCGGTAAACCCCGTTTTTTCCATTCAATCGAATACATCTAGCATTGCACTTCACGGTATATATGATTTTTTATCGTGAGATCCATGAGTTTTGTTTGAAAACTCTAGCTGTCAGATCGTGTCTGTGATGCGATTAATGACCAGGCGATAGCAAATCTTTGATTTCCGACCACGCAGGATTGTACGTAAATGTGATGAAAATATCTGACAGTTGTTTTTTTTTTTTTGTTGTGGCAGTCTGCATTATACAACGGCAACGTCATACTAATCTTAACAAACATCAAGATCAGTGTTTTTTTGTTGGCAACATGACACTGTTCTCTTTTTGAAAAGTATTAATTAAATAAACCGAATTTGATTATTAGTTGTTTAATTTAAGTGGCCTTAAACCACCTCAGTATATTTTTTTGTATTTGGGTGTCTGTATGTGTGGCGCAGTTTTGATGCTATGTCAGTGTATATTTTTACGATATGTTGGATTGGGTTGGACGTGGGAGCTGACGCACCTTGGTGATGGAGCAGATGCCGGAGGCAGCCTCGCTGTGCCCCATGTTGGACTTGATGGCGCCGATGGGAAGGGGGGTGGTGCGACCCTTGCAGAACACATCGTCCAGCGCGACCAGCTCCTCCGGGTCTCCGACTCGAGTACCTGAGAGGAAAAAACACCATTAATTATCCACACTCTGGAAGTACAGGCGGGGAGGTATGGATGATTTGAAATATCAGTTACACACTCATTTTTCAACGAAACTTGAATTTTATTTTTTCAATGTGTAACTTGGGTGTTGCCATTATAAAAATCTCCTGACGAGCAGATGCCCCCACTCTTTATCTACCAAGGTTAACCCCACCTCGCGTGGCACCCCGTTCAAAGCATCCACACCTCCCTGCCTAACCCTGTACTATAAGTTATAAATACAACGATATAAAAAAAAGCTTGACAAAGATCTGACTAACGTGTTTGAAGCAAATTTCAACGTCGATCACCCAAAATTATGATAAAAGAAATACATCTTTTGAATATACAGGGTGATTTTTTATTATTTTTATACATTCTTCTGCATTACTTTTCAGTCACTATTTATTGAAATATTACACAAAATTAAAATGAAATGTTTAAAATATGTTTTGCTATATTAGAATTTGTACATTTTATGCAAATGCAAAATCGATGTACACAATTTTCTAAATAATTTAATTAATATATTTTTATTTATTAATGATAAGGTTAACTTTGCATTCTTTCTTCACTTTGAGTTTATTATAGTTTTTGCATGATTAGTTTCGACCAACAGACTTGGTCATCATCAGAAGCAGAACAAAACATTTGCAGAACAAACAACAGTTTTGTTCTGATGATGACCAAGTCTGTTGGTCGAAACTAGTCATGCAAAAACTATAACAAACTCAAAGTGAAGAAATAATACAAAGTTACCCTTATAATTAATAAAAAAATGGATCTTCACCAATCAAATGCCTTGTACCTCAACAATAATTTAATATTTCTTTGTTAGAGAAATATGACATGTATGAGGATTTTTAAAGCCAAAGAAAGGCACGAAGAAATTAATTTGTTTTGTGAAATTATGTTTTGTTCTATAACAGCTTGAGGCTACATTAAGAAGGCACGTGTGTACACGTGTGTTGGGTTTCTATTTATGGTGTCGAGAAGCCGTACGCTGGAATTGCTATAATTAATCCAGCTACGTCCCGCAAAACAATTAATTCGACAATTATCTGCCAAGAAAGGAGGCTCTGGCGTGCGATTGTCGATGGCCGGGGTACTCAACGCTCAGCCTCCCTGCTCAGGGATGAACTACTGAAAAATACTATCCCGAAAAAACACCTAAGTATTCTTTCAAATACTTGTACTCTTTGGGGCAAAAATGACTAAATGAAATTTTGAAAAAAAAAAAAATGAAAATTTGATCGGCATATGCAAGTGTGAAAATAATAAATGTTTTACACAATTTGAAGTAAGTACAAGCACACGTGAAAATTAATCGAAAGGGTTGAAGCTCAACGTCCAAGAATTTAAATTTTCTCAAAAGCTTTAGAAATATTTAGTGTAGGGGTGCGTGAAATTTTCAGTCGTTCTCCGCGCTTGGGCCGTTTTCAGGAATATTTTGATGGTCTGAGCTTGACACCCAAGAGACCGAATCATTTAATAACAACGTGTGTTAAGACCTAGAGAAATATTTGATAAATTCGCAAAGTTCAGAAGTGTGGCTAAGGGTGGCACACCCCCGCCCCCAAAGCTCGGGCATTGTGCGAGTGTTTGCGATCGTTTGATCTCCCAGATGAGATTAAAGGCTGAAGTCCTGAAAGCCGCCCTGGCGCGAATTTGCATGCACGCTGTGTTAATTTTGAATATGTGGCATTACGCTGGTGATAAATAATGATTTTATTTGTGTTTCTGTTGCATAATACAGTGTATCGATGCTCACCTTTATTTTCACTTGTTATTTGATGATTTTGTTGTTTCCTCCGACGTTTCGTTTGCGGTGGTGGGGCGATGAAATTTAATATTTTTGAGTAAAATACTTGACTTAAATATTGGTTGGCCTGGGCACATTGGTTCATATGATTGTTAAAAATTCTCGATTAACGGATGTGATTCGTTAGTACAAGGGTTAGTACACCGGCCATGTAAGTCTGGGGATGTGGGTTCAAATCCCACACAAATCACGATGATATTTTTCTGAGAGTTTTTTTAATCATCTTCTATGTGTGAACTAATGTGCCTAATCATATAAGTAATAATAAAATACTTGAGTGATTTTCCACATGTTCGTTTTTATTTGTGACCGGTTTCGCCAAACTTTCACGTTGGTATTATCAAATAGAGTAAAAATTGTGGAAAATCACTCAAGTATTTTACTCAAAAATATTGAAATGGAATTCCACCAAGTACTCTCTGACAAAAATATTGAATTTCTTAATGAAGAAATTTGGTCAATATGTTAATAGGTTTTGGCAGTCTTTTTTGGGTGTTAAGTTTCTTGATATTTTCTGTATTTCGACGTTTCGGTTCCGCTACTGAGACCATCTTTTAAAATAGATGAAATCTTGAATTGGACATCAGGCAACATCACAGAAATTACAAAATTACCGACTGCCGAAATTTACGTATGTATTTCCCTTTGTATATTAAATTCATTCATTAAATTTAATATCTACGAAGTGATTTGTGTCTACGCGAGATAAAAATTTAAATTATTGATGATGGCCTCATCATCAAGACCAAAGCGTCGGAATACGCAAATCACAACATCAAAAAAAAAACAACTGATACTACCATATACGCATTTGGCAGTGAATGATTGTAATTTTATGATCATCAGAGGCGTGCAAAAAATACTACATGCCTTATTATATTTCAACAAATTTAACAACTTTTAACCGCAAACAAACGTAAGTAAAATACAGTTAAATGAAGTCACAGTCATCGTTTAAAATTTTACAACCGCGGGATAAGTTTCGAGGCTTTAGAGAGTAAAAATAAATAAGGCAGGAATTGTGAAAGGTAAACCACAGATCAAGAAAAAGTAACTACAAAATTTAAATACGCTACAATATTTTTCAGAAAGGCTACACTTCTAGTATCAATATAACTTAAAAAAAAAAAAATTACCTTAAATTCAAACACAAGAGCAAGTAAGCGTGCCATGAAGTTCGATTAAACGAATAACGATAAAAAATATTTTTGTTGGAATTTTCGGTGTTTCCTGCACTATTAAAAATATTAGTTTATATTCTTCAACTTGGCTCGATCGAGAGAGCCTTAGTTGAGCAAACAAGCGTGCTAACCATTGGAGCACGAGCGGTTTTTACATAATATAGTGACAGAGTTACGGCGCGGGTAGTTGGAAGTGCCTCCCGAAGGGGTAATGTCCCGTGAAGGGTGGAAGTTCCACTTCCCTCAAGCCAACCTCCTGAAGGGTCGGTAAGTTGGGTGCATCATCTTGCCTCGGGTCGTTATCGCCAAAAGGAAACTTTTCAGACGAAGATACGCGCGTTTGTGTATCCATTGTTGGTGTATTTTAATATTTTCGACACAGTGGCAGCGGAATATTACTATGAATTATTATCAAGATCGTAACACTCGTCACAGCACAATCGATGACCGTTACGAGCCGTGATACCAAATTCGAGTTTTTTGGCCATTTGCTTGTACGTATTGCGAAAAATCGACTGCACCAATCAAAACAATTTAAATGCAGAAAGTTAGATACATCCTTTCTTCTACTACCATTTTTTTATTTTATTTTTTATAATTTACTTTTATGATAAATATGCGTTTTTCCGATTGAAGTTTCGGGATTGGAGTTTCGCGATGTTCCTGTTCCAAGAATCCTAAACATTTATGACTCTTTTTTTTAATTGGAATTAAAAGATTAATTATAAACCCTCCTGTTGGGATTAGTTTGAAAATTAAAAAAAAAAATCTTTAAAAAATTTTGTTTTTTTAAAGTCGTCATTTTATCCGATTTTTCAACATCTTCAAGATTTTTTTTACCCTTCAAATGGACGTTAATTAAATAATAAAAAATATGCAAATATAATTTATAGTTTTTTCAATACTCTGTAAAAAAATCAACTTTCGACATGGCAAAATAAAGTGACAATTAAATTAATTAAATGACACAATTAGACTGCCTCTGGTGTCTGGTTGGCACACCAGAGTCCCTTACCTGGCGAAATCGTGTCATTTAATTAATTTAATTGTCACTTTATTTTGCTATGTCGAAAGTTGCTTTTTTTACAAAGTATTGAAAAAACTATGAATTATATTTATTTATTTTTTATTATTTAATTAACTTCCATTTTAAGGTTAAAAAAAATCTTGAATTGGATAAAATGACGACTTTCAAAACCAAAGTTTGTTAAAGATTTTTTTTTTTTTAATTTTTTTAATAATACTGCGCACATGGTTTATATTTAATCTTTAAATTTCAATTAAAAAAAAAAACTTTTAAATGTTTAGGACTCTTGTAAAATGGACCAGATGAATCTCCAAATTCCTACACTTCAATCGGAAAAACGCATATTTATCATATTAATAGTAAATTTATAAGAAATAAAATAAAAAATGGTAGTAGAAGAAAGGATGTATCTAACTTTCTGCATTTAAATTGTTTTGATTGGTGCAGTCGATTTTTCGCAATACGTACAAGCAAATGGCCAAAAAGCTCGAATTTGGTATCACGGCGCTCTTAATAATCCTGCTATGCTGTGACGCTATTAACTAGTCACCGTTCGCTTGGCAGCTTCGTCGCAGGGCGTATAGGCTGCTCAAGTGTTATGCTGTAATACGTGGTTATATAATTGCAAGTTTGTTGTTTGTATATATTCCGGCAATCGCGGATTATTGGTCGTGTTTGCACGGGGGGCGAACACATCCGCCTCGTGCAAAGTGTTTTTGTGGCCGTGTGGATTAATCGATACGCTGAATATTCCGCGGAGGCGTGGGAGGGAATAAATTATATCAACATACCGACAAGTACCCACACTGCCCTGCCATATTAATGCAACTACCCCTTGAGAATAGCACAAAGCTGGAATTTGTTAAAACTAACGTCAACATTTAGCCAAACCATATCAATGCCAAAGTCTGTTTTATATTTCATCGATTGATCGTAGAGCAAATGAGTATTTTCTCTTACCAACATCTTATGTATAATAGATGTGGAAATAATAAGATTATTTTCTGGTGTATATGTCCAATTGTGAACTTATCTGCAACTAATCAGTTTGATTTGGTGGATAAGTAGCGAAAGTGAGCTGTCGAAGCTTGAAAGTAGTGCAGTGAAGATTTGCACCGATCCAATAGAAATCAGATTAGATTGTGGCAGTTATCAAAAGTGTGATTTTTTTTTCTAACAAGGTGGCTTAGTTTTACACTCATCTTTGAGTGATCGGATTAATTTGCGTCGGTAGTTGTGCCGTGGGTACTAGGCAGGGTAGACGGCGTGAGTATATTCCACATACAACATAATGGGACTTCCCAAGAAACTATCCGCTAAGAGACGCCGAATTTGTGGATGTGAATAATCACATCACGGTCTGAGTACTGGGGAATTACTTACCTCCGCCACTCCGAACTATCGCGTATTCTCGGATCTCTGAATGATTAGTTTGTGATTATACCACAGATTATATGTATATTTATAAGTAAACATAGAACCCGACAGAGAAAAATAATTTTAATATTTCAAAGAGAATTCGGCCGTTTTTGAATGATTCAAGGGATTAAATTTAAAAAAAAAAGTGAGGTTATGTTTGATTATTGCTGAATTGGTTAAGTCTAATGCGGTGCCAGTCGCTCACCTGTGCCGTGGGCCTCCACGTATTCCAGCTCGGTGGGGTTGATTTTGCACTCTTCGTAGAACTCCTTGAGCAGCATCTTCTGCACTTTGCCAGCCGGGTACGTGATGCCCTGCGCCTTGTAGCCGTCGCAGTTGGTCTTGGCGTGGAGCACCTGGGCATACACGCGGCGGGCATCCTTGGACCTCTGCAGGAACACCACGGAGATGGCCTCGGAGCGCGTGTAGCCGTTGGCGTCGCGGTCAAAGCTGCGGCAGCGGCCCTCCGGCGACAGCACCCCCAATCTGGTGGCCAGACCAGCGGAACCGGTTAGAAAGTAACAAAAAGCTTGGAGACCTCTGGTTTGGACGCTGCCAGACTTACCGGGAGAACTGCAGCGAGACGTAAGGATGCAGGCAGAGGTTGGAGCCGCCGACGAGGGCTGCGTCGCAGTGGCCATCTCGGATGGCGCGGTAGGCGTGCTCCAAGGCGTACAGGGAGCTGGAACAGGCGCTGTCCACGGTGTAGGAAGGACCCGTGCAGCCCAGCCAATAGGAAATGCGGTTGGCCAACATGGCGCGAGAGCATCTGCGAACCAAATATATAACGTATCGGGCACGGGGCCAGCGCAAGAGAGAAGATCTGGAGAGGGCTCGTCAAACGAACCCCTCCCAACCGCCGTGACCAAGCCTCCGCCTTCATGACTCGCCCCCCTCTACAGGAAGCATGAAGACGGAAGATCTTTTATTTTTGTAAAATGTGTAATATGCTGCCTCTTCCCCCTTTACAGGAATACAGCATATGATGAAGATATGCCTGCGGGGATCTTCCCCGCAGGGAAACGATGCTTCCTTTCAGACACGTTGTTTTTTTTTTAAATATTATTTGAAGGCTGTGCTGAAGGAAAAAGAGACGCCTCTGTAACCTGGTAGGTGAACAATTGCGGTTCCAGGTACGGGGTGCAAAAAATTAGTATGCAAACAAAAAACAGACAGCAAGTGTCTCGTACATATATCAGAATCGTCATCAAGTGAAGTTAACATATTTTTATATTGCTGTGCAATGATGCAGTGAATCAACGCACATTCTGTATTATTTGGAATTGTCAAGTGTTTTTATACCCAGTGATGCCGAAGCCGTTGACCTGCAGCTTCTCGTAGAACCAAACCTTCTCCGACTCCGAAAAACAAGAGCCGATAAAGACCCCGGTCTTGGTGCCCCGCAGCTGGCGAGGGTTGATTCCGGAGTCGATCACGGCCTCGAAGGCCTTCTCCAGCAAGATGCGGCACATGGGATCCATGGTGTGAGCCTGCTTGAAGTGCACCCCGAAGAAAGAAGCGTCGAACTTCTCTACGTTGTTTATTTTCCCCACTCGGTGGGGAATCTCAGGGTGCTCGATCTTCCAGCGTCTGTCGTCAGCTGAGACCAGGTCAACCTGGAACATATTATTTACTATTTACTATTTGCATACGCCACATACCCCACTAAACTATAACCCTGAGAAGACCATCAACATGATGAGTTTGTTCTATGAAACGTTCACCAACGCTTATATTGGACCGGATCCAAAAAACTAACTTTCGCGTTTTAATATGAAACATTTTTAATCTTATTCGTAAATTATTTCGCCACTATTAAAACACTGTAGTGTCTAACATTTAAACGCACGAACTTACTGAGAATTATAATAGATAGGCCGTATTAAGTGCGCAAGAGCAAACCCAATATCAGCCCAACTTTTGACAGATCTCCTTTAGATAGCAGGCCTGCTAAACGGGTACGGGGACTCGTGATTGTGAAATTGACAATATCTCAAGCGGGGTGGGTCCGTGGCGGACGGATACAGATTGATACACCCCTAACACAACCCAACCCCTTGGGTGGTTTCGCAGCCCGCCCTGAGTGGCACTCTGACCCCAGCCCCGCCCTGGATCTCGGGGATAATTAGTTGCCAATACCCGATGCGGCCCTGGCGGGGTACTCCGGATTGCAGAGCAGGGAATTGTAGCGTCTTCTGGTGGTGGACCAAGCCACAGCCACCACCATATTTATACACATAGAACCTAAAAATACTTGTCGAAATATTCAGCGTTGTGGGTTATTCATA
Organism: Atopsyche davidsoni; assembly: GCA_022113835.1. NCBI lineage: Eukaryota > Metazoa > Arthropoda > Insecta > Trichoptera > Hydrobiosidae > Atopsyche > Atopsyche davidsoni. The sequence goes on along the minus strand of JAILWY010000011.1, from coordinate 2,710,587 downwards.
ATTCGCTGAATAAACATGTGATTTTTAACCACCCGGGATCGGTGCTTTCTTCCGTTTTGTAATCAAACTATTAGAATTCATCCCTTATCCCTTTCGCTCAGGTGATTAGAGGAGGCTCGGTTTTATAGCGTAGGACCGACGCTTATCCCGAATGGGGTCACTACCCTTTCGGCCCTCACCAGCGGGACACGCGAAATTTGATTAATTAAAATATTTTCCACTATGAAGTCCCCGATACAATATTTATATTATGACTAAAATTAAACTAAATAAATTGAATAATTATTGAAAAAATTAATTTCTTGTTTATGTGTGTCCCTTGGGGGGGATGACGCGGGGTCACCCGCAAGCCCGCGCCGGCCACGCGCCGATAGATTAATTATGCCTTTGACATTGTCCCGGAGACGAGGGTCCGGTCCAGTGTTTTTAATTGGGACGATATCCATCGGGGGGCCCGGTTCTCCCTTCAGTGTGGTCGCCGCAAAACCGGAACATCCGATTTACAAGCCCGGCCGGGCTGGGGCGAGCGGCGCGCGGCGAAGGGAAAGTTTTGTATACGATGTATTAACAGGGACGCGCAGACCGCATCCCTATATATATATATATATATATAAACTGCAAAACAAGCAGCCGGATATTCGAGTTCGGTTAAAAAAAATGCGAAGTTTTTACATAAAATTTAAATTCGGATAATCGATGACGTCGAAAATTTCATTTTAGTACAAATACGTTGCAGTAATATGTAAACTCTCTGTGGTCGACAAAACAACTGTTAGAGGGAAATAGTTACCATACTATCAATTTTAATTAATTGATTATCAGAGGGATTTCTCAAAAATTTAGCTCTACATTATTTTATATTAAAATATATCAGCTTGAAGTGAAAGCTAGTTTCAGTCAGTCCTTCGGTAGAACTGAAAGACTCGCAAGTTTGGATACAGACAAAGTGAAGGATACAGATGGAATTGGAATCTGGTAAGATGGCACATGGCTGAGGCTTCGTTCTTTGACTTGACCGTGACCGCTCCGCGGGGGGTGGTTTAATCGCTCGCCTTTCCGGCATCCGGATGTGGGTATGACACAGTCGGGATGAAGGAGCTAATTGCACATCTGTCGGGGATGTCTATGAATAACATTACAGTTTAACGTCCGACCCTTGCCGACCAATAAAAGTTACTCCGGGCGTATCGGCCGCTGGGGGCTCTCGTCGTTTGTCCGTAAGTTGAAATTAATTAATTCCGGAAATAGTTTTTTGCGTCCGCCGTTGGACGGGCGCATCTATTTCAATCTTTCAAATGTGTGCGAGGAGGCTGTGTTGCTCGCATAACTGACTCGATGGGGTAGAATATATTACACGAAGACCTCCTCCATCTTGATTCCCGCGGGTAAGAAGAGTCGCAGATGAAAAGACGAAGTAGTTCAAATTCCTGTTAGTTTAGTGCAGTGACTCTCACACTCTTTTGGCCCGCGGACCCCTTTCATAGTCAAAACTTGCCAACGAACCCTCTTTCATAGTCAAAACTTGCTCACGGACCACCTTTCATAGTCAAAACTTGCCAACGGACCCCCTTTCATAGTCAAAACTTGCTCACGGACCCTCTTTCATAGTCAAAACTTGCCTACGGGCCCTGGGTGAAAAACTACATACATAAGTCTAGCATTTTAAAATAATAAAACACGTAATTAATCATGCATAATTCGATGCTTTATTATCAATAAGGTGTCCAGTATCCTCCGTTATTTATAATAGCCATGCATCTTTGAGGCATTCTTTCAACTAATTTTTCTGCATATTCTAGGGATAATGATCTCCATATGCCCTTTAAGTTGCGAGTAAACTCGGTGGCAGTTAACGTTTTTTTTTCTCGCAGTTTAAGCTTCATCAACGCCTAAACGTTTTTAATTGGGTTTGCGTCAGGAGATTGTGAGGGCCAATCCAAGACCTCGATGCCTTTATCTTGTTTCCACGCGCTGCATAGGCGACTTCGGTGTTTGGGTAGTTATCTTCTTAACATATCCATGATTCACTTGGGCTTGGGAACAGTCTTTGGGTAGATGGTAATAATGCTTTCTGGTATATTTGGTTTATCCTTGCTTCCGGTAAACAAGTTCAAATTGCCAAAACCACGTTTTGAGAAGCATCCCCAAACATGCACCTTTACCGGATGTTTAACAGTTTTTTCGACCAATCTGTTATCGGCAGTTGACTAAGCACAAGGTGAGATACTAGTTGCCTAAAACGAAGCTTCGTCAGAAAATATTATCTTGTCCCAGTCGCGGTCTTTGTTTTCATGTGCCCAGGACATTCTTTTTTTAACGTGATTTTCTGAAAGAAGCGGTTTCTTCAATGTGCTTCGGTATTCTAACTTAATCTACATTAAACGTATTATAGCTAGAGATATATTTAGTCCTTTTTGTTTCAGTTTTTCTTATGCAGATTGCAAAGATAGATGTGGGTTTTTCAAAAATAGGTTGTTATCCGCATATCCTCGGCGGACGACGTCTTTTTTGTTTTACCACTTTCTGGTAAAAAAAAAACTCCAAAAACATTTTTTTATAGTGGTCACGTTCTTGTTAAACATACTGTAAATTCATATTAGAGACTAGTTGGTGCAAGTATCGACTCTATTAACCTACCTGCCTCATCGCGATGCCTGTTATTCCTTGTATTTTATGCACCTGTCTATATTTATATTTTACATTGGACGTAAAAATCGTTAATAATGTATTCATTGTTATTCATTTTAACTTCCATATCAATAAACATGTGTCACATTTTTTTTATTTTATACTAAACCTTGCGCGGACCCCCTGACATTGTTCGAGGACCCCTAAATCGATTTTTTAATTTTATAAAGACCCCCTGAATGTCCCAGGGACCACTTTGAGAAGCAATGGTTCAGTGGAATAGAGTGCGACAGGGTACCTTGTTGAGGAGGTTATCGCGCAGCTCCATGACGTTGTCGGAGTCGGGGAAGTAGCCCGCCATGCCTGTGATGCACACCTCGTCGCCAGGGTCGGGGTGGGACAGACGGTGGCCGGAAAGGCTAGGATGGCCGACAAAGTCCTCATCCTTCTGCTCCTCGACTTCCTGCGGCGTCGGAGTCATGCTGCAACCGATAAATTAAAAAAAACAAAGATTATCATCAATACATCTCATACAGGTATCAAAAATGTGGAGAGGTGCCGAAAACATGAAGCGGCCCAACACCCAAGAATCACCAATAAAAATTCGTTGCTTGTTTTACTTTCGTAAACCATTTAAGTTATTATGGATATAAAATATTTCAATTTACTTTTTACATCGAAAAAAATGTGGAGTTAGCAACGTTTATTGTCGTCAGAATTGAGCTTTGACTCCATTGATATTTTAATAGGTTTTCGTCACAATACGAATAACACTTTTTACAAATTGAAAAGAACCCCGTTTCCTTTATCCAGCATTCGAAAACAGATAACATCAATACAAATAAAGCCGAGAACAAAGCCTTCCTTGCTTGTTTATCGTTTGATGTAAACAGTTGAATATTCATAAGTCATGGTTTCATTGTTTTTTCGCAGTCTGCAGATGAGCGGGACGATAGCGCAGTCATTACTTGGGGTCTGGCGACCCCCTGAAGGCACCCCCTGAAGGCACCCCCTGAAGGCACCCCCTGGAGGCGCCCTCGAAGGCAGCCCCGCAGACGATAAGGGAAATAAAGTTGATTTATGCTACAGAAGAACTGGTAAAGTACAACACACGAATATTATGTAAGACCTATTATCTTGTCGGTGCTCCCTTCCAGAAAACTTTGGAAAGAATTCTATTCTTCGGAATTTTATTCTTACATTATGATTTAATATTTTTCGCGCCCTGATATTCATATGAAAAAATATTTTAAAAATGCCCACGTTTTGGTGGCATTTGATGTCTAGCAAGTAACGTTTATTGAGATACAATCGATAATCTAATAATAGTGATCTACTAATGTCCTATTTTTATGATTGTTTTTTTTAATTAATTTTACCGTTAAAACATCGCTAAATCATCATCATCACAATTCAAATATTCACAAAAAAAAAATTATATATATAGATCATTTTCATAGTATATTAAATTTGAATTAATTTATTTTAAAATTTTATGCACAGTATCGGATATTCTTGATCTTGAAGCTTATGAAGCATTTCTGGGTTACGGGTTGTAAATATATATGAACTATTAAAAATAAATCATATCAAATATTCAATTTTACATTTACAGATATATTAAGGTTTATTTACTTTACACGTAGAGTTCTGGTATTATTTTTGGCCCAACCTCAGCGAGCGAAGCCAGTTTTTGTCGCGTCGTTAACATGCCGCGTATATTTTAAATTTATCGTTTGCTTTGATCAAAGTCAAGACCAAGGGTTTTATTAATAATTCAAGCATCGATATGCTAATATGAATTCATTAATGCGGAGATCAGGTCGGGCCAAGCCCTGAACCTGAGGCGAAGTGTCTTCGCAGACAGTGTCAAGTGCTGCGCTTGAATAATAGGCGATAACTTCCTGAAATTGTTGTCTTTCATACAATTCAAATGAACGCATTGTCCAGTAGGGCGTGACCCTGCCTACGTGCACACGCGAGACCCGCATCCTGTCACCTGCCACAGGCTTTATCATAGGATTTCATTATATAATAACACCAAAGACTAGTACTGTAACTTGCAATTTACAATATGGGTCTTGCTACCTAACCTTGCTTGGTGTCCATCCCCCGTCTGCCACAAAAAAACGTTTTACCTGGCGAAATCGTGTCATTTAATTAATTTAATTGTCACTTTATTTTTCTATATAGAAAATTTATTTTTTTACAGAATATCAAAAAAACTATAAATTATATTCACATATTTTTTATAATTGAATTAACGTCCATTTTCATTGTAAAATAAAATCTTGAAGATGGTAAAAAAAATTGATAAAATGACGACTTTTCAAAACCAAAGTTTGTTTAAGATTTTTTTTTTTTAATTTTTAAATTTATAAGACGCACATGTTTTATATTTAATCTTTTAATTCCAATTAAAAAAAAGTTTTTTAAATGAGTAGGATTCTTAGAACAGGGGCATGACGAATCTCCAAATTCCTACACTTCAATCGGAAAAACACACATTTATCATATCAAAAGTAAATTTACAAGAAATGAAAAAAATATTCTGTTCGGAAGAAGAGATGTATCTAACTTTTTGCATTTGAATTTTTTTGATTGGTGCAGTCGATTTTCTTGCAAAACGGACCAGAAAATTATTAAAAAAAAATCTCGAGTATGGGACTTATGGCATTCATTTTGTTGATCCAAATCAAGCTTTTCGTTTCTTCAATAATCAACCCTAAAACACAATCAAAGCCTTATTTACAGCATTCTGAATATAAGCTGAATCAATATTATAATATAACATCCGCAAGCGTGGAAAGTTCAAGACAAAGTTTCAGATAAACGCAGTCCGACAAGTCGCGATCGGCCCGCCCTCGGTTCCCCCGGAATGCAAAGAACGATAAAGCAGTGGATAATGTCTTGTTTACACAACTCTTTCTCGTTTGAAGGGAATCAAAAAGACTTCAGGCGGGTAATTATGTTGTAAAACTCCGGGTCTAGCGTTGTTTTCGACTTTTTACAATGGCGTGCTGTATTTTTCACCCGCTGAAATTTCAGGATTTTTCAGAAAGATCTACAAATATATATATATATATATATATATTGTGAGCCCGTTAAATGAGTGAAAGTTATTGATATAATGTATTATTTGTAATGCAATACTGTCATTAAATAATATAGGGTATTTTACAAAACAAACCAAATTTGTAGATTTTGGCAGGTGTTTCAGGTACGTCGAAGTACAGAAATCACCATCAGCCATACACCCAAGAAACTATAAAATCAACGAAACTACATTCGTACGATTTAATTTATAATAAAACAACACGTCTTGGAAGAAATAATCTCGCTAAATAATATCGCAAAATCAACAAAGCCAGAAATTGAAACGGTTCAATTAAAAGTTATTTCAGTATTGTGTAGTTTCTCGTATTGCGTAGAAAGTGAGTGTTTGAAAAAAGGCTCCGGCGGGTTGTGTCAACTCGGCAGAGAGCTGTATTGTGCGAACGACTTCTCTAATTGGTCCTTCAGAATATACAGTGTGTACAAAGGCTGGAGGGAGTCTCTCCCCCTCTCTGCAGCCCCTTCTGCTAAACATGCACGCTTTATTTATCACAAGACCTGGAATAAGGGTTGCGACATTAAGACGTATCTAAATACTCAATTTTAAAAAAAACTCTAATAAACATAAACAGCAAGTATGCGTAACCAAACGTCTATAAGACTATGAAAATTTAAAAATATATATATTTCATACATCTCATCGGAATCACAAATATTTATAATTTTATTCAACTTTACTATAAATCTTGAATTATCGTAGTATAAAAGTGAATTTTGATTGGTACTTAAATCATTTCAGTGCTATCAATACCAATGAAGTTGATATTGTCCATAAGTTAGCAAGTATGCTAACAGCCTGACCGTGAGGTGATTTATAGAGACCGAAACCTCCAAAGACCCCTAACCTAGGGGATATATTTTCACCACCGCAGAGAATTTAGTTCCTGAGAGATTTATGCGTTTTATTTCAGTTTTAAGATATTTGGCTTTAAGGCCACTCGAAATTGCTGCAAAGATATTTAATTAATTTTAACATAAAAAAATATATAGTAAAATGGTAAAAAATGGTATGAAAACTCTAAAAATAAAACGCATTAGGTAAAGTGTTATATTTTGAGATATATATTTTTTTCAGTACGAATGAAAAATTAAAAAAAATAAATCAACACAGTGACAATGAGCTCGTTTGCAATTTTATTTCTTTTTATTTGGCGTGCACTTTGAGCTTTGACGACCAAAACTTAAAATACAGTTATAGAAATTTCTATTCTGGTGACATTGAGCTAATTATTCTGGTGACATTCAATAACATTTCAGAATTTAATTTCAGCGGACACCTTTCAGGCACGGCGACACATTGAAAAACATGTGATTGAATTTATTAAAAAAAAGTACTTTGACACAACAGGTGATTGGCGAGCATGAATAATGCAAAGCAGGTGAGTTTTACAACACGTGTTGTTATTTTGTTAATATTATAATTGAGGCTTTGATTTTTAGCGTTTTTAAATTGCAAAATATAGTACGACTGTGCGATAAATGTCAATGTCATTTTTAAAAATATCTGACTTCCGTATTTAATAGGACACTTGGGTCCCGGATTGGAATTAGGGAATACAATTTTTTTACTAAGAGATGCACAGTGGCGTTTTTACGACATAAAGATTTAATACAGGATTTATTGATATATTTAGGATGTTTCAATGTTGATCATATATATTAAATGCTATGAATACACATGTTGAAACGATTGTGGTAGAATGTGAAGTAATGTAATAACACTCGTTATACGTTGATTTTTGAAACATTTAAAAGTTGACTCAGTGCGTATGTCGAAAAATGGTATAGTTTAACAGACGTGGCGTGTGCGGTAGTAAAGAGTAAAGACATTGATATTATCGTCGTTTCAAAGTTGACATTATATAAATATGGTGCAGATTGTGAGAAGAAATGGTTTTAAAAGTCAAAAGCCAACTACTCTAGATGTTTCAGAAATCACAGTATAATAAAATTATGCTTATTACACGAAACAACGGTTTGAACGTCAGAAGCCAAAGATCGGAGCAATATTGCCTTAAAGACACTGGTTATACTTCGATGTCCAAAACGTTTCATTGTTGATTTTATAAGAATATGGTGCAAATTGTGAGAAGAAGACAAATACACTCTAGATGTTTCAGAAATCACAGTATAATACAATTATGCATATTACACGAAACGTCGGGAGCCAAGATCGGAGCAATGTTGCCCAAAAGACATGATTATACTTCGATGTCCAAAACGTTTCAAAGTTGATATTATAAGAATATGGTGTATATTGTAAAAAGAAGCCAAATACTCTATAGATGTTTCAGAAATCACATTATAATATAATTATGCATATTATATGAAACGTGATAAGAGCAATTTTGCCTAAAAGACATTGGTTATACTTCGATGCCCAAAACGTTTCAAACTTGATTTTATAAGAATATGGTGCAAATTGTGAGAAGAAACCAAATATTCTCTAGATGTTTCAGAAAACAAAGTATAATGTTATAATGTATACTACATGAAACTTCGGGAGCCAAGATCGGAGCAATGTTGCCCAAAAGACATGATTATACTTCGATGTCCAAAAATATGGTGGAGATTGTGAAAAGATGCCAAATACAATCTAGAATGTTCCAGAAATCATAGTATAATATAATTATGCATATTACATGAAACGTCGTGAGCCAAGATCGGAGCAATGTTGCCTAAAAGGTTACTATACTTCGATGTCCAAAGCGTTTCAAACTTGATTTTATAAGAATATGGTGCATATTGTAAAAAGAAGCTAACTCGTACTCTCTAGATGTTTCAAAAAACACAGTATAATATAATTATGCATATTACATGAAACGTCGGGAGCCAAAGAGACTACTATACTTCGATGTCCAAAACGTTTCAAACTTGACACTGCGGGCATGCAGACGCGTGGCTTGGCGCGGCGGGCGGTATTACCTTGTATCCGTGATGTTCCTGCACAGATGACACGGGTGGAGCGTGAGAGATGCGGGGCACTAGTGCGAGCAGTGGCAGTGGACAGGCGGCGAGGAGCACTGGCGAGGGATACGCCGGTCTGGAGACGAGCCAGCTTATATAAACCCGGACTCATTACTATGCGAGGCGCACGGGACGGGGTCATGGGGCCAGCGTATTGTCTATGAACTTGTAACAAAAGATTGCATGTAGTATAAAATAACATTATTTTTCTGCAACAGGCAGGTTTGATTTGTAATACTCCATATAAAAAAAAAGAATATTGAGCATTACAACATATTAAAGACAAGGGGACCCACTAGATTATTTCCCCCCTTAAGGCAGCCTTATAATTCAGTCCATTGCCTGGCGAAATCGTGTCATTTAATTAATTTAATTGTCACTTTATTTTTCTATATAGAGTATTGATTTTTTTACAGAGTATCAAAAAAACTATAAATTATATTGACATATTTTTTATTATTTAATTAACATCCATTTTTAGGGTAGAATAACATCTTGAAGATGTAAGAAAAATTGGAAAAAATGACGACTTTTCAAAACCAAAGTTGGTTAAAGATTTTTTTTTTTTAATTTTTAAATTTATAAGACGCACATGTTTTATATTTAATCTTTTAATTGAAATTAAAAAAAGACTTTTAAATATTTGGGGCTCTTGGAAAAGGGACATGACGAATCTCCAAATTCTTACACTTTAATCGGAAAAACTCATATTTATCATATTAAAAGTATATTTACAAGAAATAAAAATATATTCTGTTCGGAAGAAGGGATGTATCTAACTTTTTGCATTAAATTTTTTTTGATTGGTGCAGTCGATTTTTCGCAAAACGGACCAGAAAATGATCAAAAAAACTCGAGTATGGGACCTATACCCTTAAAAAACCATGAATACTGGCTCAGAACGAGTATATGCTGATATTCTTCTTTCCTTGAACTTGTCTTTATCCTGGGCCAGTCTCACCAGCCACTGGCGCAAATTCCACATCCACGTGAACTTCCTTCTTCCAATGCCCCTTTTTCATTCGATTTTTCCTTGGACATTCAGCTGGAGGATGCCATACTTATTATTGCGAAAAATGTGGCCAAAATACGAGAATTTTCGCTTCTTTACCGACGTCAAGAAAACAGGAAATATTATTTTTCTTCAGGTGCCTCTCTCCCATCTCACTTAACACATCTTTATCCACGTTAGTTTTCTCTTTCAAATACCTTTTTTCCTTTGGATTTTCCTCGGGAAATCAACAAAAAAAATTGTTGATATTTTCTAGCCAACCAGCTATTCACACTTGTTGTGAATTAAAAATTAAACCAGTGATAAACTGACACGGTTGATTTACTTTATTGATTCTAATCTCTTAATTATTAGGATATTCATAATAGTTGTTTTAGTACGGTGTTATAATATCTCTCCACTACAACGTTGGTTAAATAAGAACTGGGATTCTGACCAGGAAATTAAAGTGAGAATTGAGACAGCACGCAGTACGTTTAATAATTTAAGGCAAGTAGTATGCTCAAGAGATATTTCACTGAAATCTCATTGGAGTTTTACCAAGTTTTATGTCGTCTTGGACATTCATATTCATTCACTGCAGAAAGGTGGCTGTATAGAAGAATCCTAAAAAAAACATGGATTGACAAAGACTTTGACGATGGCAAAGAAGCGAAAGGTATTTTGGCGACATTTTTCGTAATAGTAAATATAGCATCCTCCAGCTGTTTATTCAAAGAAAAATCAAAGAAAAAAAGGGGATTGAGATAAGTAGAGATATGTGCGATCAAATGGTCACTAACTTTATATAAGGAGAAGCACCAGAGTATTACGTAATAAACAGACAAAGCCATTCTGGTTATTTTATAAATACAGGTATTTATATTTATTATTGAATTCAATGCAATTAACTATTATCGAGAATTGAAAAAAATATATATTTCTGCATCAGCATTCGAAGTTAGTGCTTTTCGGTATGTCTACTGCGCTTGGCGTTTTCGCATGTTTAATGGCATGCAGCGGAACAAACTGCATTCTGGGAAGCACAACGGGTCGGGGGAGAGTTCCGCGTAAAAGATACACTTTTTAATTGAATCGGAATTGCAATTTAAAGTTTACAAGTCATCCGGAGAGAATAATGCTGAAAGAGGAGGAGGAGGTGCAACGAAGGGGAGAAGAAGACTGGGGTGGGGATCGATTTAATGGAAGAACAATGCCTCTTAACTAACTAACCTAAACTTAACCTAACTTTGCTTTAATAAGAATTTATGCGTTTCTCTGTAATAGGTAATGTTTTTGTCCATCAAGGTGTATACGTGAAATTAGCGTTTTCGATTCTGGCACTGTGCCGGACACATCACCTTAGACACCAGGACGATAGTCATAAAACTTGTTTTTAAACATTTTTTTAAATAAATTCATGCAACTTGCATGTTACCCGAACTTCAAACAAAGTTGCACCTAGGCGACTAGCATGTACACATGCGATAAATTTATTGAATAATTATTGCAATTCAATCAATATTTAAACAGGCTTTCCTAGGTGATATAAACATATATTTTTTTTAATTCTTAGTATAATATCGGTTAAGATAAAATTAATTATAAAAATCTACTACTAAAAAAGGATTAAAACATAAAGGCAGTGGCGTAGAAAATATATTTTTCATTAGAGAAACCACAATAATATGGGTAGGGCTTAAAATAAAAAAAATAAGCAGAAAGCAGTGAACGTAGCGCAGCAAAGTTAAATGAATTTAAAAATAACATCAATTATGAATATCTTACCCCATCTCCAAGAACTGCAGCCGAAGGGGTTCATGGAAAACTCCATGGTGAATGGGGTTGTTTTTACAGCCAGCAGAAGTCGTGGAGTGAGAACCTTCAAGTGGTGGAGAATCTTATAGAAAACATATTATTTTAATTTAATAATATTCATAATATATATTAAGATATTTTTATACGTATTTAAATTTAATAATATTAATAATATTTTTTGTTTCTTTACACGTATATAAGATGTTTCTTATCAGTCTTATTTTGTAAGAAAAAATAGGGTTGCTCTATTTTTGAAGCTACAGTAGGTCACGCGGAGCTAGCAATCTCTCACACTGTATATTCAGTCGTGTTCTATATACAGCACTGGTTCCCAAAGTGGTCAATATCGACCCCCAGGGGTCGATTTTGCCCTGCAAGGGGTCGATGACAGCGAAAAATTAAATTGGGGGTCCAAGAACTGTAAATGGGGGTCTACGAGAGTGGATCCCATTTAAGCAGGTCATCACCAAAATTTAAACATTCTTATGTACTAACATAATAATGCTATTAATCCTGCATTATGGACTATCACAAGAAGGTTTTTGATAGGTTTTCCATCTTCACACCACATGAAAAAGGGTTTCAGTGCAGTTGTCAACCTTCTTACAAAAAAAATAATAGTTATACAATGTTTACATACCGACATAAAATATGGCGCACCTGTATATCATATGTCAAAAATATGTTTGAAGTAAACTACAAAAAATAGAAAAACTCGACAAGGGGTCGACGGGACAAAATAGTTTGGGAACCTATGATATACAGTGTCGGTATATACTCGCTCGCGGACTTCCAGCTGATGGATGCTGTGCGAGGCCACGAAGGAGATCTCGCCCAGTGCAATGGAAATAATAAAAAAAACAACCCCCTATTGATTCCAACCCCAGGGATGGTCCTGGACGCGCCATCCATCAAAACGATAGGAGATAAATGTCAACTGGGGAAAAATTGTAAAAAAATGTTTGTAGTTTTTGTAGAAGCTCCTTCCGGTGTAATATATTTTTATTATATAAATATAAAATGATACCGTCGAGTATGACTGACAGTATTGCAAGTATTTCGTGAAAAAAAATTCTGCTCAGAATATGGTACTAGCGTTGTGCATTAATCAGTCAGTAAATGAACACTAATGTTTTTTTAAGTAACTATGTGAGGTTAGATTAAATCTAGAACTTTTAAGTAACTTTTTACTGCTTGAATTTTCAATTTTTCTGATGATCCACAACAATAACAAAGTTGTTAATTAGATTGATGAAGACAAGGGGGTTGATATTGTACTGTTGGTTTTAATTACACTACCCAAGCTGCCTTCCACCCCCGACTATTATTGCAAGCTGAAATAACAGTAGTATAACTAGAATTAGGGCAATCATATACTGAAATAAATAATGTAAACAAATTTACAATCAGATTATAATAAAAAAAAATTTGAATGTTTTAATAAAACCCCATTAAAAATTCATTGAAATGAAACAAGTTCACAGTTCTGGGTATAATTTTATTTTATTAAGCATTTTCAGACTTAGTTGAAAGATACCTAAATATTTATTTTGATAAAAATTATTGTAATAAAATCAAATCAAAAATATTTAATCTTTACTTTATTCATTCACTTTTAATGTGTGTATCTCAAATCGCTGTAAAAATAATTTTTAACGAATAATTAATCGTTGTTATTTAATATTCCGATATTTTAACTGGTATTCTATTGTGTGCAAATATTTTTTTTCCATTTAATTTTTTGTACGATATGTGAAGGGAATGTTGATTTAATATTTACAATGTGGTCTGATGAATTAAAAAAAAAATCAATATAGATTATGCCAAGAAATCAATTGTATAATTAAAGACGTTTGAATTCATAAAGTCTGAATAATACGTGTATTTTAAATAGTCTTGAGACTTTCTTGTATTCATGCTTATTTGTCAAAAGTAAATAAGTATAAAAATAAAACTATGAACATTTTTTGTTTGCGAGCGCTTTCGCTTTTCATGGGGTATTTCAGATCTACTTCTAAGCTATTCGAATCAGTTGTATGAAGTATTAGAAATTTAATCGGTCTGTTGTGGATAGATATGTGTATTTATTTTTATAAATGAGGCCTGTATTTATTTTGGAATACTGCATTATTAATTCATGTGTAAAAATGTAGAAATGTTGCTTCTTGATGGAATTAAAGGCAAGAGTATATAAAAAAGACGATGGATAAAAATAAGACGAATAATATGACATTTCTGACACAGTTATATCTTTTTTTCTAAATGAACGACATTACACGCAAGGAAATGCCTATTGCCATCTTATACCTTCCTTGCGTGTATACACATGATTTAACTACACACACGGTGGTTCAAAACTCGTGTTACCTCCAGAATTCTCTTCTCCAAGTATCTCTTCTCAGAAGAGATTGATAACCATTTCACTAAACATATACATATTTTACTAATTCGGCTGTACCCCAAATTTCATCCACTGGCATTAATTCTGCATCCACGCTAGCTTTCTTCTTCCAATGCCCTATTTTTATTGATTTTTCCCCGGATAATCTGCTTTACTAGGCCATATTTATTATTTCAAAAAATACAGCCAAAATATGACTTCAGATTTATTGGTTCACCCAAAATACGTTTTTAAATTGTTTGATGCTAAGTAAATGCGATTTATCGGCAATCGATTCACATGTAAAACGACGAGAAAAATTCTCGAGACATGTAAGATTGTTTTATCCAGATCTCTGTCTAATTGCACCATTGTGCGCACAGTATAAAATATTTATCATTACTTGTTGCTAAAATTTAATTTGTGTTGTAATATTCATACAAATATTATGAATGAAATACTTGAGTGATTTTTCACATTTTCGTTTTTATTAGTGACCGGTTTCGCCAACGTGAAAGGTTGGCGAAACTGGTCAGTATTTTATTCAAAAATATTAAAATGGAATTCCACCAAGTGCTCTCTGTCAAAAATATTGAATTCATACAAATAATAAATATCGTAATCCCCTACCCATTTCGTTTCTTAATAATTTTCAACATCACCGATTATTGAGTGATCAAAACGTTTGTATTAGATTATTTACAACGTTGTGCGATTTTGAAGTCACTCTGTATGTTGGCATTCATCGCTCACCAACACCTCCTGTACGTTTGTTACTCTAACGATCCTGTCTAGCAATATAGATGGCCCCATCAAAGAAGGCCTAACTATGGACCTGGTTGAGACGCTGTAAATCGACGTAATGGGGCCGGGGATTTTTAATTTGGGGAAGAGCAGGAAGACACTCCCATCCCTTAAAGCCTCCGCTCGGACGCTTTACTGCCTCGTACGTGCAGCCTTTGGATACATTTATAAAAATAAATAAAAAATTCAGAAGCAATTAAAGCACTTACTAAAGTTAAAACACTCAAACGATTCAATGCTAGCCTTCTGCAGGTGGGATTTAATTTCTTCAGAGAACCATAATTTATGGTTTTATATAAAGTTAATAAAACTTATAAGCGAGTTTCCGTTTCCGTTAATGTATATTTACATCTTTACGAAGATAACATCGTAGACATAAGTTTTTGTATGATATTTCATGTAACAATTGCCGATATGCATGCCCGGCTTTTAAGTGTCACAATAGTATGTCGTTTGATGTCTTTTGCCAGGTTTATTAAACATATTATTTTAATGGTATTATATATTATGAAGCAAAAAAATAATGCTCTGTCGAACTGAGACCGCAGTCCACGGGACTTGGATAATAAATTCTTACGTAGATTGAAAGGGAGATACTAAATCTTTGTAAAATTATATAGGCAACAAGTAATGAACCAAAGAACAAGATCACATAAACACCATAAATAGTTATCACCGTTATCAAATAAAGCGGTGACTGAGACGCACCTCTTGAGTGCAAAGGGTTAATATTCAATATTTTTATATATCTACTATAATAATAGCCATTGTGTATGGGTGAGTGAGTGTGTGTGTATGTCTCATTTTTGGGTTCTCTATAGAATATCTTAAAAGATACAACGCTGATTTTTTGCACGCAAGTTTAGTGAAATTTTCCGCAGTTATGTGCCGAATTTCAAGACGATAGGATAATATTTTAATTCATAAATTAATTAAATAAAACTATCAAATATGCTTTATGTACGAATTATATGATTCTGTTGTTCACAGCGAGAATTTCAAATTTAGAATTTTTACAAAAAAACAAAATATGATGCTTCTAAGAAATTTCCAGTTTATGTCAGCTTGACACAAGTACCAATTTTATTTTTTAGTTGCGTTAGAAATTATTAATCACATCATTAATAACTTAAAATACCTCCTAAAAAAATAAAACCGTCTAAGCATAGCAAACGTAATTAAAAAAGAATAGCACAATTGAACGTGATAAAGACTGCATCTAATAAAGAACAGTACAGTGAAAGTGATTTGTTGTTTGTGACACGAAATGTGATATTTCCTAGAATGGCTTTGCTTTCGAAATTAATATCCGGTTATTCAAAATATATGTGTACAAAATGTTCATCTAATTGTCAGCCAAACATATGTTCAAACACTATTGCATCGTTCATTGAATACGTCATTTTATGACGGGCTACATTTCTAGTATATATATAAATACCATATTGTATAGTATTTTAAATACAAGGTATTCTACTCGTATTTTCATTACAATCCTTCAGTTTTCTTACTGAAGCCTACCTCGAGTCTGATATTCAACCGAAAAAGGTTGTAGATACTCGCAAAAAACCCACTAGACGTCCGACTGATAAAACATCCGTCCACCTTCCGTACATCTCCTTTGGGCTGTTTTTTCAGGAACACTTTTCACGTCCGCTGAAAAAACATTGATTGCGAACAAGGTACGTCCTCCTCCGCACGTGCTCGTGTATGTAGACAGAGTGACGTCATCGCGCACACCTGCACAGGTGTAGTTCACAATTTGCGGATCGACCGGCCACAATTCACCGTCAAATCGAAAAATATATTTTTAAGCAGGCGTCAAATCAGTCCTACGATAGAATAAAATAACTTACCTGTGTATACCAATATACGCAAAATATTTTATAAGCCACTAGAGGCAGTCCATTACCTGACGAAATCGTGTCATTTAATTAATTTAATTGTCACTTTATTTTTCTATATCGAAAATTAATTTTTTTACAGAATATCAAAAAAACTATAAATTATATTCACATATTTTTTATAATTGAGTTAACATCCATTTTCATTGTAAAATAAAATCTTGAAGATGTAGAAAAATTGGATAAAATGACGACTTTTCAAAACCAAAGTTTGTTAAAGATTTTTTTTTTTTTAATTTTTAAATTAATAAGACGCACATGGTTTTTATTTAATCTTTTAATTCCAATTGAAAAAAAGACTTTTAAATGTTTACGATTCTTGGAAAATGTACCAGACGAATCTCCAAATTCCTACACTTCAATCAGAAAAACACATATTTATCATATTAATAGTAAATTTCTAAGAAATAAAAATATATTGTGTTCGGAAAAAGAGATGTATCAAACATTTTGCATTTAATTTTTTTTGATTGGTGCAGTAGATTTTTCGCAAAACGGACTAGAGAATGATCAAAAAAACTCGATTATGGGACCTAGACCCTTAAGGGATGTCTCCAACACGAGAAAAATATTTAAACAATGAATTGAGGTTTTTGGGTCTCGAGAGGTTTTGATTCAAAGACCCCAGCGGCGGGGTGCGAACGTTTTTAGAGCGCTTCCTGTTAATGGAGGTGCGGAGTTTTTCCGCAGTGCCGGTGGGGAGGTTCCAGGGGTGGGTGCAGTGTTTTTCGCTGCAACTCTAACGTGAATACCACAAGCGATGTGCATTCACACGTGACGGGCGCTGCCTTTAAACTCTACGTGCTTTTTTTAATTTTTTTTTTAGCAATCACCAAAGCAGAGAGAAAAATATATTATAAATTCCGTCTAGTAGCATATACAAATGTGCGTTATTGGTCTTGGGAATTGGGGCTGCGTGCGCTTTCTCGAATTGATCTCCATTAGTATTTATAAAACAGTTTAAACACAAGCATTTCAGTTTTTTTTTTTTTTTTTTTTATATAAAATAAGATTTGAATCGAATAATAAGAAAAATATATATAATTAATAAAAATTTCTCGCGTTGATTTTGACAGCACTGCACACACTGAAAAATAAAATAACTTCAATTTGGATATATTGAAAAATCGTAGAAAGCAATGAAAAAAATCTATACTATAGATTAAAATAATGTTTGAGAATATCAAGTAAATTTTAATGTGTCTTTAGTGTTTTTGACGCTCAATTTCTAAGCCACAATCGCTTTTAATAGAAAAATATTAATGTATATTATTTGACTGTGTTAAATTTGTAGATCGTAGAGTAGATCTGCCTTAGAAGATAAATATAAAAAATCAATGAAATAATGCGAAGTATACAATATTTAGGTAATCAATTTAAACACGATTCAAACGAAAAAATATTTAATACACACTTGTGATTCCACACAACCAGTATCGTGAAAAAAAAAAACCTGAATTCTTCTAACAATTTCACGTGTTGATTTCCCAAAGTTGTTCGAGTGAAAAATGTGCGTTTATTGGAAATATTTTTAATGGTAATCATTGTTAAAGCGTAGTGTTGGGTTCACCGGATACGCAATTAATTGACAAAGGTAAACCATTAGAGCTGCGAGAACAGGTAGAGAGCTGGCCATGCTGGCGTCAGGTGATTTCCTTACAATCGGGATTAATAATTCGACAGGTCGGCAGCGATGAATTCGATTATCCCAAATCCACCGACTGAGAGGAATTCTGTTCAATTATCGATTCTAACGTACGTGCCGACTTACACCCGCAAGTAATTAATAAACTACGCCATTTTAGTTAAATGGTGATATTAAAATGATAAATACGAATACTAATCACCAAGGAGATTGCGATTTTTTTTAGCAAGTATATTCGCCTTTCATGGGTCTTTTCATATTCACTCATTAAGGCAGTCCATTACTTGGCGGAATCGTGTCATTCAATTAATTTAATTATCACTTTATTTTTCTATCTCGAACGTTGATTTTTTTTACAGAGTATCAAAAAAACTATAAATTATATTCACATATTTTTTATTATTTAATTAACGTCCATTTTCAGGGTAAAATAAAATCATGAAAATGTTGAAAAATTTGATAAAATGACGACTTTTCAAAACCAAAGTTTGTTAAAGATTTTTTTTTTTTAAATTTTTAAATTTATAAGACGCACATGGTTTATATGTAATCTTTTAATTTCAATTGAAAAAAAGACTTTTAAATGTTTAGGATTCTTGGAAAATGTACCAGACGAATCTTCAAATTCCTACTCTTCAATCGGAAAAACACATATTTATCATACTAATAGTAAATTTATAAGAAATAAAAATATATTGTGTTCGGAAGAAGGAATGTATCACACTTTTTGCATTCAAATATTTTTGATTGGTGCCGTCGATTTTTCGCAAAACGGACTAGAAAATGATAAAAAAACTCGATTATGAGACCTAGACTCTTAACAAAAATGTACACAACTCTCTAGCCGTGTCGTCCATGTCAGTTTATCAACACTAGACTGGTTTAATTTGAAATACTAAGTCTTAATATATTTCAAAGACTTATACGAGCAATTATTTCAAAGCCTCGGCTCTGCAAAAGAAAATGATGGTCTTGAAGGAAACTGAAGATTAAAAGTGGGTTAACGGAGCTGCGATTCCAGGGTGGGTTTCAGGAATCCTGAAAGGAGAGCGTCTCGGGGAAAGGGAAGAGGCATTCGCCTGAAAATTTGCTTAAACGTTGAGGCAAATGCATTTCATGTAATATACAATTTAATTCACTTAGAATATTCAGGGCATAAACGTACTTAATTTAATGAAATTTAGCAAGGGACGTGTTTAAGAAAAAAATAGTTCCATTATACTAATGTTTAAAATTACGTGTATGATTCATTTTCAGTTTTGACTATTGTTAATAGAATATGTTTCTGCAAAACTCAATAAACTTTTATGGAAAAAAATTGAAGAAGATGGTTCAAATCATGCATACAATGAATCAAATGCGTATTTATCAAGAAAAAACATTATCGTCAGTTATTTTATATTTAAATAAAATAATTTAAAAAAATTCATTGAAAGCCTTTTTCAGGATACACTCAAAAATCCACGCAGGCAGTTTAAAAAAGTTTTTTCAGAAGTCAGTAATAAATTGCATTAAAAATCGCACAAAAATGAATGAAGCGTGAGGTCTTTTATTTTATTCATATTTTTATAATAAATATATTAGCTCATTGTCCAAGTGAAAATGAAAGGTAAAAAAGGGCATTGGAAGGAGTAAACTTATGTGGATGCGGAATTTACGCCAGTGGAAGTACAGCCGAATCAGCGAGACTGGATATGAATATATTCGCTAATTTCTTAAGTGGAGAGGTTTTCGGAGGAGATGCGGTTGTTTTGTGGAAAAAAATGGCTATTTGGTCGGAATATTTTGGTCGGTTGTCGATTGTGTCACGCGATGGTCTGACCTCTGACCTCCAGCGCCGTCCAGCTGGGATGCATAATGTATTCCCGATTAGTATTCACGCTGTCGACTGCGTCTTCAGGTGGCCTCACAGTAAAAATAAAATGTTGAAATCCAGTTAAAAATCTTACCTAAGAGAGAGCCACGTGGTTGGCAGCGGTGGACGCAAAAGTCGCATGGCGCAGGTTCGAAGTAGTCGCTGCACTTGTATGTTGAATTTGAGTGTTTGAATGCGAAGTCGTATATTTTTAACTGAAATGTAATAAATTGTCTACACGTTGAAGTATTAGGAAAAAAAACTGTAACCCATTCAGATTTCATTAAAATTGTTTCATTAACATTTTTGAGGTACTGAGTAAAAATTAATTTATATAAAATTATATCAATGTCTTACGCATTTAAATTAAATCTCATGCTCAGTAATGAACACTTGTAAATAAATAAATTGAAAATGCTGAAAAAACAATTAAATAAAAAAAAATTATATCAAAAAGTATAATAGATGAATTAATACTAAATTTGATCAATGGTTTACATAAACAGACTGATTTTTAAGCCAAGATAATAAAAATAATAATTTGTTTAAATTAAATAATAATGAATTTTATATCGGAGAGCATAAAACATGAATTTATCTAAAATTTTAAAGTAGGTTTATACAAACTGCTTTCTTAGTTATATTATATACACGATAATAAAAAAATACCCCTTAAACGCATAATCCTTAACGTAGTAAAATAAAATAAAAAAAATTCATATCAAGCAGCATAAAATTTGTATCAAATTTAATTTACAGGCAGGTCTTATATATTACAATAAAAATACTTAAAATAATTAATAAAAAGAATTCGTGTGTCAGATAAAAAAGGCTAATAAAAGATGAATGAATATAAAATTTGATCGATGCCTTATTCAGGTCGCTTTCTTGGTTATACCCCATGCTGAATAATAATGATTTCATGGGATTTTTGGATACAAGAAGTCATTAATATTTTGAATGGAGGCTTGAATAGACTTTACACATAATAAACACTGAAGCCTTACGACTCCGGCCGCACAACCTGGAAGCGACCATTCAGTGAATTTTTTTTTATTTAAATTGGAAAAGCTTTGGAAAGCGTCGAGGTTCAAAAGATTTTAATGTATACAAAATTTATTTGATTTATTGAATTATTCTAAAGTTTTTAACCGAAAAGCAATCTTTTCAGTCATTTCAATTACAAAACGTGACTTAAATATGATTATAATAAATAAATACAAACGGTTTGAATCGAAAGTGTAATTATAAATTTAATTTACTATATATATATATATATATATATATATTTATATATATAATAAAGACTCCATTCACTGTACTTCAAGAGGTTATTTATTATCTTCTAAACATGCAATGGATGTTTATTATTTTTTTTATTTTTTCATATGTGAATTGATTGTCTTAGGACATACTTTTATACATTTATATATCATACGTTTGATAATTTTTCAGGAATAGCAATCGTTGAAATGAAAAATAGACTTATAAATGTCATTTGCCACGCTCGACTGCTTCTTCTTTAAGGATAATTTATATCTGAATTAATTAAAATTCACGGAATGTCTTGAGACAAAGCTATTTAAAATTATATCAGAAGGCTGCTTTATACCTTTAAGATTGACTATGTACTATGAAAAATGTCTTTGTACATTAATTGTATCATTTTTTTTTATTTTTAATGTGTGGTAGTACGTCATGCGATTGAGCGGATCTCAGGTGTGTTTCACCTTCCACAAATCAGTTGTCCCGACTCGCTGATCAGTGCAAAGCAGGTAAATATAAAGTTTCATTCCTTCCCAACCCTCTGCACAATAAAGCACAAGCAAAAGCCTCGGGCGCGGCCGACGACCAGCCAGCAAATCAAAACACGTGGCGGTGCAGATCATTAGATTTTTCACGAAAGCACTTTTTTACGCATTCATCTGTATTTCATAAAAAAACGATGAAATTCATTTTGTAAAAAATATTCTTTGGTCAGGTTAAGCCCGGGTGGATTACTTTCAGTTGATTGTAGGTTTAATGTGAAAAGCTCCGGCTTCCGCACAAAGGAGCACCGAAAAACGAAATTTCAGTTTCCACCGCGTCACTGGCTCATTAAAAATGACAGTAATTGTATGGGAAATGTAAAAAATCGTGACGCTTTTAAAAAAATACGGTAGCAGTGATATTAAAAAAAATGTTTTAAATGCAAACTAAAAGAATAAAAACAAAATTTAACAGCCTATTATTTTATTAATTTATGAATATTTACAAGCTAATTTAGTTATACACTTGCATACAAAATATTTTTTTAAAGTATATAAAAATTATTTTTCACAATTTTTTAGAATGTCAATCGATTGTAATGCGTGTATTAAATCTTTGATTGGTAAAAAAATAATATTTGCAACATAATAAAGTTGGAACGACTTGAGTATTTTATTAAGACTAAAAAAAGGATACAATAAATTTATTCAATAATAACCAAAATTTCACACGATCTCTATTCATCAAAACGTTAAGAAAATATAGTTTTTTTCCCTAAAATAAAAATTGTTTCCGACTGAACGGGGCGGCGTGAATTTTAAATGAGAAAGGCTTTTGCGGAAGGCTCGATCAAATTTCAGATGGTTTTGTGCGAGAATAACTTTTTTTTATTCACAAAATCGTGTAGCGTAAGCGGTAAACTTTATTTCGTGAAAATTTATATTTAATTTCAAAGCTTTTAGTATGTTACAAGCCAAACGCAAATTTTTTCATTGATTATGTGTAAAATTTTAACGTCAAATATATAGTTTCCACTTTTAACTAGTGAAGGTTAAAAAAACTTAATATGTAAGGCTGGCCTAAGATAAATTTAGTAAAATGGTTACTAATCTCATATAATGAGAAGCACTTGAAGAAGAAGGTAAAAAAGGGCAAATTTATATAACAAATAATATTTTACGATTATTTTATGTAAAAATATATTTTAACGTGTCGTCATTATTCCATCAAGTGTTTTCTAAAAAATAATACCCAAAAGTGGTATCAAAAATGCTTTGTTGTAGTTCCAGTGACTTCTGAGGCTTACATGCGATATTTGTTAATCCACAAGGGAGGTAATTTGATTTTCAGGGGATGGTGAGACTGAATTCCTCCCCCATTGCCACCCAGCCAATAATACCTGAAACGAAGCCTTCCTGGAGATCCAACATTGCAGATGACCCACACGGAGACCTACTATATAAAATGCGATGATATTATATGCCACCAGGCTTTAAGAGGCTGGCTTCCGTTTACCTAAAAAAAACTATTTATATTTTATATTAAAGTCAATGTTAATAATGTAAAGTAACTTTTAACAAAAAAAAAGTTAACATACATGCAGAATTTTTGATAGTGGATAAAGTCGAAAGTACAGTCAAACTAATAAGATTAGCTCAGAATAGAGATATGTTCAGTGAAATGGTCACAAGCTTTATCGGAGAAGAGACACCTGAAGAATAAGAAAAGGTATACCTAAGGCTTTTATTAATTCAGGCAAATAAAGTATATATATACATTTAACATTAAGATTGATCTAATAACTGGGCAACTATAGATTTGCAAAGCAATTTTTTTAAAATTAATGTGAATTGTACTATTATCAAGTTTAATTATTATATTTTTAATTTACTTGAATAAAACTTAAAAAATGCTTACGATATCATGATAAGAAAAACAGAGTAGAATCTGTCTGGAATTGATTTGATCCACTATATAAATATATATATATAAACACTTCATAAATGTACACAAATCCCATGTAACAAATATGATTATTTAAAAGATTTTGAGACTGTAAAAGTCTCTATTTATTTTTTGTTAAAGACAAGCCTCTCAATGATAGGACGTAATTTATAGTATCAGAACATCACTATCGAGATAATGGAAAATGAACCCGAGTCGGATTGATTCTGAGGTACAAAAAAAAAAACATTTCCAGTTGAAATTGATTTGTGTATTGACAATCCTGAAAATGAGTTCATTCGGTGTTCTCGATCTTGTGTTCAGATCCCAGGAAAAGCATAAAAAAGCGTGCTTTAAAGATACAACACGTGATGCTATAATCAGATTCGCTCAAAGGCCAAGAAAAAAAGACTGTTTATAAAGAAAACTCTAAAATACATTTTTATTAATTTTACGAAGAAAAAGATGTAACGATTGTTAATGTAAATAATTTTAAAAAGTCAAGTAGGGGTTGCAAAGCACTCCGCGAATAAAATCTTGGCCTACACACGAGTTTATACTTTAAAGAAATAATTAGGCTTTATGTTTAAATGTAAAGTAAGTCCAAATAAGGGTCTGCCTTTGAACGGGGCAAATATCTCCAAAGAAACCCTGAAAGTATCGTAAGGGAAGGTTTGTGCAAGTACAAAGTCTCGAACAAGATTGTATGCTGAAAAAAAAATGGGGGTGTGTTTTAACGATGAGTATATTCAAAAATTTAAAACATTATGTGATCGTTCGTGTTTATTTTATACAACCCCGGCGTGAATTCATTTGTGTCATAACCGTTTGTCCGTGTTATGTAAAAATTGGATTTTGGTAATATTTGAGCTTTCGATGGGGTTTTGAGATCGAGCCCGGGTAAAGCGATAAAAAATTAAGGAATATTGTTACTTTTAGTAGGAAATATTTCAAATTTTTGAATAAATAAAAAAATATATAAAATAGGCATAGTAAATAAAATTAAAAAAAATAAAAAACTCCCAAAAAAATTGCATAGTACTGTGTTTTAATATTTTTTGATTTTTTTCAGGTAATGCATTAAATTGTTAAATTTTTAAAGTATTATAGATTTAACTTATTTTCTCGAGTTTTTTTCTCAAAAGCCAAAGCAAAAAAAAATGTTAGAAATATTTAAATAATAGATTTTTAGTATTTTGGTTTAATTTTTTAAAAAGCGGTTTAATTGCGGACAGTAAACTGTGAAAAGTAGTCGTTCAGCATGTTATGGTCAATGTTTCTAAGGATCTCTTGTTACTTCTACTTGTAAAGAAATTTAAAAAATTAAATTAAAAAAGGCTCTCGCTTCAGCGTTAATTGGGGCGGTTTGTTTTTATTTCAGTGCCGTAAAAACAGCTTCCGGTGAAAAACAAGTACTCAAAAAATTAAAATGCGTTGAATTTTCATAAAATTGATATACTTGTTTATTAAGTCAGTTTTATATCTAATTCTTGAATATAATTTTTAATATCTTTATAGTATGAAAAACCTAATAATTTGTCTTTAAAAAAAAACACGTAACAATACGGACACGTTTTCAGTACCACCTTAAGCAGCATCACCTTTTAAACTCCTGAAAAGCGCTCCTGAAAAAAGCGGCCCACATCCGGCATGTAGAGGGACTTGTTTTTTCATTTCCGTCCCGCTTGAAATCGGAGCGTGCCGCGGAGCGGACCGGATGTGAGCAAGATGGCTGCCGCTTCGAAATGGCGGCGCTTCCGGTCCGCGGCGCCTTTGCGGCGAGAGGAACATCGGGATTTTTTAAACACATTTGCAAAATGAAATTTTCACCTACTAAAAGCATGTTATTAGTTTTTCGTACACAATTAAATAAAAAAGCGTAACGATATTTTTTTAAATATTCTAAAACAACGATTATGTAATTATGCAGCCTAAATGTTACTTTAATCCATGGTCTAAAAATACTTTTTGTAAAATTGTTTCTTATTTGTGTAGTGTTATGGATTAAGAATAACGCTTTGCTGGTTTCTTTTTTTTTTTTTTTTTTTTTTTTTTTTTTTTTTTTTTTTTTAATTTTAACTCAGCGACGCAGTAGCGAATAAATATAAAATACAAGTTTGTTTTAAGCGGTTTTTAAACTTCCGTGAAATTCGCAACTTCCGGTCTTCTACGTAAGCTGCCGGCG
This sequence comes from Atopsyche davidsoni, assembly GCA_022113835.1. NCBI lineage: Eukaryota > Metazoa > Arthropoda > Insecta > Trichoptera > Hydrobiosidae > Atopsyche > Atopsyche davidsoni. The sequence continues at coordinate 2,684,603 of JAILWY010000011.1, read as the reverse complement.
ACCGCGGAGATGAAACAAAAAACAAAACAAAAAAAAAGCAAAAAAAAACAACTTCGTTGCGGAGAGTGCGCGGGGGCGAGGGGAGAGTGGGGGGGGGGCTTGCTTTGTTTAATCCGCCGCCGCTCGCACCCCACCCGTACCCACCCTATACCGGCCGAGGAAAACAAAGAGCCCGGGGGACACATGGCCTGCACGTGACGTCACGGCGGCTCCAGCTGCAGGGGCCGAGGAGACCGCAAGGAGATTATAACGCAATTGCAATAAGACCAACCATAGAGACTAGAATGTTTTTTCACATATTTTCCTAACCTAACCTAATCTAAGCCACACCGCGTAAGCCCCAGCGAACTGCGCGCAGGATCAGGGGATAGCCACATATCATGTTTCAACTACAGCTATAAGAACTATTGTATAGTAAAAATAAATAATCTTGAATAAGTGTGGCATCCTCCAGCTGATTGTCCAAGGAAAAATCAAAAGAAAAAGGGGCGCGGGAAGAAGGAAGTTTATGTGGATGCGGAATTGGCGTCAGTGGCTGGAGTAGGCTGGCCCAAGATAGAGACAAGTTCAAGGAAATAAGAATATCAGCATATACTCATGCTGGGCCAGTGTTTATAGTTTTTTAAGGGAAAATGTGTCTTTAATATGTTGTAATACTCCACTATAGAGGAGAGGAAACGAAAGATTGAATAATTTTTTTTTAAACCATAGAAACCATGGTTCAAACCTGCGGGGAATAAAAAACATTCACTTTGAATGATCGAAACAAATATATACTTAACCGTTAACCAATTATTAATAATAGCGTTCTTATACAGTATTTTTTTATTATATACGAGTAACATATCGGAGTACATAACTGTCTAAATATTCGTTATCTCCTAGCCGTTTGGCTGATCATATTTGTTTTTTTTGTGTCAAAGTATTGTTTATGCCTCCAAGCTTGAATTTTTACCGCTCGAAGAGAGTAAGTACACCGAAAACAACCGGAAAAAGTATAAAGTATTTTGTATTAATTTAGTTTATAAAATATATATTTTTTTATTTAAATTATTCCATTAAACTGACATCAAAAAGTTGTCTTTCTCCGCTTGCAAACTTTCATAAAAGACCGGACGGGTGTGGGTCTGAAGAACACTCTCAGTTTCTCAAACTTGGGCTCCACGAGCTCAGGCCACAGTGCCACTTTGTTGGCAGCGGCGCAGTATTCTCTGCGCGATACACACAGACAAAGAACGAGCGAGTCCTGTGCGATGAATAAACGATGGTTACACGTTTGGAGCTATATCTCTTTTTAATCTCATTTTAATGCAGGAAATGGTAAACGTTATTTTTGTTTGTGAATTCAATATTTATTATTAGTAAAATAGCACGCCACAGCTTCTCACTTCTGACACCAGATATGGCAAATATAAAGGCACATCTCCTGCTAAGCTGGAGGCGATTCTATGTATTCAGCTCAGTCCTAATATACCTTACAAATCCGAGGGTGATAGTCTGAATAGGCAAGTATATTTAAATAACGGCGAGTAGCGGATCTTTCAGGGCAGCGCTTTTTACAGAACTGAAAAGGACCGTTAGTTTTAACGTAAAAGCGATGAAATTTAACGGTGATTGTTACTTATTCGTATGCGATTCCTTGGAGCCTTAAAAACACCGACTTTGTGCCAATAATTGCTAATACACATTGCACTAATAAATACATAAATAATTATGTCTTATTTTTTGGATTGGACGTCAATCAGATGCGTATTTATTACCCATTACGGGTTTATTAAATTATTACTAATATGAATAGGCACATTAGTTCATACATAGAAGATGATTTAAAGAAACTCTCAAAAAAATATCATCGTGATTTGTGTGGGATTTGAATCCACATCCCCTGGCTTACATACACGGCCGGTGTACTAACCCTTGTACTAACGAATCGCTTCCGTTTATCGAGAATTTTTATCAATCATACTCTACATATGAATCACGATGATATTTTTCTGAGAGTTTTTTTTAAATCATCTTCTATGTATGAACTAATATGCCTAATCATATTAGTAATAACATAAATAATTAGCGAATTGATTGAGTGGATCGTTAAGAACAAATTTAACGTTGATTGCTATTTGCTATTATTTTCAGTGAGACGAAAATAAAAACATCGATTCGACCAATTACTATAATTGATTATTAAATATTATAAATCCGCATTTGTCGCTTTTCATATGTATTGTATATGCAATATGTTTTCAGGTAATCGATTCGAAAAATCGTTTGATAACTGTTACAAGCTCAAATGTCTTCAACACAAAACAAAGCATACTTTCAAGCGCCCTCAGCGATATATTCACACCCCGAAGAAGCAACAGCCCCTGAGCCCGAAATCCCTCGCAAAACAAAGCAAAATCTTTTCATACATTAAAAAAAACTATTTTTAACATGATTTCCCGTAGAGCAGAATGAGATAAGGCAAACCTTTTTAGACCTTAAAGTTTGCTGCCGGCAGAAGGCTTAGCGCAGGCTCCTCGGGCGGGTGCTTAGGGTGAATTTTGTTTGGGCTTCTTATCCCGCGGCGAACAAACAAGCGGGGACTTATTCTCAGATGCTGTAAACACTGAAGCAAAATGAGGAAAAAATCCCGACATGGAGGCGTGTTTATAAACACGATAAATTGTGTTGTCTAGCTTGAGGCCGTGTCGAACACGGAATCGGGAATAATATTGCAAGAATCGTATTTCTGCAGGTAATCACAACTCACATCGGAATGATTTTTTAAATATAGATATGAGATAAAGAAGTTTATAAAAAGTTTTAATTAGATTTTATTGACTAGTGTTATAAATTTTTAAATCATGAAGTCGAAATATTAATTTAATAATTTTCTTGAGTATTAGCCAACAAGTATTCATGGTTGATTTATTCCAAAGCTATTTTCATCCAGTGCTTCTCCTCAGAGGAGGTTGGCGACCATTTCACTGAGCATATACTCATGCTGAGGCAGTGTTCGTGGTTTTTTAAAGGGAAAATAGTGCAGTGATTCTTTCTACACAGCAGTTTTTGCTACCCATAGCATAATTATATAATCCTTTCCTTACAAAGCTCTGGGTTTAAAATCTGATACTCCATCTGCAGCAGGAGCCCCCCCGTACTTCCAGAGCACATCCCTCCACAATCATTCCAATTCCACTACTCCATTACACAGGGAGGTATTTGTATATAAAAATAATTAATTTACTTGCTCAAAGAAATAATTTAGTCTCTATGTGATGTACGTTCCCAGAGGGAGATGTCTCCGTTTACGATAGTTTTAATACTCCCCGGCATGTAGCGCATGTATAGAGATAAATCGAGTTCAGATCGCATGCAGCGATATGCAAGGTGGAATATTAAAAGTTTTCATGAAATATGACAGAATTTCGCCGGCAAAAAGTGGTAGTTCGCAGTACTTGGTCTTCCAGGAGCGCCGGCATGGCGGCTATCTCCCCCGCCCGGTAAAACTCCAATATTTTAGCATTTAAAATGAGAGAGATCGACCCAATAGAGTCCTTATAGACCGTATTCCTGAAAGTTTAAGGCTTTTATCGTGATATTCTATTAATAGTTTTTCATAAGTGACAAAAGTATGAGTCCTGATAGCAAATTCCAAAAATGTATTCGACAATCGATGAATGGACTAGTTAGCAAAAATATTTAGTAAAACTATTTTAAATGAGAGAGATCGACCCAATGAGTCCTTAAAGACCGTATTCCTGAAAGTTTAAGGCTTTTATCGTGATATTCTATTAATAGTTTTTCATACGTGACAAAAGTATTAGTCCTGTTAGCACATCCCAAAAATGTATTCGATAATCGATGAATGGACTAGTTAGCAAAAATATTTAGTAAAACTATTTTAAATGAGAGAGATCGACCCAATAGAGTCCTTATAGACCGTATTCCTGAAAGTTTAAGGCTTTTATCATGATATTCTATTAATAGTTTTTCATACGTGACAAAAGTATTAGTCCTGTTAGCACATCCCAAAAATGTATTCGATAATCGATGAATGGACTAGTTAGCAAAAATATTTAGTAAAACTATTTAAAATGAGAGAGATCGACCCAATAGAGTCATTATAGACCGTATTCCTGAAACTTTAAGGCTTTTATCGTGATATCCTATTAGCAGTTTTTCATACGTGACAAAAGTATTGGTCCTGTTAGCACATTCCAAAAATGTATTCGACAATCGATGAATGAACTAGTTAGCAAAAATATTTAGTAAAGCTCGAATATTTAAGCATTTAAAAGAGTCCTTATAGATTGTATTCCTGAAACTTTAAGGCTTTTATCGTGATATCCTATTAATAGTTTTTCATACGTGACAAAAGTATTAGTCCTGTTAGCACATCCCAAAAATGTATTCGACAATCGATGAATGAACTAAATATTATAGGATTAAAGTAGAAGAAAGATTTTCGGAAAGTTAAAGGATTTTATTACAATATTTAAAAAAATAAATATGAATTGAATTATTCTTTAAGTGTTTCAGTATAAAAATGACATATGAAGTCTCAATAGATCAGATTCTACTGGCTTATAATGTCGTTATAGATCATATTCCTGAAAGTTTTTATTGATATTTTGTAACTATTTACTATCAAAAATATAATATTTTAGCATTTTTAATAACAGAGAGAAAACTTGATTAAGTCTAAATTATATTCGTAAAAACCTGAAAATTTTATTAATGGGTTTTTATATTTTTACCAAACATAAATGTCATGATTAAACGTTTCGAATTTTTTTTCAGTAATTAATAAAATTATTTTTAACATCCAGACAAGTAGGCAATAAGTTTTTAGTGTTTAAATAATATGGACCAACCCAACGACGTTCCCATGTGTTCGCGAAACATTGAGAATTTAATTAATCAAAGGCTGTATTTAATTTTAAATTTATCTCATACGTGAAATAAGTACATTAGAAAATTTAATAAACTCACTGATTTTTTTTAATTTTAAAGTTTGCATAAAATAATTTAAAATTTGATGTACTTAAAATAACAGAGATCGAATTCTTACCTGTCAGGAATTATATGTAAAAGTAATTAGAAAGTTGCTTACATACTATATTAAATTAATTTAAAACATTTGCCATAGCCCAAAAAACATTAATATTATATTTAAATTTAAATCATTTTTTTTCGTTTATTTCGTGTTGAAATTAACTAACTGATGATAAAATTACAAACAAAAACATATATTTTACAAAACAAGATCATTTAATCAAAGTATTAAAGCATTAACATATAAATGATGATATTGTTTTTAATAAAAAAAAAAAAAAAAATCTTCTCCTTTTTCCTCTAACAACCAATTCACAATTCTAAAGAAAGTACTTGGCGTAGTCCTAAAAGAAATTGCAATGGGCAACACTTCCGAGACTTGTACACAATAAAATCCCGACGATAGGTTAGGTTAGGTTAGGTTAGGTTAGGTTAGGTTTGGGTCCAGTGCAGTGCAGTAGAGTAGTAGAAAGACATATAAGAATGAGCAGATATTCGTCATTAGATTTTTTAATAGAAGTGATGATTTTCGTAGCAGCCTGAAAGTTTTAATCAGACATCCCTCGCGAGGGCCCTCAGAACAAACCCTCACTTAGAAACCCCTCAATTAATCTAATATTGACTCTCGGATTGGTTTCTTTGCATCAGGGGTGCGGGACGACGGGGTGTCGAGCCTTCAGCCGAGGTGTATTTCCGGTTTGCAATATATAAATGTGGTCGCCACCCCCGTCCGTTTTCCTCGAATAATCTGAAGTCAAAAAACCTCCCCGCGTAGTCGGAATGAGTACTCGCGCTGCAGGAACTCATTTCCTCGGAAATTGGCAAGCGGTTAAAAAGGGGGAATAAAAATACTGAATACACGCCGAGCTGTATTTAGATTTATGCAATTAAATCTGATTGAATATATATATCTGAATTTTTTAAATTAAATAAATATATCGAAATACTTGCTGCTTTGAAATTACTGCTTACTTATGTCGAGACAAATATTTGGTTTGAAGCTTTTTATATGGTTGATTCTCTCCCCGCTCTCGTAATTCCATTGCTTGTGCATGACTGCTATTCTGTGCCCTGAGCGTTTGTAAAGGATCAGTAATAGAGTAGTACCTTGTCGAGACTGTTATTGTTTCTGTAGCTTGCTGCAGAAACGCCAGAGCTTTGTATGGAAAGGATTATGTAATAATAGCAATACGTAGACATATCTTTCCGATATAAATCTTTCAAAATCTAAACATCTTTGCGATGTAAAAGGACCCATTACGCTGTTTTTCTCTTAGAAAACCACGATTACTGGCTCAGCATGAAAATATGCTCAATGAAATAGTCGCCAACCTCCTCTGAGGAGAGGCACTTAATAAAAGAGACATCGATTCTAGTCTAGACTGAATTGCTTTACTAAAACGTTTCGGTATATATATATATTATTATTATAAATATTTTTTTTAAATATTTAAATACACTAAATCAATAATTCTCCATGCTATAATTCATACACCGACGGATTGCTCGCTAGAAGCCAACACAACATACACAAAGTGTATTGAATTTTATAACAAACACCGATAGTTTTTAAGAAAAATAGATTATTTACTAAACATTCGTTTACAAATATTAAATGTTTTTTTTACTAGTATTTATCACGCGATTGTGTTTACACAAATGAACGTAGTTTATTTGATGCAGAATACAATGAATTTAAAATAAACAATGAAACTGTATAGGGGAGAGTAGGGTTCAAAGACCAATAGACAAAACCTGCAATATTTATATATTTTATACCTTAAAATATATATTGTTTTGTGTACCGCGGCAGATCCTCTATAACATTATAAAACTATAATTTATTATTATTATAAAAATACAGATATCGCAGTCTGATAAATAAACCATTTTACCCATTACCCACACCAAATATTGTTATCTTAATAAAAAAAATATAAATTAATATTCGCCTATGGCTAACATATTGACTTATTCTTATGTAAAAAATATATCGCGAATGCCAAGCCATTTAGTTATAAATTTCAGTAATTTAATATCTAAAATTTTATAAAAACACACAATGTATAAAATAGCATAATTCAAAATTTAATTTCAGGGATACATTACTATATAGCTTTATAACATGATACCACGAAGGCGTTGGTTTAAACCTGTATTATTATAAATTATTTGATTTGAATCGTTATATACAATGGGTTAATTAATATATATATATAAGTATATATATTTTTGATTAAAGACCGTCACAGTAAGTGCGATTTTACCTATACAGGCTTTATTTGTGATTGATATGATTAAGTACATTTATTCACACATTGAAAATGATTAAAGAAAACATTCAGAAAAATATAACCGTGACTTGTGCGGGATTCGAAACCAACATCCCCAAAGCTTACATGGCCGGTGCATTATCCATTATGCTAACAAACCACTTCAACTTGGCAACTTTTTGTTATAGTTTCGAATCCCGCACATGTCACGGTTATATTTTTATGAGAGTTTTCTTTAATAATTGTGATTTAATGTGTGAAAAAATGTACTTAATCATATTAATCATAAATATATACAGTGACTCAACATTCACTGGATCACTTGTTGAAGTATAGCAAAAATCTAATAAATGTATTGATTATCTAAAAAAAAAAATAGAAAATTGATCGTTTTCGTAATTGAATGTGTCTCTTTTATTCCTCCTCTCCCCTACACGCGGCTGTATTTAAATTGGGTTTGCCGATTGGGCTGTGCGGTGGGCTGGAAGTTTCGCTGGTGAAGCAATAATGACTGAACACGCAGATTTGTCACCGGATATGAGACTGGAAATATTTCCAACAGCCTTCGAAAGCCTATTAGCAATAACATTGATCTAGAATAAAAGCACGCGTACACAAGTATTGCACTTAAGCCCACTGGACACGTACAGCACAACTGATAAGTTACATCGTGTTTAGAGACATTTTTTTATACAAAAAATATAGCATTTTGATAGTCGGTTGTCAGTTATCTTACAACGCGTATAGGTGCTTAAAAAAATTTGTACTGTACGAAGTATTGTACGAACAATTATCAATATTTAATAAGCTGCTTTGATATGTTATATTTATTCGGGAGTTGATGTTTGTCTCTTGTGTTTCTTTTGTAAGTTTCGAAATCTCGAGTGTCTCATTACCTTTGACTAAAAACCGCAAATTAGCATAATTATACACATAACACACAAGTTGGCTGAAGTTTTCCTTTGACACGAGGCGACACTCCTCATTTATCCACCTGAAAATATTTCACAGGCTCGGGAAAACAGGGCAAAAGTTCTCGCTAACTAATCTGTACTCTGCCGTTTTGGCGTAAACCAATTGTAGAAGGGAGAAAATTTAAGGGTGGTTTAGTAAGCAATACAAAAAAAAGCGAGTTACGGTATTCACTTATTTAAATAATAATACAATTTATTTTTACCCATCTGTTCACGAACTTAATAACGAAAAAAATTGAAGGTGGCTGAAAACAGGGAAAAAGTTCTTACAAAGTAATCATTACTCCTTATTGTTTTTTTATGTGTAAATTTGATGATTAAATGTTACCTCCTTTGCTTATTGCTCTCTAAAATTATATACCCAAAGCAACTTGTATTAAAGAACGTGATATTTTGAGACGCAGGTAATAATTTGATAATGATCTGATAACAATGAAAAATGGCTTTATCACCAGATTTAAGTACCGTTTTGTATAAAAATGTGATATTTACAAATGCTATTTTAATATGTGTTACCAATTGTATAACTAATATATACTTTAGTGACGCGAGGGACTGTGTAACAATAATGACCACAGTAAATTCTATTGCAAGTATTTTAAAGTAAAAATGTGTCTTTGCCTCAAAACATGCTTTGGTAGTTTCTTGAGTGATAAGCTGGTTGATGGTTCCTGTCTTCCGACGTTTCTGGGACCTTGAGATGAGATTTCCCTGACTTAAAAAAAATCCCTGAAAATAATCTCAGCACCGGGACTAAAGCTTAGGAATACAGAAAACACCGAGCAGCTTAACACACAATAAACCTCAAAACCATCGAATAACAAATACTTCCAAGGCTTATATGTATGCAATAAAACCATTTCAAAAAGAACGAATCATAAATCTAATAAATAAAATGGTTTATCTTACCTTGTTAATTCGTGGTTTTCATGTCTGTCTTGTATACTTGGTTAGGTTAATTATTCTTCTGCTATTTTACACTATACACTGATTGAATCCCGATTGGTCCCAAGATTGAATTCACTAGAAACAAAGATTATTTTTATAAATCTGCCATAAATAAACATTATCTTTAGCAGCTTAATATACACAAATATTTGAGTATCCACTAAATATTGATTCAAACAGTAATACTAAATATTTAAACAATGTATGCCTCGCGCTTGTGGAGTAAATATTAAGCTATAACAATTTATTTTAAAATTTCATAAACGTCATAAAATTATCACATAGGCACAATTCTCTAATTATATATATAAAAAAATATGTATAAAACACTAATACATTACCAAATATCTGATATTTCCAATTCACAAAACACACTTCAAACACGTGCTCATTAGTCAAAAGACAAATTTGTACTGAAATATTCTAGAAGATTTTCCTGGTAACAATAATAATGTGTTCACATTTTTCGCGTTTATTTCACAGAATTTTTAAAATAATTTGTAAAGTTGCAAAACCAGCTATTCAATTTTAAAAATATTTTTTGATGATTTGTATGAAACTGTGTGTACGAGTTAATTATTTACAATCTTTATATTTGAGTATCATAAATAATAATTATAGTACTTACAATATTGGAAACTATTTTTTAACAAAAAACTATGTATGCTTTGAAGTTCATTTCACAATATTGTGAAACGATTCTTCATGTTGAAAAACACGCTTGATTGAGATTCTTGAGTTTAAGCTATAAATATATCGAATTAAGTGAATAAGTCATCTTGGGTTGGGTTAGAATAAAACTTAGACTTAAACTTATAAAACCAAATGACTACAAACGTTATTGAAAAAAAAAATACACTTTATAAAGAAATAAAAAAATGAGTAAAACTTCAAGAGCGAGCTTTGCAAGTCGACGCCTCGAGCATTGTATCGAAATGGCGAGTGAATAATTTCGGACGACGATTGTCACAATTAGGATAAAATTTAATAGATGTAGCCGAATAGTAATAAAATTATCCATGGATCGTGCCATGTCCTCGCCATGATCGACAGAGTCACCTGCTATGCGATTTCGCTTTGAAATATTTGATTGAATTGTTCGCTACATTGTGCGGAACATATAAAATTGTGCCGAAGCGGGGAACCTCCTTTGTATGATTTAGTGTGACAGCACAGAATGCTGCGAACATCCTGTGCGGTACATTGCACCCGATATACAAAAGTCTTTGAACTGTAGCATTATATATAAAACAAAAAAATATATACATATATTTATTTTTATGCATATATTTGAGATCCTGACCGTGAAATTAAAGTGAGAATTGAGACAGCAAGCAGTGCGTTGAATAGTTTTAGGCAAGTACTATGCTCAAGATATATAACACTGAAATCTCTCTGGAGATTCACCAAGTGTTATGTCGTATCCAACAGCTGATTGTCCATGGAAAAATCGATGAAAAAATAAGGCATTGAAAAGCGGAAGTTTACGTGGATGCGGAATCTGCGCCAGTGGCTGTAGAACGGAAGTGCGTCCGAATTAGTGACACTGGACCAGGATAGAGATATGTTTGATGAAATGCTCACCAAAAGAAGTAAGACTATATAAATATACAGTGATATGATTTCTGAGCCATCCTGTATGCAGCGTGGTGTGTTCAGAATGCCTGCGATTTATTTGTCATTTATTATTGCATCGACGTCTCCGCGCCATGAGTTATTATCAATAAGCCATGCAGTCGCGTCTTCCCCGTCTTATTTATGGCAGTAAATTATACCGCAGGATGCACGAAGCGTCGGCCATGCCCCGGCAATGGTGGCCGCCTCCGCCATATTGCGAGCATATATCTCCGCGGAATCTGGCAACACCGCCCCGTGAATCCCGGCCACTGGGCAGATTCGGTTATTTACTAGGTCATGAAATTTGCATATGTTTTCATACACTCCAACCATAGCTTATCTACTTAAAATATCGATCTACATCTCTGTCGTTTTGTGGGTATACCATCATTTAAAAAAATTATTGTATCATGACGCTTTTGGATCAAACCTTGCCTTACAAGTAAATCCCAAATAAATAGAAATATGCTACACCTGTTTCAGTTTGGTAACATAGAACGAAGTCCATACCTTACCAACGTAAAATATCGATCTACATCTCTGTCGTTTTATGGATATATCATTTAAAAAAAAATCATTGTATCAAGACGCTTTTGGACCAAACCTTGCCTTACAAGTAAATCCCAAATAAATATAAATATGCTTACACCTGTTTCAGTTTGGTAACATAGAACGAAGTCCATACCTTGCGTACTTAAAATATCGATCTACATCTCTGTCGTTTTATGGATATATCATCATTCAAAAATATCATTGTATGAAGACGATTTTTGACGCTTTTGGATCAAACCTTGCCTTACAAGTAATCCCAAATAAATAGAAATATGCTTACACCTGTTTCAGTTTGGTAAAATAGAACGAAGTCCATACCTTACCAACGTAAAATATCGATCTATATATCTGTCGTTTTATGGGTATATCATCATTTAAAAATATCATTGTATGAAGACGCTTTTGGATCAAACCTTGCCTTACAAGTAAATCCCAAATAAATATGCTTAAACTTGTTTCAGTTTGGTAGCATTTGGTAACGAAGTATATAATTTTTTTAATGTGGTCGCATCGGAAATCTTTGCTTTACGTTGAAAAGCTTTAATTTAACTGGGAAAATCTTCATGCAATAAAGTATTGGTTTATCTGTAACCCGGCGATAGCGGAACTGCCGCGGTCAGCGAGGGTTATCTCCCCTAGTAAATCCACTGAAAGGAGTCCACAAAGCCCCCAAACGTCAAGGGGTTCCGAGCACCCACCTGGCTGAGGTCAAAGGGTTAAATACTCCAGGTTTAATTCTTTAATGAATGGATACACCACGAATTCAAATTAACAAACATATATTCATATTTATTTATAAATATCACTACACCCACACGATAAGCTTCTGAGCTAGTCTTACTACAATAATTTGGCTGAACTCTTGACATCACTCAGTTGATGGCGCAATTTATTCCATGGCTTTTCCTTGGACAATAATTTTAATTTTTCTCATAAAAAGCCACTTTTTAATCGCATCGTTAGTATCTAGACCTCAACTCTATAAAAAGAAACGAAGCAACATAACATCTGGTTAGGTTGTCTCCAGCGATTTTCAATGTTATATCTCTTGGGTATGCTTTATAGTATACCTAATAAAATAGAAAATTATTCACGAAAAAAAGTATACGGTATTACAGTTGAGTTAATTCATAAACACATTCGGCCAGTTAACTTGCCGAGTCGGCACTTGTACCAGTTGTCACACGAATGGCCGGATTTATGAGCTGCAGTGAGTCAATTCTACTTTGATATTTCTCCGCCTTGTTTTATCCGATGCAGAGGCTATAATTTTTCCTATTTAAACACACCCAGTGTCGCCTCGGGCACCGCGAGTACAGGCGCCAGCGAAAAAGTATCTCCCATACAAAACAACGGAGCGTGTACAAGATACCGACATAAAGATCCTGAACATAAAGATGCTCGGACACGGATAAAAATTATTATAACCGACAAGGAATGAACATGTTTGCTAGTAGCTGGGTAAGTTTTTTTTTATGTAACAATAAAATAAAACAATCTTTGAACATATATAGTATAGTATATCTATTTGATTGTTTATTTGTTAAGGCAGTTGCTTCCAGCCTTTTGATTACCTGGCGAAATCGTGTCATTTAATTAATTTAATTGTCACTTTATTTTTCTATATCGAAAATTATTTTTTTTACAGAATATCAAAAAAACTATAAATTATATTCACATATTTTTTATAATTTAATTAACGTCCATTTTCAGGGTAAAATAAAATCTTGAAGATGTTGAAAAATTGGATAAAATGACGACTTTTAAAAACAAAAGTTTATTAAAGATTTTTTTTTTTTAATTTTTAAATTAATAAGACGCACATGTTTTATATTTAATCTTTTAATTCCAATTAAAAAAAAGACTTTTTTTTAATGTTTAGGACTCTTGGAAAAGAGACATGACGAATCTCCAAATTCCTACACTTCAATCGGATAAGCACATATTTATCATATTAATAGTAAATTTCTAAGAAATAAAAATATATTCTGTTCGAAAAAAGGGATGTATCAAAGTTTTTGCATTTAAATTTTTTTGTGCATTCAATTTTTCGCAAAACGGACTAGAAAATGATCAAAAAAATCTTGATTATGGGACCTAGACCCTAAATACCAAGTGTCCAAGGCCATTTGCATTGTAAACGAAATTGCGATCAAATGATAAACAGGCTTCTCATTCTTTTTGACTTTGACTTTCTATTTTTTTTACATAGTTAAGCAGGCATAAAATGCATAGGGAGTACTACTTACTGACATCACCATGTTTTTATTAAATTAATGGTCACCTGTAGTTGTTCGTGTGCTGGCTCCAGTTCTGCCCTGGAGGGACTTTGTCGTCGCAGGTGAGGGACGGCGGCCAGTCAGGCGACCCGAAACTCTTTTTACCCCTGGCCAAATAAACAAGCAACTGCACCCCTGGATATGACGTCACCTGGAGCCTAAATATAATTTTGAAGGCACGATATGTCACAGCTGTTTAAACGAGAACTGGGATTCTGACCAGGAAATCAAGGTGAGAATTGAGACAGCACGCAGTACGTTTTATAGTGTAAGTCACTGAAATCTCGCTGGATATTCACCAAGTGTTATGTCGTCTCAGTTTTTCTTTGTGGAGTCGAAGCTTGGACTCTCAAGACAGCTACAATGCAAAGCATAGAGGCGGCAGAAATGGTAGAATCCTTAAAAAAAACCATGGGTTGACCGCGTCACAAATGAGAGAGTCTTTTTCGTAACAGTAAATATAGCATCCAGCAGCTGATTGTCAATGGAAAATCGAAGAAAAAAGAGGCATTGAAAGGAGGAAGTTTACGTGGATGCAGAATTTGAGCCAGTGGGTGGAGATCAGAAGCACGAAAATACAAAAAAAAAAATATATATATATATATATTTATTTTATCGGCAGTACTATGATTCAGATGTGATTCAACACGATTTGTGATTAGCAATATAATAAAATCTGAATTTACCAAGGGTTGATATCGACTACCCTTCACGGCTAATTAAAAAAATTATATTTTTATAAAAAATATTTCAACACACAAATACAATCGCGTATTTGTCAAATTATTCTTAAAAAGTAACTCTTTTCGACAGGTGGGGGGTAGAGGGGAGGAGGGAGGGGGGGGGGTGTTTTGTCTCCGGAAGTGATTTCGCCTCGTTTTCTTCTTTTTTTTTTTATTATTATTTCGATCGACAGGCGGGTGGCAATTTAAATGTAAATCCGAACCATCGAGAGCGGTCACACTGAGAAAAATGAGAACTGAAAACTGAAATCTCTCCCTCGAAATTAATATTCTCCTTGGGCGGGGGCGCCTGAGCGGAAAGGGTGAGAATTTCCAACGGGGCATTTTTTTAAAACGGAAATTCATCAATTTTAATTTTTTTTTTAAATAATATCAGATACGATAGCGGCTTTCTCGTTTTTAAAACGTTTGGTGTTATCAACGTTTCGTTAACATAAAACGTTGACATGTTCAAACAGAATGATCGAGTCACTTACCGACGTTACAGTGAGCTTAAAAATAGTTCATAAATGATTTAAAAAAATATATATAATTGCATATAAATAAAAAAAAAAAAATTATCCTACAATTCATTTCCAATAAATTTAATTTTTATATTATTAATCTTAATGCGTATATGAATAGCTGAGTGGCTAGGAGAAAAGCGAAAAAAATAATTTTGCAATAAAAAGAGAGTGCTATGTTTTTTTTTTTAAAATTAATAGTTATTGTAGAAAAAAAAATTATCGTTGGAAAAAATATCATCGTAAAATAATGATCTTTGAGCTTTTTGGGGTGTTCGGAGAGGTTTGCTCGCGTGAGAGTACCAAAGCGAAAATGCACCTCAGAATGAGTCATGAATGCATTTTTTTTTAAATATATTTTTTTAAATATATAAAATGCCAAATATTTATATTATTTAATACGTTTTTTACAATACGATAGTCAGGACTGTGTGCAGCGGAGACGGCTAATTATTCAGTAATTGGTTGCATTGTAAACTATGCGAGTGCATTAACTCGACAGATGCGGTTCTGATGAATTCATAAATGACTTCTCTAATCAACCACTAAATTGAGATGAGTCTCATTCAATTAAACATCCTCAACGTTTATATATAAAATATAAAATACATAGCAGTATATAATACAAACTATAGAAAAATCGATTCACCGATACAACGATGGGTTGCTGTGATTTCGTACGTGGCTATGGGATATAATTTTATATAATATATCGAGTCTTTTATATGGTAATATATAATTCTAGCTGCATATAGTAAAAAAAATAATTAAAAAAAAAACGTTAAAACTCTAACTGCATCTCGTAAAAAATAATTTAAAAAATAACGTTGTTACATAATTTATTTCATACACAGGTAAGGTTAAAGGTGTATTTTCATGAGGTGTAAATATTCAAAAGCATGGTCACCCAGACGCATCGCCATGATTTAGGGGCCATTGTGGGAAGTTGGCTGCTCTCGGCTGAAGCTGGACTCGTTTCCAGGAATGTCCTGGACGCCGCGGGGAGTTTCTAATTGATGTGCCGGCTCCATCATCAGGGCAGATAAACCACGAATTATCGTCAACGGCGTTTCTCGGCGCTTCGAACCGACAGAGGATATTCAATAACGTGTACATTTTTATCGTGTTTTGAATATTTAATAAATCTCCTCTAAGCACCCGCACAGGCAACTCGAGACATTTCGAAAATGTGTTTATGAAACTTGTTTTGAAAGGATTCACATATATTTTTTTAAATTCTTTGTTTATTAAAGCACTCAAGTGTGACTGAAGTGATGCAAGACTATAAATAGAAAAAAAAAAAAACTTAATTGTGTTTAATATCGGTTAGATTTCCGTTAAAGCACTTTTTTCTTTAATTTATAAAAAGCTTCATAGATTAAATATAAATAATACATTTTTAGCGCAGATTTTTTTATAAAACAGGTATCAAAGAAGAGACAGTGCAAATTATTATTAAATGCATCAACTTCCTGAATGTCTCCCACTGATAAAGTAGACATTATAAATATAAGGAATTTAAAGGGACTATGGGAAGAGAATATCAAATATCTTGCTTATTCGATAAAATATTGTGTATTTTTTAAATATTATCTTGATATTTACAAAAAAGCCTGCAAGAAAAGTGATTTTAATCGTCTTATGCTTGTTTTTTTATGGCAATAAATGTCAATGGAGTCAAACAAGTTGCCGCCCCTTGCTGGGCAAATATAGCAGAAGTGCGTTTCTTACAGAGCACAGTACAAGAAAAAGCCTCGGGCGTGGCTGATTCTCAGCCAGTAAATAACAACGTGTAAGAATGAACAGATCCGTACAAAAATGCATTTCTTGTTTTTAACGAGGCTGTGTTATTTTGTAAAAAATGTCGTTTTCATCTATGAATCAAAAACCCAAGCGTTTCTGACACGACATAGCGCAAGAAAAAGCCTCGGGCGCAGCTGTTGCCAAGCCAGAAAATAAAAATGTGTGCAATGAATGAGGCTAAATTATTTTTAAAAAAATTTATTGAAACATTCAACCAAAGAACTAAGCATTTCTGACACGACATAGGGCACGAAAAAGCCTCGGGCGCGGCTGATGCCAAGCCAGAAAATAAAATTTAAAAAAATTCGTTTCAAATAGGGTTTCTTATTTTTATCAAAGGTGTGTTATTTTTTTTTGTAATTTGAGGCTATGTTAAATATTTGAGGCTATGTTGAATGAGGCCAAATTATTTTTAAAAAAAATTATAGATACATTGAACCAAAGAACTAAGCATTTCTGACACGACACAGTGCAAGAAAAAGCCTCGGGCGCGGCTGATGCCAAGCCAGAAAATAAAATTTAAAAAAATTCGTTTCAAATAGGGTTTCTTATTTTTATCAAAGGTGTGTTATTTTTTTTGATGTAATATAAAATAAAAATGTCTATTGCAGCCTTGAGCTTAAGATCCAACGGTCAGCAGGGCGTGCAGTCTGCAGCTGGCCACGGGGCCCCTCGGTCACTCAACCGCGGGCTCGAGGGAGACAGATGCCGAGCCTTGCTGTGGGAGAGAGGGAGAGGCACCGCGGCGGTGTGTCGTTTTAATATTTTTATTTTCCCTTTCGCATTTGAAATTTAAACAAGCCGCGATCGGCCAATTGAAATGTCGGGAGGCGCGCGTCCGACCGCGTTCATTTGCATCCTGCTCGAGCTTGACGCAATACTAGGAAAAATAAAAAATATATATAATACAAACACTTAACAGACATGCAACACATTAACGTTTCAATATCGACTATTGTTCTTTTGAGGGTCTTGCTACCTAACCTTGCTTGGTGTCCATCCCCCGTCTGCCCCAAAAAAAAGGAACGATTTACCTGGCGAATCGTGTCATTTAATTAATTTAATTGTCACTTTATTTTTCTATGTCAAAAGTTGATTTTTTTACAGAGTATCAAAAAAACTATTAATTATATCCACATATTTTTTATTATATAATTAACGTCCATTTTCATTGTAAAATAAAATTTTGAAGATGTTGAAAAATTTGATAAAATGACGACTTTTCAAAACCAAAGTTGGTTAAAGATTTTATTTTTTTTTATTTTTAAATTTATAAGACGCACATGGTTTATACCTAATATTTTAATTCCAATTGAAAAAAAAGACTTTTAAATGTTTAGGACTATCCTTTGAATACAATCCTTTCCATACAAAGCTCTGGCATTTAGATCTGATATTCATTATAGCAGGACACCTCCATCTCTTTAAGGTACTTCCAGAACATATCCCTCCAAAACAATTCCAAGTCCTCCACTTCATTACTAATCCTTTAAAAAAACCTCACACCACTGTGTTAAAATGCAATTTTAAATATTAAAATGTATAATACTAGTCGATTACCTTAAAAATTATTACGTATTATTAATGGTCATCGTTTTTAGTAAACCTCTTGAAAATTGACAATGCTTTCCATCAAAATAATCAAAGTCTCCCAGTCATTAGCTTATTCATATCTACTGTTAAAAATAAAACATGGAAAAAAATTACTAGCGGTTATTTAAGTGCCTGGTTATATTTTTATAAATCTCTATACGTTTTCGCTTCTAGTAGTGAGTCTAGCTAGAGAAGGTCTCTCATTATACTTAATTTTATGGTGTGGGTGTATAATGCGAATAGTAGCCCAGTTGGTAGTTAGCAAGTGCTATTATCTTATCTTGAACATTAAATATAAGATGATAAAGATGACCTCAAAGATAAGTGAATATGTCCGATTAATGACACCTAATCGAGCTTTTCAACATAACATCTATTTGATAACTGGGTTGCACATACTTTTGAACTTGCAAGCAATATAATCTTAAATTTCTGAAGATAGTAAATCTAATAATAATGACTACTAAAAACATTATATTGTTGTTAGTACAGTAGATATTTTATTTACCTAGACACACACGATGTTTTTATAATAATATAAAAGTAAATATATTATACAACAATGCTTCCAAATATGCACAAAGTAATTACAATAAAGCGAGTAGTTTGCAGTTCTGCTCATTTTCTAGAATTAGAAAACTTATTTGTACGTAAAAGCAGCTGTTACATTTCAAAGACGTTTAAAATTTAGCGGTTAAAGTTTGAGTTATTCACAAATATATAAATACAAACTGCAGAGCATGTAAGAAAGCTCCACATCCGGTAGACATTGTTTCAGGAGAAGGCATTTGACTGACTCATCCGACTCATTCACTCGGCATTTCCGGCGACAGGCCAGCGAGGGCTTTGAGGAAAAATTAAGGCTGCTTGAGACAGAACAGAAATATTATTGGTTGCCATCATCATCATCATTAGCAACTTCATCAACAGGCGAAGATTTCATATATATTGTGTAATTTTTTTTTAAATAAATTATCACACACAGATATATGCATCAAGTGCCTCTCCTCATTTCACTGAGCACATACTCATGCTGAGCCTGTGTTCATGGTTTTCTAAGGAGAAAATAGTGTAGTGGGTCTTTCTACACAGCAGTTATATATTGTAAAAAAAAAGTCTGCATTATTAAATAATCTTTTCGTTACAAAGCTGTAGTTTTTAGATTTGGTACTCCTTGGGTATCCTTTTCATACAAAGCATTGGCGTTTCTGCAACAAGCTACAGAAACAATATCAGAAATCCCCCCATCTCGACAAGGCCACTACTCCATTACCGATCCTTTATACACGCTTAGGATGCAGAATGGAAGCCATGCCCAAGCAACAGAGCGGGGAGAGCGGAAAACTTTTTTCAAGTGATCAGTGAACTGTCTTTTGTGACACAATCAAGACGCAGTATTTCAGAAAGACTTTTCGCAATAGACTGGAACAATAATTAAAGTCGAGTAAGTTTAAACGCAAATTATGAAACTCGCGCGGCTTTCAAACTATTGTCTCAGGTTAATCGGCCTTTCGGAAACCGAAGTTTGAACTGCAAGTTGTGACGTCACGCGCCCGTCGTTGAGCAGGAATGAGACGGAAATATTAACGCAGTTGGAAGTTGTTTTTAAACTGCGGGGCTGCGGCTTGAGGGGGGGGCGAGAAGGGGGCCAGAGGGGGCCAGAGGGGGCCAGAGGGGGCCAGAAGAGACCTGAAAAGGGGAGGAAGGGGGAGCCTTGTCCGCAAGCAGAGGGGGGGGGGGGGGGACGCCGGGTAATTTTAAACAGAATAATGGAGATTAACGGGAACTTTGAGCAAAGCGTTTTATTCCGCTCGTGGAGTTTTATACATTTTCGGGAGGCTCAGGTTGCCCCCCCCCCCCCTCCACCCCCTTCCCCCCTCGACGCCATATTGATTAATTTTAATTAATTATTTTCATGTTTTTTTTTTTGTTTCCAAGAAGAGTCTCGGAAAGATCATATTCTATTTATTTTTAACTTAGTTTTTGATTTATATACAGATACAATGAAATCAGTAAATGTAATATGCAATAAAAACTTTTTTTTTATAGCATTTTGATTATATATCAGAAGTGTTTTTTTTACTTACGATACAAAGAAATGTGCTATTAGATAAGGTTTTTCAAACCATTATTTTGAAATTCAATATACTCGCCAGGCCATTATTTTTGCAGAATATTTGTATATTGAGCAAGTATTTTAAATATATATTTAAAAAAAGAAAGAAATTTAACAGATTTTTCTGTGGTTATTGTTTGCATAAAACCAAAATTGTGATTTTATTTACAGACACGAGTTCGTTCAAAATAATATATAAAGCTAAGTAGTATTTAATCCGTGGTGCTTATTTATTAAGACGACTGATTTTATTTACGGATAAAATAAAGACATTCAATGTGAAATACAAAGAAAAATTTTTATAGGAAACAATTTTGCAAAGTTTTACAGTGGTAATTTGTTTTATCGACAGTAAAAAAATCCCGAAGTTTAGTTAGAAAATTTCAACACGCCAAAAACCCACTCCAATTTCATCTTCAGTAATTTCCCGCACATCTCACCGTGGGATTTCCCCTATAGTCGTATTTATTTTTTGATATCGGCAATTCCATTCACTATTGACTCAGTTACTCTCTTGCCGGAGCGCTGGGAATTTTCCATAAGAAGTTGTGGAATATTCCACGGAAACGTATCGCGTCTCGGAGGGACCCTTGGACCGATTGCCGGCATAAAAACGGCACCTCGTTAAATAGAATCATCCGAGAGGTGAGGATGTGCCTCTATGTAGGAGTTCATAGCCTCCTGTATTAGAAATATATATATTTATATATATATACAGTCAAGCCACCTAAAACGCGATTACTCCGCACCGTACTATGATATAAGAAACTCAGAAGTAAGTAAATACATATTACATAAATCAAGATCTTCACAATGGTCGTCTACTAGTTTTTTTTCATTTAGGCATTTACGATTACGAAACCAACGAAATCACACCGTTTAAAACACCCTGTGTATTTCCCGAAGCGTTCCCAATGAAGCTCATTATAAAAGTGATAAATTGCAATCAAGCAAAGTCGAACTTTAATCAGACTATGAAATATTATCTGAATACACTTCAGCAAGTACTTCCTTCCTGAAATAATTGATGATTTTTAGCGGAGCCGAACCGTGACCCTGGCCTTTGGAGGCTCTCCGGCTGAACCATCAATCAGGAAGCCAACCAGCTTTGTGGAGGTTCCCAACTTGTAAGTTCAAGACGAACTCTGCAGACTTGGGGAGGGGAAATTTTGTATACGGCCTCGCGAAAGCCCCGCAAGATTTCTACACCCTTTGGTTACAAACAACTTTCGAATATGAATTCAACAAACATGAATTTTTTTTCAACAAGAGTTTTTGTACAGTAAAATGTGTAAAACGAGCAAAATATAACAGCTATCGTTTGTACGACTTTCAACAGTTTATAAATTTATATTTTAAAAATCAGCAATAAACGCATGGCGATTCCGCTTTTGATTGGACGAATGCGCGGTTAAAAAATAAAAAAAACTGCCTGAAATTTCAAACCGACCTACAAATTTGAAATATCGGCTGAAAAATAAGCGCAGCCTCGGAGGCGTTCATTTTGAATTTCACAGTCGACGCTTCCGCGTGTATTTCCGGCCAAATCATCAAAGCCACTCAATTATGTTATTTCAACTCCTGCGAAACCTCTATTAGAGTGTGAAATATTGATTGTTTACAAAAAAAATTCATCTGAAATATTTTTAGTGTTGTTCCTACTTTTTATTTTTTTATTAAAATGCCATCATCAAGCAGAGTGAAGTTTATTAAGCAGATACTTTAAATAAAATACTTGTTGTTTCGGTTTCGCCAACTTCAATTCCAACGTGAAAGGTTGACGAAAACGGTTACGAATAAAAATATATTAAATTGTAATTCCAACAAGTACACTCTGTCAAAAATATTGAATGTTTTTTAAACTATTTGGAAAGTGATTTAAATAGATAGTCACTATTTTGTGTTTTGAATTAAACGAGATAAATTTAGTCGTCACGATGGCGCGTTTATTTACTGAGCATCGATAAACAAGCTTAGAAAAAATACCTTTTAAATCCGGTCTTTATTTTTAAGGCTGTGATCCTTCAATCAGTGGGGCGTAATTCTTTCTGATTTTCGAGTTTCTGAACAAGTTGTCCGTGTCCTATCTGCTCGGCATCTGAGCGCCTGAAGTTTGAAGGCTCTCCAGGGGCGAGGGGTGAGAGGTGCGAGGTGCAGGGTGCGGGGTGCGAGCCAAGGGGTGAGGGGTGCGGGGTGCAGCTGGCGGCGTCCTTGAGCTTCAGGGACACCCAAAATTAGAGACAAACGAGGGGATGCTCTTTCTCCTCGTCGCTTTCTGATCGAGAGCCATTAAATAATCCAAAGACCCCCTTCAGATAAAAAAAAAATGAAAATTACAGGAGTTTTCCCTACCCTTAACTCTTTACAAAATACAACGATTTTTGAAATAAATTGACTCTGACACATTCAAGTAATTAAATAGTTTTCGTCGTTCACACATACGTAACAGTACAATAACAAATTATACTCTATTAGTTATATGGATAAACATAAGTTGTTCTATATATCCGATTTATAACCAAGACCCGATACGTGCCCTTTATATGAATATATAATAAATCACACAAGTTAATACAAAGACAGAGTAAACCAGCGTTTCCAAACATTGTTTGATACATAATATAATAATAATTATATTATGAAGAGAAACTCAGTCTTGTATTATTTTTTTGAGGTGAATTTTTCTTTCAACATGTATGCATACAAAACAAGATATCTTTGTAATTTCTTTATGAATTATATAATATCTCTCCACAATAAAATAGAAATGGATTCTTCTTTAGATTACGATATTTGTAGGTTCACTATACGTTTTAAAAATTATTATATATTTTTTTATAAAATACATGTTATTAAAAATATAATAATATTTTTGGTTATTTTAAAATGTAACTTTCCATTGTTATAGTAAAAAATATATTTTTTTTAAATCTCACTAATGCATTTTTTGTACAACGG
Source organism: Atopsyche davidsoni (assembly GCA_022113835.1). Lineage (NCBI taxonomy): Eukaryota > Metazoa > Arthropoda > Insecta > Trichoptera > Hydrobiosidae > Atopsyche > Atopsyche davidsoni. The sequence goes on along the minus strand of JAILWY010000011.1, from coordinate 2,661,204 downwards.
TTTTTTTTTATAAAGATTCGTCTCAATTGATTTTATCTTAAATCATAAAAATTATATCAATAATATGTACGTTTATTGTTTCAAACTGATAACCAACAGTCAACATTTACGAAAAAAAATTGACGAGTTAAAATGATACTACGTTTGATAAAAATAAAGAGTGTCGAAGAAGTAACGTGACAAGTGAAAAATTCAGTTAAGGGGGAAATCACAAAATTTAGGGAAATAATTTTTTTTATATTTAATAATATTAATACAGCGATTAAATTAACCATCGTTGCGTTAAGCGTTGAGAAACAGTCAAGATTTCTCCTAAACTCCTCAACGTGCAAGCCATTTATACACATCAAAATCTGACTCGTGCGCAGTGCTCGCAGATATGAATCGGGCTCGTCTAGTTCGGGACAGGCTGTATACCGACCCCGGCTGAAAACTCAATTTGTATTTCAGAATTGTATAACATCGTTATACAGGGTGTGCCTACACCGTCACTAGTGATGCGACGTTTTTCATTCAGATCGATCGGAATTAAAATAATTTCGATTACCGTTCAAACTTATCAGAAGTCCCATAATCGAGTTTTTTTGATCATTTTCTAGTCCGCTTTGCAAAAAATTGACTGCACTAATCAAAAATATTTAAATGCAAAAAGTTTGATACATCCCTTTTTCCGAACACAATATATTTGTATTTCTTATAATATTACTATGAATATGATAAATTTGTGTTTTTCCGATTAAAGTGTAGGAATTTGGAGATTCGTCCGGTATATTTTCCAAGAATCCTAAACATTTAAAAGTCTTTTTTTCAATTGGAATTGAAAGATTAAATATAAACCATGTGCGTCTTTTTAATTAAAAAATTAAAAAAAAAACAAATCTTTAACAAACTTTGGCTTTGAAAAGTCGTCATTTTATCCAATTTGTCAACATCTTCAAGATTTTATTTTACCCTAAAAATGGACGTTAATTAAGTAATAAAAAATAGGTGAATATAATTTATAGTTTTTTCAATACTCTGTAAAAAAATAAATTTTTGATATAGATAAGTAAAGTGACAATTAAATTAATTAAATGACACGATTTCGCCAGGTTATGGACTGCCTCTTGTGCCCGGTTGGACACTAGAGGCAATTAAAAAGCTGGGAGCAACTGCCTTAATGTAATTCTTCATATAAGTCCCCCTGCATTCCCCATTCTGTGCCCTGAGCGTGTTCAAAGGATCGGTAATGGAGTAGTGAACATGGAATGATCGTGGAGGGATGTGATCAGAGTATCAGACCAAACCTCCTCTGGGGAGAGGCACTCGATGAAGATGAATATAATTCTTACTCAACCTGTTCCTGATACCGGGACCGTCAGAACTCTAAATCTTTTAATCATTGATTAATATTTATACTGCTAATAATAAAGATAAATCGATTGTTCGATCGACAGTTCCCAGCACAGCAATTAACAATAATCCACCCTGTATATGGGGACCGAAAGTCCTCGCCGGTGCAGACAGGGGTATTATTTTGACGCTGCGGTATAATTTGACGGCTGACGTCACCCCGACTGTCAAATTGCGTCTACCGCCAAACGGGAAATCTGATACTGTATTATTGTTACAAGTAATACGGAACACCTTGTATAGTATTCATGAGATACCGCAGAAACCTATCAAACACTCTGTGCGCGTGTAATGTAAATTGATATTATAATCAATTTATTTTAAATATAAATGTTGTGTATTATTTATTTATTACTAGTATGATTAGATTCATACGTAGAAGATGATTTAAAGAAACTCTCAGACAAATATCATCGTGATTTGTGTGGGATTTGAACCCACATCCCCTGGCTTACACGGCCGGTGTACTGACCCTTGTACTAACGAATCACATCCGTTTATCGAGAATTTTTAACAATCATACTCTACATATGAACCAATGTGCCCAGGCCAACCAATATTTAGTGATTTGCAAGCACTGGACTTTTTGAACAAAGTAACAAGTGAAGCGATTTTAGTCTGGATATTATTTTTAAAAAATCTATTAATTTAGCCAAGACGCGCACCATCATATACGTATGTCTATTTTTTGGATTGGACGTCAATCAGATGCTTATTTATGACCCATTACGGGTTTATAACATTACTACTAATATGATAAGGCACATTAGTTCATACATAGAAGATGATTTAAGAAAATATCATCGTGATTTGTGTGGGATTTGAACCCACATCCCCTGGCTTACACGGTCGGTGTACTTACCCTTGTACTAACGAATCACTTCCGTTTATCGAGAATTTTTAACAATCATACTCTACATATGAACCAATGTGCCTAATCATATTAATAATAATATAATAAACCCGTAATGGGTAATAAATACGCATCTGATTGACGTCCAATCCAAAAAATAGACATACGTATTATTTATTTCGTAATATTCCTTTATCATTGTCTTGTGCTGTTTTCCACAATTGGCTTCTTTTTCAAACGTATCTTTTAGGTTGTGTTATACTCGTTTTATGGTGAAAAAATTATTTTATACCATTGGACCGCGGGGAGGTTTTTTAAATTATAATCCCTTTAAAAACTTTATCGTTGATCTGTTTTAATCTTTTTGTAGTTTTTCAGGGGTGCATATTCCTACCCTTTGTCGTGGTTGGATATAAAATGTCACATTATGTCGCTGGATAATTGGAATGTATTCTCCAGACTTTGTGCGGAGGTTATAATGAAGCACGTATAACTTTTCAGAGAGGAATTCATCCCCTGGTAGTTTCATCCCTTTGTGGAAAATTCATGTGAGAATTTCTAATAATTTGTCTTTGAGATTGAAACGTGTCGGGGGTTTAAAAATACAATTCTATTTAAATGCTGTTATTACAATGTCAAATTATTTTCAGGGGAATTTAGAATTAGCCAACTTTAAAACAAACTTAAAAAATAAGTTTTTTTCCATTAAATTAATTTTTTTTAAACTATAGCGTTTACTGTTTAATAACCATATAAAACAACAAAATTATGCGTGAATTAAAATTAAATATTTTGGGCTGATTCTTAATTATAAATTACTCTCCAAAGGTAAATCAAATCAAATTTAATATAGTGTATATAATATTCTCACTCAGATCAACTGAATGTGGAACCCAAATATGTGCTTTAAATTAATCACTTTACACATAGAACAATGAAAAAAAAACACTGTAAAAATTATATGATTTTTGAATCACCGCGACTATCGCGAACCGGAGCTCTCACTAATTAAACTACTGCGCCATTGTAACTGAGCTATAAATTTAATAGTTATGTGCAGAGTAAAACGACCGTACAAATATTATATATATAATTCTTATTGTACTGAAAAAGCGCCGTTTCACATTTTGTCGCAATATTACGAAAATACAAAAATTTCTAAAACCTCGAAGCATTATATTGCATATGTATTTTTTATATTTTTCTTAATAAAATCATAGATAATATTGTTCGTCCATATATTAGAGCTGAAGATTCTGAAGGTACACATACAATTGAATTGATTGAAATAAAGAGAGGTCACAAAATAAATTAACGTTTCACATCCAGAATCTTTTATGCTTGAATTTCGACACGCGTTCAAAATATTCGCTCCCTCTAATAGCCAGTGGCGTGCCAACTTAAAAAATATATATAAAAAATTTGCATATTGCATATATTAATACAGAATTTAAATGTATAATATACAGGGTTACCCAGATGAAGTGTAACCTATTCACAAAGCAGTAATTTTTTTTTTTTTTACATTTTTTATTTATTCCAAAGTAAATAGTGTGTGAAAATAATCAAACATTTAGAATCTATTCCTTTTAGTTCGACACGATCATCTTTTGCCTTCAGACGGCCGATAAACGCCAAAAATGTATAAATATAAAAGATAGATACACAAGTAGGTTTAAACTTGTAAATTTCTTCAAGAAGTTTATAGATGGGTAGTTGGTTAAAAAAAGTAAAAAAAAATAATCCCTAAAAGTATTTTTTTTGAATTTTCGTACGCGAGTATAATAGTAATATTATATATTTTTAAAATCAAGTCAGAATTGGGCCGATAGAGGTTTAATAAAAGCAGTGCAGTTATATCGAGTGTTGCAGGTACAACTGAAAAAAAAAAAACGGTGCGCCACTGGTCTGCTCGCCCCCCCCCCCCCCGTGCCCCCTTTGATTAATCCAGCGACAGTTTTAATCAAGCGAGATCTGAAATCCAATTTGGATCGACGAAATCCTTCACCATTGGTTTCGTAAAAACACACGACAAGACCCGAAGAATCGAACAAAAGCGGTTAATTATAAATTAAGCTGAGTAAACATTTGATATAAAAAAAAAAAAAAAAAAACACCACCATGAGTTCTTCATACGCTCTAAATTTTAATCATATGAAATAATTTTTTATTCAGAGAAGATTGATTTACTTTCATCCACTGTCGCTGATCCTTCTTCTAATTCCTGATCAGTTTGGGGTTCATAATTTTTTTTGAATATGACCACTTCTACACTTGAGTGATTCTGATAAGCAAAACTGCTGGCTTGCTATAAATACACGAGAAATATTTTTCGGTACTGCAAAAAATAAAAAAAAAATACAATGCAATATCATCGCGGCATGTGTTCGTCCAAAGACAAGAAATAAACCTGTTACGTGATAAAAAAATAATTTCTCCTCGCGCATAGATCGTCCGTAGTGGCTCGAGTAATCCAATAACTAAAAGCACTTCGCACGCGCTGGAGGGTAGCAAAAACACACCCCCGCCTGGCAGGGGAGGCTTCGAAACACTGGTACGAACCGCCACGCCGCGAGAGCCACGTAGTTGGCAGCGTAGCGGCTGCGGCGCCGCGGCACCACCTAGTATAATTTATCAACAAAATTCAAATATTTTCTTGTTGCTCAACAAAAAACGCCAAGTGTAAGTTATCCTGGACTTCTATTCCTCAGATCAGGGGTCGGCAAACATATTAAACCAATGAGCCAAAAATGTACATCACAACGTAAAAAAAAAAGAATTGGGAGCCAAATCAGTAATACCGAATAAAACTTGATTTATTATCAAACAAACGCCCTCAGGGCTTTAATGTTAATATAATACAATTTTGAAAACTTAAGGCTAGTGTAACACAAAAAATAATTATAACAAAGAAAGTTTTATAAATCACATATGTAAAAATAAATAAAGTGTTATTAATTAGGTGTAAGTACTTTAGATCAAAAAATCAGAATATATTTTCCTACAATACAATAATCGATGAAATCGTTTTTAATAAAAAAAATCATCTATTAATTTAAATCATAATTAACAATTTTCATGCATCTTCGTTTATATGTTGTTAATTTTAATTTTGTTTGATATGTATGCCAGAGCCGCACTCGGGGGGTCAAAGAGCCGCATGCGGCTCCGGAGCCGCACTTTGCCGACCCCTGCCTCAGATTATCAAAGCCTGGATGTTTGACGCTCGTCGAGAGTAAACGCGAAAGAGTCGACAATCATCTCCGATCCCCAACGTTTCCTACCCTTTTCAAATTCACGTAAACCCTTGGCAAAATTAATTGCTTCTATTTAACCCGCATACTCGATCACTCAAAATATATATAGATAAGGCTAGATAGAATTGTAATGAACCTCAAAAGGCTCTAGTCGCATTTAGCAGTCGAACTGAAGAGAGGTAAATAAATATTATGCAATGTATAATTTGTAATATGTCAAATGATGAATTAATATGTCATCCAAAATGCAATCCACGAGCGCGGAATGATTGCGTGATTTTCGCCTGTGAATTGAGACCGGTAAAGAGTTATTTTTTTCAGACATCCCCTTCTCCCCGTCCAGCTGACCGCAGGTGTATCGAAGGTTGTTTATTAAGGCAACGCGTAGTAACGTAAGGAAGGCACCAATACTCACTTCTGTGTGTTTTGCGCAAAGTGGACGAGCTATCGAGTTAGCGTAGTCCTCTGGGATTAAGCTTTTGTGTAAACATTACTTCAATCTTCTTGAACGATAAATTCTTCAAGGCCGTATATATATATATATATATATATATATATATATATAAAAAAAAATATTTCAAATACACTTGCTTATTTGACAGTAGATAAATTTGTACTGAAAAATTTCATCGCATACAAAAATTCTAGTAGATTTTCCTGGTAACAATATTATGTAACATTTTTTCAATAAGATTGTTAAATAAGTCGTAAAGTTGCAAAACCCGCTATGCGATCAAAAAATAAATATGTTGAAATTATTTTTTTTTTGTACGGACACGTGTAACTTTAATACATACGAGTATTATCATCGACGAATCTGAAACAGGCGTGAGCATAATTACATCATTTTGGAATTCGCCTGCATAAAATATATCAAAGTCCAAGCACTCGAAGGTGCTATATTGTAAATAGCAGATCTTTGATTAATAATAATAATAAAACACGGCTGATTGCGTTGCGGAGGCATGCGTTACATAATTTTAATCAACCCCAGTACTCCTGCCGGAATTGGATAATTAGTTTCGGTTACAGTGACTGATGGTCTGACGTGTCGGATGCGATACGCGCTGTTCCGTCACCGATCTTGCCGGGCAGAGTTCAGCTCGAGCACACAGCTTCCCAAATGTCAAGGCCTCACCTGAGCCGTTTAAAGCCGACTACACACGCTGCCACACAACATGCAACACCCATTCATTTTGCGTGTTTCTTATGCTTTGAAAATAACGGTTTTTTCAGCGGCCTACACACGTTGCAACACCGCCGAACAGAAACCAGAAATAATACAACAACAAAAAAACCGTTCGATTGTGTGTTGTGTTGCAGCGTGTATAGACAACCACGCGAACGTTTTATCATCTACACTTCATGTAAGCCATAGGTACAAAAAAAATTACGATCACCGCTCTTTTTGCATGTCAATTTATTTGTCCCCCCACTTTTACTAACACAATATATCAGTTCAATAGTTGGTTGCAAATACTTGCTTTATATATTAAAAAAAAAAACCAATTTTAAAGTATCAGCTCGAATACACAGCTTCATATAAATCTTCAAAAAATATGAAAAACCAAAAAAAAAAAAAAACATTTAAATACTTGTCGTATAAACGCAAAACAACATTTAAATGCTTTTGAATGAAAAATTGAACAGCGGGTTTTACAACTTTTACAATTTATTTCACAATACTGTGAAATAAAAGCGAAAAATGTACTCGTTTTATTGTTACCAAGAAACTGTTGTATGATTGAAATATTCAGTACAAATCTGTCTGCTGCCATATAAGCACGTGTTTTTATTGTATTTTTAGAGTTATGTGATATTTTGTGTTTTTAAATACACTGAGACAATATTGTATTCATTTTATGTGTTTTAAATTTAATAGAGATGATATTTTCTCGTCTTCAATTTTCGTACCACGAGAGCGAGATATACCAGAATGGACAATTTGAGTATTCACATATTTGTGAGAAGATTTATTATTTATTAAACTTATATAAAATGTGGATTATTACTAGCATGGTTTTGAATTAAACTTATGTGATTTTTTTTGTTTTGCTGTGAGATATCCAAGAACGCAAGAACGATACATCATTACAACGTTCAAGTAAGTTTTTATTATTAATTATAAAAAAATATTTTCAAAGAGTGCTAGTGATAAAATTTTAAAGTTTACTGTTGAGACATTGTAAATTTGTATATATATATATATTTAATTTGTTTAGTTGCCTCAATGATGATATATTACAAATTGGTTTTAGAAAGATTATTAGGCAATAGTCAATTTTAAAATATGTCGCATTTCAACTTAAAATTGTTGTATAGAATCACATATTTATTTAGTCGCTTTGGTATTTTTATTTATTATTTTTGTAATATGTAATATTTTCATTCATAAACTAATTTAATAAAACTATAAAATATGCTTTAGCGAGTCTCAATATGTACGAATTATATGATTCTGTTGTTCACGGCGAGAATTTCAAATTTAAAACTATTACAAAAAAAAAACAAATTTCGATGCTTCTTAGAAATTTCCAGTTTATGTCAGTTTGACATTTGAAGTATCAATTTTATTTTTTTATAGAAACTGCGTTAGAAATTATTAGTCACATTATTAATTACACAAAATGTCACAGTGAAAGTGATGCGTTGTTTGTGACACGAAATGTGACACAAATGTCAAGCAATGAATCGAAAGGAAAACGTGAACAGCGTCTTCTTAAAATTCGAGTATTCAGCCAAAAATGTTTATATACTATTGCATCGTTCATCGAATTCGTCATTCTGTGACGGGCTACATTTCTAGTATGTATATAATAAATCCGGCAAAAGATATCAAGCGATTGTGACACTTGTCCCGAAAAGCCGGGCTGCATGCATCTCGGCAATTGTTGCATGAAATATCATACAAAGATGTAAATATACATTAAATATAATATATAATATTAAAAAATAATAGTTTTATGTGTTAATTTGTGTGTGTGCGTGTTCATTTTAAGTTAGAGGTGAGAAATTCACGATTTCGCCAGGTAATGGACTGCCCTCTGGTGTGCCAACCAGACACCAGAGACAGTCCAATCGTGCCATTTGATTAATTTAATTGTCACTTTATTTTGCTATATCGAAAGCTGATTTTTTTACAGAGAATTGAAAAAACTATAAATTATATTTACGTATTTTTTATTATTTAATTAACGTCCATTTTAAGGGTAAAATAAAATCTTGAAGATGTTGAAAAATTGGATAAAATGACGACTTTTCAAAACCAAAGTTTGTTAAAGATTTTTTTTTTTTTTATTTTTTTAATAATACTGCGCACATGGTTTATATTTATTCTTTTAATTTCAATTTAAAAAAAAAACTTTTAAATGTTTAGGACTCTTGTAAAATGGACCGGATGAATCTCCAAATTCCTACACTTCAATCGGAAAAACGCATACTTATCATATTAATAGTAAATTTATAAGAAATAAAAATATATTTTATTCGAAAAAAGTGATGTATCAAACTTTTTGCATTTAAATTTTTTCGATTGGTGCAGTGGATTTTTCGCAAACCGGACTAAAAAATGATCAAAAAAACTCGATTATGGGACTTAGACCCTTAATACCAAGTGTCCAAGCCCATTTGCATTGTAAACGAAATTGCGATCAAACGATAAACAGACTATATTTTATTCGGAAGAAGGAATGTATCAAACTTTTTGCATTCAAATTTTTTCGATCGGTGCAGTCGATTTTTCGCAAAACGGACTAGAAAATGATAAAAAAAAAAAAAAAACTCGATCATGCAGACTAGGCCCTCAAACGCTTCGAGGAGTTGCTGATTAGTCCGCGCGGAAACGGTCTCGAGTGCAAGGGGTTTTAAAAAGTGTTTATTTTTCATGTTCGCATTGTCGCGTCGACACCTTAATGTGAAACGACGAGTATTCGGGGCGGCTGCAGGGGAGTGTCGATAATCGGCGGAGACGAGGCGAGTAGTTGCGGCGGGCGTCGCCGGAGGCGCTGGAGTCGCCCCCCCCCCCTCCCTGCCCCCCCGGCCGGCAGTTCCAAATTCAAATCATTCATCTCGCAGACGCGCGCGCGGCAGGACGTGCTCGCAGCCCCGCAGTCCCGCTGTCCCGCAGTCCCGCAGCCCCGCAGGCGCTCCAAGTGCTCGGTTCGCGTGCGTCACGCATTCGGTTTACACGCCAAATAAATATCACACCGCAACAGTCGAATTGTGCTTGTGGGTTTTGAAAAAAAAAAAAAAAAAATTATTTAATCCCATCATTGATAAAATATTTTTCCGTATTTCGATTGAGTGGTTTTTGGCATTCAAAGTTTTTTTTTTTTTTTTCGAAGTGTAACTACTTTTTTTTGTGCGTTTATGTAAATTTGATACTGCAACCGTAGACAGATTTTTTTTTTTTTTTTTTTTTTTTCAAAATAGCACGGATAAGTTAGTTCAAGCTTGTCAAAAAAGTTTGTAAAATAAGTTTAAATTATCGATTTTTTCAATATCGGATTTCCGACAAAGCATTTTTTTTGTTGTAGTTATAAAACATTTTTTTTTTTGTGAAGATGCAAAAATACTAACATAATATAAAAATTATATGATGAAGACAGTTTTTTTTTAATATTTGCATACACAGCACATATATGAAACGATGTATAAAAAATAAATTATTGTTACAAGTATACTTGTGGGATTTGAAGTTTTGATGCTTTAATCGCTTCATCGTGCTAATTTACATATAAACGTATTTAATATTTGCTGTATTATTGTCATTGAATAAAAACATATATTTTCTATATATACCGTGTATCTAAAACTCATTAAATGCTTTTGAAAATCTTAGCGCGTCGCCCTGCAATACAAACAGACCTAAATTAACAAACGTATTAATTGAAATTTAAGCTAAGTGCCGGCGGTTCAAATCTTCGCCCCTGTAGTAATTAGAGTTAGAGGGTTCGAATGGCCGGTTTCATTTACGATATAATTACTACTCGAAATTGCGTCTACGGTGTACACTGAGATCAACGTATTATTAGGTCGTGCAATGCATATTTGACTGCGTGGTTATGCGATGGACCGTCTCTTGCTCCAGGTGATTTGGCGTCCCGGCGTTTAGACAGCTGAAAAATAGAAGTTAGAAATAGAAAAACCTACTGCAAAAGAGAGAGTCTCACGTCGTTTCCGCTTAAAAAATATAATTTAATATCTAAATTGATAATCTTAACTGTCATTTCTAATATATTTAAATTCAGTGTAATTAAAACTATTTGTTGTTTTTGGGATTCTTAGTTGTTGCTGCTTTTTAAGGGACCATCGTCAGAAGCTGATTCAACCGTATTCTTAAGGTAAGAAAAAAAATTTTTTACACTATTAAAACAAAAAAAATATTACATGATTGCGTGCCAATTATATATATTTCTAACAATTTAAAAGAAAATGTCATTTATTAAATCTTTTCTATGTTTCTTTTTTATTATCTAATTTACAAAACGAGTGTGGAAGCTTTTGTAAAAAAATAATTCACTGTCTCCATAACCGTTTAACGTATGATTTTTTTTTTTTTGTTATGAAACAGGTGGAATTTGAATCCTCACATCCGTGGCTATTGCAGCCTGGTGCTTTGCCAATTAAACTACTGCCAGTCCGTATATATTTTTTTATTTACTATAATAATTATGGGTTTAATATATTTATTTGTGGTCCTTGTAGATTGCTCTAATCAGAGCACTGTGCGGCTCCAATAACGAAGACATATTGTGTATTAGACATATTTTTTTAGGTTTTTTGTTTGCGAATGGCTCGAGCGTTTGCTTGCCGCTATTTATTCTTTGCACAAGTATCCAACATTATTAATACATTAGCGAAAACTAAGCTGGCATTCGCATGACCATGTCTAATATAGAAGGCTACCCTTCTTAATTATACAGGCTGTGCCATAAACCTACCGGCATAGCCGTTACTCAGGCTACCCTGTATAGTCTTTTTTAAATTATTCAATAATAAAAAAAAAATCGCTAGACACTGTAAATACAAAAGCACGCTATTTTTTCATTGCATTCAATTTGAATATTTAACAAATCAGTATTTTAACCCTACAAGTTTTTTGTGAGCACAATATTTTTTTTATTGATGATCGTTTCATTTTTAATTTCTCATCACTTCGTGTTTGAATTGATTGCCTAAATATTGTATATTATGCACTCACGATGGACGAAATTAATTGTATGAAAATCGATTGATTTCCGAGGCCGTTGAAAGTTTATTAAATAAACAGTAATTTAAACGGACGCAGTGTTTACAGTACAACAGCCTGCATTTGCTGAAATTGCATTTGCAATGTTGCCGCATTTTATTTGTGCAACAAACTAATGCAGCCAATTACAAATTGCTGCACTCAAAAATATTTTAGATTATTTACAAATCATAAATTGCTAATGCCGTTTCGCGAAACGCAATCACTGTGCTGTTTATTATTTTTATATTTAATCTATGCTCATTATTCAATATTCATTAGTAAAAACAGTTTAAATTGACTCATGTATATTTGATTTAAATTGTCAATCCACAATCTAACCACTAAGCAAAGATTTCCTTTATATTACTTTACTTAATTTAATAGATTCGCGTATGGGGCGACATGAAAAATTCTGAGCTTTTAAGAATCCCCTCAAATGCAAATGCACTCACAAGTGTTTTTTTTTTGTAATATCCTAGCCGTTTGGCTGTTTATATTTGTTGCCAAAACGTAAGATTATTTTCTCCTTCAACTGAAAACTATTTTACTTACTACTGGGTGAATTCTTTTAATGGTGTACTATTGAGGGAACGATAGGTCAATTTGCAGTTTCATAGAATTGTTTTAGATAGAGACTTGGATAACAGACTAAGTATTTTTTAGTTTTTTTTTTTTTACGATCCAGGGTTTGGGTTTATCACAGCGTTGCATGGAGATATTCAAGCTGGGACGATAAGACAATAAAGGTTATTTCCACATTTTAACCAAGTGTCTTTTCAATGGCACTAAAACTCAAACGCTGTTTATTACTTTACTCACTCGAGTCTGGAAGCCTTTCAACTTGATGATATGAAATATTTCATTTATTTTACAAGCCAGAAATTTTATGCGAATGTGAATTTATCTAAATGCTGAATATATTTCAGTATAATATAATTAGTAATTATGCTAGTTTTATGAAGAATAACCAACATATTATTATTTTTCAAAGGATCGTTGAATGACAATTTAGGTTTGCGTCACAATTACTTTGCAGATTAAAAACAAGATACTTAAGTTTAAATGTGTATATGATAAAATGTAATATACATAGTTTTGGCATTGCACTGTCGATACACGATTTCAAGTACTGCCTTTACTCTTCAAGCTGCACTCAGACAGAAAACGTCACATTCTTGCAGTGTCTCCGCCCAGTGGTTCCCAACCCGTGAGCCGCGGCGACCCCCTGCTACACCAAATCGTTTGATTAATGTCTGTTTGATGCACCTAACCTAACCTAACCAGTTGTCATCCAGTGGTGCCCAACCTTTGCGACGCAGAAATTCTGTGGTTCCACTATAGCGCACTTTCGTATAAAAATACCCATATTTAGAAATTTTGAGTGTTCGGATGATCAAACATTTTTTTAAAATTTATAATTTATTAGTAAGGGAAAGTAAAAAAATATGCATTATGCTATAGTTAGCACAACATGTTGTAATAAGCATATGTCTATAAAACGATAGTATTGTGCTTGAAATCAATGGCGACAAGACTTCAAAAGTTTGATATTCACTGGCGCGGGGCACACGAATGCTGAACCTTTATAATAAACTTTATATAATATGTCTGCATTTGCATACGAATTTGCAAAATTGTTGCAAGGGACGCGAGTCTCTGTGAGTCTGGCGTATTTAACATATAAACATGCAATGAAAGGATTTCCTTTTTAAGAATTTTTATGCACCGCCATGAATACAACTTTACGTCATATTGTACTAAAAAGTTGCATTGTTATTTATTATTCAGCGCCATGTTTCGTATCAAAACAAATTGAGAAATAAATAAACTTTAATCGTATGTGTGTTGAGGCAAGAGGCATAGAGAGATTCACCGAATGTTATATCGTCTCAGTTCTTCTCAAGTTGAGGCCTGGACACTCAAGACTAGAATCGAGGCCGTATGGGAGAATCTTTAAGAATCTAGGTCCCATAATCGAGTTTTTTTGATCATTATCTAGTCCGTTTTGCGAAAAAGCGACTGCACTAATCAAAAATATATAAATGCAAAAAATTTGATACATCCCTTCTTCCGAACACAATATATTTTTATATCTTATAAATTTACTATTAATATGATAAATATGTGTTTTTACGATTGAAGTGTAGGAATTTGGAGATTCATCCGGTACATTATCTAAGAATCCTAAACATTTAAAAGTCTTTTTTTCAATTGGAATTAAATGATTAAATATAAACCATGTGCGTCTTATTAATTTAAAAATTTTAAAAAAAAAAATCTTAAACAAACTTTGGTTTTGAAAAGTCGTCATTTTATCAAATTTTTCAACATCTTCAAGATTTTATTTTAACCTAAAAATGGACGTAAATTAAATGATAAAAAATTGTTAAATATAATTTATAATTTTTTCAATACTCTGTAAAAAAAATCAACTTTCGACATAGGAAAATAAAGTGACAATTAAATTAATTAAATGACACGATTTCGCCAGGTAATGCACTAGAAGCAACTGCCTTAAAACACCATGGGTTGACCGCGTGAGACTAGCCCAGGATAGAAATATATTCGATGAAACGACGTGTAGAACCTGAAGTGTTTTCAAGAGTTCTTGAATCACTCACAATAGCCATCGCTCAGCGCACTTTCTATGTCTTTGCCGATTGGGTACTGAAATCCTATGGTGTTTCGAATTCAACCAGTCGTATTGTGCCATAACACCAATATCCGGTATCCGGCTTCCCGTATAGATGCGAGCAATAATTAAACCGAAATTAGCAAACTACAAGTTTGTTAATTATCTGACAGTTAGAGTTGCAGTTAAATCCCCGACTCGGTAACCGCCAGTTAGCTCCCGGGGCAATGTCGAGCGACTGCAAGAGCACTCGGTAACAATGCACATTAGTGATGCGAATAATCGATTAATATTTACAATCTACACGTAATCGATTGATTGCTCGAGTGATTTTCAGTTTGACGTTTTCGATTTTAGCGTTTATACATTTTTTTTTGAGTAATCTTGAATTAATTAATTGATTGCGATGAATATTCGATTGCGTCTTGAATGTCAATTATTTTATAAATGTTTTTTTTAAATATATAAATATATTATTATAAAAAAATTATGCTTCGAGTTATCCTGATCGATTGTGCGCATCATTATTGAAACTGCATTATACAATCAGTGAAACTGTAGCTATTGACTACGTGCTCATTGAATACTGTACACAGTGATATCGAAAACTCATGGTATTATTCATGATATGGAGGCTGTGTGGCTGAAAATAGCATGTTTATACTGAAACAAGCCAATTGCGAGGTTATATCGAGTAAAATTATTGAACCAATAATTATAAGCCATTTTTATAAGTATTTTGGGTTGGGTATAATATTATAAACATACCTAATTCACTTTTTATAATACTTATTTTTAAAGCCGATATTTCTACAAAAATGATATTTTTTTGTGTTCAAATTTTATATTCCCTAACCGAGCAGCGTTTTGCTCATACAGCTCCAATATTTGCATGTAAAAAAAAAAAAAAAAAATAGCTGACCACGGGGTTAGAATCCCACATCGTTCGAGGTACTCGGTATATAATATTGCTTATTAAGTAATACGTACATATACTCGTGATATCCCTTCTAAAACAACGGCTCCGCGTGCAAAGTGATGCATCGGGCAAAAAGTGCCCGACAGTGTTATTCGGCAAAAGTAAATAGGGTTTTCAGTTTTCAGAAAGCCTGAAACTTGAGAACCTTTCAGGATTTTGTAAATCAAAATCGCGTTGCGTGCGGAGGCGGCATTATACCGCTGACAGCGCAATTTACTATATTTATAATTACTTAGCCTAACTTTACCGGACATTATTACATAACACGGCGAATAATCAAAGGGAAAACGCCGCTTTCAGGTGAACTTTCCGTTATTTAATATACGTGTAATATTTTGCGTTTGCGTAATTTTCCTCCGCGAATGTGTTATTACTAATTGTTTGCTATTAAAAGCTTTTATCAATAATAAACGTATATAATCATTCATATTTTATTCAAAAATATTAAAATGGAATTCCACCAAGTACTCTCTGTCAAAAATATTGAATTTCGTATATTATCATTATTTGATTACTAGAAATGTAGCCCGTCATAAAATGACGTATTCGATGAACGATGCAATAGTGTTTGAACATATGTTTGGCTGACAATTAGATGAATATTTGATTTCATTTTGTACACATATTTTGAATAACCGGATATTAATTTCGAAAGCAAAGCCATTACAGGAAATATCACATTTCGTGCATATCACATATCAAATATCACATGCAGTCTTTATCACGTTCGATTGTGCTATTCTTTTTTAATTACGTTTGCTGTGCTTAGACGGTGTTATTTTTTTAGGAGGCATTTCATGTTATTAATGATGTGATTAATAATTTCTAACGCAACTGAAAAATTAAATTGGTACTTGTGTCAAGCTGACATAAACTGGAAATTTCTTAGAAGCATCATATTTTGTTTTTTTGTAAAAATTCTAAATTTGAAATTCTCGCTGTGAACAACAGAATCATATAATTCGTACATAAAGCATATTTGATAGTTTTATTTAATTAGTTTATAATTGAAAATATTATCCTATCGTCTTGAAATTCGGCACATAACTGCGGAAAAACCATATTCTATAGCGAACCAAAAAATGAAACATACACACACACAATGGCTATTATTATAGTAGATATACAATATATAAGTCTTTCGCTGGTGTATTTAGCGTAAGAAAAACGTAGCATATATTCATATTTGAAAATGTCCCCCTAAACTGGTCTCACTGGTCCTGTGTGCGGCGTCATGAACAATGATGTGTTATAATTAAGATATTACACATTTCATACGATAACATACAAAGAAAGTTCATTTGATCAGCAGTTTTGTATGCATCGATATGAATGCCAGCGGTATTTGTGGTGACCTCTGACCCCTTCCCGCAGCTGTATCGGGTGTCAGGGGTTCAATAGTATACAAGGAGAACGATTGATTGTGAATAAAATTATAAAGGATATACGTGCCGATAAATTATATCGAACTGACATCAATTGCTGTTATCTCACAACGTCACGGAGTGTGTTGTATTCAGTGCTCGTAAGCGTGTTGCACAAAACTCTGACCGAGGGCCACATTGATTGTCGGACACTTGGCGTTATCGTGCGTAAAAAAAATAATGGTCGCTTGCCTTGAGCAAGTAGTATCAATATGATCTCAGTAGTTTTCGTATGCCACATGGTTAGCAGCGGCAGTCGGAGTCGCTCGATACGGGAATGGATATCTAAACAGCAAGCTTTGATGTGTTTTGTATGTAACCGCTTTGCTTTTGCTTTTGCATATCGCTTAAAAATTAAAAAAAATATCTTAATCTCCTACCCATTTGGCTATTCATATTTGATGTCATGATATAATTAATAAAAATATTAGCACGTGTTGACTGTTGCACAGTATCCCGAATATAGAAAATCACATCGCAGTGACCTTACCTATATATTTTTTATAATAAATATCAACTCCAGATCCCACAACTCACGCACGCCTCTGGAAAAAAACACCGCACAGGTGTACCCTTGCTTCTTCCTTCACCTAGCTTACACATCCAACAGTCGCTTTACATACAATCACACAAACCACACGAGTCTATTGTTCTTCTCATACACAATGCGTTGCATTTCCTGCAAATACACAGCAGAGAATTTTGAATAATAACATATTTTTATTATGTTTTCCACAGCTGACTTAATCGCTTGACCTTTGACTTATATTTGGGTTAATTTCATTTTTAACACTCGAAACACAGTCGTGGCGGTTGAAAATAATTTGTAAACCAGTGGCGCACTTTGTAAATAAAATAAACTCAAACTTGAGCAAATTCATTTTATATTTATTTCATTGTAAAATTCATATTTATAGTATCTTACACTAAATCATTTAATCTTTTGAAAATTAGTTTAATACCAATAAACGTTAAATAATTTTTTTATAAATTTTTAAAATGAGCTACACCCTGATGTGTCATCAAACTCCCAATTTTCAATAAAAAAAAAAATTATATATGAAAACAGAAATGGTTTCTCCAAGCAGAAGCCATTGATAAGCGTTTAATGACTTAGTGGTTTACCCTTGATATTGAGTTCCCAGGTTTGACCCTTATCTTAAGGCAGTTGCTCCCAGCCATTTAATTGCCTCTGGTGTCCAACCGGACCATTACCTGGCGAAATCGTGTCATTTAATTAATTTAATTGTCACTTTATTTTTCTATATCAAAAATAGATTTTTTTACAGAGTATTGAAAAAACTATAAATTATATTTATCTATTTTTTATTATTTAATTAACGTCCATTTTCAGGGTAAAATAAAATCTTGAAGGTGTTGAAAAATTGGATAAAATGGCGATTTTTCAAAACCAAAGTTTGTTAAAGATTTTTTTTTTTTAATTTTTAAAATAATATATCGCACAGGGTTTATATTTTATCTTTTAATTCCAATTGAAAAAAAGACTTTAAAATTTTTAGGACTTTTAGAACAGGGACATGACGAATCTCCAAATTCCTACACTTCAATCGGAAAAAACACATATTTATCATATTAATAGTAAATTTATAAGAAATAAAAATATATTGTGTTCGGAAGAAGGGATGTATCAAACTTTTTGCATTTAAGTATTTTTGATTGATGCAGTCGACTTTTCGCAAAACGGACTAGAAAATGATCAAAAAAACTCGATTATGAGACCTAGACCCCTAACAGGTAATACAATTTGAACGCACCTGTTTTTTTTGTCCATAACGCTTAGTTCGGTTGAAGAAATTTTTTTTGTAAATTATACTTATTGTACAAATTCTGAATATTAATTAATATTTAATGCTTTTTTATTATCCACAAGACACAATAAATTATTGTTAAATACCCGACAGGATATGCAAATCACATTACTCAATATCACCCAGTATAAATTTATTTTAGAGAGAGAAATGTTGAGTCCGCACGCCACTGGTATACGCAATAGTGGTATGTTATCATTCTGCATTCATTCAAACAATTCCAGCACCTCTTCCTCCTCCAGAGTACAGAATATTTCACTCCGTCATTTCCCCAAGTAGGGTTTCACTTCTACTCGACGTGAGCACTGAAGGCGGTCCCGGAGACCCGCAGGGGGCGGGAACCCCCTCGATCTCCCCCCATACAACCCCATTAAACCTCACGGGGCCTTCATGGCCATTGTAGAAGGAGCGACGTCGACACAGCGATAGTTTTTTTTTTTTTCTCTTCATTTTTCACTTTTGTATCTCGGCGCTGTCGCTTCTAATAAAAGTTCTCGGAAAACGTACTCACTCTCAAAACCTTTATATATATATATACAGCGTATTAATAACAGGTACTGCGCTTTTTCAGCCAAAAATTCGCCTATCAACAATTTACGTAATAAACTCTTACTGGTCCAAATTGACTAAACTGATGTGCGAAGCGGAAAAAATTCGCGTAAAATTGAACGTGTGAAATCTAGTCTATACACTCTTTGATTTGCGTGTAGTCAAATAAATCGTTTCCTATAAAAAGTTGAACCACTTCATGCACACTTTGCGGATTACTTGGCATCACAACAACACCACTTTGTCCTAAAAATTGTTCAATAATTGGAGGATCATCATTTTCTGACCACTCCACTTCTTCATTGTCACTTTGTTCAGAATCACTGGACAGTATTGGTAGAAGTAACGTTGACGAGTCCCAAACAAACATTACGAACTGTAAACCAAAAGAGTAAAATGACCTTCTGCCGCTTTTAGAGTAAACACATTCAAGAAAGTACTAATACGCGCCCCGATTTTAGACAGCAGTCCGCGAAACGGGCACTAGTACCCGTTTTTTTTGTGTTGCAAAATCGCGCAGAATTGTGCCCGAGATATAACATTGGAAACTTACTGGAGTAGCTTCTATATGGAGTTAAGGCTTGAAACACGCTAATAGGTTAGATTTATCGCGATATATGGTAATATACGTTTTCTGATATATAAAAAATGCGGCTACTTGTTAAAAAAAAAATTTAAGGAATATTGAACGAATATTTAGAAGTATTGAACGCGAACGAAGGGCGAATTAATTCGCAGCCGCGTCGCGAAGATTTTATCCTTGGCGTCTGTGACGCTTCTTGTGCAAGCTCAGCACTGTGAAAATGCTGTTCAGCGACTGGATCGATCAGCTGATCCTCCGTGAGCCGCCGAGGGAGCGGCTGCTGGCTGATGGTGACCTGAATCTCCATCGGCGAGGGCGTCTCAGGAGACGCGCTAGTTTTAATGATATTTTACAGTGAAAAAGATTTCATTCCGCAATGATTTTCTAAATAATGAATATTTATCATAAGAATCAGATATCGTAAATCTTAAGCTATATAATTAAAAAAAAATAATAATAACACAAAAAAAATGCATACTACATAAGACAGTATATTTTTGAAACCCAGTAATAAAAAGTGTTGGTACTTGTTTTTTATCCGAACCCCAAAAAACTTGTACCTAACCTAACCTTTTTTATTTTTTTTATTTATTTATTATTTTTAACCTAACCTAACCTAACCTAACCCAAAGAATCGAGCGATCATGGAAATCTGCAAAGGAATAAAATAAACGCCACAACGGGACTCATCGTCATATGATTAAAAAAAATTGGTGGTCGGATAAAAAACATGTACCAAAGTGTTCAATGTAATAAATCTGATGATGGCTAATTTAAATACATTCTTGATTAAAATCTACAATAAGATTATCAGCACAATATCGCTTTACGCAATCTTTGTGGCATATTTGAAAACACCCTGAATTAAAGAAAAGCTTTTAGATCCACCATATAAATTTTATATCGAAACGTGAAACGATTTTTATGGGATTCATCCGGTCGAATAACCGTTGTTTATTAGGGGCTGTTTTAATTATTGATCTACATTTTGTTCCGAGCATTTAAGTTCCAATTACATCTTAAGTATTCTTAATGAAACAATTTAGATTAAAATTCGTTCAATGGTACAATTGATACTTAATATACCAACAAACGTAGCTTACTTCGTGAGCCACTTAAGCCGACAGAGCTTTCTTAGAAAGATGAATTTGAAGTTATTAAATCCACTTGGGAGATAGACAGCCACTTAAGGGGAAGGACCTCTACCTACAATGCAATGCCCTTTATATTTATAATACACTCTCTTTAATAAATAATATG
The DNA here is from genome assembly GCA_022113835.1 of Atopsyche davidsoni. Lineage (NCBI taxonomy): Eukaryota > Metazoa > Arthropoda > Insecta > Trichoptera > Hydrobiosidae > Atopsyche > Atopsyche davidsoni. The sequence goes on along the minus strand of JAILWY010000011.1, from coordinate 2,640,214 downwards.
GTATCTGTTTTTGATAGTACTTAACAATTGAGCATACTTTGCTGTAGGAATATTTCTCCTTGTTTTGGGGGAACAGTCAATATTAATTCCTGAAAATAACTCTAGAACCGAGACCGAAACGAATAAATCCTGAAATATAGTATACGGTGTGTGCATTAATTTTTTCGTGAAATTGGAGCTTTATTATAAAAATTGGTACAATATATTCTGTTCAAAGTATTGTCCATCGCTAGCCATTATTTTTTCCCATCTTTCGGGCAAATTGTGGATTCCATCCCAAAAGAACTGTTCGTCTTTTGAAGCCAAGAAAGAATCAAGCCAATTTTTGATACCCTGTTCAGAAGTGAAGCGTATTCCAGAAAGAGCATTCTGCATCGATTGAAACAAGTGGTAGTCGGAAGGGGCAAGGTCTGGGCTATAAGGCGGATGAGACAGAACTTCCCATCCACTGTTTTCCAAATAGGTTTTAAACGATTTAGCAACATGTGGCCGAGCATTGTCATGGTGGTAAATTACAGACTCGTGCTTGGTCGCAATGCTCGCTTCAAAAGCATCAATTGTTGTCTGTAGAACTCGCCCGTGATAGTTTTGCCTGGTTTCAGCAGCTCATAGTGGATGACACCCTTCTGTTCCCACTAACTACACAGCATTACCTTGGCGCCATGAATATTTGGCCTGGGCGTCGATGTTGATGCATGTCCGGGCTTACCCCATGATTTTTACGCTTCAGGTTGTCGTAGCGAATCCATTTTTCATCATCAGTGATGATACGATGCAAAAATGACTTCTTTTTCGACATTCGACGTCTCTCGGCTTCAATTCATGTGGCACCCAATTTCTTTGCATTTGAATCATTCCCAATGCTTTTAAGTGTCTTGAAATTGTTGCTCGATCAACTCCCAATGATTCTGCGAGTTCTGCTTGCGTTTGACACGAGTCTTCATCGAGCAATGCCTCTAACTCTTCATCTTCTAATTTTTTTGGTTGGCCTGGACGTTCTTTGTCATCCACATCGAAATCACCATTGTTAAAGCGTCGAAACCAGTTCTCACACGTTTTTTGCGAAGGAGCATATTCGCCATAAACTTCACACAGCAATCGGTGACTTTCAGTTGGTTTTTTCTTGCAATTGAAACAGAAGAGTAAAGACATGTTGAGAGCTCAAAAAAAAAATGTTGCATACTCTTCAGCGATATGACATATACTGAAAACAAAATCGCAATAATGACGCTTCACAATGAAATGTTTAAGTATAGCCTGATGCGATTCAATATTAGTAAAAATCCGAAAAAATTAATGCACACACCGTATAATTGTTTTTTTTTTATGTTACAGTTAAAATTTAATTGAGTCGGCGACTCGGGCGGGGTACAGGGCCTGAAAGATATCGCCCGGGCTTTCAGTTCGAGTTCCGGATAACTCCGATCCGCGCTTATCTTAAGTGTGTACAACTCCGCTCGGCTGCGACTGAGCACTTCCGGTCATTCAGTTTAATTAAAAGCGATTCCATGCCAAATCTGGAGAGCCTCCGCCCAATTATCGGACGAGCTCACTTCACCTTGCGCTCATCATATCTCTCTTCTTTCAGACGGGATATATATTATGTTTATATATATATTACGAGTTAAAGCAGAAAAGCAAAGCAGTTTTTTTGGCACAACGCTCGACATATTCTTCATTGTTAGAAATAATATTATTGCGTTGTTATATGTGTTGGTATTATGATTGATTATTGTTGACTAAAGTCTAAGCTATAAAAAAAGTACAAGCTTAGACATGTATGTCGACTACGTGTGTCGTTTGCGTGAAACCTAAAAACTTAGTAGTATATACTAGGTACATACATATATTTTTTAAATTTTTATTGCGAGATTCCTTTAATATACAATAGTTCTAAGAACTATGCTTATAATACGGTGTGTGGCTATTCTCTGATGCTTGGCGCAGATTGTGGGGCTTACGAGGTGTGGCTTAGGTGTTATGGTAAAAATATTTCTCTATATTCGTTATTGAGTTTATATAGGAAAAAATAAGTGTGTGTGAGTAATATTTTGGTACAATTATAAAAATTGGCACAACATTTCACTTGTGTAGCAATTTTTTTTTTTAAATTTACTGATGACTTTTAAAATGTATTATTTTTAATTTGCACAGTGCATTGTTTGTCACCGTTTAAAATCGTTTCGAGGCATTTTTGGTGTGAATACTTAAACTCCCACTAGCTACAAATAAAACCACACGCTGAGCTCGCAAATAACATTTATTTTTTTCTTTCACATAAACGGCAGCCTCGTATAATATACAACATTAATTTAGGAATAAATACAAAGAAAGAGATGCAAGATAGGAGAGCGTAATAAGCATCGTTTATCACCCTGTATAGTGTGCCGGGAAGGTTGCGAACTCAGAACCCTTCCGCTAATGACGGGCTCCGGCCCGCGACTCCACCTAGCTTATTTTATATTGCGTACCATACCCTGCCAAACCAATAAAACCCCTGTGATTTAAAAATCTGACCCTAAACCATTTATTTGTCAAAATATATATTTTTTATTTTGACTCGCATAGTAAAAATGAATCAAACTACCGTGATGTTAAAATATTTTTATAAACTGAGGTCAAAATTTCGTGTCTACTTTTTTGACTCAATTTGGGTAAAAATGTTTAAAAATATTTTTTTATTAAATTTGGCAAAAAATAAGACATTTAACATTACATCAAAATATATCTTATTTATTTAAAAAAAATCTGATATCATTGGTTAAAACTATTTCGATCTTCCTTTATATAAAAATTCGTGTAAAATCTATTTTTTAGTACCGTAAAAAATCTAATTTGCTGGATTCAATGACAATATGATTGAGTTGATAATGATTAAGTACATTTGTTCAAATATTGAAAATTGATTAAAGAAACTCTCAAAAAAATTTCATCGTGATTTGTGTGGGATTTGAACCCAAATCACCAAGCTTACATGGCCGGTGCATTACCAATTATACCAACGAATCACTAGTAGTAGGCAATAATTTTTAACAATCATATCCTATAAATGAAACAACGTACTTATTATGCCAATTAAATATTGTGTGACTTGCAATACTAGACTTTTAACCCAAATCCGATCTAGATATTATTATTTTTTAAAGTCTGTTTAATTAAGCCAATACACGCACTTGTTATATATATTATTGATTTTTGTGAAGACCGTCTCACAGGAAGTACGATTTTGGCTATACAGATTTTATTGATTGATAATGATTACGTACCTGTATAGGCACTCAATAATATATGATTGAGTTAATTTAAAAAAAAAAAAAAAATTAACAAACACACGCAACTAAGTTGGCATGGTAATGTCTATGATACCCGTACAAGTTAACGCCGTGGATGGACTGGTACACCATTTGCTGGTCTGCAGCATCCACACCAGCCCCAGCATGGCCACGTGGCCACAGCCACGCACGACTCCATCATCCTGAAGTAGCTCCCCAACCCCTCGACGTTGCCATCCCCCAAAAAAAGGCTGCCACTCGACACGCGGTGTCTCTTATATACGTAATCAGCAAAACGGCAAAGAGGATATGAAAAATGCCAAGCAAAAATTCAATGATGATAATTGTAGACACTGTAGCAGTTACAGCCTAATGATAATTTTACATCCCTTAATTTTTCATTAAAAAAAAAATAAAAATTACATATATTAAAACATACAATATCTGCCATTATTATACACATTTTTCATAGAACTGTATAATGCATAAATACACTTGTGATAATATTTTTCGTAATTGATACTATCTTGCGTATTTTTAATCCCATCGGTTTCACCAAAATTCAACGCCGTAATCTTCAGTAAAATTTGCAGCCTACAACAATGATTTTATTGAAGCGATTATTAAGTCTATTTTAAATAAATAAAACGTCAATGTGCTCTTAACTCATTGATAAGATTCTTTATAAAAAAATTTGACTCGTATTACATATCTTAGACATACTTTATAAACCGGAATATAAGCTTTAATGATAGAACAATTTTTTTTTTACAGTATATTTACGTTGATGGTCTTTTAAAATATAAATGACATAAAAACCGAGCAAATATAAATAAATAAGGAAGCTTTGTTGAGTCAAAGTAAAATATTGACATTTAGCTGAATAACATGCCCTTAAGAACATTCCGCCTCGGGGAAGTTCCGTTAATCAGAAGGTTCCGAAAAAAGAGCCCAATTAAAATCAACAGCCTGAATGGCATGTTTTCAATATTTATATTTTAAAAAAATATTTTGGGCGTACATTTTGTTTAATGGGAAGCTTTAAGAATCGTTAATACATCGAAAATTAACAATAACAAAATATTTAGTACAAATTGCCAAATTACCAGGAGATTTGTCGAATGTCTTATAATATGTCAAAGTGTTAGTATTTAATTTTTTTTATTAATAGTTAGTTTAATTTATTGTCGAAGGTAGTGTACGTGTCAGTGTATGTATATACGCATACATATGTATCGCATCGTGTCAGGTCTCAAACAGGAGATAACAATGTTACTATTACATGTCTAAACTAGACCCAACCTTACATGACTGCTAAACACGACTATCTAGAGTAAGACTAAGTGTTTATAACATATATAAGTTATTATAGCAATTTTATCATTGTATAGTGATGATGTGTACAGTACATTTGTTTGAAGACCTTGTAATCCAATCGCTTTAAAGCACCGATACATATTTCTAACGATGGGACAGACTTTGCTCTGAGACGTCCATGGCATTGTTAACACTAATATAAAATTGTTGCATTAAAAATCTTAAAATATTATACTTCAATCCATTAAAAAGTATATTCTAGTCTTTCAAATCCCAAGTCTTGTTTATTTAATTTCGTGAGATTATAAAAAAAAGTATATCGTTTTTACGAAACGGCCAATAATAAAAATATTTTCCATCACAATTTCGAAGACACAATACAATTCAATTTACTTTATCTCAGTTTACGTATCTAATACAGTAAATAAAACAATTTATTTGTATTGATAAAATATTTATTTATAAGATTATAATCAAAGCAAAGAATGTCTAACGTTTTTAAGAATAAATTTATTTACAAAGATTTCAATTTTTCATTTCTGGTTTACGGATTTTAACATCCACGGAAGCTATCAAAGGATGTTTTTTTTAAATATTTGATTTAAAAATATACATTTTACATAAGATACAAATAAATTTCTATTACTTATTGTCCTGTTTTAAATAATTATTTCCATATTTTATACGACAAGGCAGAAATAATTACCAGTGATAATTATCCTATTTTTATTATTAATACGTCGTTTGATTATTTTACAAAAACTATATTATTTTTGTTTATTTAAGTATCTTAACTCATTTTACTTTGAAATATATAACGTATGAAAAAAAAACACGTTTGATCCAAAATATGGTTTATTCGATTTTGTAACACAGGTTGTATAAAAATAAAATATCTTCGCTTACAATAAAGGTTTATAAATATAAGTTTTGTTTGACCCAAAATATACCTTATTCCAGAGTTCCCCAACACTATGACCGCGGGCACCATAGCGTCCGCTGACGATTTTACGTGTGCCCGCCGCTGTGCTACCACGATTAAAAAATTAATATTTAGTAATCAAACAGAGAATTATAAGTGTAAATAATTAGTGTATAAATTTCCCCTGGCTTATACGAATTTTAAAATGATTTTTTCGCTCAGTAAAAAAAAAAGAACACGCCGAAGAAAATTTCCTCGGCTACAATCTCAGTCGGTGCAAAATTATCGTAACCCAGTTGCGAGCACAAAAGGTAGGGTCGCGCCTAGATCGAAGCCTAACCTAACATAATAAAACCCAGTTTAACCCAACTCAATTTCTTATCAAACCGGCGCCTCGTAAATAAACAAAAAAAAATGTAAAAACATGCGCGGAAAAGCCTTTCGTCGTTCGCCCCTTTGCGGGTGAATTGGCCTTCGGGGGTTGTGGCCGATAGTCGCGAGGAATGGCCTGCAGCAGAGAAGGTTCCCAGGAGTGCGGAGACGCGAGAGGAACGCGCGTGACCGAATTACCCAAAACATGAACGCATCGCATCCGGTTAAACATATTGGGAACCGAACGCTCTCACGTGCCTTTCTTATGGGGGAAAGCGTGTGAAAGAAGATACGATGCCTATTTTTTTTATATTTTCAATATTTTTTTTATGATAAGGCCTCGATGTATTTATACTTTATTGCAATTATGTAACGTCTGTTTCGATACACATAATACCAATACAAACCGTCTTCGATCAAGCTGAAACAGGCGCGGGTTTTTGGGGTTCATCTTTCAGGGGAGGGGATCGAACTGGAAACCTTTCTGCTTTAAATAAACCCATTCCTTAGATGAGTGTGCTCGAAAATTTTAGCAGCCTTTGTTATGAGTTGATTTGGTTTCTTGGATGCAAGTTTTCGGTACTTCGACATTTCCGTCTCTGAAGTAGCGTAATTAAAAAAACCTCTATGATGATATAAATATGTCTGTAAAAACTAAGAAAATAAAAAGGTTTTTGGTAAAATATATAAGGTTCTACTAATTGGAATACATGGGTTTTAAGAGAAGATTGTAACTTCGAGTTCACCCTGTACCAATATCCAACAATCTCGCTAATAGCATCGAATCGAATAAACTCCAGTGAGCACGTGATAAACACACGAGCTAGCGATGGGAATAATCGAATAAGCACAATCGAAAATTCGATTATTGTGAATAATCGATGAGCTGAAGGGTGTATGAATTGATAATTTAATATTATCAAACACGGAAATTGTTCGTTAAAGCAAACAATTTTAGATGAAGTACGCCCAGTCAAATATTTGGATGAATGAGTTGAAATATTTATTGTTAATTTTTTTCTAATGCGTAAACAGGGTTGTGCTTTGTGACTTTTTTCACACTCGATAAATAATTTTAATAACAAATACATTCGATTACAATCAATTGTGCCTATCACTAAAACGAACATTCTTGGGCCGTAAATACAGGTAGCTTCTTCTGAGGAACATAAACTACCTGAGAGTACTTCGCAGGGACGTTCACCCCTCCTCTGCAAGAACCTCTCGAACAACTCACCCTCATTCGTAGATTGACGAGCTAGGAACTAACACTGAAGCCAACAGATATAAATATAACAATAATCAATTAATGATATCGTGATTTGTGTGGGATTTGAACCCACATCCCCAAGCTTACATGGCCGATGCATTACCAAGTATACCAACGAATCACTAGTACTAGGCAAGAATTTTTAACAATCATATCCTATAAGTGAAACAACGTACTCATTATGCCTTTTAACACAAAGTACTGAGTGAAGCATTTAAGCCCGAACTGAATATTATTATTTTTAAAGTCTATTTAATTAAGCCAATACGCGCACTTGTTATATATATATATTATTGATTTTTGTGTAGACCGTCTCACAGGAAGTACGATCTTGCCTATACAGGCCATTGCCATTATGCCAATTAAATATTGCTTCAATATTAAATATTTAAATGCTTCATTCAGTACTTTGTGTTAAAAGGCATATTAAGTACGTTGTTTCACTTATAGGAATGTTAAAAAATTCTTACTTAGTACAAGTGATTCGTTGGTATAATTGGTAATGCACCGGCCATGTAAGCTTGGGGATGTGGGTTTAAATCATTATCAATCAATCTGATGTGAGTTTCTTGAATCAATTTTCAATATTTGAAAAAATGTACTTAATCATTATCAATCAATCAGTATAGGCAAAATCGTACTTCCTGTGAGACGGTCTTCACAAAAATCAATAATATACGATATCGTGTTTAATTTTATTTTTGATAATGCTTGTTTATTAATTAATGCTTGTAAAATTGATTGAACAGTATCATTTGATTCTGTTCAAGCAGCACGAGTGTGCCTTTCCGGATGTGGTTCCCAAATGGCAGCGCTGATCGAAGCGGAAGTAGAGACGGCGCACCCTTATTACAGGCGCCAGCTGCGGCTCGGGGAGCCCGGGGCTTAATTTGGGGATGATCGATATGCCTTCGCCGAGCGATCATTTATTTATTGCTATTTATTTAACGGGAAAGACTCTCCCGGCGGAGTGAGTGCTTAAATAGAGAAACGTAGGACCGAGGAAAATATACGCTAGAGCACGGGTCCCCAACCTTTTTGGACCCAAGAGCACAAATGGCGCCCGCCGGTCGGGCGGCGGGCGCCATTTATTTTTTCAAGGTATTTTTCTGCTCCCGAAAGTAGTTCCAAAGCCCGGCGAAAAAAAAAAAAAAATGAATTGTATGTTTCTAGAAGCGCTACTAAGTTTTTGGCTTTCACATATAGATGGCGCTAACTACATATTAAACGCAATATTTTTTTAATAATATATTAACATACGAGAAGTTTTGGTTTTCTGCTTTAAATTGAAAAAAAATGCAACTGAAGCACGTCGTTTTCTTGAGGAGGCTTATGGAAAACATGCACCATCGAAAACTTTCTGTGAAAATTAGTTTAAACTAAAGAAATGGCGATTTCGACACTGAGGACGCCGATCTGTAAGCGTTGTTGGATGAAGATGATACGCAAACACAACATCAATTTGCGGAGGCATTAAACGTGTTTCGCCAAGGTATTTTCAAACGTTCACATACCACGGGAAAAAATCAAACGGAAGGAAAATGTGTGCCGCATAAGTTGACTGAGAGACAGATGGAAAATCAAAAAACCACTTCCGAAATTTTGGTTTTGCGGCACGAAAGAAAGAGTTTCTTGCATCGAATTGTCACTAGCGATGAGAAGTAGATTTATTTCGAGAATCCTAAACGCAAAAATAGTTCACCTGGCAAAGCATCATCATCGACATCGCAAATACAATCAGTTTTATTGCTCCCCTCGTCTTCCGGGTATTTTTCGCCCATTACAGAGGTTTCAAATGATGTTAAATAAAAGGCGACGCGACCGTAACGGTTGACGTTCTTATTTCTTAAGCTCCAAAAGGTACGTCGGTGTGATTTTGTTTATTCCATAAACATGTTAAAATGCATAAATATAATGAATATTAAAAGTTTATTTCATAAATATTTGGCCCGCTCAAGTAACTAGCCGCCCTAAACCAGACTTGGATCTGTAAATCCAATTAAGATTATTGTCCCATCGGCGCTCAGCAAAAATAACTTTATTGCCCGTCGGTACCTGTCCTAAACCGAACATATTTTCAAAACCCACAAACTCCATTGGCGTTCTAATTTTTGCATCGTATTTATTTATTAAATTCCATTTTTTCAATCATTTTTATTGTGAGATAAATTCAATACGCCACAACAGCACAAACCAACCTATCTATCTAGCTATCCCTAATTTTTTTTTTTTTTCTAAATATATATTTTTTTAACATAAATAATTTTTTAATTGTGGTCGGAGAGCGGCGGGCGCACGTAAAATCGTCAGCGGGCGCCATGGCGCCCGCGGGCACAGGGTTGGGGACCACCGCGCTAGAGGCATAGCTGAAACCTGTCAAATCTAATTCTGACAGAATCAGAATAGGGTGTCCCAAAACTAACGCAAGATTTAAATCTGTCGCCATTTTTGGAGTAAAGTTTTTGGGGACACTTAAAAAAAAACAATTTGACAGCTGACAGTTTGGGGTTAGTAAAAATGGAGCGTTACACGATAGAACAACGTGTCTTCGAAAATTTAGTGTTTCAACTTCGATGTTCAATAATCCACTCAACGAACTCTTTTTGCAGTGCGGAATAGTGTGTTGAAGAGATTAATTGAAAAATTCAGGGAGACTGGATTCGTTGGAGACGCTAAACACACTGGTCGTCCAAAAGCCGTTTAAATGTCAATATCGAAGCAGTGCGTAAGAGTGTCGGTGACAATCCAGGAACCTCAATTCAAGAATTGCATATTTCAAGAAGCTCTCTACAGCGTATACTAACTAAAGATCTGTGTCTCCGTGCTTACAAAATTCAATTAACACAAGAACTGTAGCCTAATGACCATGCATATATATATATATATTTTTTTTAATTCCCGACGTGTTCAGACAATCATCAGAGCCTAAATACCATGTTCGGTAATGGTTATTAAGATTTGAGCACACCTATGCCGAATAGCTGGTGTAGGCGACGGGAGCTAGGTATATCCTCAGATGGAGTCTCTAGCCCTCGTTCTTTTCTCTTCGGGTTTAGCTTACGTTTTCGCCAAGGTTCACAAGCTTATCAGTGTACTGTATTATAGGTTAGTTTTCAAAACACTTCTCATTACTTTACGACAGGCAAAATATATAATTCCCAAACCAATCTGAAATTAATTTAAACGGGTTGCCAATAGTTGAGCATAGCATTTATAATGACTTTTTTCTTTTCTTCAGGTGCGTCTTCTTAGAAGAGTATGGTGACCGTCTCGCTGAATAAATGTGTTCATGGTTTTTTTAGGGGGAGTAGTATGGTTCCCAATAGTATTATTGATCAAAACTTTTCTGCATTAGGCTGCATAAACAACAGCAGGAACCCTCTTCTTTACTGAGTATTTCCAGAACACAATAATTTCAAGTCCACGGCATTTATAATAAAATATTTGCCAGAGCCCACGAATACATATTTCATTGTCGCGGCGACGTTTCTTATGAAGGCGCCATCATTGATCGAATCGAAACAATGGCGACATTAATTAGCTTTGTTTGTATCGATGTCCTCCGGCCATTCACCGAAGACCGCGACCAACAAAAGCTATAATTAAGTCAGACGCCATTAGCGGTTGCTGTTATAACATTGTGATCTCGTAACATAGTGATGGGCACAATCTATCGATATTAAATAATCGAACGGTTCACTAATTTGATTTATATTTTTTAACTCGACATTCTGAAAATACATTAAATCTACTTGTTTTGAATACATAATACTAGCAGTCAGAAAACGATAATTCGATCAATATCGATTTTTACAATTGTCACTTTATGTAAATTGTTAAACAAATAATCGAGTATTAATATGCGATACAAAATATCAACATTTATTTATATTGACCTGTTAAATCATCCGTTTTATTATAAATCGATCACGCGTAATCGTTTTTACCCACCCTTAATTCCTTTTGACAATAGATCTACAATCTGAGCCACACCCCAACAGTTTCTTTTAACACAACGCCTTTATTAAATTATCCCATAAATCACGCACCGCAATTAACAGACTACAATTCACTGACGTTTTATGATTTAACCTTTTTTTCTTATTAATCACTCGGGATCTCTGTTTTAAGAGTAAATCTTGTTCAATAATTGATCAGCCATGAGTTGTGACTTTTAAGCTATTGATTAAGGTGTTGATAATTACTCTAAGCCAGGGGTTCCCAACCTTTTTTAGAATGCCAGTCGGGCGGCGGGCACCATTTATTTTTTCAAAAGCAATGATATTTTGAAAATATTATGTTGAATAGAAAATAATTATAACGTATAAATTATTTCTTCATAACATTTTACTGTAAACATAAATATTTTTTTATCGCGGTCGCACAGCGGCGGGCACACGTAAAACGGTCGGCGGGCGTCATGGTGCCTGCGGGCATAGGGTTGGGGACCCCTGGATTGTTGCGTCTAACTTTCAGACGCGATGAATTGCGACCCGCGAGTTGCGGGCGGTGCGATTCTCGGTACCCGGATGCGTGAAGGCGGAATTGTGAAATATTGCGGCCGGAGATGGTCCGTCGATACTTTTATGGCGAAACAATGGCGAATCGCGGAGCCGCTGCTCGGGGCTAATCCAATTCGGGGGGGGAACATTCAGAGGCTGTATTAATAGAACCTCCGACAGGGTGCGAGAATCTGAAACAATGTATTTGAGACTAATACGCCGTATTTTTAATTTGATTTGATGTGGTTTCTTGGTTGTTGTGTTGCTTGGAATGCTAAGATAATTTTCAGGATTTTTTTCAGGAACCTAAGCACGGGAACTGAAAAATATTTTTTGATTATTTTTTTGCATATTTTTTTGTCTGTCATGGTTACATAAATCATTGATCTCGTTAAAAGTACTTGTGAAGTATAATTTAATAGTTATGTAAGAACCTATCACTTATCAACGAAGGGTTGTAAAATTTTAAGTCATACATTGAAGATGCGAATCACTTCAAAAAAAATTATTTGTTTAATGGTATACTACTCTATAAAATTATAGACACTGTATTTAATGTGACCGACACGTTGTATCTCTTTCTGGCACAAGCAAAATCTTATCTAAACGAGTAGTGCAGCGATACTTGTATAATAAGCTCTATTTATTTATTTTTCAATGTACTTTAAGAGTACGAAGACGTGAATAGAATGAAACTGTTTATCTCTCTCTGGCGCATACAAAATCTTATCAAGATAAGAAGTGCAGCAACGTAGAAACTACTTAATAAACACTACTTCTTTATTTTTCTCTGCATTTCAAATAAAATGAAACTGCTTATCTCTTTCAGGCACATACAATATTTAATTAAGACAAGTAATCCAGTGACGTACAATATTATATACACTACAAATAAGCTCTCTGTACTTTTGAATGTTTAAATGTACGCGGAGGTGTAAAGAATGAAACTTTATATCAGGCAATCTCTTAAAATACAAACGGACACATAAAGACCGCAAACCGCCATTTCAAATAAAAACACAAAAGACACCCGACGGCAAAATGGCCGCTTGAAAAAGCAGCAAAAAACAAACAGATTAAAAAGCCTCTGTATTCAGGAGAGTTTTTTTACTAACTTTAAACCTAATAACGCCATTTACGAGTGGGTCACACGAGGAGCGCTCAAAGGTAACTCCGTTTATCGCGTGCGATTAAATTAATTTAAATTAATTTAAAACAACATTTAAGAGTAGTAATATTCAAACAAGTGGTTTATGCACGAACTTCCAATTTTAATAAAAATCTTTTAAGTTCGGGCACACTTTTAGGCTAAAAGGGGTAGTGCTTCAAGTCATGGGTGCGCGTGAAATGAAACAAGGGATTCCTGAAATTAAATAGACGTATGCCTTCTGTAAATATCTTGAAGCGAAAAGGTCAAGGGTTTCATTATATCCCCGAGCAAATATAGGATATTTGTAAAGGAGATTGGTACGACCGGTGTGCCATAACGGTCTGATCAACGGTGGATGGTGCTGCCATAATATTATAATAGCTTGTCACGTAAAAAACCTACTAGGGTACAAGAATAAAAATATTGTATGCAATTTTTTGGCCGATTATGAATGTTAATCTCATTTTTTCGAAATGCTAAAAAAAATATGCTCGATTTTAAAAAAAAAATATGCAAACTGTAGATGTATTCAAGATTTGTTTTATCCGAGTCAATAAATTTTAAACTTGAAATATTAAAAAAATGTGTTTTTCTCCATAATGGTTTTTAATTTGACTTCACTATATATATTTTATAATTATAGAAGTCATTCGATCTTATGCGGTCCATACAAACAATAATGATATCTTAAACACATTAAAACACACTAATTAAAGCATTCTTGAAAAAATAAAAAATAAAACGATATAAAAAAAATAACCATGCTTCAAATATTTAATGACGCGTAGACCAATGTAAAATTACTAGGTAATACCAGACTGTGCCTCTTCCGTCAACGACGCCGTCGAGGTCGGTTGTTTTTAGACTAGACAACAGATTTGCTTGTTTATAAAGTAAAAAATACAGGAAATTCAATATTTTTGACAGAGAGTACTTGGTGGAATTCCATTTTAATATTTTTGAATAAAATACTTGAGTGATTTTTCCACATTTTTATTTTTATTAGTGACCGGAATCTCACGCTGTTTGATAATGCCAACGTGAAAGGTTGGCGAGACCGGTCACTAATAAAAAAAAAATGTGGAAAATCACTCAAGTATTTTATTCAAAAATATTAAAAAATACAGAATAAACATAATTTAATATTGCATTTAAAATTATATTTAAAAAGCTGTCTCGCGTGCGTTTTTCCGCACCTGTGAGCAGTAAGTGGTCAACCTGTTTTTCAAATGACAGTTTTATAAAGTTGGCAGCCATTTAGCGATACTAGTTCGCCGGTGTTGGGGGGATCCCCAAAGGGTAGCGGGGGGTATTTTTTTTATTTTTATTTTTACTGCTGTTCACCCCGGCTCGGGTGTTTAAACTTTGGGGGTGTTTTTTTTTTTTTTTTTTTTTAATTTTTATAGCCCGAGTTTTGGCTATGAATTAGTGTTATTGCCTATAAATTCGGTAATTACGACTACAATTTACTGCGATTTCACGTCTGCGGTTAAATTATAATAATAATAATATTATTTACTGTGATTTTAAATATTCGGAATTGGCATTTATTAATACTTAATTCTTGAAATTTTGCGCTTAAACACATAATTAAAGTCATAAAATATACATTTTTTTTTTATGTGATGAATCTTCATTCTTTGGCTATAAAAGTTGTGATTAACATTAAAAAATAATTTACAGTTTTGTGCCTTAAATATATGTACTGTTGCTATTTTATCGCGTGATTTTGGGTTCAAAAATAAACTTAGAAAAATAAATATACAAAACGCACTTTGATAAAGGCTTTGCTTTTATTTTCAAAGCTCTTAAATTTCGATTAGTATGAAAAATAAATACCTTTTGATGTACCCATGTTTTATTTATTATTTAGTTTTGTCAACCTAGCAAAATTGGCGATGTCTAGAAAGTCCTCTGCTTAAACTACTCGCGTACATTACTAAATATTTATTTTAAATAAAAACACTTAATGAAATCATACCGATTATTTTTTGTAAAAAACACTAAGCATGACTTGTTAATAAATTATTACTAATATGATTAGGCACATTAGTTCATACATAGAAGATGTTATAAAGAAACTCTCAGAAAAATATCATCGTGATTTATGTGGGATGATATTTGATTGAGATGATATTTTTCTGAGAGTTTCTTTAAATCATCTTCTATGTATGAGCTAATGTGCCTTATCATATGAGTAATAAAATAATTAACCCGTAATGGGTAATAAATACGCATCTGATTGACGTTAATCAAAAAATCGACATATATTATAAATGAACGACACAAATCAAATAACGAGTTTATTAACAAGTCACAGAGTAAGCAATCAACCCTTTGAACCACAACTTTAAAGGCTTTTTATCGCGCTGAATTCCTCAGTTTAAAGCAATTAAAACAATAGCTCTCGGGTGCAGGACATTTGGAATTAAAAATAAAACGAGAGGCAGTGTTGCCAGGGGAAGTGAGCGGAGTTCTTTATTGTCGCCGACAAGGGAAAATTAAAGCCGGGGGATTGAAAAAACCCGCTCGTGCCGGCAGTATGTGAAACACGTAACAGATTGGCAAGAGGGCAGACCTCATAGACACAAACTGCTTCCTGTCTGCACTACAATATACGGACATACTTATTGCTCATGATAAACAACCACGCAAGGGCCCAAAGTATTTGACGATGCGTTTTTTTTTGCTAGTGGATTCTGCATTACAGTATATGGACACACTTGCTGTCAGTGATAAGCAACTGCGCATTCAAGTATAAAATAATAACATATAATGTTTTTACACCATGGTAATGGTGTAGTGGACTTGGAATGATTGTAAAGTAAGGGGCTCGGTAAGCTTTCTGCAGGAGGAGTATAAGATCTAAACGCCAGACCTTTGTAAGAAAATGATTATATAATAATGGTTTTAGGCAGCAGGAATACGCAGACTTTTCTGAAAAATGGCATAATAATTTTAATTTGATAAAACCTTAGATAAACCTCTATAATTAATTATAATCATACTTTACTTAACCCACACATATAATATAGATTTGATCCATTTAACTGGAAAATGACGTCATTGCTATTATCGATAAAAATTGTTATCCATATCTCATTATTTTAAATCAGCATCGTTTATATATTATTCGCCATCGCGCTTATTTATATATTCGATACTAAAAATATTAAAGCACTCACAGTCCTATCCTTCCAATGAAAAAAGACCCACTGCACTATTTCCCCCTTAGAAAACCATGAACACTGATTCAGCATTAATTTATGCTCAACCTCTTCTGAGGAAAGGCACTCGATGATAAAGAAAAACTAATCGAAATTCGCAATCTTTCAATGCAACTTTTTGCATGAGTTTTTATATATTTTCAGCGACCTAAAATTTTTTTTTTAATATATAATACTTCTATATTACCATCGTTAAATTTGTGACGTAGTCAACCCATGGTGTTTCAAGTATTCTCCTGTAAAGCCACATATCAAATGCCTTGATTTTTCGCATGGCTGCTGTTGCCTCAGCGAATCTTTAGCAACCAATGTTATTATACCTCTGGCATAAAATATTTAACTTTTTTTATAGATTTATATGCACTAGTAAGTTATTATATATAAAATCGATTAAACTACTATCGGAGTCAGTTTTCCATTCGACTAGGTCTGCCTGGGAAGCGGACCGCTTTCTTGGACCTGTGCTCTTCCCGTGCTCGCGCCTCGGGGGTTGTGACCCGGAAAGCCTTCTTTGTGACGTCATTGACGCGTTATGACGGGTGATAACATTACTCAAATTAAGTAAACACACGAGGCAAGACGCGAGCTGAACACATCGGCGATTGTCGCGTAAATCAGAGTTTTATATGTGGTGTAAGAAAACCGATTTGTGTGAACGGTTATGGGCTTTGAAAATATGGCTTGGATATCGCACAAAATGATATATTTATATGTAGGTATAAATTTTTAATATTTTTAGTATCGAATATATATATATACGTGATGGCGAATAAACTAGCGAATAGTATATAAACTATGCTGATTTAAAATAATGAGATATGGATAACAATTTTTATCGATAATAGCAATGACGTCATTTGCCAGTTAAATGGATCAAATCTATATTATATATGTGGGTTAAGTAAAGTATGATTATAATTAATTATAGAGGTTTATCTAAGGTTTTATCAAATTGAAATTATTAAGCCATTTTTGGACAGCTTACGAAAAGCGTATTGACTTTAATTGAACTAAATTCAATAAGTTATTATCATAAATATTTTAGAAATGATGCCAGCCCCGTAACTATTTTAATTAACAATATATCCTTTTTTAATTTGATAAGGGTTGCGTTAACCATGCTAATCCCCTAATTTTCACAAAGTACTAATTGAGTTTTTAATTTCATACAAATATGTATTTTGCTGGTTTATATTTGTTAATTACGGAAAACCCAACATTTTATATAAACTCACATGCGGCACATGGGACTTTTAAGGAAAATTAGAAATATATCTTTAGGTATGATCTCAACCCTCAGCCGAATTTCAAATTACTAAATACTCACTGGTTTATATACACGGTGCTTATAAGTTTGTGACGTTACCCGAATTCGTTCGGTTATGTCATAATAAAATTTTATTGAACTTAAATTTACTGTACTTTTTTTACAAATATACAATATTTATCTACTTGCAAATAAGGCAATAAGAACAAAAAAATATATGTATGTAGAGTTCTTGACTTAAATATAATAGAGTGCGAAAACACTTGTAAGACATAAACACAGTTTAATGTATATTTAACTCTTAAAAAATAAGTATAAAAAAGCATTGAATAGTTTGTGTTGGATATTTTTATATGTAAATATAAATTATCGTACAACGTTGCTTATTCAACTGTTCCATTTATACGTCATTTATATTGAGGGAGATTAAGGTATTATACATTTACCATATGAATTAAATTGTTTGGTGCATGTTCGGAACGGGCTTTTACTATTAATCATCCCCTAACGATCCGTGTAGGAAGCTTTTAACCGAAATAATATTACAGACGATAAATGAAATACACCCCATGATCCTTTCACAGTTTTACTAGTAATACCACCCCCATCAAGAAGGTATTTGTGAAATCGAAATCATAGCAGGCTAACATGGGAATATAATATGTACACTACAGTATAAAAGCCTTATTACAAGACAACCTTCTAATATAATGAATAATCTATATATATATAAAACACAAACTCAAAAACCGGCGGTTATTTGGTTTCATTTGAAAGGCAATAATACTGAGGTAGTTTTAGGCCACTTAAATTATACAATTAATAATCAAATTCGGTTTATTTAATTGAGTAGATTTTCGACATTTACCATACAAAAGTTTCAACATTTTGCTGTCGCGAATACTTTTCAAAAAAGGGACAGTGTTATGTTGGCGGATAATGCAGGCTGCCAACAAAAAAAACACTGGTCTTGATGTTTGTTATGATAAGTATGACGTTGTCGTTGTATAGTGCAAGTTGCCACAACTACAAAAAAAGCAACAACACAGAACTGTCATTCATTTGAGACCAGAACTTTTTCATCACATTTACGTACAATCTTGCTTGGTCGGAAATCAAAGATTTGCTATCGCCTGGTCATTGCTTCACAGACACGATCTGATAGCTAGAGATTTCAAACAAAAACTCGTGGATCTTACGATAAAAAATAATATATATAATATATGTATTCGAATGAATGGCAAAAACGGGGTTTACCGCAAAAAATTGTTCCAACTCAAATCGATAGTGTTATATCTGCTGAACTACCGAATCAACATTAAGACCTGATACTTTTTGACGTTGTTTGTAAGAACATGATTCACATATAATGGGTAATTGATACAAACATGAAACGATAAGAATAACCATCGAAAACGTTGGTATCTTCAAAATTTTCTTTGGTCAAACAACAATTTGTTTCCTTGTTTCAGATTGGTGATGAAAGTGCTCAGAAAATAAAAACAGTGCAAAACTTGTCGGGACATATTGAATATACCTCTCGAAGGGTCGTCGAGTCGATCGAAGATGTCGTTTCCAAGGTCGGAGAAGATGCACCTGGTGGCGCTGGTGGTGGGGCTCATGGTGCTGGCTCGCTGCCCGCTGGGGCAGGCCGGCTCGTGCCGCGAGGCCAAGCTGTGCTGCACGGGCAGGGACTCCTCCTGCGTGGTGCAGCGCGCCCCGCTCAACTCCATCGTCGAGGAGTTGGGAGACAAGCCGTGCTACTGCGACCACGCCTGCCTCAAGCTTGGAGACTGCTGCACTGACTTCAAGGACGCCTGCGGAGGTGAGTCCGACCTCTGGGATACCAGCCCCATATTACGCTTCTTCTACGTGTGCCTATGAACATATGTTTGTCGTGAGACACGCCACTTGTGCGAATACCGCACCCACGATACTTTTCTACTTCCGACGCCTTTTTTTTGTTCAGCCATCTGCACGCTTATTCAAACTTTACGATTGACAGCCTTCTAGTGTCCAAACAGAGTATCGGGTATTTGTAAGTTCAGTAAAACAAAAACTACTTGTAATCAAGTATTTTTTTTAATTGTTGATTATAAGAATACAAAATGGAAAATTATTTCAAAAAGATCATGATATCCAAATAGTGACTGTTACGCGCTGCTGGCACTCTTCCTAGCTGATACATTTCTGACCTGATGTTTTGTTTCAATTCCGTTAGGTTCGTCGGATTATTTTCATAAACCCTACTTTTAAGGTATCCCCATACGAAATAGTCAAGAGTGCTAAGGTCGGGGCTTCTGGGAGGCCAGTTGATGTTACCTCTACGTGAAATGACCTTATTAGGGAATAATTCGTCAACACCTTCAATTGATTGATTGGATGTATGACAAGTGGAACCACGTGAAACCTTGAAATTCCTGCAACTCTAGGCCCATAAAATTTCGCAGCATATCGCAATAACGGTCCCGATACTCTTTTTGGACACCCTTAACCCAAAGTCATTCTGTAAAATTATCCAATAAAGGGGATGTGATCTTTCAGCTTCGCCATAGTTCGAATATCCCCGTTGCACGGCACGTGGACAATATACAACGAAACATTATTAAAAGTAGCTCACGTGTATAATCTACCGCCCGTTTACAATGCCATAAGGTATAAATCAGTTTTCCGTCCACCCTGTCATGCAAAGTAGATTTAGGCCGGGTTTTTGCGCTTACGGAACAATAAACGTGATAGGAAGGTGCCGGGGACGTTTAGCTGGGTCGTAGATCACCGGGAAGATTTATTCCGACTCGCTCTGTACTTTGCACCACTTGTTCCGGTAACGGCAGACATACGTCACAATCACCCAGTGTTTGGTGTAATTGTTGGAATACATACTATATATGGGGATAAATAGTTTTTCTTCAGGTCGATCGCAAGGAAGACAGTTTTATTTTCACTGGCGGCAGCAGTAATCGTACGTTACCAATACCCAAAATTTTTATGATTTTTTGCAGTCATTACACAAATGTATTATGTAACAATTTATGTTTTATACGTTTTTGTATACCAAATTAAAAAAAACTGGGTATTTTTTAGTAGTCGCGTGGATGGTTTAATTATTCTAATTGATTTATGCCAAATTATTTTATGGATGTGTAGGGATGTTAAAAAATATTTTAAAACTATATTTGAGCTATAAATGATAAATAAAGCCGATAATCACAGGATGACCGTTTATTTTATACTGACAGACTGACAGAATTGTTAATTATCATATAATGATAAATTCTTATAATTTTTTTCTAATCTTATATATATACATATATTATATATAAAATCTTAGATCAAAAGAAAGATTTCTTTTGACCAAGATTTTTGTACTTTACTTGTACCAGCGTTTTCTATGAATTATACTAAAGAAGTAATTGTGCGTTATAATTTGATATACTGTTTAAAAAATATATATAGACGTATAAAAACGAGTTTTGGCCAATTATAATATTTATAACCAGCGACGTGTAATTTTTTTAATGACAAATTTGAATATGCCTCTTTTTAAATTTATAAAAGCTGTGTTTGTTTTCAACACAAACAGTAATCATTTAAATACTCTTCTTGATATTTGAAGCAATCCCAAATATTTTAATAAATGCGAGTAAATATCCGTCTCCCGCCATTATTGCGTATGAATATACACTTAACCCTTTACATCGATTGTGTATGTATTATGTGTTGCAAAAAATACTGTTCCAAGGAAATGTAGAACATCCTCTTTGCAAAAAGTTGAACACGCGACTACAACAGCCTCCGGGGGGAGATGGAAAAGTCGGGCAAACAAAAACTGGGAGCTAATCCACAGTGAAGGCTGTCGGCACAACCCTCAGAACAGCTGACTGGGGTGGGTTTTGAATTATTTACAGTGTTTGGTTACACGGGACGTGCTTGTAACTACTGAAAGCCTTTGACGAATTATGATGCAATTATTAATATTTACTATATATACATGTTTGTATCTCACGCCCCTGGAGCAAGTATGAAATAAAAACCGCTTTTTACGTCATTCCGGAGTGATTCACGGCCGCCCTGAGACTCAAAAAAACTCGTGGCTCTGACTAATAATACGTGTCGATATTCAATCGATGGGTTGTCTGATGTGAATATTGAATGCAAATTAACAAAAACCATAGACAAAGGGCGGCTATCATCCTTTCCGGAGACAATAGCATTGTCTGGCACAATGGCCCGGTGAAATGTGACCGGCTGTCCGACTTGAACGTCAGGTAACACGGATTGTAACTCTCAGGTAAGTGATTATAATATCATACACTCCACGGCTTGAAACACACCACAATAATATATTAAAGTTGTTAATTATTTCCCACGTTTCGATCTTTGTACTGAAGCCATCTTCGTGGGTTCTAAAAATCCTTAAAGACCGAGGCCGATCGACAGTAACAGCAATAGTAAATCGATCTACGTAGACATTAAATACTTTCAGCACCAGAATTAAAACATAATTTCCAAATCAAAATATCTCGTTACTCCGAGAGCACTTTAAAGAAAATCAGCGAATACAAATTTTCAACCGAGTGTTATTAATATTTATAGACGATACTTTGTGTAAATTTACTGGAAGCTGAAAAGATAATTATTAATAATGAGCTCTCGGTTGCTATGACACGTTTTTTTCTTTTAAGCTCCGATGTTTTTTCCCCATGAATCCATCTTCAG
The DNA here is from genome assembly GCA_022113835.1 of Atopsyche davidsoni. NCBI lineage: Eukaryota > Metazoa > Arthropoda > Insecta > Trichoptera > Hydrobiosidae > Atopsyche > Atopsyche davidsoni. Next base: position 2,618,196 of record JAILWY010000011.1, on the reverse strand, counting down.
CGGTTTGAGTACTGAAACGAGTGCCAAAACCTAGAAATTTAACATCAAAAAGCATTTCTTAAAAACACGATTGTATCAAATATTCATTCAAACTAAAACGAGCTGAGTTTATCGCACAGTGGAGGTGAAAAACCACTCCTCGAATAGGGGATGGCAAAAAAGTGCCCCTAGAGTGGTCCCTCCTTATTACAGTAAACCCCGTGTTTAAAAATACATTATCTTAACATGTACTTGGACTCTGCAAATACAATACAATTTTAACATATGACACAACATACGCTCAAATAGCAAGTATAAACATCCGATATCGGGCTATAGGATATTGCGATTTTTTTTTACTGTGTGAACGCCTTCGCTTTTCAGTCAATTTTTCAGTGGATTTCTATACTTTTTTGGCCTTGAGAAGAAATCTATTAAAAAAAAAAATAAACGATTGAGCTTAACCAAAATGCGGGCTGCGATTTATCGACTCGGTCCATTGTGGTTTCTGCTCGTCTAGTTGCCGGGCAATTAAGTCTTTGTTGGTTTCTGTGCTCTGGCCACACCTTGGGAAGGGGGCACCTTTTGGAGGCTTTTTTTTTTTCAGTCACGGAGCCCCGTTACGGCCGACCTGGGCCCCATTAGCCTCCCAAGGACTCCCATTGTTTAGGGGCTCTCTGGAACCTTCGTGGAATCGCGGCCTTCCGATGAAGTCATAACTTCGACAAAAAAAAAAACGCTTCTGCTAAAATAAACGGTCCACGTCCGAGTATTACACTGTTATTGTTTGATTTTTGCTTCCAGCGTGAATTTCTGTAAATTTAATTATATCATCGTGTAAATTTTGAGTATAAAGTTTACATTGGGCCTACCCTCTTTTGGTTAGCTTTATTTGAATTATTTAATGAAGGGTCCTTCGCCAAAGTGGATTTTAATAAAGCTTTATTTAAATTGTAACTAGAGTACAAAAAACATTCTCTATTATTTTACTGAATTTTTTTTTGCTATCCGTGTACCAAAAATGTCAGATTGGTGAAGCTGTAAATATATTGAAATCACTCTGTATTTAGATTTGTCAATAGGATCTTGTATCCAGTGCGCGAAGCCAACTAGGAGCTTATTTTTTAAATGGTAACAACAAGTTCAATGAATATAGAGAATATGCTGATTTTTATTGAAAAAATTGTTTATAAATGTGCCAAGTTGAAGAAACTTAAATATGTTTATTTCGTAAACGTAGTCTCCAAAACCACTTGGTTTTTTTTTATTTTTTTTATTATATTAAAATAAATACCAGCTCCATTAATTAACATCAATATGCTTTGATCCACTCTAATGAGGACACCTTTTTTGCATTAAGGTTACCATATGCCTTCGAGAAATCGATTTTTTTATTGCGTTGAAAGTTTTTTAATACTTTTGATACTGTATGTAGTGATAAGAATACCAAATTGAGAGAGCTTCCGAGTTGTGATAAGTTTGAAATCATCCTGTATAGTGCCTCGTCAATGTGATCTAGTATCCAATTCGGGGATTCTCAAATTTTAAGTACGATTAACTTTTTAACGCCTGGGCTCTCCTCGGAGGCGCCCCCCCTGTCTCTCCCCTGTCGCCCCCCTGTCGCTCCCCTGTCTCCCCCCTGTCTCCCCCCTGTCCTCCCAGCTCGTGGCGTGGCCCCGCGTCGCGGCACGGAAAGCCCTCAGCCGGCGGTGCGGCCCGGAATTGATGGGGACCGTTAAAGAATAACGGAAAAGAATATTCTCAATAAAAATAAATAACTCGAAGCGAGGGGGCTCTAAGAACGAGACTAAATAATACAAGGCGTCTTGTGAAATGTCAAGTACCTTGCAACATTACTTGACGCATTAAGTTTTAAAATTATTGTGATTCCGCAAAAAGTGCTGCTCATCCGAAGAGGCGAATATAACGCTTATAAAAATATCGAAAAAAACTTTCATTCGTAAAACATAATACCCCGCATTAAGCGAGGGATACGTTCCGGAAAAAATCGCGTTAAGTGAAATTCGCGTATATCGGGGTTTACGATTAAACATACGTACATAGTCAAAGCTTTATACAAAAAAATGCGAATCATTTGAATCAATCACTTTAATTCTAAGAACACTCTATGCAGTATTACATGTTATTTTTACTGAAAAATACATGTATTGTCTTTTGGGCAGATTGTCTTTTGGGCAGCGTTTCTTTTGCGCTCTTGTAAAATACGTTCATAATATCCAACGCTATTTTTAATTGTTAAAAGAAGTCAATGACTACATTATGTTCATACGCATTCTTAAAATAAAAAATTCGCGTAATTATAAAGCGAAATTTGTAATTCACGTTATAGTGAAACCGCGCATAACGGGGTCGCGTAAATACTTTTGATATTTATAACATCACAAGAGAGGCTTCGCACTGTCAAACCTAGAACGATGTTTAATAAAAATTTATAAAATAAAGTCACGAATGAATATTTGTCACTATTATAATTAATTTCAATAATGCTGAAAAAACAATTTTTAAATAAAACCAATGCACACTAATAAAAAATAAAAAATAATAATTTGGCAGCGCATAGTGGCGCAGGAGATTACATTTTATTCAGCAGCCCTTACCGACAAATTTTCAGTGCGAAATTTTCCCTACTTCTGAAAAATATTGTAACAATTATGTTAGCGCGACTCGGCTTTGAAAAACCACCCCCCACCAGCACTGACGTGTTGTTGAGGGGGTAGCGAGGGCGTGTGAGGTCGTCGCGGCTCCAGAGAGCTCCCGGGGGTGGAGGCTGTGTTGTATGACGCAATTAATGCCGGCCCTGTGACGCGTGCACGGAGAAAATGTGTGAAAAGGTATTTAAAAAGCATTCAAGCGATGATGATTGCCGCGAAATTGTTTTACAAAAAACTGTCAAGTTTATTTATTATTTTAAATTTTTTTTTTTTTTTTTGGAATACGTATATATTGCTATCAAGTCGTGTAAAAAATATTACCGATAAGTATACAACTTTATGTTTATTATATATTTATCATGGCACATGAATATGAAAACTAATATTACACATTTTTTTTAAAGTAGTAAGATGTATCCACGATTTATTAACCCTTTGAACTCCGGACTTTTTTTTGTATTATTTAACAATGTGAATACGTAGCAATTACTTTGCAAAACTGACAAAATGGGTTAAAAAAGTGCACTGTGGCGACCTAGAGTCGACACATTGTCGCCAACGGAGTAAAAAGAGTTAAATTCTTTCTTTTGGGGTAGAATTCAAGTTTATATTTGTTTATAAAGTATTTTCAGGCATTTTTATCAACGCACGTGAATGTGAAACAACGTCATGCTACCTCTTCAAGGTACTCACCTCAAATGATTAATTATCCTCGAATTGAACAATTCTCTCTATTGGGGTGCATTTCAGTTTTGAATTTGTTTATAAAAGTTTATATTTATCATGGCACGTAGACGTAAAACAATGTCGTGCTCATTTTCAAAGTGCTCACCTCAAATTAGGACGCTCTTCTCACCAGGAGGCCATTACGGTACATTCCCGGCTTAATATCCCAGTGAAAATATGTATTAGGGTTTTACGACGGCCGATCAGCACCAGGCCTCGTAAAAGGACGATCGGCCAGGATTATGATTGGAACCCATAAAACTTCCCGAATTCCCACCGGCACTGTAAAGAGCGTCTCAATTCCACACCCAGTAGTAGCGAGACAGCCGCAGAAAAATGCAAAATTGAATAGTTTCAATTAATGTGTAATACGCAATAAATAAATATAACCCGTGTTATAAGAGTACCGCGTTGTAGATGGGTTAACTGTGCGTTTATTATTAATTCGGATTCCAGTAATTGTTTTAGAATGAGACGTTCACGTGATATTCAGGAATCTGCTTAGCAGACAAAGAAGCGATTAGGATACTCCGCTAGCTGTTTCAGAGCTAGACAATGCCACCACTATATACATCACATTGTATATATATATATATATATATATATATATATATTTATTTATTTATTTATTATATAATTTTAAGTATAATAATGATCTGAAACAGTTTAGTTGTAGCTAGCAAACATGTCTCGCGTAGAGGTATTTCACCGGTCCGTCGGATTGTTTACTGTAGCGGGCAAGTAAAGGCGGGTCAGACGGACCCCAGCCTGCCCCATCCTGCCCCATCCTGCCCCATCCTGCCCCTTTCTGCCCCTTCCTGCCCCAACCTGCCCCAACAGCCACCCCACGACACCGGTGACGTCACACTGGCGTGCCCTGTCTAATTGTAGCACAGCCGAACAACAAGACACGAGAGATGAGGGTCGTGCCGTTTGCTTTGAAAAAAACCGATTCGGAATATTTCATCATCTGTGCTTTCTTAATGCCAGGTTGGGTTCGCTTTTGGATAATTACAAAATTATTATTATTTAAAATGTCAATTATCACTAATATGATTAGGCACATTGGTTCATACATAGAAGATGATTTAAAGAAACTCTCGGAAGTGATTCGTTAGTACAAGGGTTAGTACACCGACCATGTAAGCCAGGGGATGTGGGTTCAAATCCCACACAAATCACGATGATATTTTTCTCAGAGTTTCTTTAAATCATCTTCTATGTAACACTGACTCATGCTGAGTCAGTGTTCATGGTTTTCTAATGGGAAAATAGTGTAGTGGGTCCTTATACACCGTAGTTTTATATTGAAAAAAAAATTCAGCACATTCCTGCTGCCCAATAGCATTATTATATAATGCATTCCTTGCAAAGTTCTTGCGTTTAAATCTGATACTACTTCTGCAGCAAGCTACAGTAGCCCCACCACCTCGAAAAGGAAAAGGTCCACTACTCCATTACCGACCCTTTACACACGCTCAGGGTACAGAATGGCAGCCATGCACATGCAACAGAATGGGGAGAGCGGGGTAGTTTTTCATAATATTACATAAACCAAAGGTGTACTGCTTCAATTTTAAGTTTAACATATGATAATTAAATATAGTTCGTGCATATGTTTGAAATATTTATTATAATATTTTGAATTTTATTATAAGTTATATTACTTGTGAGTGATTCTGCAAGTATAAGGACACGTTTTGTTTGGAATATTTTTAATTCATTCGATTCTGCTGCATAATGAACCACGCGACATATTTACACACTGTACGTGAATTGTAGAGTCACGCAGATGCAATGCATTGCATGTCTTTACAACGAGCAAGAATCCATAAAGCTGTGTGAGCACATCGGATACTCCCGCGTGCTTCCAGAAACATTTGCATTTCATATTTAATTTCAAGGCTTTGGACTGCCTTCAGGAGTTTACCCTTTGAATGAATTCCTCGCATATACGAGGGACGTTCAATATTACAAAAATTCAACGAATATTGACATTCTGTGTGTTGCAGCAGATGCCAGATATATATTTATATTGATAATATGAAGTATCACATAATCCGCTTCTGATATATTAAAACTCATGTAAAAAAAAAAAAAAAACACAAAAAAAATTACGATAAAATACGAAAACACATCACGTCCTGAAAATTTTATCTCAAATCATGATTGCTTTACGAAATTTTACACAAGTATTTTTTTCCGTATTTATAGGAGATTGGTATTATAAAATTTTGTCCGCTCCTGTTTTGCATACATATTTTATTTAAAGAACTTGACATATTAATATCTTTATACAAAAATAAAAACGAACACAACGTATTTTTTCATGCATAAAAACATTTATTTTTAAAATATTTGCCTTATGTTGTGCTGTGTTTTTCTGATTTGGGAAATAATTCAAATTACACTCATACTATATTTTTATATATAGGCAGCTAACTATAAACGGCATATTTAAAATACCTGAGAGGTGTGCTCAATATTAAAAATATATTTTTATCACCAAATAAATTTTCACAGTGAAAATAAATTTACCTGCAGCTCTAACTGAAGAAGCTCACCCGATTTCGTTTCTAGTGATATTATTATTTTTTTTTTACTTGAGAATTTACATGTTTATACTGAACACCCTATGCGGCACACAGAGTCGTCCGTAACATGCTAATGACAAGTTATACATTCCGCTCAGGGTACAAGTAAAAATATAAAATACAAATAAAAACACGAGAGGCGCGTGCCGCCTTTGTCGGGGAGTCCCGGGACCTGACAACAGTTTTAAACATCCACAAACCCACGCCCACTCTATAAATATACAAAAATATATGTATACTAGGTGCCCAACTAAGTTTTTAGGTCTCACACATAGATGGCGCTAACTAAAATTTATTGCTTAGACATCTGTCAACAATAAGCAGTCATAGTACCAACGCATATCGCAACGCAATAATACATATTTTTTATCAATGAAGATGTCGAGTTTTGTGCTAAAAAAAACAGCATTTGCGGGAAGCTTTGCTTTTATGCTTTGACTTGAAAAAAAAATGCAGCTGAAACACGTCGAGGCCTATGGCCAACATGCACCTGTGAATATTGGTTTAAAAAGCTTCAGAAGTGGCGATTTCGACAATGAGCGCTAATCTGCAAGTGTTTTTGGATGAAGGAGGCATTTAACATGACTCGCCAAGGTATTTCAGGGCTTTTACATGCCATGGGAACAAATCGAAGGGAAGGACAATGGGTGCCGAAATTTTGCTTTTGAAAGAAAGAGTTTCATGCATTGCAAAAAATCGTGGCTTCCACCTGGCGAAGCATCATCATCAAATCGTTTCGGAATGAAGACAATGCTCTGCGTATGGTGGGACCAGAAATAAATCGTGTACTATGAGCTGCTAAAACTGAGCAAAACTGTCAATGGGAATTGCTACAGACAAAAACTGATCAGCTTGAATCATGCATTGCTCGAAAAACGGCCAGAATGGGGGACACGAGACACGAACGAGTGATATTGACACCATGGTCCAGGACAGCATCAAAACTCTGAAATGGGTATTCACCAGACCTGGCCCCTTCAGATTATCACTTGCTACAGTCGATGGCGCATAGCTTAACACACTTTGAGCGGGTAACCAATTTGACTAAACTGATGTGCAAATTTCGCGTAAAATTGCACATGCGAAATCTAGTCTATACACTCTTCGATTTGCATGTAGTCAAATAAATCGTTTCCCATAAAAAGTTGAACCACTTCATACACACTTTGCGGATTGCTTGGCATCACAACAACACCACTTTGTCCTAAAAAATTGTTCAATAATTGGAGGATTATCATTCTCTGACCACTCCACTTCATCATTGTCACTTTGTTCAGAATCATCGGACAGTATTGGCAGAAGTAACGTTGACGAGTCTATAAACAAACATTACGAGCTGTAAACCTAAAGAGTAAAATGACCTTCTGCCGCTTTAAGAGTAAACACATTCAAAAGGTATTGATACGCGCCCCGCGTTTAGACAGCAGTCCGCGAAACGGGTACTAGTACCCGCCCCACTTTTAGTGTGTTAAGCTGGGCTACACTTGGATATATGGTTTCGGTCCAAAGACGCGACACTTTAAGTTAAAATTTAAGTAGTTACCTGGAGTGGGCGAGGCAGGGGCGGCGCGTCAACAATTCATACTTCGCCGTCCTTTTTGGCCGTCCGTCACTCGGGCGCCTCGTGGCGGGTTTTATTGCATTTAATTTTTGTTCATGGCCCTTTATAGTGCGCGGGGCACTTACAAGGGGAGGGCTCGCGGTGGCGGCGCTTTATGGGACAAAATAAAATTATGTTTTATTACGCCAAATCATAATATAAATAAAAATATTTATTTACAGAAAATAAAGCTGGAGATATAAAAAAATAAAAATATGTGCAGTTTATTATGATGAAGCTGGAATTGTTGTCAATATTTATTTTATTAAATGCAAAAAAATATTTTTGCAATACCAACTTGCAAAAAAAAAACCAAATGTACGCCACTGAAAAATCACAATGCTTATAAGTGTATATACATTTTTATTATTTTTCCCGATATTTGTTTTCATCAAGCTCTCAATTATGGCCATATCTATATAATGAAAAAAACGTAGTATATAAATACGTAGTATAAAAACGACATGCCACTGACATTGAATATACATCTTTTTAGATAGCAAAAAATATTTAAAATAATGAACCCTGCAGTATTTTTTCTACAACTGCAGGTCGTATTTATAAACATGGCAATTTTCGTCCTCAGTTGTAGCCTCACACATGTTCGATACGAAACGGTGCGAAAACGGTCACCGCATGCCACTGAAAAATATAATGCCATAAGCCTTTGTAGATAGCATTTTGTGTTCTCAAAAAATAATGAACACCGCAGTACTCTTTAATAGCAAGTAGGTCGTATTTTTAAAAATGACAATATTCGTCCTCAGTTATAGCCTCATACATGTTCGACACGAAACGGTGCGAAAACGGTCACCGCATGCCACTGAAAAATATAATGCCATAAGCCTTTGTAGATAGCATTTTGTGTTCTCAAAAAATAATGAACACCGCAGTACTCTTTAATAGCAAGTAGGTCGTATTTTTAAAAATGACAATATTCGTCCTCAGTTATAGCCTCATACATGTTCGACACGAAACGGTGCGAAAACGGTCACCGCATGCCACTGAAAAATATAATGCTATTAACCGTGTTAATTGCATATTGTGTTCCCAAAAAATAATGAACACCGCAGCACTCTTTTACAGCAAGTAGGTCGAATTTTTAAAAATGGCAATATTCGTCCTCAGTTATCGCCTCATACATATTTGTTCCCAACTACTTCGAGTTCGGCACGCAACGGTGCGAAAACAGTCACCGCATGCCACTGAAAAATATAATGCTATAAGCCTTGTTGATTGCATTTTGTGTTCCCAAGACACAATGAATACCGCAGCACTCTTTTACAGCAAGTAGGCTGTATTTTTAAACGTGACAATTTTCGACCTCAGTTATAACCTCATACATGTTCGACACGTAACGGTGCGAAAACAGTCACTGCATGCCACTGAAAAATATAATGCTATAAGCCTTGTTGATTGCATTTTGTGTTCCCAAGACACAATGAATACCGCAGCACTCTTTTACAGCAAGTAGGCTGTATTTTTAAACGTGACAATTTTCGACCTCAGTTATAACCTCATACATGTTCGACACGTAACGGTGCGAAAACAGTCACCGCATGCCACTGAAAAATATAATGCTATTAACCGTGTTAATTGCATATTGTGTACCCAAAAAATAATGAACACCGCAGCACTCTTTTACAGCAAGTAGGTCGTATTTTTAAACATGGCAATTTTCGTCCTCAGTTATGGCCGCACTCTTCAGGAGCAGCGAGCGTCTTCGCACTAAACTATAAAAAGAATATTCGCGCGCCGCGCCAGTAAAAAACTGCCACAACTAATTTTACTTTTTATTTTTTGTCGTTTTTGCGATGAACCTGAAAGACGACGTGATCGTAAATTTGATAAATTCGATAAAGTATAACAGCATTATAAGCGTATATTTTTTAAAGGTTTTTTTAACGTTTTTAAAATCCCCCCGGCTATTTTAAAAATACCTAACTTATTAACATATTATATTATATATACCAGGGTCAGTATTAGTGAGTGAAGCTCAAAATATTAAGATATGTACCAATTAAAAAATATATACAATATTAAAAAATTCTTACTTACCATTTTTATTTAAACAGTAAAACTGCAGTTTTATTCACTTAAAAAATATTTCAGGGAAAACAATGTTTTTAATTGTGTAAACCGTACGCCACTGCATTGCAGTACATTTTAAATCTGAAAACGTAGTTTATAGACTGAAATAAACCCAATGAATGATGAAACGCGAATATTTTTTTTATTTTATTATTTAAAAATTAACGCATAAATAAACTTTGTTTTGAATTTGTGAAAACATATCAATTTTGCATTTATGTACAGCACGCCACTGAGCCTTAATTGATATATTCTATAATTATACTGTATTGAATAAAATATACGTTCAGAATATTTTAAAGAACAGCATCAATCGTAATCTCCTAGCTACTTGGCTAGTCACGTTTTTTAGTCCACTGAAAATAGCACTGTACAAATACATTTTTACCTAAATAATATATAATGAGAAATTCATTATACCAAATTAAAATATTCATTTGGGTTTTATATGTGATCGTTTGCTTTAATTTTGTGACGTCATTTACATTACAAGAGACATCTTGTTTTGAATAAATAAGTCTGAAAATGCCTTGACTTGAAATTGCTAATAACCCTCTGCCTTCTAAAATAAAACAGTTTTCTAAATGGCGCCTATATTCAGCTACGAGAATATTATTTATTTTTGTAAAACATAAAATTTATTGTGACTTTGCTGAAAAACCTCCCGTATATATTTTTTCCTGTGTCTCAAAAATTTATTTATAAATAAAAATAATTAAGCAGTATCCTCCAGTAGCGAGACTAAAACTTCTGAATGTATACATTTAGTTATTATTCATGGAACCTGTATGTGTCTCCACTGCTAGTACAGGGATGATTTGAACGCGGGATGGGGGATAACCTTGGTGGATAAAGAGAGGGGGTGTCCAGGAGATAAAGAGGGGGGTATAATGGCAACGTCCATGTTACACATTGAAAAAAAAAAAATTAAGTTTCGTTAAAAAACAAGCGTGCAACTGTTATTTCTTATATCTAGCCCTGTGCGTAAATCACCGAAAAACCACCTGTAAAAAAGACAGACGGATATAAAAACAATTTTACATGGTGAATTTGTAAAATCGCAGGAATTTCATCATGAATTAACAGTCCATGACATTCATCACAGTGTCCTCGGGCGTTAAGGTAAGCGCAGATAATTTTTACGAGTCCGTCGTTGCTCCGGGGCGAGTGTCGAGTTTAATGGTGCATTTAATTTTATTGCCAGGGGCGGGGACGGGGAGGGGGGCTCATTTAACCCTTCGTGTCGCGGAAAGTTTCTTAAAACCGCCCCCCACCTTTGCGCTATTGTTATTGGACACTCTCGCCAGTAATAACTCGCCTCCGCGAAATTTCGAAAGTTGCAAAGTGGAAAATAAATAGGCAACTTTTATTTGACTTGATTTTGAAATCTTGTTGTAAACGATTCCGACACCTCCGCGCGCTGTAAAGTTGTACCTTGAAGTTTGTTAACTTTTGGTAAAGGCGAAAAATCACAACCGGTTGTGATATTTTTAGAATACCATAACGATAACGTGTCGTTAATGCGAATCACTAAATTTTCGTGTTTTTTTTTTGTTGATTATTTTATAAAATATGTTGCGAAAAATCTACGCCACTAATAAAAAAAAATTAATGCAAAAAGTTATATACATTCCTTCTTCTGCGGATAAAAATATTTTATTTCTAATAAATTTACTTTTAATATGATAAATGTGTGTTTTCCCGAGTGATGTTTACGCATTTTGGAGATTATAAATACTGAAGGAGCAACACTAAGCATATAAAAATAATTTTATCAATTTTTATTTTAACATCTTCAAGGCTTTATTTTATCTTGAAAAAAGACGTAATTAACTGATCTATTTATAAACATGGACTCGATCAACTTTAGTATTTTCATTTATACAATACATATGTTTATTTTTTGATTAGCCTGGGTTTTGGTTGGCCTGGGCACATAAGTTTATATGTAGAGTATGATTGTTAAAAATTCTCGATAAACGGAAGTGATTCGTTAGTACAAGGGTTAGTACACCGGCCATGTAAGCCAGGGGATGTGGGTTCAAATCCCACACAAATCACGATGATATTTTTCTGAGAGTTTCTTCAAATCACCCTCTATGTATGAACTAATGTGCCAAATCATGTTAGTAATTTATACGCTTATTAGTAATTTAGATGGCTTCAACATGGTCTAAAAGATTGAAATACGGAGATATATACTCGTATGGAAATTAATAAAAATCAATGTATACTCCATTTTTTTAATTCTTGATACTGAAAAGTAATTTCAGAAGGAAGGAAGTGATTTCAATAACTCAACAAAAGTAGGGTATAAATGCAAACAGGGCCAAAAAAATTAGGAATTAAAGATAAAAGATGGTGTATTTTTGTACTACGAGGCTTTTTATCAAATTTCAAAAGGCTCTATTCAATTGTCCCCGCCCCTGGCTCTAGTTATCTACCTCCGCCCCTGTGTTATGAGACGAGGGGTGATATCTCGACTGCACATGGAATGGCCCAAGAATGCACCGCCGCAGTCGGATTGCATCTCCGAAGAACTTCAATTGATTTTCAGGAGAACTTTCCACGTAAAACTTTCATGTCAGATACCGGAATTTAGAAACTCAAATAGGAATGGATATTCTCTTCGCAGCTCCTCCGTCGACATCTCCCAGATAAGACGTTAAGAAATTTTATAAGATTTTTTGAAGCGGAATGAGAGTATTCTGAACTCCACGTTGAGATAGAATTTCTCATTCAATGTTTATTTTTTTGAGTAACAATTGTTTTATGATACCTTTCTGGTTAGCAATTACTGATTTGGCATCTCAAATATTGGTGCAAATTACATTTGTTTGAATTCAATAATTAATATTATTAGACACGCGTTTATTTAGTAAAAATAAACTCCCACATTTTGGACGCCACTTGGCAACAAAGTATTTGCCAGAAAACTCGCGTTTTCGTAATTTATCCGAGTCTTTGTTCCTGGAAGAAATTACGGAAACTTTTTATACAGACTTGTTTATATTCATATATATTTATATTATAACAAAAAAATTCTTGAAATTTTAAAAATATATACTTGAATAATTTTAAGAACTTTTTAAAGGGAATTGCTGCTTTCTTGCACGCCACTGGTGTAAACAATAGTCGTTAGAGCTTTGAAAAGTCCATCAACTCACCTGTCAAATAACACAGGTGATACACAGTGGCGTCCCTGTTCTCGGGGAGGGGGCAGTAATATTGAAATACTAGCAAGTACAGCGTCGGTAGAGACTAGGGGTGGGTTTTCAAATTCTAGGAATAATAATAGTAGTAATAGTCGTGAATAGGAGAGGATATTTTCACATTTATACGAATAAACCAAAATATTTTCTTCACTGTTATAGAAGCAGTTAAATTAAACTGTTTAAATATATTTGAAACGCATTACAATGTATGTATATAAACATAAGCTATTGCTTTAAAAAATGTTACAATTATAAATCTATGATATTGCATATGAATACTTGTAAACGAGTGCTAGTCGAAATTTCGTATTTTTGGGTGGAAAAGCACGAAAAAATAAACCACGACATAGCGAATCTGAATTAAAACCATAGAAGAAATGAATTATTGTGCACTCTTCACCCTCTACCCTCCACTTTTGACACAATATAAGGTTAAACTTTATTTACTTCCCCAACCCGTCACTACCGAAAGCCCGGTTAGCAACACACTCGCAACTCTCTCACAAAGTACCTCACAAAGAAGCAATGTTCTTGCTCAAGAGGCCATACGAGGGGCCGTGCATGTGATAGATATATTAAGAACTTTTCCAATATTATATTTTCTTCACTGTATAACGCCAGACCATTGCAAGCGCCATTTTCAATACAGCGAAAACGCGAGAAATACAACTCTTGAATTGACTTACTTTACTAGCATGACATAATCAAAACTGCTTACAACCTAAACTTATTCCGTTTTCCACATACTCACGTTTGCGTTAAATACCCAGAAAGTCTAATTTAATACTTTTAAATTCAAATAAAAAAAAATATTATAAAATATATCGGTTTATTAAAAAAAGGCAAATAAATACTGCAAGGCGGTACAGTCTATTATATTAGTTTGATGAATAACCATAACCCGTGTTAAAACGTTGGTACTCAAAATAAATTGAGGCGGCTTAACATCAACGAATTAACCTAAATAATTATCGTGTATATTAAAAAAAATCTTCAGAAGTATTCTTTTAAGTTAAAAAATAATCTTCCATTACTTTAAGTTAAAATCTTCTTAGACTGAAAGACCGGCACGGTGCGGCAAAAAAAAAAAATTACCTAGAAAATCTCGCAGAAATCTACAAGGTTGTACAATATACATTATAATTAGAGCCAACTATTCTCCCCTACACTCTAATGAAGGCCTCCCCTGCTCGCCCCCAGGCCAATAAACTTAATTGCTACCCCACAGTACCCGGCGGCCGCTTTTTGCCCTGAGAGCGAGAAAAGTAGGGGAGAGAAAAAAAGCCTGAAAATCCCACCTGATCTTATAACTGCTGCGTAATCTATATTTTTATATTACTATAAAAAAAATGAGAAAAACACCTGTAAATACGAAATTCGCCAGAATCACTTTTTAATATTAGATTATATTCTAACAAAGCACTCCGAAAAATTGTGAAATGTCAATCTCACGATGGTAGTTTATATTTTAATGTAAAAAAAAAACACACAAAATAAATCCGATGATCAATTGACGTGTCAATTTATATTTTACTAAAATATTAACAACGGCGTAACAAAAAAAAAAAAAAAACAATTTTCCCCGAAATCCATTAGTGCAAAAGTGTAAAATGGGATCTGACAAATAATATTTTCAAATTGATAGTCATTCGACCTGCGTTGTCAAATTTCACGACACGTGATTGAGTGTTTGTTCTCTCCTTCGTAGATTGATTAACTTCAGATTAATAATATAGAGTGGAAACAGAAAAAAACTTTCAGGAATATAACAAATCGACGCGGAAAATGTAAAAGCTTTTATAAATATATAAGTAATAAAAAAATTACGTTTAACTTAATGTAGATTATTTTCACTTGTGTTACGCAAAACTCAGAAACTAGCTACTTTTTGGAATAAACGATTGAAAATTTTGTTTTATATTAATTCAAGCACCCGCACAAAAAAGCCCATTAAGTTTTTCCAGTGTTGTAATATGCTTTTATCTGATATTTTTAAGCAGTGAGGCTGGCGCAGAAGACACTGTCAACTATGTGGCTCTCAAGAATTCTGAGTGAAAAATTATTCCGATATAAATCAATAGAATATTGCTTGAAATAAGGACATAAAACATACTTTAATATGTACGCAAAATATTATAGATCATGCGAAAGGTTCAGAACGAAAAGTCTTTCATAACATTTATAGGTTTTTTCAATCAGCATGTTATCAAAGTTTGCAGTTAAATAAAACTATTTTGGTTTTAGGGGTCTTAAACTAAAAAATGACAGTAATCAAAGAATGTTAAATTGCCTCTTTGTATTTAAGTGTTTGCAGGAGAGATTAGAGAGATCGGTGTGGCATAGGTGAGGCATAGGTGAGGCATAGGTGAGGCATAAGTGATCAACGAGGGGTCGTAATAGGGATGATCGATTTCTTCCTGGATTATCAAATGAGAAGTCTCTAATGAAAAGCCATTCGATTGCAACGTTAGCGAGAAGTTAGTAAGAAGTTAACGAAGGCGGGGCTATAAATAGAGGCTCTAATCCGGGCACAACTTTATGCCCGGCTTAGCGAGCAAAAATGTAGGCATTAGGGAGGCTTAGTGCGCAGAGATGGTGGTGCATTGATTCAGGATATTAATGGGATCGCCCGCACTGATAGCACCAAAAATAATGTTTGTTAATTAAAAAAAGCAATAAAACTACTGTAAGAACAAAGAATTACTTTGGAAGAGTTATTGCTTATTAGTTGTTCTTGTAACAAACAATACACAGAAGTGCTGAAAATATTTACAGTAGATTTTTTTTAGATGAACAAAAGTACAATGAATTATTAAATCACAGGTTGACTGTCCCAAAATTAACTAATTATAGTTAAAAAATCACTTAGTAGTTAAATATTACCAATTGCTTATTAAAATTCAATTAACAAGTAGTTAAGTGAAATATGTTTTTAAACTCATTGTATGATACACAAACAACTTTTTCATTAATAATATACCAAATTTTTTATTAATCCCCAATATAAAAAATATACAAATTAACTATATATATAAGCTTAAATTGGCTTTTTGTGTAGTTAGAAGCCAAATATCTAGATTCTAGATGATTTATTGTCCATTTCATTTTCAAACATAATTCAACAAAATTTTCATTTTCGTAAATCCTTTTCACAAGAAAATAGCAAAACACATTCAAAAAAATTTAATTTAACAACAAAAAAAAATTATATAGCATTTATGAAATGGTATTTTAACTCCGGAATGAAAACAAAATTTGGGTCTTGATAAAAATAAATATTTTTTTACCGAAAAATGCGGAACAAATAAACCCAACAGTAGTGAAAAATAACAAAAAATTACATTGGTAGAGTTCGTCCGAAAATATAAATCCCAACACAGAAAAGTGACTCCGTGGACATAATATACTGATTTAATATTAAATTTATTAAAAATTCACAGTTTCATTGCGTTTTAAATTTAAAAAAAACAGTACTTCATATATTATATATACATTTATATAATATAAACTATTTTTTTTATTGTTTGCTACTGCTGACCGACCTTTATCGAAAAACATCAATTTATTCAAAAAAACCTCGGTAAAGTAATTTATAATGTTTAGTAAAATATAAAGTGATGATTTTTTTTCTAACTATAGAATCTATATTAATATATTTTTATTTCTTTTGTGTGAAAAAGAGGGGAACCCAATTTTTTCTGAAGCAAGAACACTTTCACAGTCTTTTTTTCTATTGAATTTATTACCTGTAATAAAGTTTGTTTATATTGCCGTAACTTATGGGTGCAGTATTTATATTTATGCATTGCTGTTTGTTCTAACTATTGCGAACTGACTCTACGACAGCTGAAAACCTGGCAAGTAGGGGATCCCATCACAAGTTCATTTCGCTCTACAGTAGTTGGGTTTATTTTTGAAGGGCCGCCGAAATTCAGCGTTTCGGACTTAATTAGCATTCAGAAACTTTTGCGAGCCTCCTCTTTGTTTCAGCGAAGTTTCGTGAAATCAGGCAGAGATATCTCACTGGGGGTGGTATATTTTCAAGTATTGGACGCATAAACTTCACCCTGGGAAGTCCTGAGCGACACTTTTGACTGGCGTTTCTGTCGACCCTCAAAGTACAAGTCCAACCCTATTCCTAGATTCCCAAAAAAAAATAAGCGAATGTATAATATATTTATTCCTCAGGTGCCTCTCCTCAGATGAGGTTGTTGAAGTTTTCACAGAACTTCTTTCTTGGGCCTCATTAGTTTGGCTGTACTCCCGACTTCCAGCCATTGCTGCAAGCCTTGTATCTTTTTCCTTGGAGAAAACCTGCTGCAGTAGGCGTTATTTGGAATTACTGAAAATATTGCGAAAATAGGATAACTTGCGTTTTTTTTTTTTTTACCATCGTCATGACTTTTATTTCTTTGCGCATTCTGTGTAAGACTCTTTTTATTTGTGACGTCATCAATTCGTGGTATTTTACGTATTCTCGTATAAAGCCACGTTTCAAATGCCTCGACTTGAAATGTTGCTTTGTGCCTAAATTAAATATTTTTTATAATACATTAATCTACCTTAACGGGAATCGAACCGCGAAACTTTTGATAAAAAATCAATAATAATACCGCTGAGCCAAAAAAGCCAACCGAAATATTTTTATTTTTCAAACAACCAAATTTATTATTAATATACTTGTTTTATTACAATGATTCAAAAACTCGATATTGACAAGCATTTTAATTTTCAAAGCAGGGTCACAGATGTGTTTGCTTGTGCTATCAGTATGTTCAGTCCTGATTGGCCGCCCACAGTTGAGCTGCAGATCAGGACGGAGTATTGGAAAACTTCCCTTATTTCGCGTTTGATTCGGTCTCTCCCCAAACCAGACCGACTCTAAACTCTAGACCGGAAACTGGAAGTGAAATGGAAATCCCCGGGAATGGACGCCAGCTGTATTGAGTACTTTACAAACAGAATATCAATGAAATCACGTTTGTATTATTCCCTTATATTATTAATTTTCTGTGCTAAGGAATTCATTATACGGAAGGCGTATTTATTATACTATAATAATATTTTTTAGAAAATCATCAAACTTAAGAAACGATTAGATATCTAAATTCTATCTAATTTCTATAATAAGACCAGATGGTAGACTCAATACTATAAACCGGAAACTGAAAGCAAGCCGATAAACCCGGAAATAGAGGGACCATAATGTTTTCCAATATTTAATTATACATAAAATATTCTTCTACAAAAATATATTATTTACTTAAAAAGCGCTCCCAAAATGCCAGATATTTCATCTGAAAAATTGTGATTTTTAAATGTTTAGATATACAATATTTTGGCTATCGATTGTAACGTAAAAAATATTTTTATGTTATATTTTATTTAAATTAAATGTGAGATTTGAACTTTTGATTAGCACATTTTTTAGTCCGCTATTATAATAAGTGTTATTTTCTAAACACTAAATATTAAATCTTAGTCATAGTCATCAGCGTTTATATATATATATATATATTAATTTGTCTAATTTTGGCCAGATGGTGCAATCTTAGTTCCAAACTAGAAACTTGAAGGGAACCCTTAATCCAGTAAAAGATAGAAATCGCTTTTCAAATAAGAAAATCTACAATCTGTTTTGAGATATTTGTATTATTAAGCTCGTAGTTTGAACGAAAATATTGGCAAAAAAAAAAATACATATAGAGAGACATCTGTTATACTAAAAAAAGCATTCAGTATGATTTACAATGCCTGTATATTGGCCAAAAACCAATTGCTCTAGTCCAGGGATAGTCAACCCTTATAAAAAATAATCTTACCAGTTCTACTGTAGCTTAATTTAAAAAGTATAATTAAGATAAGATTTATCAAAAGTATGCATCATTTTTTTTTTGTACTTTGCGTGTAATACACAGAAAATTAAATTTTAGCAGCTTAAATAAAATTTGATTTCCATTGGCGGACTTTCTAACATGGCAGCCAGTAAAAAGTTTAATAAATAAATATTATATTTAATCGATCCATGTAATTTGTTTGGTGTTTACAAAATCCTTCTATTAGATTGGGTTTCTTTTAAGGACTAACTAAACATGTTTGTATTTCTTTTTTCACAGGTAAGTTTCCAGACAGGTGTAACTAACTACGTATACCCACGAATATTTGGGTATGTAATAAATTTATTATTTAATTGTGCATAGTAATAATAAATATGTAATTTTCAAACCATTTATTTGAAGTGTAATGTATCTGGCATTCTCAGCGATACAACGGTATAATTTTAATTAAAAAATCTATATTCCAAAAAGTAAAAAATATTTTTAATTATAAATACCCAAAGTTTTAATCGGTGTAATTTTTTACCCATTTTGACGCTAATAACCATTTATTAATTTAAAATCGAAGTACTTTTTGTGTACACAGCTGATTTCTTATAATCTGTAAAACTTCAGATGTATTCATTAAAAGCACTTTCGTTAATTAAATATTTAATTAAAATTTGGCACGCTTCGAGTTACGATTAACAAACTTTATACAATATTTACATTCAAAGCAATTGTTTAAAGTAGCACAAAAAAAAAAAACTTTTTGCCAAGTAATTATAAAAAGAAAATACTCCACTTTGGACACACTTATTTTGTGCGTCTAATAGTCTTTAAATAAACTTTTATAAGTACGCCCTGACAAAATTAAATGCTTTGAATTCGGATAATGTCAAAGTTGTTCAGGAAATCGATTACATGCTTGCAAATAACGATTTAAACTTTTTATCAATTATAAGGTCTTGAAGGTGGGAAGGTCCAAAAAATCTACTTGTAATTCATAATTATAATAATAACGTCCCCATCGTATTACTTGTGATGCGGTCAACCCGTGGTATTGTAAGAATTTTATATATAATAAATATACTCAATATTTACTGCATAATTTATTCTAAGCGAAAATTTGAAGCGTTATATGCAAATGTGTAAATAAAACATGTAGTTGATATTTCAAGCCCCACCTCTGTTTTTTTTGTGCTTTAATCGATTACCTCAAATCTAATTGGATACGGTCAACTCATGGTTTTGTAAGAATTTTATATAAATATACTCAATATTTACTGCATAATTTATTCTAAGCGAAAATTTGAAGCGTTATATGCAAATACGTAAATAAAACATGTGGTTGATATTTCAAGCCCCACCTCTGTTTTTTGTGTTTAAATCGATTACATCAAATCTAATTGGATACGGTCAACCCATGGTTTTGTAAGAATTTTATATAAATATACTCAATATTTACTGCATAATTTATTCTAAGCGAAAATTTGAAGCGTTATATGCAAATGTGTAAATAAAACATGTAGTTGATATTTCAAGCCCCACCTCTGTTTTTTTTGTGTTTAAATCGATTACCTCAAATCTAATTTGATACGCACATGGTTAAAAAATGTTTTTTTTTATATTTAATAAAAATAACCATCGGTTGTATTTGCTTCTTGCAAAACCCTCGTATCCAATCGTATTTTCTTGTTCACCCTGTCACTTGCATTCCGACTAACATCACGGGCGTTCGAAATGGACTTGTACAGTAAGTAATATTGTGCTCATGGCGTACCTGAAAAATGAGGTTTTCTTTACAAAAGTCCCCGAAGTGAGGTTATAAATAATGAAAAATTGCCCGCGACGCAACCCCTCGTTCCGCAAAAGCCTTACACGGCTGTGTTGGCAACCCTCATAAACCAAGAAAGCCCAATTGGTTTTGAACAAATTTTTCGAGCATCTGAATACACTTGCGATAAACTTACAACTCTGAACAAAAGATAAAGTAAACATTTCGTATAATTTTTTTTGCTAATGTGTCCTGAAATAATTTTCAGTGTTGTATGTCGAAAAAGACCATGTGTTAAAAAGAATTCTAATTATTTTTACTCATTCAATACCACGAGACATCATTAAAATGAAACGATACTAGGTAGATAGACACGCACGTATCTTTTGATATAATGCGCAATCAGCTACACATTCTTTCAGCGATACGTGATAAAGGATAGATAGACACCCTGAATTAAAAGGGATGAAAAATCCTGGTTAGGTATTCACACCAGTAGTTACTGAAGGGTGGGGGAGGATGATAGAAATTTGAACCAATATGGGCAGGACAGGTCAAGCGAATTGCTCTCCTCCGGCCGATTAGGCAAGAGGGTGGTTTGGGGATGGTTTTTAAAAGAATAATACAAAAAGCGACCTTACTATTCCGAAGCGAGGGTCATAAAGTTACCAGCAGCATTTTTTTGTGAAAGTGATCTTATATTTGTAGCAATCAACCAATCGTTGATCTCGTTTTTTGGTGATCTTTAATGTTTAATATGCCTCATTTCAAAATCACTTTGTTTCTCGAGTATTATGATTTTTTTTTCTTCCGTTTAGCAACTCCGTGTTGATAATGAGATTTTTGTTAGTAAATT
Organism: Atopsyche davidsoni; assembly: GCA_022113835.1. NCBI lineage: Eukaryota > Metazoa > Arthropoda > Insecta > Trichoptera > Hydrobiosidae > Atopsyche > Atopsyche davidsoni. Next base: position 2,596,870 of record JAILWY010000011.1, on the reverse strand, counting down.
AAATGTTATTCGTTACACAATAGCTTATATTATATTTATATTTTAAGCGGGTAACCAAATTGACTAAACTGATGTGCGAAGCGGACAAAATTCGCGTAAAATTGAACGTGTGAAATCTAGTCTATACACTCTTTGATTTGCATGAAGTTGAATAAATCGTTATCCGTTAAAAAGTGAAGCCACTTTGAGGATTACTTGGCATCACAATAACACCACTTTGTCCTAAAAATTATTCAATAATTGGAGGATTATCATTCTCTGATCACTCCACTTCTTCATTGTCACTTTGTGAAGAACCACTGGACATTATTGGTAGAAGTAACGTTGACGAGTCTAAACAAACATTACGAGCTGTAAACCTAAAGAGTAAAATGACCTTCTGCCGCTTTTAGAGTAAACACATTCAAAAACGTATTAATACGCGCCCCGCCTTCAGACAGCAGTCCGCGAAACAGGTACTAGTACCCGCCTTACCTTTTGTGTGTTAATATATAAAACATGTATATTTAACAAAGATTCAAAGAAAAAAACTTCTTGATTGCAAAGATAACACATACGAGTTTTTCTACGCATCAAGATTTTAATACTGATAATAAATATTTTCTACTGCAGCAACAGCTCCAAATGGGTGACCATACATGTTTTTTCGCGTCGAACTCTACTTTCAAGGTATTCCTACTCTACACCCCCTGTGGGGTGGGGAACTAGTGCCTCTCGTAAAGTTATGAAAGAATCGCAGTGGTTCTGATTGGACGCTGAAAAATAAATTGCTGAAAGAAAAAAAAACCCCGACGCGGGTATAAAAAATGCCAAATTTTTCACAATTGTTTGAAAAAAAGGTCACACAGTCGCGAGATCGGAGCTTTCGCGACAATCCATCCCTTATTACATGAAATTATGAGATAAATAAAAAAAATACATAATATGACAGTTTTGAACATTTAATTGATCACTAGTGTTAATTTTTTTGAATATATAAACAGTCTCTGTTTGAAAATGCCAACTATTAAAATATATATGTCAATTTATTGGATTCAACGTCAATCAGATGCGTATTTGGTTGCCCTGGGCACATTGGTTCATATGTAGAGTATAGTTATTAAATATTCTCGATTAATGGATGTGATTCGTTAGTACAAGGGTCAGTACACCGGCCATGCAAGCCTGGGGATGTGGGTTCAAATCCCACACAAAGCACGATGATATTTTTCTGAGAACAATAATATTAGAAGATATATATTCAATAATTTTATCTCATAGGATCGACAATTCTTCGTCCTCTCACGCGATTCCAATTTCACGTTTTTTTTACAAGCATTAAAATTTCACTCCAAATTTCAGGAATTTTTTTTTTTTTCAGTTTCTTTTATGCATGAGTAATTCTTAAGCAGACCGCTTTACAAGCTTTTAGCCTAGTTCGGAAACAAAGTACATAAATATATAATGGCGTTAATTTTGTGTTTGGCGTTTGGCATTCACGACCTTCATTCCAAAGGGTGGTTTTTTACCCTCAGTGTCGTGGTCGGGGCTCAATATACCCTTCAATACAGTACAGGGTAGCTAAAATGAAGATATATTATATCCTCCATTCTCACGAGTTAACCTAATGAAACGAAATAAAGTTTCAAGGATTTTATCCACTGCTCGTATACATTTATAATGTTGATAATGATTAAGTACATTTTTTCAAATATTGAAAAATTATTAAAGAAACCTTCAGAAAAATATCATATAATAGCTTTCATGGCCGGTGCATTGCCAATTATACCAACGAATCACTAGTACTTGACAAGAATTTTTAACAATCATATCGTATAAATGAATCAACGTACTTATTATGCCTTTTAACACAAAGTACTGAGTGAAGCATTTAAATCCGATCTGGATATTATTATTTTTAAAGTCTATTTAATTAAGCCAATACACGCACTTGTTAAATATATTATTGATTTTTTGTGATGACCGTCTCACAGGAAGTACGATTTTGCCTATACAGGTTTGATTGATTGATAATGATTAAGTACATTTTTTCAAATATTGAAATTGATTAAAGAAACTCGTATCACAAAATCGTACTTCCTGTGAGACGGTCTTCACAGAAATCAATAATATATTTATAATGTCATATCCAAGGTTTTTTTAATTGACATTCTGTATTTTTAGGTAGGCTTGGAGTTTTGCTTTAGATTAAAAATTGAATTTACTTAGACTGTCATGATTTTTATTACCTACTTTACCCACAAAATTTAAACACCAAAAAAAAATTCATACACATTTCAATAGGAACCACTTTAAGTCTTTGATTTGAAGTTATATTTTCATCATCTCATTATATGCATTTGTATTTATCCACTGGAAATAACAACCAACATAAGATTATTTATTTAAGAATTGTTAGTATATATTCGATTATTCAATCTTAAAGGGAATTTTCAACGTTTATTTGAACCTCCACCAACTTTTTGGTGACCCTGGATTTTCGCACCCGGGCATAGGGAAGTTTCTGTAATTAGCTAGGGTTGGTCGATAATTGTTATTGGGAGCTGGTCTCCGTGGGATCCTTTTGTTCCCCCCCTGAATAACGCATTTTTTTTAACTCAAGGCTTTTTTTTCCAAGATTTTAAATGACTTTTCTTGTGAACAATAATAGAAAGCGAGAAGTCGTTTTTTTACGCGGAGGTAACACGGATCATAAAAAAGTTACTCCGGAAGTATCTGCTATTGTTTTAGCAAAAAAGTTTTGAAGAATTTTCAGAATTATTACGCTTCGTTGATTCGTATAATCATTAATCAACATTACGAAGAAAAGGTTGAGCAAATTTTTTTAATTAATATAATTTCAATTTTTTCACATCTGTGCGCGGAGGTTCAAATTATATTGAATTGGCTATTTCTGAGTTATATTTTAGAGGAAGTTGGTGACCATCTCAACAAGTCTTTTCTTGATTTTCTTAGAGGAAATAGTGTAGTGAGTTACATAGCAGTTTTATATTCGAAGAAGAGATCTGAGTATTGCTGCTATCCAATAGTATTATTATACAATCCTTTTTATTGAGATCTGATACTCCTTTTGAAGTAGGCTACATAAACAATAGCAGGATTTCCCCCTTTACAAGTTACTTCTAGAACACATCTCTCTACAATCGTTTCCAGTCTCCATTACTGATCCTTTTCATACGCTCAGGGCACAGAATTTCAGCCATGCATTCAAAATGAAGAGAGCAGGGTTAGTTAAAAGAAAATTATATTTACTAAATGATTAAAATGCGACACTGAGTTTCAAACCTGCTGCTTTAAAAAAATGTTAATTTTCTTTTCGAAAAAAAGTCCTTAAACGCTTTAAAAAAAAATTGTGCTTGCTAAAAATAATAAAATAATTTCACATGTTGACCGCGAACTAATAAAAAAAATACCACAGAAATAAAGACGTGCGTACAAGTAAAAAAAATTCATACGAATATTGAACAATATATTTTCCTTTCAAAGGTTAGTAATAACAATATTGGAAACACGAAGGAAATTTTCTTATAAATAAATTTCCATATTGAGGAGTCGAGTAAAGTTTTTTTTTTTTTCATATAAAATATCTGTTTGGTACAATGCCTCGTCGATTATATGTTATGAAAATTTGAAAAGAATTTTTATCGAGAGTATTTGACATTTGTGAATACTTCAACTATAGCAGAATAGAATTGACTACGTATAACTTCATCTTGTTTTACATATAATTATAGCGTCATTTAATATTAGTGTTTATTTTAAGTGGATAACTGTAAGATCTAACATTAAACCTGAAATTTACAACACAATATTACAGTTTAAACAGCACTAAGACTTGCTCATATGCACAGATACCACGGTTACTCAAGAATTGCTAATACTAAAAAAACAACGATTTTCCGACAAAACATAAACAACTCTAGTCCTAAAAGCACTGTTATTTGTATTACTCTACGTAAATCCCATTATATCATGGTTTTTTTTACTAAAATTAAAAGCTCTTTAAGTGATCTCAAGACCTGGAACTCTAAACATTCTCGATACGACGAAGCTCACTCCGATACGACGCGTGCTTCTTTTGATCGCCTGAAATTATTTTGATATTCATGAGCGAGTTTCAGGAAGTTTCCACACACTCTTTGTTTTCTTGGGGCTATTTTAAAACCTGCCCAAGCCAGCCCCATAACCGACCCCCACTGGCCCCCATCGACCCCAACCGGCCCCCAGCTCGCCCCCCGGGCTATTGGCATAAATTTACGTATTAAGACACCAACAAACAGTATCTTCAGAATTTCAATACACCCTCTTCATAATTTCTGTACAAGTTTTTTTTGTTTTTGAACATTTAAAACGGGGCAAAGTGGCAATTTTATTTTCATGTAAAAAAAAACACAGTACTTCCAAACTAAATAAAGTATTTTTTTGATGACAAATCAATTACTATTTATCTATGTTTAAATATCGTTTAAACATGAATATATTGCCATTGATAAAATATTTAAACTGCTTCAAGATTTTTTTTCAGCCAATAGAATTAACTCAAAGCTCAATCGAGACACAAGCGAAAGTTAAGTGCAACGCTATATACTTTAATAAAATTCGCAATTGATAAATTGTAATAAAAGACTTCATATCAATTAATAAAAGAAGGCTGTTGACAACATCGATTCTTTTTTAAGGCTTAAAAACAGAAAACCATATCAAAAAATTATAAATAACATTTCAATCGAACCAAAGCATTGAACGTGTGCTGCCTTTCAGTTTTCGGCAATGAAAGCCTTCGATCTTTCAGAACGTTAAGTCAGGCATAACACGGACATGATAGAATGTACCAAGAGGCTGTATCTTAACGGACATCTTAAAACCAATATGTACGGGGATATGTTCAACATATTGTTATGTAGATGGAGATAATCCCTTTCCCGGCTCAGGGCCGGTAAGCCCGCGGTTCGCGTGCCAAAACTGGAACGTAAAGCAATTTTCTTGGCACGCAAAAGATTATTATGTATGAATGATTCATGTGGTATTTATATCAACCTTGGGCAAGGGAAAAAATTAATAAATTTTACAAGTAAAAAAAAATCATACAAATTTTCAGACATGGTGCCTAATGTTGAGATAATCGATTTTATAGTATCGAACTTTTTGACTATTAATAATAAGTTTTTGAGTAGCCAGCAAGGGTGGGCTGATTTAATTTGTAATTTTCTATTAATATAACGCAAATAAATTTACGTTTATATCGTCGTCTTAATAATAAAACAATTGGATCTCCGACCCATTTGACTCTGGACTCTACTTTTTTGTATTTTCTTTGCTTGGATTAAGAATAATTTATAAAAAAAACTAAAATATATTGTTTATGTCGGTATCACCCAGGAGCTTTAAAAAAGTATACAGAATATGATCAAAAGCATTACTAGAAAAAAGCCTTTACAAAGCATACTCACGATTTTAAATCACAATAAATAAACTTAACAAATGAACAACTGAAGATACCATATGTGTTATGAGTTTTTGTTATAAATAGCTAGTTTATTCATTGATACAAATTTTAATATTTAACATTAAAATTATTCATACACACATGTTTATTCTAGTAACCGATTCACATACATATAATGCGCTACAATCTCACTAGATCTGTGAGAATTTTTCCATCGTTTCATGTCTGGATTAATTATCTCACAATGATAGTCATAATTTTACAAAGTAGATTAATTTACTAAAAAAAAAATTCAAGTATCACCGATGTCGCGAAAAATTTAATTATTTTGTAATTTTTTGTTTATGAAGGTTTACCACCCCTGGTGCGTAGGGTCGAACTTCGAACGTATAAGATAAGATATATCCACGTTGTATCCGATATAAGGTTCTCGTGGTGGCGGTCGCTGATCCTGCAGGACCCTTGGACGACCCTTGGGGCGAGCACGTGGAGACGAAATCCCACGTGGCCATCTTACACGGCCCCTGAAAGTGCAGCCTTTGCAGTCTGTTAGCTTAATCGTTCAGAAGGTGATATATGGGCGAGGGCGATACTACCAGCGTAAAACCGATAAAAAATGGCGATCATCTGTATATGAATATGAACAAGTAAGCTCGTCTTCCACGGTCTTTATAAATGCATCTATAGCAGTCTATTAAGCGTTATTATTCAATGGGTATTACATGTGAAAATGATACAGAGCCGTTGTCACTCAAAGCATGGCGATTATGTGCGTATGCGCGATACGCAAAAATAAATTGAAATTAACAAGTAAACTCGTCTTCCACGGTATTTAGATATGCATCTATATTACGCGTTATTATTCAATGGGTATTACATGTGAAAATGTTACAGAACCTTTGTCACTGAAGGCATGGCGATTATTTGCGTATGCGCGATGCGCAAAAATAAATTGAAAATGAACAAGTAAACTCGTCTTCCACGGTATTTAGATATGCATCTATATTACGCGTTATTATTCAATGGGTATTATTAGTGAAAATGTTACAGAACCTTTGTCACTCAAAGCATGACGATTATTTGCGTATGCGCGATACGCAAAAATAAATTGAATATGATCAAGTAAACTCGTCTCTCACGGTATTTAGAAATGCATATATAGCAGTCTATTAAGCGTTATTATTCAATGGGTAATTTATGTGAAAAATTGATAAAAACCTTTGTCATTCAAGGCATGGCGATTATTCGCGATGACCCAATTTTTTTTTAAAATAACTCTTGCGAACAAGTAAACTCGTCTTTCATAGTCTTTTGATGTGTATCTGTTGCAGTTTATTGAGCGTTATTACTCAATGAGTATTATATGCGAATGTATACTTGTCATTAACAAACTCTGCCAAGTGATAAATTATAATTTTAAAATAAAATTGTGATTGCGATTTCAAAGTATGCAAGACGGGTCTCTCATTTTTCAATGTTTCAACATGGCAGCTTTCTATTTGTGTGGAGATTGTGTTGGGTGATCTTTGAAACAACACCTGAACACACGAGGCGGAGTGAAATGCTGCGCTTCTTCGACAGCCCCTGTCGCGTTTACGATTCGTGTAAAACAGCCCTTACTTCCTTTGGTGCGAGAAAGAAACGAAAAACAAAGACGGAAGAATCCGAGAGCCCACCGCAACCTACATTCCCTGAAAATAATCACGACTGGAAATAGTTGTCAAAGGGGGAATCTCACAGAGGGATAATTGCTTCTTTTTTTTTTTAAGGCGACGCCGTCACTCGAATGAGATGAAAAACTCTCGTCGCTTTCGACATTTCCAACGACCATTGATTTTTATAGATAACAGATTTTCCCATGCACGTGCTGATTTTTTTTTAAAAACCGATGTAACAAGTCTTCGTCCCACTCTACTAAACAAAGCCTTTGAAATGCAAAATCACTCACAAACAATAAAAAGTATATAACACTCCAGCAAGTATTATTATTTTATATAAATTTATCTTCCATATAACATTATCGTGCAATTTTGCTTGGTTGAGAATTAGAAGTTCTTACGTTTGGTTAGATAATGGCATTGTAAGCCAAACGGAAAGAGATTAAGTCTTATCGCCCTTACTGGCGAATCAAACGAAGGCTGCCTTAAGCTCTGATTTCTGTGTGAGTGACAGCTCTCTCTAGCACATATCGTTTATGAAATAACGGGAAAAATATATTTATTTAATAGAAAATATATACAATATAAATTAATTTATAATATTATGTTTAAATTACTATAGAAAAAGTGAGCTCCTGCGTTTGGATCGCCGGCCAGAAGCCACGTGTGTGATTAATTTATCAGAGTCTTTGTTCTTAGAAAGCAACTCTATATTTGTATAGGGTATCCAAAAAGGGTGAATGTGATATGCTACGAAAATTTTAGGGACCAGAGTTGCAGGAGTTTCGCGGTTCCAAAAAGACACTTGGCATACATCCAATCAATCAATTGAAGCTGTTGACGAATTATTCCCTAATAAGGTCATTTCACGTAGAGGTAACATCGACTGGCCTCCCAGAAGCCCCGACCTTAGCCCTCTTGACTATTTCGTATGGGGATACCTTAAAAGTAGGGTTTATGAGAATAATCCAACGAACCTAACGGAATTGAAACAACCGAGCAATATCTATAATCGTATTTTTCACTTATTTTTTGTTTGATTAAGGGTAGAGCAAATATTCAAAATATTAAAAATGTCCCACGACCTGAAGCCGTGCAAAGCCTCCGCTCGCAGATTGGATCGTTGGGGGTCTTTGTCTTTCGCCTTCTTTATTTTCAATCTTCCTTTTTCTCTCTTTTTCACGGATGAGGTCGCGCCCCGCGTGCGTCGGCAGACATCACAAAGGATGCTCGCCATTTTAAAGAATATAATTACAGGGAATCTGGCGTCTCACCTGGAATATTTTTAAAAATACCAGGACGACTGCGGCGCAGCTCTTCCTTGAATGAAAATCAAACCCTTCTTTTATCTTATTTTCTTCTGCTTCAGCATTTTTCGCAAAAAAATATAACCATTAGCATTTTTTCAAGCTGCACAAGATAAAACGTAATGTGTTAATATTTTTGAATATTATCAAACGGGGACTTTAAATAATAATAAAAACACATTTTTCAAAGAAATTCTATGTAGTTAAGTGAAGCGCATTACAATTTTTTTTAGTCTATAATATTAACACTGTAGTCGATTCATACAATTTATTATCAATATTTATGACAGAAAGTACTCAATATAATTTGATCAGATTATTTATATGAAAATATATTTTTTAAATATTTCCTTTTTCTATTTTTTGATACGACTAGTTTCGCAAGCATGCTGGGTAAGGTTATTAAGAGTTTAACTATTACCAAATTAACAAATTACAATGTGTACAAAGTTTCAGAAGTAATAATTATTTTAATGTTCTATACACGTTTATTAAATATTTATTACATTAATTCGTGCTTATTTAAATATATTTCTGAAAATGACTGAATATTAAGTAAAACCGCGTTTTCATATCCACAGGTATATTATGTCTATAATAAAACGGCGAGAATCGATTACTTCTTGTTTATAAAAAACTTGTTTCATAAATCAAAACTCAGACGCCGGCGGTTAGTCAGCACCTTTGCCAACCGCTAGACCGCAGTAAATAAATTAAACATATTCTGAGCTAACTTATCGCAAACTATCGTTAGTAAATCTCAACCAGAACACCTCAAATGAACACTCCTCACCTTCACGAGTACACCGATACCCGTCCGACTTTTCGCAGGGGTGAGTCTCCCCTCCGGCCCTTCCTGCGGTCAAACGGGGATTAGAGGTCGAAATTCTACAGCCAGCTCGCCATTACTCAGAACCCCGATGCGTAAATTGATTTTAATTTGGCGAAAATTGCCAAAAATTACAGCAAAAAAAAATCCCCACCCTCGCCAAAGCCCCCTCGAGCATCGCGATTATCAATTTTACAGAAAATATCCTTGTAACGATTTGAAAAAATGGACAACCTGAAGCGTAAAAAATCATGGGGTAAGCCCGGATATGCATCGACATCGACGGACAGGACAAATATTAATGGCGCCAAGGTAATGCTGGTGGGATCAGAAGGGTGTCATCCACTATGAGCTGCTGAAATCAGGCCAAACTATCACAGACAACAATTGATGCGTTTGAAGCGAGCATTGGCAGAAAAACGACCAGAATATGTGACCAGGCACGAGTCTGTAATTTTTCATCATGACAATACTGAGCCACATATTGCTAAATCGCTTAAAACCTATTTGGAAAACAGTGAATGGGAAGTTCTGCTTCACCCGCCTTATAGCCCAGACTTTGCCCCTTCCGACTACCACTCGTTTCAATCGATGCAGAATGCCCTTTCTGGAATAGGCTTCACTTCTGAACAGGGTATCGAAAATTGGCTTGATTCTTTCTTGGCTTCAAAAAACGAACAGTTCTTTTGGGGTGGAATCCGTAATTTGCCCGAATGATGGGGAAAAGAGTGGCTAGCGATGGACAATACTTTAAATAGAATATATTGTACCAATTTTTTATAATAAAGCTCCAATTTCACGAAAAAATCCTGAAAAATTAATGCACACACCGTATGACAGAGAATATTTTATTTGACAGTACTGTTCCGATTTCAATGAAACTTTGCGATCTAATAGCCATTTAGGTATTTATTCATTAATTTGTTGAAATGTGAAATTTGCATTTTGTGCTCCAATATGGCACACAGATTTCTACGTTATCGATTATTTGATTTTATTTTATGTTTCAAAAACTGTTTATGTTACTATTAGCTTAAAAATTAACGCACAGAATGGTACCAAAATTTAGTCGGCCTGCGAGTAATAAAACCTTTCTATATTGTGCTTCTACTCTTTTTCTTATACAAAACGTCAAACAACATAAAGTTTAACTAAGAAACGTAACTTCTGGTTTTAATTGTTAATTATTTTTAGGCTGTATTTATTAAATGTCGATTAAGATCGATCGACAGTTAGAGAGAAATTAATCGACAAAATTAGACATTGAATTAATTTTAAGCACTCGAATTAAAACAGAATCGCCAAATCAAAACATCTCGTTACTCTAAAAGCCGCTTAAAGGAAAATCAACGAGAGCAAATTTCAGCCAAATGTTGATATTTACAGACGATAATTTGTATTGATTTACTGAAAACTGATAAGACAATCATCAAAATTGCGTTCTTGGTTATTAAAGCCAAAAACCTGCGAACACATTTAATCATATACATACAAATTATTATATAAAGCATTTGTTGTCATTTAAAAAACATGAAGTCATGATAAGTTTACCGTAAAGTAGTGAATTCATTATAACGCAGGGAAAGTTGTGTTTTAAAAAAAAATAGTTTTTTTTTCATAGTTTCATATAAATATTGTAAGAGAAAATAACTGTGACACTACTAGACACGAAAAAATGTAAAATCCTATAAAAACATTTCATGATGGCACGGTGAATTGATTAACGCAGATAAAGATACAAACAACAAATAATCTACAGAAACTCAAGTGAAAAGTGAAAGCATAAAATATATAAAAAAATATTAATCATCAACACAAGTTTTGTGAAAGAATAAAATATGCATACTCTTAAACAATTAGTATTCCGTTTTAAGTCCTAAATAACGAGATAAACATCGCCACAGCCCCCAAGAGGGCTTCGTACATATTTGCATTTGAGAATTAATATTCGGAAAGTTCCTGGAGTCGTCCAGGGGAGTCCTGGAGAAGGGGGACACCCTGACGGACGCCGTGAGAATGGGATCTGCCTTTTAATTCGATATGTTAATTCGTTTTTAATACGCAGAGCTCACAATTAATTTTCACTTTTGAAGAGTATAATTGAAAACGCACGACCCAGACACACCTTTTGTGTTCAGAAACACGATTTTAGAAATTTGATTTTACACGCCTAAAGATAATATTTTTCGCTGTGTGTAATATGTATATTGACGCTGGAATGCATAAATTAAAATAAATAGAAAATTCAGCGTTATTGGGTATTGTGTCGCGTATTTTCATGAGCAGAGACGATGGCTCTAGAACTCAGAGAAATTCTCAGCAAAACTGATATTTTGGTAGTATGCTCAAAGCCACATGTACAACTATTGTCTTACGTTAATTTAAATTCCTGAAAACGGCTGCAGTACTATAAACAAAACGACTGAAATTTCAAGAAAAAAAACACGGCATAACACCCTACAAAGCAACCGCAAAATCTTTCTCCCTGGCTTTAACGCGGTTGTGTAGTAAATCGTAACTAAACATTTTTACTCCATAAAGTATTGAAAGAAGAGAAAATCAAAAAAACGTCCGCCCTCCTCGGCAATCTCAGTTTTGACTTTGACTGAGTGAAAATTTCAATCGTTAATTACGTGGATTACAAAAAAAATATTAAATATTTTTAACCCAAAAACACACAATTACAAGCTAGAAATAATAACCCGTGAAATCGAAAACCGATCTTGTAAAAAAACAAAATAATAGCTTTTTTTTCCTTCCGGCTTTTTCGGGGCATTTTCACGAATCAGTTATTATTTTGATGTACTGAAGTGTAAAAAATTTCCGGAAAAAATAAAAGCTCACAACAATTTTTTTTAAATAATTACTATGCCATCTTTGAAAGTTCTAAAAATAATTTCGGTCCCTGCAAACAAATTGATTGAGAAAAAAATTTATTTGTTATTTTATATACTGTTTAATTCTTTGATGGATCGTAAATAAAAATTTATGATTCAATCCACCCCTTACTACCCTCAGTTAAATGTTGTAATATAAGCAAATATAAAAATCGGCTTGTAGTTAAAACACAGCTTAACAAACAGGAGGCATTGAGTTCAAGTGCAAGTGTAAATACCAGTGGCGTGCGGTGAGTCAGAAATCAATGCAAGCAGTTTGTTATTGAAGAAGTTTTGATGCAATTAAATCAAAGACAACATCCTCAGGGGGTTGTGCAGCAAGATAAGCCAATATTGAAATGTCGAATGAGCATCACAATGCAAGTCCACCTGGCCTCGGCACGCGTTCCGCCTGTTCAATCTCTGACCGGAAATACAATCTCGTCCGGTAATGGAGACACCCCCATACCACCCCGATCGGAATACAGGAATACCTCTGACGTCACAGCCCTCCTCCCTCATCCCCCTACGGCATTCCGAAGAGGGGCTTCCACCCCCAGAGTACATGTGTCTTGCATTCTTTGACAAACAGGGATATGATGGAGAAACACGAAGCTGAACATCCAATGCTGCAAGGGTTCTCTGGCTCAAGCGAGCATATTATGTTTATTGGGTATACTTTGTACCCATATTCAAATATTTTTATATACTAAATTATTTCAGTTCGTTGTTATGGACTTGAGGCCTGGACAATTAAGGCAGTAACCATGGGAAAAATTGAGGCGTTTGAAATGTGGTTTTATATGTGAATACTTAAGGGTCTTGCTACTTGGTGTCCATCTCCAAAAAAAAAGGACCGTTTTACCTGGCGAAATCGTGTCATTTGATTTATTTAATTGTCACCTTATTTTTCTATATGGAAAATAGATTTTTTTATTCAGTATCAAAAAAACTATAAATTATATTCACATATTTTTTATTATTTGATTAACGTACATTATCAGGGTAAAATAAAATCTTGAAGATATTGAAAAATTGGAAAAAATGACGACTTTTCGAAACCAAAGTTTGTTAAAGATTTTTTTTTTTTTTTAATTTTTAAAATAATAAATCGCACAGAGTTTATATTTAATCTTTTATTTACAATTGAAAAAAAGACTTTAAAATGTTTAGGACTCATTTAAATCGAATCTCCAAATTCCTACACTTCAATCGGAAAAACACATATTTATCATATTAAAGTAAATTTACAAGAAATGAAAAAAATATTCTGTTCGGAAGAAGGGATGTATCAAACTTTTCGCATTAAATTTTTTTTGATTGGTGTAGTGGAAAAAAAAAACTCGAGTATGAGACTTAGAACCTTAATATACTATGAGCTGATCACGTCACAAAGAGAATGGGTAAAGAAAGAAAAATCTCGGCGATGTTAAAAAAGCGTAAGGTATAATACGAAAATCTAAGAAAAAAGAGACATTGGAATGTTATGCTAAGTTTTTGTAGTGAGTAACCACAATTAAAAAAAAATCATTTAAATAATACTTTCTCTCTTTCACTGCCCGTCACTGGCAGCGACGCTAAATGTATATATATATTATTATACACGAAATTATATAACAATATTACCTAAGATTTCGTATTCTCAATACAATACATATATCACTTTCGAAAGACAATGTAATCCTTTCCAAAACGGTGGAAAATAGCGAGACGCGGAACAATACTAAATAAGGGAGGTACATTCCTGCTGGGCCACATCCGCGATCTTGTACAGCCTGGAGGAGCAACCTTGGGTGAGGGTGTCCATAAAAGGGATGCTCTGCTTATTGGGTTTAATATATACATCACCATTACGTAGGTAATGATAGAAACTCTTATGTAGTACCATCTGTAAAAGTATTCGTGCTACACATGGTTTATCAGAGACAGCCAGACATTAAATAAAAATATAGTACACGTTTCAAAGTATATTTAAATACAGCTGTTTCGAAGTGCACAGGGTGTGAATTACATTTTCGCAGAAAATCCCATGTCTTCTAGTATTTCCCGGAGCTGCAGCACCTTCAACAGACGCAGACGCGGCTTTAATAAAAGGGATTCCCCGGGGGCGCTGCACGGGCGCCAGGCGTGTTTGTCGCCCAACGGGCGCCTTTCCATTGTCAACCAAATACCCTGAGTCTGAAGATGTGTTTTTATACGAAACACATCTCGCAGGCATGCATTGGAGCCAGTTTACACGAGGTCACACCGCCCAGCCGATTACCAGCTGTAAAAAATAAATAATTCGATCATACTTAGATTGTCTTCTTTCTCGGGTGTTGTGATTTGTATGGTGGTACTAAAAATACTTTCAGAGGTTTAAGATTTGATTCACTGAAAATGTTCCAGTACCGGCTCCGAAACACATTTATTTTTAATTAAATTATACACATGTTGAACTAGTGTAGGTTTTACACTGTATAAGATTGCATAAGATGCTTTACTAGGAATGATATTCGCTTCATTTTATTTAAATGCGAAAACGTACAATAATTCCATGAATATTACAACCCTTGAATGTAAAAAGCCTATTAAATGGATCTTTTCGGTTATATTTAGTTTTTATGAATGTACATTCAATTGAGCAATAGATTCATATATTATAGAAAATATAGATAAATAGGATAGACTAAGAAGTCTTGTGTCTAAATAAAGACAACTTCTACAAAAATTATTTAAAAAAGCCTAATTTGTAGGTTGGGTCTTCGTGTTTATTTAGGGCAAGCAATGCTTTATTGTTTGCATACCGCACTGAAATGTATGTACCCTATTCCTGAAAGTACCACGGGTTATGTGCCGCTGTACATCGAGGCAGTGTAAATGCCACCCCTTGTAGTGGAGCCTCTCGCAATCGCTTTACATAAATCAAGCGATGGAAATTCCATCTTGATAAATTCACAACCCTTTATCTTTTCTTTGACTTTAAAAAATATTAAATGACTCGCGAATAAGTCGGAGAAAGTTCTGAAAAAATCTGCAAAATTTGACGATGTGGCTTATCTTAAATCCATTACTTTCTTTCAGGCTTTGCGTCTGAAACGGGAGTGCTAAATTAATTTTTTTTTAAACTGAAAAATTCATAAGTACTAACAATCAAAATAAAATATTTTGCTAATACTATTTCAATGATTATTATTAAATATTTTTTTATTAAAATACTTGATTTTTAAAATAATCGATCATAATTGTTAGTAAAAAAAATTGCTCTGCGTCTTCGATGAGTAATTATAAAAATATTTTGGTCGCTTTGATTAAATAATAATTACTTTCATTAATTTAAATAATACTTTTAAATGAAAATTTTATTGATCAAAAATTCATTCAACACCACTCCTTTTGAAGTTGCAACCGAAGATAATTGATTATTTGATATATATACATTTCCACCCGTACAGGTTTCTCGTGGTAGCAAAATGTGGCTGAACAGTACACAAAAATTATACTCGTCGTTTCACCAATTAACCTGCAGACTATTCAGCGGAACGGTCTTCAAAACACCGACGATTTCAAGATTTTTTTCCGTTTTTCCTAGCTATTCAAAAATCCATACATATTCAACGGTTGCGAACTGAAACAAACAAGGATTACAGAACTCCCCGCAAAGGCGCAGGGTTTCGAGCCTACGAGTTCTACTTTATATCCTTCCAATATGACAAAGTGCCAGACAAGCCCAAACGTAAATACTTTCTCGAAACTTCGAGTCGCGTGTTCCACTGCGAACTTATTCCGAGAAGCATATGTTCTAGTCGGCAAAAAAAAAACTCAGTCCATAAAATATTCCTATCGCAAAGTTAGGTTTCCACGGAGGGGATCTAGGGATAAAGAAATATGAGGGTTTTGAAACTACCGAGCGCCATTCACCGCCCACAATAAACTATCCACAAAAAACAACCATAGTATTCTTGTAAAACCACTCACAAGCTGTTACATAAGTGCCAAAAAGTCTTGAGAACAATCCGCGACCTATTGTCGTACTCTAATAAACGTTGAAAGATCTCCGAAACCATCCACGAGATATTTTAATATTTTAATAAGCGTTGATAAATCTCCAAAACCATCCAATACCACTTTTTTTTTTAAATAATAATTTTAACACCCACAAGTTATTGAATAAGTATTTACAGATTCTAACAGTGATCTAACAAGTGTCGACAAATCTCTGAAACTACCTACGAGCAGCTGTCTTATTCTTATATAAGTGTAACGGATAACAAGCAAAAGAAAATATCTGAAATAAATAAGGGTGGTTACGTAAATACGCTGAAAAATTAAAAAAAAAAAGTAGATTTCATTAAATTGGGGCTGTTACTTGCGAGGGAAGACAATTTCGTAAACATAAAGTCAGATCAATAGCGTACTAAGCAGTAGAGACAGCCAAAATGCATGAGATTTACAAAATAAACGTATTCAACATAATCGATATTATAATAAATTAATACGGCTGAACACTCAAGAAATAAATTTTTAAACAGCGGGTGATATTTTAGTATGACTCACATAATTGAATCTGCACTATGCGTTTAATTTATTTTATAACAGCACTTCTCAACACTAAAAGGCTTCGCGTACTGGGCCTTTTCCGTCGACGACGTGGTTGAGATCGGATGTATTAATTAAGTTTCAGTTTCTTTGCTAATCTATAATTTTATTTATTTTCAGGTAAGAATTCAATGTGACTTGATTGCGCCAAAACTTCTGAACTGCTTTCCCTGGTATGTAACAAACTTTTTATATTATTTTATCAAAACACTTGTACTTATCGATTACTGTACTCGAAAAAGATGAAGGGCATATTAGCATTTTTATTTTTATTTTATAAACAAAAAATAACCAACATAATCGAAAAAAAATGTTATTTAGTATTCTAGAGGTGGTTTAGATATGATACTACCTTTTTTGTTTGATTTTTGAAGTAGACATGCATTTTTTGTATATTTATATTTTAAACCGATTTTAACTGTTATTGGTTTCGTGAAAGTAGTTTCCTGAAAAGAAACCAAAAAAAAAATGATAGATTATTTACAAACAAACCTCAGTGGCTGATATCCTTAAGGCTGCGCGATAGAAGTGGAGCTATCGATTCATATTTCTCATAAATATGTCGGGGGTGTCCCTCCCCGGGGTCCCCTATCAAAGGGGTTGTTTCTGAATGATATTTGATCCCTGAATGGGTCATACTGCGCGCTGTCCTCTATGGGAATCCGACGGCGAATTCTCGTTTATTTTTGTATGGCAAAGGCTCAGGATGAACCACGAATGTATAGATCAGACGGTGTGATGTATTATTCACCTGTGAATTCTAAGAACGCGAAAGGTCTACGCAGAGCTGTTTATGCGGCTGGCACATCTCGAATACAACAGGTAAGCCTCGCATATCTATAAAATTATAATAGTCCATTAAATATTCAGTAATAAGCATAAATAAAATAAAAATATGCGAGGGTTACCTGTTTATTCGATACATAACTCATGCATCAACAGTAAACTTACCTAACCAATTTTTTTTTATTGTAACCAATTTGCAATAAAACACTAGCGTTTGGGTTAGGTTAGGCTTTTTTTAAAATGAGTTTTTTTACCATTCTGTTGTCAGCTTAAAATATAGATAGTAACATTAGTTATTTTACATGCGTGTTGGAGTATATAGACAGTAATGACATCGTTCAGGAGGTGCGCGTTATCGGGCCAAGGAAATAAATCAGTGTAATCCAAAGTCTATCGTCGCTAATGCCCTCGTAAGGGAAGCCGAGGCGTTATCAGCAAGATAGGCGTTAATCAGTTTAAAGGCTTGCTTAGTTGTGAGATAAACTGTCAATATTACTGCG
This sequence comes from Atopsyche davidsoni, assembly GCA_022113835.1. Taxonomy (NCBI): domain Eukaryota; kingdom Metazoa; phylum Arthropoda; class Insecta; order Trichoptera; family Hydrobiosidae; genus Atopsyche; species Atopsyche davidsoni. Next base: position 2,578,890 of record JAILWY010000011.1, on the reverse strand, counting down.
CATTAATATCTAAAACAACTACTTCGTTTCAAGAACCTGAAACCAAAACACTATCAAAATAATTATTTGTGTTTAACATCTTACAATTGTAATATAAAAATTATATTTAGTGTAAGTTTAAATAGATTCAAAGGTGTAAAGCAGTGGTCCTCAACCCTATGCCCGCGGGCAGCGTGGCGCCCGCCGACCGTTTTACGTGTGCCCGCCGCTGTCCGACCACGATAAAAAATATTAAATATTACAATAAAATGTTATAAAAAATATTTATATTTAGTAATTAAGCAGAGAAATAATGCGAAATAATTATAATAATATTTTTATATTTTTGGAATTAAATATTTTTTGTGCATTACATGTATGACTATACCTGGAAAAAATAAATGGTGCCCGCCGCCCGACCGGCATTATAGAATGTGCTCTTGGGTGCAAAAAGGTTGAGGACCCCTGGTGTAAAGTATCTTCACAGTTAAGTGTTAACAACACAGCCATCACACAATGTGGCGTTTTTGCTTTGAATTACTTCAGGCTTTAAAATGCAAAGGAGGCTTTATCTCGCCGATGCACAGGGCCGGAGTGTGGAAAATTGCCCCAGCCGGCCCTGTGCTCGCGATTGAACTCTAATCGGGGCCCGACGGAGGTTTCAATTTATTCTGTGTAACGAGATATGCTAATGGGTGAAGCGACACCTCATCCTGGCTCCCATCACCATCCACGGGCGCCACAAAACTGGGACATTCACTTTGTCTCGGTTAATTGGAAATTACGTCTAATAGAATTTGTACGAGCTTTTCAAAAAAAAAATACGTACAGAGTATATAATAAATCTTCTGCATCTTTTGTGTCGTATTCGATAACAACCCTAATTGATAAGACAACCTATTCCGCATTTACAATTACCGAGCGTATTCCGAAGGCTGTTCGTGGGTAGAGATGCACGAGCTGCTTAGCGTGCTATAAATTTGGCAGAACCTTCACTTCTTGTTCCCATAAACATTCGCAATACCTTAAAAAAGACTCAAACGATGCGAATCTTCCGCCCGGCTGGCTTTTTATCTCCCAGCCCTGTCTCGGACAGGGGCGCCAAACCTGCAACGCGCGAGCTAATTATATATATTTTTATGTTTTATTCTAATACATTGTTCAATCCGCGCGGGTGATTTCATCAGACTTGCAACTAAAATGTAAATTTTACAGACCCTCAGGTCGATTCAATATTTTGTCGGGTACCTTACTCCAAAAAAGGCGTCTTCTTTAAGGGTCTAAGTCCCATAATCGAGTTTTTTTTAATCATTTTCTAGTCCGTTTTGCGAAAAATCGACTGCACCAATCAAAACAATTTAAATTCAAAAAGTTTAATACATTCCTTCTTCCGAACACAATATATTTGTATTTCTTATAATATTACTATTAATATGATAAATTTGTGTTTTTCCGATTAAAGTGTTATATTGTTGCCATTTTTGACCTGATGCTTTGTTTCAATTCCATTAATTTTGTCGGATTATTATCATAAACCCTACTTTTAAGGTATCCCCATACGAAATAGTCAAGAGGGCTAAGGTCGGGGCTTCTGGGAGGACAGTTGATGTTACCTCTACGTAAAATGACCTTATTAGGGAATAATTCGTTAACAGCTTCAATTGATTGCTTGGATGTAATGGTTAGAACCACGAGAAACCTTGAAACTCCTGCAACTATTGGCCCAAAAATTTTCGCAGCATATCGCAATAACGGTCACTATTCACATTCACCCGATACTCTTTTTGGACACCCTATATTTATTTTTACGCATGTGGAAGTGCAGCACTGCCTAGAGCCGACAGTATATAATAACATAATCCAAAAAGGTTTAGGTCTGTGTGTTTAATATTTGGCTCGCGTGCCGGCGATTTCGCGCCCCTGGCCAGGCCGGGGAGGCTGTCGATGTAAAACGGGCCGGTTTTTTGGGAATAATTCGTCTGGAGGCGCCTTCGAGATAAGGGCCGCCCCACACAGCCATGAATATTGCATGAGAATTAGTGGGCGGGGGGCGGGACAGGGTGCCAAGTCACCCCTGCAGCCGACTACACACGCTGCGACACAACTGACAACCGAATTGTAACTAGCCAATAAGCCTCTCTATCACGTTGTTTAAAAAACTGCCTGCACTCGAAAACTTTTATCTATTGCATTGTGCCTGCACACACATCAACCAGAAGCTGCTATTGACTAGTAGACGTTCTGTTACCGTATGTGTAGGCAGCTTTAATATGCCTATTTGGGTGACGACACGATTGGCATCCAACTATTTAATTTGGGCGTCATTTTTATTGCTTGCATTAGAAAACAACTCAAGAAGGCACTATTGACTAGTTATCCCTAACAAGTATTTTCCCTACATAACTCAATAACGAAAATAAATAAATACATATACGCTATCACCTAAGCCACACCTTGTAAACCACACAACCTTCGCGCAGGACTATCTGTAATAAATTCTAAATAATCTCTTATTATTTTTTTTTACTTATCAGCTGTTTCGCGATGTTAAAAATTATTATTTGCCTACTACTATTCGGTTGTCGGATGTGTAGTCAAATGTTTTGGGCCATTAGCCTATCAAAATAATGAGATAAATAATTACTAATTACATTAAATATTGTTTATTCAGAATAAATATAATCTTGAAGCAACTATCTCAAATCTTGAAATAGATTTTAAGCCAAAAGAACAGATAATAATGAATTTTACTATTTTCCCTTTCATAGACTCCGTATGACTAAAAAATACTTGTTATCTTCTAACCATTTGGGTGATCGTATTTGTATCCCTTTAATGATTTTTTAAGCATTACTAATAAATTACTTGCTTCAAACAATAAATTAATATTGATAAATAGTACTCCTGACGTTACCAACATTGTATTATATTTATAAGCATTTTTATTTCAATGTTTATATAATTTTTGTTTATTATCTATTTTTTTATAAAATGCACTTTTTATTTGTCAATTAAAACAACAGCGTATAATGAAATTAAAATGCGAATTCCTTAAATCATGTTTTATTACTAATTTATATAAAAATAATACAAGAGATCTGGGGTCTAGTTGGTATTTAAATTAAAAATTATAAATTCCACCATAACTTCATAAACCCCGGAGGGTTTTAAATTTTAATCTATTTCGAGTAAATTTAAATTTCTTTGTAAATGAAACACCCTCTAACCGGATTACCATAAAAAAAATAACTTCTTACGTACGGTGTTTTTTCTTTTCCCTTTTGAAGAGATTTTCTTGGGTTTTTTTTGCTTAAAATAAACAGACGCAAACTTCAAAAAATTCACTTGCAAAAATGTATATGATAGACTATTAAGATCAATTAGCTGAGAACTTAATTAAAAACCTAGAAATCAATGTAAATATTGTAGTTACTGAAGAAGTTCTAAGAGCGGATTATATTTAAGATTTTCTTAAAATAGATAGATAACTTTAATAGAAAATAAAATCTGTTCGTTCTTTTAATACTTCTCAGTTAGCAATAATTAAACCAAAATATACATAATATTTGATACTTTTGACAAGGTAGGCTAAAATTATAACTTCATTGAGATATTTTTATATGAAGGTGTTTTATAGTTTTAATCTATTTTTTTTAATCAAATATATCGATTTAATCAATATAATTTAAATTATTTATAAAAACCCATTAGTATACTTATTTCATTCCCTTTTGACTTGGTAAACTCACCGATTTTGTAAATTACTGCATTTACAGATCGAGACATCTGAGACTAGGTAAGGTATATAAATTTAACTAGGTAATTATAAACAAGAATTCTATAATAAAAGTCCATGTTAAAAAAATGATCAAAATATGTTGATGATCATGATTATGTGAAACCTTCGAGGAGCTTAAAAATCTTTCATTTTAATGAGCGTGCTTTATTCCTGTCTATCTTTATCTGATATACCATAAATGTTATCTTCAAAGAATACAGCTTCCTCATAAAGCATCCGGACAAAATTTAAATCTCTTCTTTTTTTATATTATTAAACAGTCGAAATTCTATTCACTATTTATTATTATTAATTGTATGATTTTTAAGCAACAAATATGAATTTCCAAGTACACAGGAGATTGCGAAATTTTTGATAGAAACCGTATTTTCCTTTTTAGGACTTTATCAGACTATTTTAGAAAATCATTTTGACATGGATATACTTAACTATGTTATAATTAAAATAGTATAATAAGTTTATTAATGACTTAATGTTGGTTTAATAAATATTAATAAAAAGTACGTATTGTAATATCGTTATTTAATAACAAAGGCTCATTTCGAAAAACTTTATAAATTTATACGTAGCCTGTATAATATTTTTGATACCAGTAAAGATTTATTTAATTTCAAATAAATACAACGCTTGTAATAATTTGATCGATCGTTTTGTATACATGTGGAACAATCACTCAAGTATTCTATTAAAAATATTAAAATAGAATTCCAATCACTGTAAAAAAATATTGATTATCTAATTAATTTTCTTTCAATATATTATTAATAAATCTGAATAATAATAACCGAGCTAAGAGATGCATTTTGCACAGGCACGCAATGCCCGGTGGGTCGAACTGCATGCCAGTGCATCGAGGGTCCTAATGAGCATATGAGACCGCAGCTGGTCTCGGGCAGCCGACCTTCCGAGCCGAGGGTCGAGGGTTCGATGCCCCGCGCCCAAACCAGTATCGCCCCATAAAAACCCCGCACCGGCCATAATCACCATAAACATTTTTTAAATATTTTTTTATCAGCTCATCCGTCGGGGCAGCTTGGAATTCCTCATCGTAGAATTTTATTTCCTTAATTAGTACTAATAACACTTTTATTTAAATCTTAACCGATATTAACCGGCATTTCCCAGGCGGCTTGCGCCATATACAGGATGAACCTGAACTGATATTAGACACATCTATATATACTACACAACCTTACTTTACCTTTTAATACTAGCTTACATCAATCAGTATTACTAAGTTGGCTTGCACCATATACAGCATGAACCTGAACTGTTATCACTCATTTAAAAACATGCATTTTAGGCAATATTTAAAACATAACCTTTTTGTTAAATACTTACTTACATTAACCGGTTTACTATATATAGGTAAACCTGAACTGCATGGTGAATGTTTAATACGAAAAATTATTGGTCGGCATTATCACAGATATTAGGTGTATATAATTTTATAACTTAAACCATACAAGCGGGAAACTAAAGATAACTAAATCAGAGAATTTTAACTTATTTGTATGATTGAATTAAGCAAGTAGGTGCGTCAGCCACTGGACCACAGTGCTGCAAATATGTCAAGGGTTATATCAAGGGTCAAAAACCACTGAAGGGTTAAAATAGAATATAAAAAAACCATTATTGTTTTTTAGTACACAACGCTAAGGACACTTAACATTATCAGTCCGCAAGTCCATTGGGGCGGACAACTTCGGATTGACGCAGCCTAATTCAGCCCCCGCCCCCCCCCCGTGATGAATGGACTCTCCCATCCCACCATGGGGTCCACCCACCCCATGACGTCATTGTGTTACTCCAGATAACAGCGTCCTTCTTGTACCGGATACAATACGAGCGAATACAAAAAAAAAACAATACCCCAGACCCGCCAGTGAAAGACCGACTTATTTTGTAATTCTTAATAATGTGACATGTATTATTAATAAGTCAGTGTATAAACGATAAATACAGGTAAATCGTGTGTTCAGGCGTGTTCTGTTTATTTATTAAGTAACGTAACAACAACACACAGTGCATGGCAAATTCTCGAGCGGAAATGAGTACGACGCGCGCGGGAGATATCGACTTCCGCCGGGATTTGATTAAACAACCCGCCTGCGGATGGAGTCCCTTACAGGCGAAACAGCCCGGCTGAGCAAATAGCGAGTGCTCGCAAAATCAACCGAGAGAGCACGGCGCATGAAGGGGTTGTGTTCACAGGTACTCAACTCATACAGTGTGCTACAAACACAATGCACGCCGATAATGTGTATGGCTCCTTCGTATAAACTGCTTCCACCTGTTTATCTATTTAGTAAAAATTAAATTTTTTTAAATTTAAATTTAGTTTCAGGGTCAATTGAAGTTCCTTAGCATTTTGCATATTTGAGCAATTATCGTTATCTGCTGTCAATCTCCTGAAAAAACCTCCCTTATCGTGTTTCTCCCCACAAAGCCTAATTTGGCCGCAACTTCTTAAATCGCTAAAAATCTCCATATTCGATCGCTTTCACGTCAATCCACAAACAGGAAATAATAAACATTACTTCCTGTGGTCATCTGTTGAAGTCATTGTGTGTTGTTCAGATCAGGTTATCAAAGTTTAGATGTCGTTACAAATCGCCATTAACTCCGTTATATATAGTAATGTGGTTACTAACACGACTTTTTATATAATCAATAATTTTTCAATACTAATGAAAACCCAATTATTTTATTTAAAAAATCCCATAATATTGGTCTTTAGGTTCTGGAAAACCATTGTAAATATTTTGTACTTACTCAAGTATAAACGCAACTGACCAGGGGCGGCGCAGGTTTTACGTCCACCGAGGGCGTTTAATTGATGTAAGTGTGAAAAATGAACGGCCACCACGAAAAGCCATCTAAAAGGGTCGTAATTTTATTTTACAAATATATTTTTGATATATTTTATAAAATACGCTTCAAGACTAGAACAGCGTGAGTCTGTGTCATATGTTGTTCTTATTTAATTACATAAACATAGATACAATAAAAATAGTTTAGCATTGGTTAATATGTACAAAGCTTTAAAAAAAAAAAACAGGAATATAAGATACAAATAAATATATATTATATGTATTGGCAAAGTTGATATTCGATGGTTTTGTGATATTTCTTATACTCCATTCTTCCGAATTATCAAATTCGAGACGAAGGCCATTCAAAGAAAAATAAAAAAAACCCTAAAGATAGTTAAATCATATGAACCGAAAATTTATAGGACAGAAAACCACAAAAGCATATAAATAATCGACATTCAAATTATTGACTTTTATGTGACGCAATTATTTAAGGCCTTTTTCAAAATTTATTCGGACTTCATTTGTTTTTAAAAATGTTCGAAATTTGAATTTTTGAATTAAGTGTGACGCAATTGTTTCGCGCCATTTTCAAATATTATTCGGACTTCATTTGTTTTTAAAAATGTTCGAAATTTGAATTTTTGAATTAAGTGTGACGCAATTGTTTCGCGCCATTTTCAAATATTATTCGGACTTCATTTGGTTTTAAAAATGTTCGAAATTTGAATTTTTAAATTAAGTGTGACGCAATGTTTCGCGCCATTTTCAAATATTATTCGGACTTCATTTGGTTTTGAAAATGTCCGAATTTTGTATTTTTGACATTTGTGTGACGCAATATTTTCGCGCCATTTTCAAATATTATTCGGACTTCATTTGGTTTTAAAATTGTTCGAAATTTGAATTTTAGAATTAAGTGTGACGCAATTGTCTCGCGCCATTTTCAAATATTATTCGGACTTCATTTGGTTTTGAAAATGTCCGAATTTTGAATTTTAGAATTAAGTGTGACGCAATTGTTTCGCGCCATTTTCAAATATTATTCGGACTTCATTTGGTTTTAAAAATGTTCGAAATTTGAATTTTCAAATTAAGTGTGACGCAATGTTTCGCGCCATTTTCAAATATTATTCGGACTTCATTTGGTTTTGAAAATGATCGAAATTTGAATTTTTGAATTAAGTGTGACGCAATGTTTCGCGCCATTTTCAAATATTATTCAGACTTCATTAGGTTTTAAAAATGTTCGAAATTTGAATTTGTGAATTAAGTGTGACGCAATTGTTTCGCGCCATTTTCAAATATTATTCGGACTTCATTTGGTTTTAAAAATGTTCGAAATTTGAATTTTCAAATTAAGTGTGACGCAATGTTTCGCGCCATTTTCAAATATTATTCGGACCTTATTTGGTTTTGAAAATGTCCGAATTTTGTATTTTTGACATTTGTGTGACGCAATATTTTCGCGCCATTTTCAAATATTATTCGGACTTCATATGTTTTTAAAAATGTTCGAAATTTGAATTTTTGAATTAAGTGTGACGCAATTGTTTCGCGCCATTTTCAAATATTATTCGGACTTCATTTGGTTTTAAAAATGATCGAAATTTGAATTTTAGAATTAAGTGTGACGCAATGTTTCGCGCCATTTTCAAATATTATTCAGACTTCATTAGGTTTAAAAAATGTTCGAAATTTGAATTTTTGATTTATGTGTGACGCAATTGTTTCGCGCCATTTTCAAATATTATTCGGACTTCATTTGGTTTTAAAATTGTTCGAAATTTGAATTTTAGAATTAAGTGTGACGCAATTGTCTCGCGCCATTTTCAAATATTATTCGGACTTCATTTGGTTTTAAAATTGTTCGAAATTTGAATTTTAGAATTAAGTGTGACGCAATTGTCTCGCGCCATTTTCAAATATTATTCGGACTTCATTTGGTTTTGAAAATGTCCGAATTTTGTATTTTTGACATTTGTGTGACGCAATTGTTTCGCGCCATTTTCAAATATTATTCGGACTTCATTTGGTTTTAAAATTGTTCGAAATTTGAATTTTAGAATTAAGTGTGACGCAATTGTCTCGCGCCATTTTCAAATATTATTCGGACTTCATTTGGTTTTGAAAATGTCCGAATTTTGTATTTTTGACATTTGTGTGACGCAATTTTTTCGCGCCATTTTCAAATATTATTCGGACTTCATTTTTTTTTAAAATGTTCGAAATTTGAATTTTTGAATTAAGTGTGACGCAATTGTTTCGCGCTATTTTCAAATATTATTCGGACTTCATTTGATTTTGAAAATGTCCGAATTTTGTATTTTTGACATTTGTTTGACGCAGTTTTTTCGCGCCATTCTCAAATATTATTCGGACTTCATTTGTTTTTAAAAATGTTCGAAATTTGAATTTTTGAATTAAGTGTGACGCAATTGTTTCGCGCCATTTTCAAATATTATTCGGACTTCATTTGTTTTTAAATATGTTCGAAATTTGAATTTTTGAATTAAGTGTGACGCAATTGTTTCGCGCCATTTTCAAATATTATTCGGACTTCATTTGGTTTTAAAATTGTTCGAAATTTGAATTTTCAAATTAAGTGTGACGCAATGTTTCGCGCCATTTTCAAATATTATTCGGACTTTATTTGGTTTTGAAAATGTCTGAATTTTGTATTTTTGACATTTGTGTGACGCAATATTTTCGCGCCATTTTCAAATATTATTCGGACTTCATATGTTTTTAAAAATGTTCGAAATTTGAATTTTTGAATTAAGTGTGACGCAATTGTTTCGCGCCATTTTCAAATATTATTCGGACTTCATTTGGTTTTAAAATTGTTCGAAATTTGAATTTTTGAATTAAGTGTGACGCAATTGTTTCGCGCCATTTTCAAATATTATTCGGACTTCATTTGGTTTTAAAAATGTTCGAAATTTGAATTTTTGAATTAAGTGTGACGCAATTGTTTCGCGCCATTTTCAAATATTATTCGGACTTCATTTGTTTTTAAAAATGTTCGAAATTTGAATTTTTGAATTAAGTGTGACGCAATTGTTTCGCGCCATTTTCAAATATTATTCGGACTTCATTTGTTTTTAAATATGTTCGAAATTTGAATTTTTGAATTAAGTGTGACGCAATTGTTTCGCGCCATTTTCAAATATTATTCGGACTTCATTTGGTTTTAAAATTGTTCGAAATTTGAATTTTTGAATTAAGTGTGACGCAATTGTTTCGCGCCATTTTCAAATATTATTCGGACTTCATTTGGTTTTAAAAATGTTCGAAATTTGAATTTTTGAATTAAGTGTGACGCAATTGTTTCGCGCCATTTTCAAATATTATTCGGACTTCATTTGTTTTTAAAAATGTTCGAAATTTGAATTTTTGAATTAAGTGTGACGCAATTGTTTCGCGCCATTTTCAAATATTATTCGGACTTCATTTGGTTTTAAAAATGTTCGATATTTGAATTTTTGAATTAAGTGTGACGCAATTGATTCAGGTCTTTATCTTTTTTATGCTTTAGCAAGTTGGTATTTAACATGTTTGTTTATGAGAAAAAATAGCACACAGTCTGATCTTTTTATCAATAACAAAAAAAACTACGGTGTTGATTGTGGTTACCGATTTTAATAATTCATATAATATCAATACACTTGTATCAGCGAAATCTCACAATAACTAATGGTATATGGTTACACTCTTGTGCAATTTTTTGATCGCGAAAGCAATTTGTTGCCTCGTGTGTTATAGACGATTTTTAATAATTTTATTTTGTTTCAATTATAAAAATAATAAAATTATAATATATATTTTTTTAATAATTAAATTAAATTCATTAATTATTAATAACAACATTACTGATAAGAAAAATCGTTTGGCATTTATAATCGATTCGTTGATTTTTGGTTTATAAGTTCATATGAAAAAACTCAGTTCATTTTTACATTGAAATCACATTCCTTCATAGTAAACGCCGTTAATTTCAGTCAACATCCGTACAGGTGGGCGCCTTCCCGGTGCAGTCCACCTGAAATTGATTACCCGCAGCTGCTCTCCATTGTCACGGGCAAACATTTGACTATCTTCCCACCCCTAACAGAGGCTCTACAAAGCGCCTTCGAGCATCCCCCGATTCAATATAAAAACGACCCGCCCGGGACGCAAAGAGCCGGGGCGGCCATCCATTCTGTTGATCTAATCCCATACATCAAGAAAATTGCCGGGGACTTCCCAATTTTCACGCTTTTTTAACGTCGCATTCCCATTGAAATGCCTCATATTTTGGATGAGTGATCTGATTTCTCCGCCGCCTTATTGGCCGAGCTCACAACGACGGTAAAGCACTGCCATATATTTTAACGCTATGCTAAAAATATATGCTAGAGTATATTTATAGCACTGCCATAATATATTTTGAACTATGTTACATATATTTTAAAACTTATATCAATAATCGTGAAATCATGGTCTTACCAGGAAACTTCAAAAGTTGATACTATACATAAATACTATAAACATTGCTTTTTTTTCATAATTATTTTTTTGACTAGTGTTGAATTAATTGTCATCAATTGAATAAATATTATCTGCTTAGGGGCTGATTTCTTAAATATGTCCATTTTCGACATTTTTGATAATTTTAGAAAATATTTTGCGAAAAGTCTATTGCACCAAAAGAAAAAAAATTTGATACATTCCTTCTTTTACATATAAAATTTGTTTGACTGTCATTTTATTTAAAGTTAAAATATAAATTATATATTTTTTTATTACCATTCTTTTTCAAGGTCAAATATAGTCTTGAAGACGCTGAAAAATTTAATAAAATGACCACTTAAAATCCAATTTTTTTTATTTTATAGTTTTTAAACTAATCTTTTACCATAGGTTTATATGTTATATTTTATTTTCAATAAAATTTTTTTGTGGTTCTAGGGTTCTAAGGGTTCTAGATCCGTCGGTCATTATAATCTCCAAATGCCTAACTACAATCGGAAAATCACACATTTATCATATTAAATAAAATATATATGTAGAAGAAGGAATGTATTTAACTTTTGGTAGTCAAATTTTTTCTATTAAATCGTCAAAAAACTCGAAAATGGACCCATCTATGGATATACGAATCATTCTTAATGCGCAATACACGATACTCCATCTGGAAGCATTATCCATATTTATATATTTTTTTATATGTCGCACTATTTATATTGCTCATGTTGTTAATGCAAATATTTTATTTAAATAAAAAAACAAGCAAAGTAATCGATATATTCAGGTGTATCCCATTGCGGCATTGGAGGCTCCGATGTTTCAGTGCGATCGAATAGAATAGATCGCCGCCTTGACTCGCGAGGGGAGGTTCATTCCTCATCGGGGGATATTTGTTTTTACAAATGGCACGAAAACTTTGCAAATTTCAGCTGGAGGGTGTGACGTAATGGCCTCGGATCGAGAAAGGAGGGGGTGATTGATCGGGGAAGGGGCCCCACCAGGGAGCAAGACAATAAAAGTGATTTTCTCAGCTGATATAGGATGTAAACTCCAACTAAAAATGGGGAAAACGCCTCGAGGCTATATGTTTTCTTACAGGTACAAGGCACTCTTACTCAAACTATGCCATCGTAACTTGTATATTTTTAAAAACACACAGAAAAGCACCGATACTTGAGGTAGTGTATCAAAACATACTCTCCTATAAAAAAATCGATTTTCTCATATGTATAAAGAGTATTTCAAATCAAGCAAGGCTTTTGTTCATAACAAAATAGTATATCTCTTGAAGATCTTCTTCAGTATCGATTGGCTGGTATATAAGATATATAATAGCAGGCGGGAGATATTGTTTCTAATGAAGCCATAAAGCAAACGATGTCGTAAAGACGGCAAAGTCTCGCCTCCTTATTGGGAAGACGAGGGACCCTCGTTTGATGCTCCAAATTGACCCATTTGGATAAAATATTACACCATACAAGGCAACAAGTAGTTGTACAGCGTGCCTTCAAACGATATTGCCGAAAATTTTACATAAATGACGGTCTTTTAGAAGTTCTTTTTTGTATTAACTTGTCTTATTTGTAATTCAACATTCCTTTTATGTTGGAGAGATCGATCAATACCCGACGTATTAATTTGTATCGAATATAATAAGTTATATCACGGTCTCGTGTAGTCCATATATTTTTTTATCGAGAATAGTTTAAGTATGATTTATAACGAATTTTCTAGTTTTTAATTAAAAAATATGTACAAGAGTATATTTTAAAAACTGTAAATACATTTTACTTGCTGTTTTTCTGCTTTGATTATTACAGTTCAAACAATCCATCTAAAAGCAAAAACGCTCCCTATAAAACCTTTTTTTTATTTAGAGACAAAACGAGTGTTTTTCACTGTTTTAGCAATAAATCAATTTTTTTTAAAAAATGTAAACACATCAGATATTTATTATAAACTAGTTTTTTTTTTTTATAATAAATCAAGAATACTAAAAACTTTACAATTCTTGTTTTAATCAAACAATAAATTTGTTTACGTATTTAAATTTACACCAATTAATATAATACAATACAGTATACCTCTAATATTACAATGACTTGTTTGGTAATTATTGACAAATATAAATACTTCTTGGTTAATTATAGTTTAAGGCTTTAATTACTAAAAAATATTTAAGTTTAAAAATTCAGATAATACAATTAAACAGTGCAACGTGTTTTTTTTACATTTAAAATAGCTGCAATTTCAACAAATCAAAAGCGAATGTGACTGTTTATTTGTTGGTTTAAATACTCATCACAAGCCCTAACTACTAGACTACAGACTATCCAGCTTTAAGAATCTCCAAAAGCCTAGCTATATTTTTCTTTTAATTTATTCAACTATTATGTAATGTTACCTCATATTTATTTCATACAAAATCCATTAGTTCTGATTGAATAACTTGTTTTGTAAGAAAATTTAATATACCTTTAACACACTTAAAAAGTAATCAAACATGGCGTCGCATTTGCGATCAATCAAATTTTTTTTTTTTTTTAAGAAAGTAGACTATCCATATTCAGTGGTAATTATTTTTAAGGTTGTAAACATTTGGCGGCATCACCCAATATGTCATTATTTTTGTGACACGAAAGGCAAAACTCGTGGAGCGGATAAAATGTTTTGAGCCAAATCTCAGATGTGCATTCGTAATCAAAATGAAAATAAAATGGCGACATCAGAGATGGAAACGGAAGCGAGAAGCGTGCCGAAGATTGTTTTATGACCGGGGGACGTTTTTCATCTGAAATCATCCCCTTTTACGAGCCACCGCGCTTCCCTGCCCGGATGTGCCTTCGCACAGCCTCCGCACAGCAATAATACGAAAGTGTTATCCTGCTCGAAGAGTAATGAACAGCAGTTTAGAGGAGACCGTGCTATTCTACTGTGTGTGAAGTTGCCAATAAAAATTTTAAAAAAAGGTTTGTTTCTGTAATAAATGTGAAAAATAACGCTTACGGGTTCATTGTTCATTTCATGATTATCAATTCGCACATAAAACTTATATCAGTTTTTTTTTTTTAGATTATTGCGATATGACTCAACACCTGTATTGCTATCGTGGTTTGGTGCACAAGCCAATTCAACTCTGTTAACTTTTATTACTAATATGATTTTTTTTTTTTTTATATAGGTTTGGTACCTTGCTTGTTATATACAAGGTATTTCGTCACAATTTGGGGAAACTTTCCAAACTAGTCGATCGAATTGATCTATAAATGGGAGTGACTGAAGCTACACCCCCTGTTTTATCTTTTTATGGTTCCGATAACATGCTTCAAGAAGCCATCCAGTGACTTCATCAACTGTGGGTGTCTCGCCACTGACTTCAGGTCATCCAGGCACAGACCTTCCTGTCGGCATTGGCTCTCCAGTTGGTGTCTCTGAAGACCAAATATGGGGCATGAACCCACAAGGTGGATCACTGTTTGTGGAGTAAAATCATCACAAGGGCATGTGTCAAGTGGAACCTGCGGAGATAACTTCTCATCGCTCCATGACCCGTTAAGAGCTGGGTTGATTCAAAGCTAATTCCGCAGGTATTCCTGTATACAGCGGCGTCCGTAAAATCCCACACAAATCACGATGATATTTTTCTGAGAGTTTCTTTAAACCATCTTCTATATATGAACTAATGTGCCTAATCATATTAGTAATAATATAATAAACCCGTAATGGGTAATACCGTTTAATCAAAAAATCGACACTTTTAACTTTTCATTATATGCAAACGCAGAGCTGATGTGTTTGTTGATTATTTCATATAAAAATTCACTCATGTTTCACTTTTACCACAGTCAAATAGAATAAGCAAGCTTCTGCCTCATTACAGTTAAAAATGCTATTCCATGTTTCATAGTCCCAGAAACATTGAAGTAACATTGAATTAAAAAACTAAATCAACTCAATATCTCAAGTATATTTTCACTCTCACTCGAGTCGTCAATACAGAGTGGTCAAACTTTCATCGACCGAATGACTCAGTTAAAAAAAATAAAAAATTGTGAACCGTGAATCAATGAAAATACGGCAAAAAATGTTGCCAGTGCCACAAAATATTTACCGCAATCCAAATTCCCGGAATTGTCTCCGCGTTTTGCGCTTCGGGGGAAGTTTGTCCCCGCCGGGAATTTTAAACGATAAATAATTCTGCGCTTTTATTTTTCAGGATTCTGAATAAGTGCGGCGTGTATTTTTATTTTGATTTATGGCTTTGCAAATTCATTTGCGAGGAAGGTTGACACCAATTTATGTTTCCTTTAAATTAACGTAAGACTTTCGTAATTGGTTATTGCACAGTGGCTGGCTTCGGTATAAATGATGCCTACTTGTTTATTAGTAAATTTATTCCATTAGCATCAATTACTTTACAGTGATATTTTCCAAGTAGTAATAAACTCAAATGTTGAAGATTTGAGAAAATATGATTCGAATATATGCATACATACAGAACCTGAAAACATTTAACAGAAAAAAATGTCGTTTACATTAAGGCATCATTTCAGAGACTTGTCGCTTATGGTATTCGGGGGTTCATGTCACGTCTTATAAAGGTATTTCGTACGTCATTATTGTCACCTCCCACTGCCTTTCTCACATACAAAGAAGCTGAGATTTCCGCCAGGCTATACAAGTTTCATAACAAAATACCAGGAAATGTATAAATGACATTTACGTCTCGACAAAGGGAGATTTAATAACATTTCTATTACGTCCTATATAAAATATGATATCCACTGTATATAATACCTTATATAACTCACAACTTCTTGACCTAATGCTCAAAATAGTTTCATAACGATTAATAGTTCTCCATGTTGAGCAAAAGACGAATAAATTGCCTAATTGATTTCATCACAAGTGTTTGGAAAAACATTTTACACTTTTATTTTTTTATAACTCTTACTGTAAAAAAGCAATAAACACATTGATTCTTTGGAAAATTTTATACAAGCACTAATTTTCAGATATTTCTTTATATGAATGTAAATTTCGACTATAAACGTTAAATTGGAGTTTTATCGTACAAATCTCATAAAAATAGATTCGTTTTGATAATTTTATCCCTCGGGCAGCTGGAGGTGTTTTACGAGGGGTTGTTCCGGATCAGGTTTCGATATGGAACCCAAAGCCTATTAAGAGGCAGGTCTTCAGACTGCCCAAATGCAACTTTCCACAAAAAGCATATTTAAGCCACTTTGGACCATCTACTTAACAAATTTCAATAAAAAAATTTAAGCAAAGAAAACTCGATAAAAAACGTTTCAACAGAAGATAATTTTTCTTTATTTATTAAAATTTATGATATCCGTTTTCTATCATGAACTCTTTAACACTCCAATCTTTATTCACGACGTATTTGATTTGTAATGATGGATGAAAGCAGCACAAACATTAATAAACTTTCTACATTTTAGAACTAAATTAAAGCTGCTTCGTTTAAATGAATAAATAATTTTTCCATGGTATTGAATATTTCGATTGAAAATATTATGGAAAAAAAATATATATCCAAACTTCACCTAATTGAATTTGTTGGGAGGAAAATATATCGAAGTTTGTTTTGCGAGCATTTCTTGCCATTCGGAAAATCGAACATTGAATAGAAAATTCTGTACAAAAACAATTTATCGGAAGTTGAGTTTAGATAATCGAATATATAAATTATTAAAAAAAAAAAATATTTTGATACGAAAATAATATGAGGGTTCGGTTAATTGAATTTTCTACGTAAAAATGTTTTAAATAAAAGAAGAAGAAACCTAAGCCTTCAAGATTTTCTTTTATTAAAATAAATATTACACAGCCTTTGAAGACTCAAAAAAATTATTTCGCATTGCTTATCCGAACTTATAAGTAATAAATAATATTCTTGATAGGCTGCATTCTTACTCAAATAAATATTTTTGTTATAATACTTATGTAATTGATTTAAAAAAAACTATTTTTTTGTGATTTACTACATTTTCGTTTTTTATATTTTTTTGATACTAATTTGCGACCCTATTATTATTTTTAAAAATTTAATTTTTTTTTTTTAATACAAACTGTAATGATTGAATTCTACCGAGTGCTTTAGATCAAAAATGTTGATCTATATAAAAAAAAGACATAAGTAGGATTCAAACCCACACATCCACATTCAAGCTAAACTGAGCTACTCAGCGTTTTTTAAACTTTTTTTTCTTCTTATCTTTCCAGGTGTAAATATATTATTTATATTAATGGAGTTTTTAAAATGTATCTAAAGTGTACCGGGTAGGTTTGAAAGCCAGCCTCTTTAGTTTTCAACCAACACACCTGCGCAATCGTAAACACCTACAGAGCGTCCTCTCGTGCGTTATGGCCCATTAGGCAGTAGATTAAGATTCCAGAGAAGACTCCCCCCTTAACGAACCCGACACTCTCCAACTCTCACAGTGTAAACTTCAACTATTAAACGTGTACTTGTAAATATGATTATATTAAGACAGCAGACCTGCTTTGTACAAAAGGCGAACATCGTTGCTAATCCTGAAAAAAAAAAAAAAAAACAATCACATGAATTTTCAGGATACAAAAAAAAAAAAGGAATTTTTGTGTGTCCGTTTTCTAGAAGAAAAAAAAATTCCGATGGTAATCAAATATCCGGTTTTTTAATCGTGTTTTTCCAAACGAGATTCCCGACGCCGTAATTTCGCCCGAAAGTGAATTTTGAAATTGGTCGTAAAAGAAAACAAAGCCGAATTCATTAATTTATTTATGCTCGTGTATTACGGACGGCTCCGTCTGTTTTACTGCGCCATGGTGGGAGGGAGGGGAAGTGGGACTGCACCCCCATGCACACCCCCTGAAGCATGACGGATACGCCGCTAATGTCTTGGGACTACCTTAGCTACCTCCATAACAGCTAAACAGAAAAAATTTCAGATTTACTGTATCTAAGACTCTAAAAACACTGCAGGTCTAGCGAGTAACATATATCAGCTTTACCAGTAAAAGAGATTTTATATTTCATTTAAACCTTTGGCGAGAGTCAGGCCCACAATAAGAATAATGAACTACTTGTCTTGTTTTAATATATATATATATAAATCTGTGTGTATTTAAACGTATATGCCGATATGCAAACAAGTATATAAGAAAGGGCCGGCTCAGTTAGTTTGATATATCGGGACGCGTTCCCGGGGCGTTTAGCGACACAAAGCCCCGCACGTAATTAATTAAATCGGGATTTTCTTCCAGTCCGGACCTAATTTACGGGCCTGGCTACACCCCTGCTCTTGCCGGCTCCCAGACACTCCCTACACGCACGCACCGCGCCGCATTAATATCCTCGTCGTGGCGCAACTTCAACCCCGCGCATCTCGAAGTGGTGCGCTCGACAGCAGATGACGATTTGTTTTGATTAATTTATATGTTGACCCTCTAAACCACTGGTTCCCAAAGTAGTCAATATCGATCCCCAGGGGTCGATTTTGCCCTGCAGCGAAAAATTAAATTGGGGGTCCACGAACTGTAAATGGGGGTCTACTAGAGTGGATACTATTTAAGCAGGTCATCACCAAAATTTAGGCGTTCTGTAAATTGAACCTATGTACTTACATAATAATGCTGTTAATTTTGCATTCTGGACTATCACAAGAAGGTTTTTGATAGCTTTTATATCTTCATACTACATGGAAAGGGGTTTCAGTGCAGTTGTCAACATTCTTTCAAAAAAATAAATAGTTATTCAATGTTTACATACCGACATAAAATATGGCGCACCTGTATATCAGATGTCAAAAATATGTTTGAAGATGATGAATTTGCCTACGATAAAAAGGAAAACTCGACAAGGGATCGACGGGATAAAATAGTTTGGGAACTTATGATCTATATTATACTATATATAATATTGCAGGAAAAGTAAGGACAAGTGTTTGCAAGTACTCCTCAAGGAAACGAGTGTCTTGAATCCACAAAGCCGTGATATTACTTTATGTAACAATTTATGTTTCCTAGGGGGTTGTCGAAAAACAGGAAAACTCGACAAGGGGTCAACGGGACAAAATAGTTTGGGAGCCTATGTTCAAAACCGAACAGAAACAAATATTTGTAAGTCTTACTTATACAAAAAATTAATACATAAAAATTATAGTGTATTAGTACTGCATCGTATGGTACCGCCTTAAGATGTCTGATAAATTGTAAATTCGCGTTGTTTTCATAATAAACGTCACCTGAATTATGACATTGTAATATAATGACGCTGTTAATATTATTATGGCTTATTTTATACGGAATTACGACCTCAAAATCTAGCGAAGACACCGGTCTTAATATATAAGCTCCACGTGCATGCATTACTCATTCTAATAGCATTAAATATTTTTTTAATCAACTAATAATATTTATTTGATTTATCACCGTTATATGTAATTTGTTATACATGTGATATATGAGCACAGATTTAGTTTATAGGACCACCCTTAACAATATAGATAAGGGTATAATTTGATAACACATAAATATTAATATAGATAATCCGGTGTAGTCTATAGAGTTATCTCCCCTTGAAGATCTGCCGCTGTGGACCCAGCAACACAGTCTACTGCCTAATCCTGCTAAGTCTACGCGATTAGAGGTCGAGGGTTGGACCATTAAAAGGTCTATAATTACGGGTCAACGTTTAACAAACACCCCACACCCTTTCACTGTGGCCGTATCTTGTAAGATACAATACCATGGTGTTCTGATGCAAGAGATACCACTGAAAAATCCTTTTCTATACTAAGCGTGCTATTTGTATCTAGGAACTCTATTGCAAGCAAAGTTTTAATTTTTTATAAATTTTTTTGACGTGCATTATATGCAATACGAGCAACGAAATCAAAATATAATTTGAACCACTTGATATGAGACTTGTAATATACTATGAAAATCTTCATCCACTCTTGATATAATATATCATCTTTTTCATATCACCAACGATTTCTTTTGGATTCAAACAAATATTAAGTCTCTAAAGTATTTCTTGAAATATTAGAAATACTATTCCTGTATTTTTTGTAACTGCACCTGAATACAAACACTTCTGTCGGAATTCATTTAGCAGGTGTTAAATGTGATAAAAACGGGTGGACCAATTTTTTCGTAAATATCTGTATTGAAAAATACGATTAGTTTGGCTAACAATCCTGCTGGAACCACCTTCAGGGATTTGAGGATCATCTGCATGATGATGGTCTCAGCATGTGGACCAAAACGTGGGAGAAGTGAAAGCCTCAAATAGAAAAAATACGAATATAAATTAAAAATATTTTTAGGTTATTAATTCAATGGTTTGCAATAAAAGTAATTCAATTAAGTCCGAGTTTGTATCCGATTGAAATAATTTTTTTGTTATATAATATGTGATTTTTAATAAATTTTATATAAATAATAAAATTATTTCTTCGCCCGTGTATTATATCAAATCGTGGGTATGATAAATTTCGGCAGCAAAAAATCAAGATTCACTGAATATATTATGCCGAAGGCATCTTAAGATCATGGATTCTGAGGGAAGTTAATAAATTGGTTTCGTATGTTTAATCTCAATTAGAATTATTTATAATGAGGAGGAGATAAGCAGTGGCGTACTTGGGCGGTGGAAGCCAGGGTCGGGTTGGCGAGACCATCCCGATAGCGGCCAGGCCCGGACTGGTCTCCGGGCCCTCCGGAACGAATTTTCAGCGCCAGGGCTGGACTATCAACAAAAAAAAGACTGTAAATAATAAAAATACACACCGATCTAAGTTAATTCAATATTTTTGACAGAGAGTACTCGGCGGAATTCCATTCTGATATTTTTGAATAAAATACTGAAGTGATTTTCCACGAGTGGTTTCGAAAATCAGTCAAAATATTAAAACACACTAATTTTCAAGACTTGAAAATATCGATGCTCATACTAGATAACAGCTGATAAAGCTTCACTCAGCTTAAATATTAGCGAAACTATTCATAGAGAAAAAAAATTAAAAATGGGAACATCGCTAAAAATATCACATCTTGTTATCATTACTAGTTAGTGACGACAATCAAAGTGTTAATAATTAATTATTGTAAATTAAATTTAATATTTTTTTTGTCCCCAATTCGCGTCTGCTCACGCGGGTTTTGCTTCGTACGACCTTATATGCCCTTCGCTTGTCCCATCTGGACCGCGACAGTGGCTTTGGTATATTTTATATATATATATATATATATATATATATATATATATATATATATATATATATCGCATTTTGCTTATAAATGGATCAATTCAGATCTGCAAATACTAAATTTAATTATTACATTATCACAAACATTATTAAATTTGGTGTTTTTTTTATAAGAAATAATTTGACTATTACTAATATGATTAGGCACATTAGTTCACACATAGAAGATGATTAAAGAAGCTCTCAGAAAAAATCATATTAGTAATAATATAATAAACCCGTAATGGGTAATAAAAACGCACTTGATTGACGTTCAATCCAAAAAATAGACATACATACATGATTTGATGTTAAATAAAGCGCACTGTGCTCTAATAAGACAACCCTACAATCACATTTTTTAAAAATATTTAATTAAATATATATATTTTATTTATTGTTTGGAAATTCGCATAAAAAAACCACATGAAATATGAAACCCGTCTTCTAAGAAACGCTATTTAGTAAAGTAAAACGTCGAACAAGTAAACAGTCCAATTTTTTATTAAAAGATTAGGTTCAATAATATTTTTTTTTTTTTGTAAAATTATGTTTAGTAACCAAATAACTATTTATCAATCTGATCTTAAAATATTAATATATATTTTTTTGGGATAAATTTTGTAATACTGATATAATATTTGACAACGTGTTCCAAAAATATTTCTGAAAAATCTGGTTTTAATACAAATGAAAAATGTGATATACGTGACAAATTCTCTTCAGCATTGAAAAATAACGCATCGAAAGGAAAGTTCGAATAAATTGTAAGTTACAACGTTTCAACGGGATGTGTCGATTCGCAATATATTTTCTTTAACATTCACCCTGTATATGCAATATGCTTTTTATGCGTGGCTTACGGGGATAACTAGAGAGTTTATGACGTCACGCGGTCTCTGCGCTAATCCCGCGTTATCGCCCGAACACAGATTCACCCTGTATACGAACTCAATACCTAATATATAGGGGCCATATCGCGGCCCACGATCTTTTATGGACATTGGCTTCAGACATCGCCGGCTCGGGATAATAATCGATATTAAAAGATTTTTATGAGAAACATGATGAATTTTATCGCTTTAATATATCACGTTCAGATAATAATCTTAAACTCATTTATAAATCAAATCGAACTTTCATATTTTTTTTATTATCGCGTGTACATATTAAAGTTTGAGTATCAAATACGCCAAACCAATGTAAAGGCCAAACTAATATAAATATATGATACCCCACTCTTCATATTATGTCTATGTGAGTATGAAACATCGTATTTAGCCACGTGGCTAGTAGATTACAAGCACATTTGATTTTTGCTGAACAGAAATGTTCATTATCTTCTAGCCATGTACTATTGCAAATTTGTATAAAAAAAATGCTTTGTAAGGTGTTTCACTAACGCAGAATAGAGAAGACAATATTTTTTTATATTTTTTTAGAATTAAATAACAAATAAAAATGGCCGTATTAGTGTAGCCATTCAGCTTTTTATGTGTATTATGTAAATTTGGATTATTACAAATCAAACAGCATGTTGGGCGTCATCAATATATAATGAATTATTTATCGATAACGTATTGCAGGTTGAAAATAACAATCACGACGTAATTGGTCATCAAAATGCAATCACCCGCACAGCCTTAACTTTCATGCATAGTCGGCAAATTCAAAATCAACATATAATACAACATCCGGTGTGATTTATCATTTCCTGTCCAGTTGGCCGGAAGCGCAATGCAGTGCTCTGTACAGCTGAAGAATCTCTACACTCAACAAGCCAATTTTAATTAAATCAATCGTATCTCTAACGTATTATTTTTTAAATATTTTTTTAAGTAATTAACATAATTTTTATAATATAACCTTCGTAGAAATTCTTCACGAATTTCCATAAAAGTTGCAAAAGAAAAAAGCTTCTTTGAATTGAGATGAAAAATAACTGGTTCATATGATAACATTCTATGTGGCTGGTATTTTTTAAATAAATAATATTCAGACTAAAATATTGTACACTGAGATAAATGATAAAGTTCTCAGTACTTATTATAAATTAATATTAATAATAAAACCAGTTATTCCACTATTCAATGGTTGTTTTCTAAAATTTATATTTTTTTTTTACACGTCAAGTTTTTTTAAATATTTTAAAGGTTTTTTGAAGTTTTGATAATGCAATCGTTTATGTTTTAGCTCTCTAGGCTTTTGTAGAGGTGGTGTGGATATATTAATAAAATATTAAAGTTTTGCTTCAAGTATTATTTAAAAACGCATAAACATTGAATTGTTGTACTAATTATAATATAATATTGATTATTGTCAACTATTAATAAGTTTAAATCACATCGACGACCGGAGAAAGAGAAGACTCCCCAAAATTATTCTCGCTTCTCCTTACCCACTTAAAACTTCCCCTTTTTGGAGAAATATAATTAATTATGTAGGAATATACGATGAGCTTAAAGGCTTTGATTCTCAATTATTTCAAAGCCTTATTGTAAAAGCCCTCAGTTATATGTACGGATTAGCATCGTTCTCTCTGAAATACTGTTTACGTTATGTAAAAATTAAAAGTCATTTTATACTCAAAATAAATTTTATATTAATAAATTACCAACATACAATAAGTCATTAAATGCAATTATATCATGTAAAGTTATTTATTATTTAAGTAAATATTTTTTATACTTTACTTAGATTTAAAACAATCCTCGATCTATCTTAGATAGGGGTTTGTCAATTGTTACAGTCAATCTGCAAAGGTGCTATTTAATTGATTAAAGTCTGTAACAAACAAAAACATGTTTCAAAACAAGTAAAAAAAAATTGTTTGCCTTCAATTAAAACCGTTTCTAACCGTTGCTTTTATTTTATTCACGTACAAGAGTTGGGAAGCGTGGTTATTTTTATGTTTATTTTTTTTATTCAAAACCTAAATGAATTGAAAAAGTATCCCATTTCCGAGAAGGCTTTCAGGAGTATTGAATTATATATATATAAGGAACAAATCAAAAGCGAAGTGGCGGGGCGGCTTTTTCAGTCCTGAAATTATCCCCATACTGAATTAGTTTCAGGAAATCTCATTCCGCTAATTGATTTTTTTTCCCTCCTTTTGTTCGATAATTATTTTATCAACAATGGGATGATTTTATTTTAATTGCCTTATATATATCAGAATACAATTATCCAAGCAGCAGAGCTCAAAAGATTTATCAGACCCGATCTTCTGTCGTCTTTTTTTTACACAATTTTTTAACGCACTCCACTTCCAATTACAATCACCTGTTATCAATAGTAAACCCAACTTTAACGTTTCAGTTAATTTGTTTTAAGTTATTAATTATTAAGTTATTCTCTCAAGAAAACATCACGAGATTGTATACAACGCAGAATGTGTACTTATTTGTTCAGTTTTAGATATTATCTAAGCATGTAAGGAGCATCAATCAATTCTTGATATATGTTTATAAAATTGATTAAATGTATGAAATAAATGTATAAACAATCAAAATATGAAATTAATCATTCAAATTGTATGCTAAGTATGTCCAATATGAGTTAGTGAAAAATTCATTTAGTTACTATACTAAAATCTATTTTGACTAAATATCGCTTACGTTTCATGAGTGAATCGACAGTCGAATCACAGGAAAGAGTACAATGCAGAAAAGCAAGCTGTAGAAAGCGAATGCGGATGTGTATTTTATATCAAAATTATTTGGTTTAAAAAATATCCCTATTTAATTAATTTATCAAAACCCATCGCACGCTTTTGGCTTATTGAAAAACATCTGATGTTGAACTGAAAAATATTTTTTTTTTTGGGGGGGTAATTAGTTCAAATATTTTTGAATCCACTTTGAGTGTCTATGAGCCAACATGTCTGCGGAGAATCAGAATGCCAACCGCAGCCTGTCTAGTCTATGGCCGCGTAAAATACTTTATGGAACAGCGTTAAATCACTATCGAAAGTAATTTAATTAAAATTGAAACTTCGTCGGGCAACGTGAATACTGAATTACAAAACACAGTTTGTTTAAATAATATAAACCGTTAAATTCTATTGAAATGTTTTGGATCATTTTTATATCGGGGTTCAAAAGAAAAAGCAACCCTTTAAATAAATACTATTTTGTTTAAATTTTCTTGTATTCAATAAGACAAATGCAGCGAAGTATCAAAATGAACATGAGTTTTGTTGGCGACCTCTTCAGTGAGCATATACTCATGCTGAGACAGTGTTCATGGTTTTTTAAGGGGAAAATAGTGTAGTGGGTTCTTCTACATCACAGTTTTTGCTGTCCATAGCATTATTATATAATCCTTTCCTTACAAAGCTCTGGCGTTAAGATTTGATATTAGTTCTGCAGCAGGAGCCCCCACGTACTTCCAGAGCACATCCCTCCACATTCATTTCAAGTCCACTACTCCATTATACAGGGAGGTATTTATATATAAAAATAATTAATTTACTTGCACAGAATTAGTCTCAATATGATGTACGTTCCCAGAGGGAGATATACTGCAAAAATGTCTCCGTTTACGATACACCTCGACAAGGTACTTGGCAGTCATCCACAAACAACAGAATGGGGAGAGCAGGGAGGTTTTTTTTTCTAATAATATTTAATAAATAAATATCGTTTATCCAATTGGTTAGAGCACTTAGCCACGATGTCGGGAAGAGCTTTATAAAAATATTTATCGTCTTTTCATGTGTGAATCGATCGCGTGAATATTGTGTTCGCAACGCGTGAAATGATTGTTTGTTATTGTCGGCAGAGGCAGTCGACAGTGTTGCCAGGTAAATAAATCAGAGGCGAGATGGATTTATGGATGCGGTGTGTGCGGAGAAAACAAGAGGCAGGTTCACACGCACAATCGCCAGGTGTTTAATTTAGACCAGAGCAGAGAATAAGGCAGGTGCGACAAAAATGACACGAGAAACAAATACGAATTTATTGGTAATTAAATTTGCAAGTGATAAATCAATTTACTGTCATGTTTGGTTGTATTTTTTTTATATATTAATATTTTGCTATTTTACTAATGCTATCATCACTGAATGACTTTTTTTAAAAGTAAACGATGGTTGTGTTCTGTGTATCCCTCTTTTCGACCCTCCCTTGGGGTTTTAAAACGAAAATGAAAGATCTATATCATAGGTTCCCAAAGTGGTAAAAATCGACCCCCCATGGGCCATGTTGTCACGATATTTTCGACGATATGCACGTTGAGTTAACACAACTGAATGACTATTTTCAATGTACAGCGTCACTATTTCGGCGTGTTGTTTCAATGTAAAGCATGGTTATAATTATATTGAATCATTGTTTCAAAACATGTTTATTCAAATCAATCAGTTTATAAATGTCAAAGATATCCAATGTTTACATACCGACATAAAATATGGCGCACCCTGTATATCAGATGTCAAAAATATCTTTGAAGTTGATGAATGTTATAAAAATTCAATCTGTCTACGAAAAACAGGAAAACTCGACAAGAGGTCGACGGGACAAAAAAGTTTGGGAACGTATGATCTATATTATACTATATATAATATTGCAGGAAAAGTAAGGACAAGTGTTTGCAAGTACTCCTCAAGGAAACGAGTGTCGTGAATCCACAAAGCCGTGATATTATTTTATGTAACAATTTATGTTTCCTGCGTCGGTGTGGGATGTTAATCATAATTAATTTATGCCAGGGAGCCTGCTCGCACCCCCTCGGCTTCTCTTTTTGTGAATAATGCACCCGCCCCTGTCTCATCCCTTAAATACACCACGGGGCGTAAAAACATACAGGAATTTTTCTGTTTGAAAAAAATTTTATGACGTCACCGTTGCACACCAGTGCAGAGAAGTGAGTGGAAGCTATTAAGACATGAACGATAATTATTTTTTTTTAACAGCCACGACGAATATGTTAGTCTAATTTGATCTAATTTTTTTGTTAAACCTTTTTCTTAACAGTACATTTTGTTTTTAAAAAAATTCCCAAAAGCACTACCCATGAATGATGTATACTTAATTAAATAAATAGCCGAAGCAAAAGTACGGCTATTTATTTCATAAGCACCTTTTCAGCGGGATTTTTTCAGATTAAAAATAAACGAATGCACTTAATAATAAAGTGTTGACGAACGTTCATTTCGAGCCTCTGAAGGGGGGAGAGCGCGCCGCTGATATAAATGGCACTCATTTTACAAGCCAACTGGAATAAGATTGAGTTTCGCGTCCAAAAAGGGGGAAGAGAGGAGAGCTCGGGGATTAGTTCACTCATTTTGTGCGAGTCATTGAGTGTATTAAAAATCTCACTTCTCAAACGGCGTCATGATAATTTTATTTATTATTGAGACAGTATTATATATAAGATATAAATTTTCGTGCAGAATATGCATAATAAATTTAACTTGCCTGTGGCCTACTTTAAAGCTGGCTGAAGAGTTTATTTTCGTAACTTTGGAAGCCATGAAAGTTTAGTAATTCAATGTTTTACGAAAGTTAGGCAGTTCAATAGAATAGTACCTTTAGTTATATATTTTTGGCTCCTTTGAAGATGCAGTGCATACAGCCTAGCTTTTAAGGCTTTATCGAGCACATGGGGGAAATGATTAGGACTGCAATACAGATGTTTAATGGAAGTAGAAGTGGCTATTCGGCAAACTGAAACATCACGGATTTCTCAATCCGTACACAAGTAGTGAGAGAGGTTGCATTTTGAATTTAAATATAAATTAAAGTTACAGAAAATCGGTGATCGAGATAAGGTTCTTTCATTCAAGTACAAACTGCAACACCATGAACTTCTGGGTCATTATATAATATAAAGAGTGGGATAGGTTGCATTCCGAGCTTAGATTAAAATTCTCACTCGATCTATGAGAAATAATCCGCAACATTAAAAAAAAAAATTATTCATCTTCAAACAGTTGTTAATTCAACTGAAAATCTCCTGGTCTTGGGTGCAGGTTATGGGGCTTACAATTGGTAAATGGTAATTTTCACTATTAAGTATATGTAGGGAAAAATGTGTAAAAGTCATTGAAATCAAAATATAATAAGTGGGAAAGGCCTCTAGTGCGTCTTAATTTTCACAAATATATATATTCTTCTTCTTCATAGAGTGCCTCTCCTCAGATGAGGCATTTTATGAGACACCATTTTACTGAGCATATACTTAAATTTTGGAAAAGTGGCGATTTATTTCTCAAAATAGTCTCCTTTAGTGTCGATACACTTGACCCGGCGATGCTCCAACATCTTTAACCCGTCTGAAAAATACGTTTTCTCGAGGTCTGCAAAGTAGGTCTCCGTGGCGGCGATGACCTCCTCATTCGACTTAAATTTCTGCCCGGCGAGTGACTTTTTCAAGTTATGGAAACAAAAAAATATCGCACGGAGCCAAACCCGAAGAATATGGTGGATGAAGGAGCAGTTCGTATTGTAATTCGAGCAATTTGGCCGTGGCGACGACGGAGGTGCGAGCCATCGGCACAATAGAGACCTGTGACCGTTTTGCCCTTCTCCAAGGTAGTCAATGCAGATCACACCTTGTGAATCCCAGAAAACGGTGGCCATCACCTTTCCGGCCGATAAGACAGTCTTCGCCTTCTTCGGAGCGCGTTCGCCAGCTGAAGTCTACTGTTTCGACTGTTTCTTGATCTCTGGTGTGTACCAGTGAATCCGTGTTTCGTCGACGGTCACGAAACACCTTCGGATTGCGCTTAAACAGCATCAAACACTGCTCCGAAGTGGTCTCACAGTTTTTACAGCTTTCTCATGCCTAAAATTTCATGCAGGATATGACTCACGCGGTTTTTTGAGATGCCTACTGTTGTCATGGTGGAAGAGCACTTTTTTTTTGTAATGCTAATGGATATGATTGTTTCAGTGGTGGACTGCCTGGTGTCGCCTTGGGGAGGGTGGTCGGCGTGCGACGCGGCCTGCGGGCCTGGGACCATGTCCCGCTCGCGGACCGTGGTGCGCGCGCCCCTGCACGGGGGCCGCCGCTGCCCGGGCCTGCTGCAGCGCCGCTCCTGCCAGGGCGCCGAGTGCCCCCGCCACGCCGGCACCGCCATCAGAGGTAAGTCCCTGCCCATCAAACACATTGCCCCTTGATGACTGCGAATAATCAAACCCACCATCAATCATACCGCTCTTAACACACTAAAGGCGGGGCGGGTACTAGTACCCGTTTCTCAGACTGCTGTCTAAGCGCGGAGCGCGTATCAATACCTTTTTGAATGCGTCTACTCTAAAAGCGGCCGAAGTTCATTTTATTATTTAGGTTTACAGCTCGTAATGTCTGTTTATAGACTCGTCAACGTTACTTCTACCAATACTGTCCAGTGACAATGAAGAAGTGTCAGAGAATTATAATCCTCCAATCATTGAACAATTTTAAGGACAAAGTAGTGTTGTTGTGATGCCGAGTAATCCGCAAAGTGTGCATGAAGCGGTTCAACTTTTTATAGGAAACGATTTATTTGACTACACGCAAATCGAAGAGTGTATAGACTAGATTTCACACGCGCAATTTTATGCGAATTTTGCCCGCTACGCACGTCAGTTTAGTCGATTTGGTACTAGCTTAAAGTGTGTTAACCGGGGAGTTCCCTTTTTAACTACGCAACATACAACGGGTGCGTAATCTCTCACTAGGACGTGTCGACCGACTCTCTTTTGTACATATCCAACTTAAACAATAAACAACTTCGATAGTGATCAAGTACATTTTTTCAAATATTGAAAATTGATTAAATAAATTCTTATCTATATCATCGTGATTTGTGAGGGACTTGAACCCACATCCCCAAGCTTACATGGCCGGTGCATTACCAATTATACCAACGAATCACTAGTACTAGGCAAGAATTTTTAACAATCATATCCTATAAATGAAACAACGTACTTATTATGCCAATTAAATAATTTTTCAATTAATTTTTCTACCAATCAATCAAGCCTGTATAGGCAAAATCGTACTTCCTGTGAGACGGTCTTAACAAAAATCAAAAATCTATAAACAACTTTATTCCAAATCTAGCTCTATTTGTAGATATATATTGTTTCCAAGATTAATTCCCTTTCCACGATAATAGAGTTTCATCTATGCATATTTATTTTCAGGGCGCAACATAGTATATATATCAAGGACGTATTCATACGTCCTACCCGTACCCGATATTGTTTACGTTGGACGTATTTATACGTCCTGCTCGGTTAACAGGTTAAGGATATAATACTATTTGATACTCTACGCAATTTACAAAAATATGTAATTAATCTTTTCTTGAAATTTAAACGCACTCTTAGATACTCGTATAATAATCCCTTTTTTAAATCTTCTTCTTCAAATTCACTTCTTCGACCATTTCACTGAGCTCATGCTGTAAATAATCTATATAAGTCTGCGTCTGCTGCCCAATAGCATTATTAAATAATTCTTTTTTGCAAAGCTCGCGTTTCAATAAAAAATATTAATACTTTGATAATACCCTGAAACTTTTTATCTGAAAGTGCATGAGTTAATTCATAATCATAACATATCGTTCAACAAAAGATTTTTTCTACTGTAAAATAGTGCTTCTTCTCATAGAAGGTTGCGACAATCTCAATGAATATATTTATATATTTATTGGCAAGTCTTATTAGTTGTATTGTTTTCCTGACATCCAGTTTCTGGCACAAATTTTGCATTCACGTTAGCTTTCTACTTCCAATCCTGATTTTCCTTGGATTTTTCAAGCCAATCAGCTTCAGTAGGTCTAACTTAGTAATACATTTTTCTGGAAGAGAAGAATAATCTCGGCTAGTACAGAAGTTATTTTATTGGTTAAATTGATGTTTTTTATTGAATATAAGCACGTTTTGTTTGCGTATAAATATATATATTATCGTTGGGTATTTTGAACATTGTGTTTCTAGTCGGGAAGCATTACAACATCACAGGTTATTTAATTATTATGTACAATATTCCCATTAGCGAACTGCCCGCGGCATCGTTCGGACCTCATTCTGCTGGAAAATGGCTTTTCCTTTTTGGTAAATTAAGCACTGATCAAAATGGCGACTGATTTACAGTTGATTGTCAATTGCGTTACCATATTTTGAATTTGATATTTGATTAAAAATCATTTTTGCTTGTTTGCTGACAATTGATTACTTAAAGCCTCGCATGCCTTCGTGGTGAATTTTTACTGATAAAATAATGGGATCAATGGTTGAACTAAAACTGAGATCCCGACTATGAAATTAGAGTCGAATTAAAACAACACGTAGCACATTTAATAATTATGTAAAGTATTATGCTCACTCACTGTAGATTTAACAAATTTTATGTTGAGTTAAGGCCTGGACACTATGCGAAATTTAGATTGCGAGATTCTTAAAATACCATGGGTTAATCAAGACATGAATGAGAGAATTCTACTATTATACATAGTGCAAGGTATATGCTATTTAGGTCTTTTTTTTCAGTTGATTCAAGAAATCGGAAGCACTGGTTCAAGACAAACATATCTTCAACGAAATGGTGAGGAGAGGCACACGAAGAAGAAGATCAATATATGATCAGCCAGTTCGTTTACTACGTTAACACTGAACAACTTTTCGCGGTGATTCAAGTCGAAATCGTGCGCAAACAAGTTTAAAATAATTCAGACGCGATTTCGAAAAGCAAAACACGTGTGAATGTGGATGCGTGCGTGAAAGGCTTTTATTTCCATCTGTTGTTCGGTAATTAGTGCAAATATAAAGTTCAGTTTAATCGGAGCGAACCAGCCGACGTTCGGTCCGAACGCAAAGAGTTGTTTATAAACCGCTTTGATTAAAATGTTTCAATTGCGGATTGAACGTTTCCTGAAAACTGAAACTCGGTGTTTCGACAATAACTCTTTTTGCTATACACACTAGGGTGTCCCTTAAAATTCAAGTTCAATATTTTTTTACGCGTACCTTCTTAAAAGTTTAGTAATAATCCTATATTGTCTAGAAAAAAATATTAGTTCGATTTATAAACGGTAACCCGTGCCGACTTGCGATTTTAACTTGTCCATACAAGTTGCGTAAGTACTGCGCTGTGACTTGTAACTGCATGTTTTATTTGTCATTTCATACGTGATTTTTGAGATTAGTAGTGCTCCATTGTTTAGTGCGTTAACATGTCGGTGGAATTACGGAGTGATAAACAAAATAATTTCCTTATCGGTTTGCCTAGATATCAAATAAATGGTGCAAAATTACCATCTAATCGACAAATTCCCTCGGTCCTATTTTACAATATTCGCGAGGTTAAACTGATTGTTAGTGAAAGTGCAAATCTTGTGATTAGGGAGTGCATCATATATTGGGAAAAAGCAAGAATTCCAACAAGGGCATATCCTAACTGCGTGAAGAAACTTGTTGATTTATATCATGTTTGGAGAGAGTTGCAAAAAAAATTGTAAGAAAACTCAGGTTACGTTCAAGAGCCGTGAGAACAATTTCAAAATTGATCTTGATAATTTGTTTGATATTGCACATGCTGATGCTTTTGAGAGAATGAAAATAGAGGAAGATAAATTATTTTTAATGAAACAGAGAGAGCCAGATCGACCAGGATGCTTAGGTGGTGTTGATAAAAAATTGTCGGAAAAAGAAGATAGATCTAAACAACGACGATTGGAAGAAGAGGAAAGGGTTGTAAGACAAAGATAACCACTAGCTGCTGAAACTAGAAAATCAAGGGCAGAAGCAATAAAATCTGACTTCTTTGGAAGTAATGTACCCGACGTAGTCACAGTCCATTGGGATGGAAAACTATTACCCGGGTTAGATGTACGAAGTTCTAAAGAAGAACGCTTGCCAGTTATTGCTTCGTTTGACGATAAGGAACAGCTTCTTGCAGTGCCAAAACTAAAACATTCTTCTGAAAAACATCAAGGTAAGGCTGTCTCAACAGCTCTCTTTGACTGGAACCTTCACGATAAAGTACAAATAATGTGCTGCGACACAACAGCTTTCAATACTGGCCGTTTCAATGGAGCTTGTGCTATTTTGGAGAAACTTTAGGAAGAGAATTGCTGCTCGTCTGTCGTCATCATGTTTATGAATTGGTCCTAAAAGCTGTCTTTGAAAGCAAAATTAAGTAAATTACTAGTAGCCCAGATACTCCAATGTTTAAAAAGTTCAGAGAAAATTGGAAAAACATCGACGCTAGTAACATTGAACCATCTCTTAATTTCGTAAAACAACGTGTTGCCGAGACAGACATTCAAGCTTTTTTAATATTTTATAAGGCAGAATTAGACAAAGGTTATGTAAGAGATGACAACCGCAAATTGGTCGAACTGTGCGTAATATTTTTGGGAGGAGACTCAGAGGAAAAATTAAAACTAAGCCCCCCCAAAGCCATGCATCAGGCACGCTGGATGGCGAGAGCGATCTATTCTTTAAAAATGTGTTTACTTCAGTCACAATGCAGAATAACTGCGAAGGACAAAAAGACTACAAGATGTTTGCTTATGTTTGTAAAACACTGGATGATTTCGTATCGGAAAAGAGCAAACAATTTTTATCACGACTGCAGATCGACGACAGTTTTCTAAAGGAAGATGTATCTTCTTGGAATAATAATAGTGCTTTTGTGGAAGCTAAAAGAAAAATAAGTTATTTGAGGGTTGTGAATGATACTGCTGAAAGGGCTGTTAAAATGATGCAAGATTTTAACGGACTTATCACGGCTGAAGAACAAAAACAGTTCTTGCTGCGCTGTGTCCAGGAACATAGAAAATTGTATCCGGACTGTAAAAAAACAACTCTAAAAAAAAGTTACCCTGGCTGATTGTTATTACTTTATGTTTTTGATTAAAGATTAATGTTCATCTAATTGAATTTTTACTATTATTTACTTAATTTATTGCATTTATAATGATTTTATACCAGACCGAAATATCAAGACAAAACACGTTTTTTACTAAACTTTGAAGCTCGGTCGGCACTGGTTGCAATTACGCTAGAAAGATGAAATTTTATATTTAAGACTCTTATAGCATTACTAAAAAAAGTAGAGGGTACCCATTTCGAAATTTGAAAAAAAAAATTTTTTGGTCATATAAGGGACACCCTAATACACACACATACACACACACACATGTGAAGTTGGGTATTAATTTTGAGGCTATTTATATATAAAAATATATATCATTTTTTCATTACTAAAAAATAAGTTTATTGTGTGAGACAAAACACTAAAAAATCGATATTCTTCGGACATATAAATTTTACTTGCTGTATTTGATTTCAATGCAAATTCAATAACGTGGTTTACCTAGCCCAAAAATCAAATGTTTTATAATATATTATATAATTTAAGTAATTGAGTTAGCAGCCTACAAACTTTTCACTCTTTTTTTCCTGATATATCCACGAATCGTAAAGCACCCTTCATCCCCGCGTGAAGGCTCTAATACTGATCGTGTTTACGATTGGAGAGCACGAAGGAAACTCTCGCAGATCTGATGAAAAGCTTTGTAAGGTTTGGGAACAAATCCTCACATCAGTTCTTTTGCGCCCTTATTGTGTGTATCGGAACCACCCTCCCCTCGCCGCTGAGGGTGGATACAACAATAATACCGAAAAAATAACAAAAAAAAAAAACAACCCCGCACACGAGCACAATTGAATCGGGGGGGTATTTTTTTAGATAAATATTTGTATACACCTATAAAAAAAAAAAAACAAATACATCATGAATTTATTATCACTATTTAATTGTTTAAAACAGATATTGATTGATGATGCCTTTATAAAGAGAATTTTTTTTTATGTTAGTCGATTGTTAATTTTTTGGTTCTATGTAATAATACTGAATGAAAAAATATATGTAAATATAATTAAGATAAAAATTTATTTTTGTGCTAATGTTTCGGGGAAGAGTTTCTTCATTTGAACCTGAACACAATTTATAATTTTAACAAATATCGATAGCCAAATAGCTAGGACATTACGACATTTATCAATCTGTTGTTGGAATATATCAATTTATTTTTATTACTAATATGATAAGGCACATTAGTACACACATAGAAGATGATTAAATAAACTCTCAGAAAAATATAATCGTGATTTGTGTGGGATTACATGGCCGGTGTACTGACCATTGTACTAACGAACCACATGCACTAATCGAGAATTTTTAACAATCATACTCTACATATGAACCAATGTGCCCAGGCCAACCAGTTTGTAGTGATTTGCAAGCACTTGACTTTTTAAACAAAGTAACAAGTGTAATAAATACGCATCTGATCTGCGTTCAATCCAAAAAATAGACATACATATTTATTTTTATAGACTCAGTTTTGAAGATGCCGTGTTCGGCGAAAGAGCTCTCGCTACAAGTGAAATAAACGCAAGTCTCCAAAACCACTTAGTTTAATTTTTTTTATAATAAAATGGAGTATTACAAATAAATACAAGTTCCATTAATTTTATTTATATCTATTAAATATTTTATGTGATTTTCTTGGGGCACGAGCATCCCACACAGTGGGTGCTCCGGCTGGAAGTTGAGGTGGCTTTGACTCCCGAAGTACAGGAGCCAAATTACTTTCACACATACCTGCTTCCCGTTCGGTCGGCACTTCCTCCGCCAGAGCCTTCCGAGTAGAGCCTTAATGAAAACACGGAGTCAGGGTTGCGGTCCATGAGCGATGTCGCAGCATCGCGTGTTGCATAATTGTTGCACGTGTTTTTGTTCTAAATCTTGCACGTGGCAGTTGTATGTTTGCGATGAAACGACGAGAATTACTCTTGAATTTGTGCCGAATTTCGAATTATATATCTACAGCGTTTGCCACTATAACTCATTGTTTAATCATTATATCTGTGTACTGTATATTTGACTGGGATTTTCACTGAAATAACTCATTGAATATTTCATAATAATCACTGTAAAATAAGACCGATAACCGACTGCCTTTAAGGCTGTTATTTTATTTAATT
Source organism: Atopsyche davidsoni (assembly GCA_022113835.1). Classification (NCBI taxonomy): domain Eukaryota; kingdom Metazoa; phylum Arthropoda; class Insecta; order Trichoptera; family Hydrobiosidae; genus Atopsyche; species Atopsyche davidsoni. The sequence continues at coordinate 2,542,538 of JAILWY010000011.1, read as the reverse complement.
AATTTTTTAAATAACAAGTATTAACAGGTAATATTTCGTAATCCGTTATGGTACATTGTATAGAAACTATACGTTCGTTATAATTTTCAGCATTTTATAGTAAACGTCCGTCGGAATATCGTGGTGATTATTTCGACGGGGGAAGTAAATGACAGGCTGTCAGGGTGAGGTGCTGTCGAGGTTTTGGTGATTTCAGGCTTTACTGGCTTTTAAAGCTAATAATGATGGGTATAATCGAACATTCGATCATTTAGATTTATTAAAAAAACTTATATATAATCGAGCGAATGTTCGGATAATCTTAAAAATGATTCGAAAGTGAAAAAAAAATAATATGATTTCTACAGCGTGCTCGCTTGATTTTTAATATTTAATAAAAATTCAAAGAAATTATATCATATATATATATATATAATACATTTTATATAATATCATTAATAGTCGTTATCTTCTTGGCTTTTGGTTATTCATACTTAAAAAAAACACAAATTTAAAAGTGTACACAGAAACTTGCTAGTGTATTTTTCAAAAAAATAAATGAGCCATCTCAATAGATTTCAGGTATTATGATATTAGATAGAATAAATGGAGTTCTGTTGATCGAAAATATTATGGTTATTTCGGTTAATTGAAAAAAAAATAGATTCTCAAAAATGTATTAAATATTTTAATTAGAGCTTATTTATTCGTTTCTGATATTTTTTGGTGAAATACAATATTTATGAAAAATACATCCAAACGATCGAATATTTGTAGTTTATATATTTTTCAGATACACATATATATTGAGAATATTCAAAGAACATGTTGTCAAATATTAGTTAGTATTCGGGCATTAAGCCTGGGTTTTTTTTGTTATATCTAAGTCAAATTGACAATGTTTCAATCGACACTAAAAACCGATTAATTTTATGACTCATTCGAATAAAATCGATTTTCTAAATCTATCGACGATTCCCATCACTATGTCAAAAGGTAATTGTTCGCTCCGGCAGTCGCGCAGGATCAGACTGCCCCACAAACAATGTCAAACGATTTATAATCCAACCGACAACCCCCCGGAATATTTTAATATATTATTATAATGAAATATTACCGATTTCGGTCACGATAAAAAATTATGCAAAATTTTTACTTTTTCTTATTGAAGGAGTTCAATATTCGGTTTGAATATAATGAAAATTACCATAATACTGCATTTTAAATTTATTCAAAGAAGTTGATAGATTTTTCGATCTACTTACAATCTTAAAGGTATACATTTTTTTATAATAGTCCAAAATTATTTTACTATTTAAAATTCATGTTTTTTTAAATATTTGTTTGAGTGAAAAATACGTATTACAAATAAAAAATTGAAATTAAATTAATTTTGTGTATGTAGAAGAAAATTTTGAATGCCTGTTTCCTCCAAACAAATAATCGTAATTTCCTTGCCATCTGTCTAGCTATATTAATTATAAACGGAGTCAGGATTTTTTCAGTGCATACGTCAAATTACGCAGGCTGTGTTTTTATAGAAAAATTAATGAATCAATGCACATGAAAATTTTTTACAGGATCTGAAAAAATTCACTGATAATCGAAATAAAATATTTTTTTATTATTTCCGGTTTTTAAGTGTTAAACTGGTGATTTAGTGAACGCCGGTTAGACACTGCAACAGTTGGAATTATTTATAAAAAATAAATCACCCGGCTCGGGATTAGCCCCTCGCGTCTCGTTAGGGGCTGAATTAGGGTTGGGAGGCTTCCCAGCCCTTCAGGAACACCCTTAAAGTAGAGTAGCACCTGCGCAGGAGTCCACGCCCAGCACAGCTGACTAATGTGGCGTCTTACCGATATCACTAAACCTCGGAATAAGTCGTTACGGTGCTACATTAGTCGCCCGGTAAGTCGAGGTAATTTGCAAACTTAGGTGAGCAATTAGTTTCCAATTTAATGTTTCTTAAATTACATTCAAAACTAATGACACAGCCTATTTACTATTGTACACTTGCTAGATGGTTATTGCCGTAATTACAGTGGCATTACTCATTTATATAATAGATGAATCTTGTACTTTTTATCCGGTATAAAACACGTTAAGGCAGTTGTATAATAGTTGTATTAATCAACTGTCATAAGTTAACCGGTTGCTTACGGTTAAGATTGAGTCACCTACTTGCCAACTTAGGAGACTATAAATTAAAGTTTTTCTTAATATTTTTGTTAGGTACCGTTTGCTATAAAGCAGGTTGTATTTTCTAGTGATTAGAAACTAATCGCTGATTTTCTATTTCGTTACACAAAAATCAATTCAGCATACCTTCCCGTTTGATATATTGTACAAATGTTCTTTACACGTTAATTGAGTATCATATTTAATTCGAAAAAACATCCACATTAAATCTAACCCTTAGCGTCTATAGTTTACTATCATCATAGCAAGTGTATATTTTAGATAAATTTACTTAGAAATTTATTAAAACAGCGACACAATTTGTAATCGATATGCCATTAGACATTAGCGTAACGTTATTATTGATGTCTTTTTATAGTTTAGTCTAAGAAGTTAATGCAAAAAGAACAATTTGGTCGTCAATTGTATAGCAAGAATGTGTAGTATGCGTCATTCATAGAGATTTCATCGTTTGTAAAATTAATACATAAAAAAAAAAAAGACAACAATATTTTTAAACGTATTTGCAAATATTGACGCGGCGCATGAAAAAGAAGAAGCCCCGAGCAGCACAAAGGACGACGTAAGAAGTACATTGTCTCTCGTTTCTTTTATGCCAGATGTAGGTATTCTTTTTAAAAAATTCCGAGAGCACCGGCAAGGGAAAGAACTCAAATGTATATCCTTTTAAGTAGAGATTTATGGGGGGGCCTTTGTGCGGAGGGTCGCACCGGGAGGAGATAAATGATTTTTCATTAAAGGCAGGAAAAGGCAAAGCAACAGAGGCATAACATTCCGTCATATTTAATATTCTTTAATTAAAGGCCGCCCGCCAGGTGAGCGAACACCTGTCGGACCTGGCGATCGGTTCTTTGAAACATTTCATCGCTGAAAAGAAAAAAAAAAGTACGTATATAATATATTCAACCCTCTCGTGAGAAACTCAATTATGCGAAACTCAAAAAAAAAGGTAACGTTTCATATATATATGGCTTCTTCAGACTATTTTTTTTTATTTTCAGGGTGTCGTTTGTTTGAGTTCAGTTAAAATTATGAATACCCTTATTTGCGGAGACAAAGTATGTTTTAAGTATCTAATACCGTTCATTGTTGCCTGACTCAGGGGGGAGGGGGTGGAGACGACCCCCTTTTGCAGGCTTAGGGGGTGCTCAGTGTCGAACGACCGGGTCTTCAGGAAGACGAAATTTTCATCGCTGAAATTCGCATTTCACGGAATCCTGAAAACACTGTGGGCCTGTAAACTTGTACCGAGGAGACGCTATGAAGATATTTCGTGAAATTGTCTAGCTGTGACTCCAACCGACTGAAATACGTAACCAGCTTCATCTGATATATTTACGTATATATTATACAGGGTGTCCAAAATGAGTATCGGGTATGTATAGTGACCGTTATTGCGATATGCTGCGAAAATTTTTGGGAGCAGAGTTGCATACATCCGATCAATCAATTGAAGCTGTTAACGAATTATTCCCTAATAAGGTCATTTCACGTAGAGGAAACATCAATTGGCCTCCCGGAAGCCCCGACCTTAGCCCTCTTGACTATTTCGTATGGGGATACGTTAAAAGTAGGGTTTATGAGAATAATCCGACGAACCTAACGGAAGTGAAATAAAACATCAGGTCAGAAATGGCAGCAATATCGAGGGCTGTGTATCAGCAATCTTCGTAAGCCACGTATAGTTTTCCATTTTGTGTTCTTATAATCAACAATAAAAAATAATACTTGATTACTAGTAGTTTTTGTTTTAATGAACTAACAAATACCCGATACTCTATTTGGACACCCTATATAACAATGCCAAGTGAACAGTACCAAAATGAAAACAACCACATTTTCATCTGAAAATGCTATGCGTATAAAGTAATATTATGCTTACTCAGTATTCTTAAATAATAATTTTCAACATATATTTGTTGTTTACTGATCTTTATAATTTTTTTTATGAATTTTAAATAGATATACTGCAAATACCCTATAGCACTCCCGAAAGGTCTGGGCGTGGCTGGACTGTGTGTCTCTAGACCTCAATAGGCTGGAAAGTGCACGCCATGAGTGCACATGTGCATAATCCATAGACCCTATAAAGCAGGGGTGACCAATCGAACGAGATTAAATAAAATCTAGTTTAATTGATTTTTTAAACTTCCAAGTGCTTAACCCTAAGTCTTTGAACCCGCATTTTAAACAGCATAAACCTCCTCGAATAGGCGATAACGGTCGATCAAAAACGTTGTCTCTCGCGGGATAAATTGCTCGGGTGTTATCCAGGAAAAGAGCCGGGACCTTCAGCACCCCTGGAACGCACAGTGGTCCTGCATAATCCATGGCCGAAGAGGAGGACGCCAGGGGACTCGACCGAGGAGCCGCAATGTTATCACAAAGTTTTGCAGACGCCGCGGGGCAAGCGTGACGCCCCAGCAGGGACTCGAACTGCTCGAACGGACGACTATCGAGCAGTGCTGGGCGTAATCGAACAATCGATCAAAAAATATATATATGCATAATAGTTATGAAGACAGAATTTTGCATGATAATAACAAGTTCGTATAATCGAACAGTTCGGATAGTGACTCCGAGTAGATTGTGCTAAAGAAAAAACACTCACACAAATGTTCGGATAATCGAATTGGATATAATATATTTATATAGTAATCGAACAATCGATCGAAAAATATATATGCATAATAGTTATGAAGACAGAATTTTGCATGATAATAACAAGTTCGGATAATCGAACAGTTCGGATAATGACTCCGAGTAGATCGTGCTAAAGAAAAAACACTCACACAAATGTTCGGATAATCGAATTGGATAAAATTATTATATAAATATATTTATATGGTAATCGAACAATCGATCGAAAAATATATATGCATAATAGTTATGAAGACAGAATTTTGCATGATAATAACAAGTTCGGATAATCGAACAGTTCGGATAATGACTCCGAGTAGATTGTGCTAAAGAAAAAACACTCACACAAATGGTCGGATAATCGAATTGGATAAAATATATTTATATAGTAATCGAACAATCGATCGAAAAATATATATGCATAATAGTAATGAAGACAGAATTTTGCATGATATTAGCAAGTTCGGATAATCGAACAGTTCGGATAATGACTCCGAGTAAATCGTGCTAAAGAAAAAACACTCACACAAATGTTCGGATAATCGAATTGGATATAATATATTTATATAGTAATCGAACAATCGATCGAAAAATATTAATGCATAATAGTTATGAAGACAGAATTTTGCATGATAATAACAAGTTCGGATAATCGAACAGTTCGGATAATGACTCCGAGTAGATCGTGCTAAAGAAAAAACACTCACTCAAATGTTCGGATAATCGAATTGGATTAAATATATTATATAAATATATTTATATGGTAATCGAACAATCGATCGAAAAATATATATGCATAATAGTTATGAAGACAGAATTTTGCATGATATTAGCAAGTTCGGATAATCGAACAGTTCGGATAATGATTCCGAGTAAATCGTGCTAAAGAAAAAACACTCACACAAATGTTCGGATAATCGAATTGGATAAAATATATTATATTAATATATTTCACAAAACGCAAACTGTCTCGCGAATAATCGATTATTGAATGTATGCAATGCGATATTGAAAATTGAATTGATTTTTTACAGTTTTTAATTTAATTAATACATTTAAATTTTTAAAGTACTTTGACCGTAAAAGCAAACGTTTCATAGTTAATTTATCATAAAACTATTTTTTTTTTAAATTATAAAAACTATGAGTGCTTTCAATACTATGTTTAATTAAACTGAGATTAAAAAGAGAAAGTGCATATTTATTATAAGTGGTTTTGTAAAAAAAGTTAAATATTTATTCATAAAGGGCAAAAATTTAAAAAATATATAAAATTATACATTCCATAAAATTATCTTCATTTATCTTTGCGTTACATATTTAATAAATAATTTTCTCTTCTTTTCGGTTAATACATAGTTATGAAGACAGAATTTCGCATGATAATAGAATAATTCAGATAATGACTTCAATTAAATCGTGCTCAAACATTCATACAAATTATCGGATAATCATATATACTATTAAAATTATTTCAACTGTCAATAAATTAATAATTAATCAAGCCCAAAGTAAACTGTCCAAAATTTTGGTTATTAGATATTTTTTTAGTCAATTATATTTATGGAACTTCAATAGTGCCCGTCACTATTTTATATTCTTCGCAAAATATTAGTTTAATTCCTGAAAGCTCCGAGCACTTTGGAACCTGCTCGCTGTATTTTCACGTAGCAATGGTATATCAAACTTTATATCTGAAATCACTGTCACGGAGAAAATGTTGGTGCCTCATCTTATAAAATCCGTATCTCAAATCTACACGAAAATGCCTCAAACCAAACACTACAAATAAATAGAGCCTCCACTCAAATACACATTATAGTTTAAACTTTTAACAGATGTTCGTTTTAGTATTATTATAAACTACACACAGTAAAAATCGTAATACGAAAATGATGCATTTTATAGCACAGTGTTTTTCTTGGATTTTTCAGTCAATCGTTTATTATTTTATGGTAAAATTATAGATTAAAAGGTCTGTTACGAGTTTGGAATCATCCTGTATACTTTTTAACCATGTGTAAATAGTTACGTGGCATGTATATATAACTCCCATGTCCAGGTTAGCATCTGCAACTAACTAATTAGCGGCGGGTTTCAGTCCCTTTCCGGCTGAAGCTCAGGGGCCAGCTGAAAACTGAAAACGTTAGCTAATTCACTTCCGAATGATCCACACTCGTAAACAGAAAGTTTTCAGGGATGTTTGTCGGTTTGGAGATATTTTGAGAGCTGATGTGAATATTTCATTAATTAATTCATATTTCCGGCACGGTAGAATTCGATTATAATATTAGAAATAGTGAATACTTCTACATATAAAAACTAATATCTACAATTAATATAATGAATTATATAATTTACTTAATATCATCTATCTTTCTATGTGTACTTATTTCTACGCGCTAACTATTATATAACCCACCATGTTCTCCAGATCTGGAACCTTCTGATTATTACTTGTTCCGGTTTTTTGCTATTAAAAGGTATAAGACCAGAATGGACAATATATAAATAAATTAAATATTTATTCACTATAAGAAAATCATCCTTCATTTTCAAAAAAAAACGAAGCTACTTTCCGAACACCTTGTATTATATATCCTTCATAAACTGCGCATCATCACTATTTATAGCAAAGCATATGATTTTACAATTTTTTTTGTACCTAAGTCTACCGACGCTCTCCTAAAATATCAAAATAAACTTTTTTAATATATTCTAGTGCAACCAATGCTTAATGATTATGTAAACTATAAGTCACTGCTATTTAATGTATGGCATTATTATAACAAATTTCCTTTTATCCCAAATATATACCGGAGCTTTCCAAAAATGCCTCAAAACAAGCTTTTTCCATTTGTACTGCAGCCCAGATAATTTCACAAAGTGCATTATGAACCAAAACCCACCTGCATCATCCGAAAATACCTGCTAAACTTTTGCCATATAAAATATGCAGTTTCCCTGACTGGCTCCGGCCCTGCTCCACCGATCAATGTCACCACCCAGGGCCGGACCCCGCATTAATTATTCCCGTTTAATTCATATCTGCACTTTCAACTGTCAGAAGCAGCTGCCGGGTTTTTAATTCTCATGCCTAGCGCGATTCTAGTGCATGTAGTTCTCTGTTAGGTGTGTCTTTTTCATTTATTTTTCATGTTAAGTGTATTCGTAGGTTTTGACAATCAAAGTAGATCCAATTTCATGGGAGCTTAAATTTTTGCGGTGTTTCGGTCGCTATACTGGTAGCATCTTCAAGGACTTTTTTTCGGAAATCACTCTGCACTGTATTTCGTATCATTTTTGTATAAATTTTTATTCTTAAATATAAATATATATATACATAAGAGCAAGCATTGCTTTTATGAACCGCACACGGATAATATTATATATAGGTTTTATTTTTTCTTTAGTAAATAAAGTAATATATTATTTGCACAATTTAATACATTGTAGAGTACGTAAACCCAAAATACAAGCATAAAGCCACATTTTGAATGTGATGAAGATTGAAGGCACATCTGAAAAGTTTTATTTTATGTTCCAGTGAGAAAAGGTATTCAGACTTTTTGTGTATAAATAAAATTTAATGGAGAAAAAATCAATAGAAAAGTAGTTATTCTTTGAAAATAAAAAAAAAACTGTTGAAGGTCAGGGAATACAAATAAATGTATGAAGTTCAAATGTAAAATTTGTTATTCAACAGTAGAAATAAATTATTCATTAAAAAAAATTAAAATCGACATTTTAAAAAAAATTATTAATTAATTCTTGGCCTCGCAATTTCATATAAATTAAGGTCGACCGACCAATTAATCAAATTCAATGGAGTTAATTAGTTGACCTGGTCGATCGCGTAGTCAATACCTCGGGTTATTGTCTGAGCCGGGCGACAAATCAATATGGCGGACGGATATAAGAATCGGGAATAAAAATACTCGCTTCCGGCGGGGATGATCTCATTGAATTGCCGGTAATTAGTTATCCCCCTAATTAGTATTGTTTTCTGGTAAATAAAACCTTAAAATATATCTGGGACTTGTTTTGATTCATTGGGATTTCAATCGTATACACGGTGTTTATAAAAATTTTATTTATTTTTTAGGCATTGATTAAATTGTATAGACTTAATTTTTAACTGGGATGGTGAAAATTTTATTTTGGCATCATCACGCAAATATGGTGTCTGACTTGTATGGTGCTTGAAAATGGCTATGGCTATGATGTAAAGCCATAATAGACGAATTAAATTGATTGATGTCCATAATTTATGATAGCACTATCCGCTTTCTATTGTAAAGTCAAAGCAATTTCGGTTAAATGCTTTGAATGTAGCTGTTTTTGAGTGCAACTTTTTACTCACATTGAGAACCTACACAGCATTGTTTCCATTCTATTCAGTTTCCTCGAGTGTACTTAACACTAGAGGGTCGCTCGATAAGTCGTGTTACAAATGAATATAATAACTGCCTCATTCCGAATTAATTTAATATAAAAAAATCTATGTGAAAATATCACATCGTTTTCAGGGAACAGGTAAAAAAAAAATCACGATTACAGAATATATTCAATAATTTTTAAAAAATACAGCTTATATATATATGACATATATACTTTTCAGTGGCGTGCGGTCAATAAAAGCAAAAAAAAACAGTACCTGTTATATACATTGGCATTGAAAAAAAGGGTTATTTAGATTTTCGTCAGTGGCTGGGAGTCGAAATTTCAGCCGAATTAGTATTTCAGTGAAATGATCATCAACCTCCTCTGAGGAGAGGCACTTTGAGAAGAAGTTGCTAATGTAACACATAAAGTACAGTTACAAAAAATACAGTTACAAAAATATCTCAATTCCGGTTGCTGCAGTATTACATTTAAAAAAAAATTAAGGCGAACTTGTTAGGAGTTGCAAAAATATACAGCCTAAATAGATGAAACATATTTCCTGCTTTTCAGTGGCCAATACAATAAAGTTTTATACTAAATCAATAAAATTAATTTGCTGTTAAAAATACTACCGAAAATTAAAAAATCTGTATAATTATAATTATATATGTAATATATCCACACACATATATATATAAGCCGGAATAGCTCATGAGAGGAAAAAGTGCTCGTGAAAAAAAATTATTGCAACGTAGTAACAATAAGGCGATTCAAATTAGTTTTCTTAGTATGGAGTAAAAAAAGTGAAACTAGTAGGTAATGTGTTTTTTTTTTCTGTAGCCTGCTGCAAAAGGAGTATCATTTCTAAACGCCAGAGCTTTGTAAGAAAAGGATTATATATTAATGCTATTGGGCAGCAGAAATACGCAGACTTTGCCTTCCAATATAAGACTACGATGTGGAAAATCCTGGAGACACCATGAACACTGGCTCAGCATGAGTGTATGCTCAGTGAAATGATCGCCAACCTCCTCTGAGGAGAGGCACTTGATGAAGAATATATATATACAGTATTACCCCGCTTTACGCGAGGGATGCGTTCCGGAAAAAATCGCGTTAAGTGAAATTTGCGTAGTCAAAACTTAATACAAAAAAATACGAATCATTTCAATCAATCCATTTAATTCTAAGAATGCAGTATTACATGTTATTTTTACTGAAAAATACGTCTATTGTATTTTGGGTAGCGTTTCTTTTACGCTCATGTAAAATACGTTCATAACACCAAAACGCTGTTTTTAATTGTTAAAAGAAGTCAATGGCTACATTATGTTCATACACATTATTAACACACTTAAGGCGGGGCGGGTACTAGTACCCGTTTCGCGGACTGCTGTCTGAAGGCGGGGCGCGTATTAATACGTTTTCGAATGTGTTTACTCTAAAAGCGGCAGAAGTTCATTTTACTATTTAGGTTTACAGCTCGTAATGTTTGTTTATAGACTCGTCAACGTTACTTCTACCAATACTGTCCAGTGACAATGAAGAAGTGGAGTGGTCAGAGAATGATAATCCTCCAATTATTGAACAATTTTTAGGACAAAGTGGTGTTATTGTGATGCCAAGTAATCCGCAAAGTGTGTATGAAGTGGTTCAACTTCTTATAGGAAACGATTTATTTGACTACACGCAAATCAAAGAGTGTATAGGCAAGATTTCGCACGCGCAATTTTACGCGAATTTTGCCCGCTACGCACATCGGTTTAGTCAATTTTGTACCCGCTTAAAGTGTGTTGAAATAAGAAAATCGCGTTAAACGGGGTATTACTGTATATATATATATATATATATATATATATATATATATATATATATATATTTATAGTTTGTTTTACTAGACGTATCACATGACCCTCGCACCTCCCACATTGTCTTCCCAAAGAGCGCAGGCTATCTCAAGACGCGCTGCACGTACGTCAGTCTCCCCGTTTACTCTAGCTAATTGAACCCTGTGTCAATACCGGCAGGCTCCCCTGCCGAGCCAGCCACGCGAGCCACGCCAGCCACGCGAGCCACGCGAGCCACGCCGCCGTCAATCGCAGTAATATCGATAATGGACCCACCGATCCTCGTCCATAATCCGCTGATTGGCCGGCTTTTATATGCACTTTGTTACAGCAGGTAGATGCAGGTTTTGATTTTAACAGAATCAGCTTTTTTACTGAGCAGAATTTTTTTCAGCGGTTGCCAAATCTGCATCAAAACATTTCAGAATAAAAAATCGGTATTTCTTTTAGTTGTATGTTTGATTTTCTTGCTTGTGTTATGTGTAAGAAAAACACTTTCAATACTTTTTATATTATTGAATTTATTACACCGACAGTTATGATTGAACCCACGAATGATACATTCTTATATATATAATTACAATGGACGTAGTCCAGCAAGAGTACAAGTATACATAAGCAGATAAATGCACAAACATGTTATTGAAGTTTGAGATATAATAATGGACATTAGTCTGTTATAACTGCAAGTGCACATAATTAAATAAATGCACAAAGGTTAATTGATATCGAGAGGCGGAATAAAGTCCATTCCTTTAACTAAATGATTACAATAGGAAGTAGAAAATATATTGGGGTGATTAGGTAGGTACATTACACTTGAACTCTCTTCAAATATCACGACTGTCTCCTCAACCAATTCAACCGCCTTGTCTTTGATAACTCACTCTTTAAGTTTTAATAACGGTTTTAATTATATATATATAATTTTCTTCGTTTCCAGAGACCGCCATGTTGCTTCCTGCATCCCTGTCGCAGAGCAGGCGAGTGAACGAGACGATAGACATCAGAAACAACCTGAGGCTACGACCCGACGACGCTGAAGTGGTCCCCCATAAGGAGTAAGCACCATGAAAAATTATTTTATTATAACCGTTGGCGACGAGTATTTTTCGCCTCTTCACAAATTCGCCAAAGTTTTGTGAATATAACCGATAATTATCCCCATTTAGGACACGAATCTATAAATTGTCACATAAGCCATATTACTTGAATAGAAGCAAAACTGAGAAGTGAACTTTTTTTTGAGTATTTCCTGTTTCCGATGCCACTTTTTTCTTGAATTTTTCAGTAGATAAGCTGTATTTATAATTTTTTTTAAATATGGCCAAAATAGGATATATTTCGCTTTTTTTACTATCGTCGGGAGTTTCTCATTCTTTGGGCATTCTGTACAAGTGGTCGACCCGTGGTTATTGAGAAGATTCATGTATACAGAATAAAGATTTTTTTTACCTAGTGCCACTCATAGTTATACAAAAGAGCTTTGATATGATGTTCAAACAATAAAATTTAAATAAAAAAAAAGTGCCCGGACTGGGGAACTCCTTCGCGGGGACTTCTCTTTTTTCCTTTTGTCAGATTCCAGGGGGATGTTTGTAGAGTTGCCAATTAATGCTGGGGAGTTTCCTCCAATTAACCGACAAGGGTCGGCACCCTCTCCATACTTCTGCAGACACAAACCGACAAGACACAAACGAGAAAGATGAGACCGCAGAATGAATCAAATCAAATTAATATGTGTATGTGTTTTCAAAAATTTCATAAAAAATATACTTTAGATTCATAAAATAGAGTTGCATTCCGTAAAAGAGCAGCCTACACATACTCCGACACAAACCACCAATGAATAGTAATTAGTCAACAGCAGGTACTTTTTATGTCTTTGTCATAGTAAACAACGCATAATTGGACACATCGTGTGAAGGCAGCTTTAAGCTGACTGCACAAGCTGTGACACAACAGAAAACCGAATATTAACTAGCCAAAACCGTCCAAAATACAGGATTGACTAATTACCGGCTTTATTGTGTCACAGTGTGTGTAGGCAGCTTTTGCAATCAATTCGAGAGGTTCGGTCGCAGTTGAAATAAAAAAAATGTATTATATCATTTCCAATATACGACAGTAAACTGTAGTTAGTACGCGATAAATATAAGACCAGCTCTCCATCGTAAATACAGGTAACTTCTTACTAAAACTTAAACTACCCTCGAACACTTCACGAGGAAAGCCTTCAAACGACCCTTATGGCTTTCAAAAATAAACCGATTGATAAAACGTAATCTACTGTGCCTATTTCGGCCAATTTTTATAGTTAATAAAATTATCTTTACTTATATGAGAGTTTGAACATAAACATAACTATAGTATATCTGAATCAAAGTATTTAAACCTGCTTAATATTTTTATTTTAATTAAATATTAAATGATCATTCTACTTTGTATTTGTATGACGCTTCTGAAAATATTTATATTACACTTAGTGTCTCATATTTTTTTTTTCAATAGTTTCACGTCCAAAATTGGTCACCTAAAGCATATTCAAGATTCAAGTGTAGAAAAATAATTTACAAAATAAAGGCTTCATCGAATAATTGAATCAAAAACGTAAAAGTCCCTTCAGATAAGTATCCAGAAAGCTGTACCCCGGGGCAGAACACAATCCAGCCTCCATCAATTGTAAAAACAAAACCATTTTCAGTATTTTTGGCAATATTCCCAATACTGTTCTTTTTTTTTTTTTTTTTTTTTTTTCATCAAATATTTCTTCGACTGCATTGACAATGAGAACTTTAATGTTTTAAGAGTAAAAAATAAATAAATAATAAAACACTTACACATCATCTCATACTGCTCTCGGATTATCTGAGCTTGAGTGTCTACTGCTCTTTTATAAAAAAAAATACAATCTGTCGAATTAAAAATATTCATAAAAAAAAAATATTACTGTGGGTAAATCAAAATATTATGTTTCACTTGGCGTACCTAAGTTTGAGAAACACTGGGGGGGGGTTCAAAGTGACAGTCGAAAGACCATAGACGTATATAGTTTTATTTATTCTTCCTCTTCCTTTAAAACGAGCCAGTTTAAATGGCGAAGGGATGGGGGCTGTCTATGCTCAAAGGGTGAAGAACATTTAAAAGCTTCTTTTGAGGTTTATTTACTTCCAAGGGGAGAGCGTCCGTATTTTTTTTTTAATCCCGTATTATTCTGCCAACAAAGTGATTTTTTTCTTTAAAGACTTATGTAAATTTACTTTTATTTGAGATTCGGAATAAGGTATACAAGTTTTTATCGGTACAAAGACACAGCAGGTTGTTATATTTTTTTATAATTAATATTAAATTCTCCTAGTCAATATTTTTGATTGAATAATATAACAGATTAAACAAGTCTGTCGTAGATAGTTTTGTGGATCATCTAAAATGTATAGTCCCTTAGAATAAGCCTACTAATTATTGCTATTCATATGTGGAGTACCACAAATAAAACACGTATATTGTAAACATGCTGATGGATTTTCGTTATTAGTATTCGATTTCACATAAAAATTACTTTAATCTTCAACCAATTGTTCAATTTATGTTTAGAAAAAAAAATGGAGTATCACAAATTAAATCGGTATGTCGTGAATAGTTTTGCTAATTTTCAATAAAAATAATAGATCATATTAAATAAATAGTCTCTCTGAATGCGTCAAAGGATTAAAATGATCAGTTATCAACAAATCAAACCAACCTTCCGTGGATAAGAATTCACTCGCAAATAAGTTGTATTATCGTGTTTTCTATTTAAATATGGAGTAGCACAAATTAAACCACCCTGCCGGGGACTTTCAGCGAAAATATTAAATAAACAGTCTCCCCGAAGGCCCGCTACGTCCAATGTGAAGAAAGATATTGCATTGCTTAATTCTGTCATAATTAATCAGTTTGGAAAAACAGGGCGGGGGAGCCCGGGGTGAGAGAGAACAAATTCAATTTGCACAAAGTTCTCGCACCCCCTTCCCCCCACTCTCCCCAGCCCGCTGGGGGGCCCCGATGTTTATTTTTAATTTGATTTTTAATTTTTACGATTTATTAAATTACACCCAATTGACGATGATTAGTCCGCATCTTTGACTTTTTATTATTTTATTGCGATCACGGACACAAAGAAAGTTCACCGTGAATTATGAATATTTGCATAATATATAAATAATTATATAATTATTTTTATTAAAAATAATAATAAAAATAAAAAAACCTTTCTATATCGTTCGCGATAGATTTTTAAGGGTTGACTTTTTCTCAATAACACCCCCAGTTTATCGACAATAATTTATTTAAAGATTATATATATACAATCTTTAAATAAATAATTCTTTTTAATACACTTTAATTAAATAAAAATAAATGGTACATAAAAAAAAAACTAAACATCTTTGCTGTTACAACGATTTCCTGAAAAATATACTTGTGCGTTTTCTATTTTTCAGGAATTGGTTAAATATTTATTATTTCTATGTTACCTTATTCTTACATATAATTTTTTTTTTTTAATATATATACACGTTTTTAACTCGAATGTTATTTTGCTGATTGGCTGCGTATTGTTTATAAAATAAACAGACATTACACAAGAAAGCGATTATCAAAATTAACTCTTATTTGATGATCCCTGAATCTTGCCATCTCATTTATTTAACTGTCTATTTTTATTTTTCTATATTAAAAGTTGATTTTTTTACAGAATATAAAAAAATATATATTTATCTATTTCTTATTTACTATAATAAAGTCTTGAAGACTAATTTAATTTAATAAATTTTTAAACTAATCCCTTACCATATATATGCAATCTTAGGGTTCTAGATCTGTCAGTCATAATAATCCCCAAAATGCCTAAAACATTGATCGGGAAAACGCATATTTTTCATATACACAGTAGATTTAAAAGAAACAAAAAAATATTTTCTGTATAAAAAGGAATGTATGTAAATTTTGGCATTTAAAATTTTTCTATTAGTGCAGTAGATTTTTGGGAAAAAAAATTCAAAAATTATCAAAAAACTCGAAAATGGACCCACCGAAACCCACGATAGAATTATTTTAAGTTGGTGACCAGCACTTAATGGGGGCTGCACGTGTCCAAGGCAGGCAGACACGTGCCCGGAAGTCAGCCCCTCGTCTTCAGAGGTACTCCCGCTGCAGCTCCACCTCTCTGGAGGACTCCTGGAAACTTCTCCGCTAACAAGCCTCTGGCACGTGTATTATATGAACATGTACTCGCACGCGTGGAGTAACCCACTCCCCTCCCCTGCAACTCTTCACAACTTCGCTTTACTTTAACAAAATACTGCAGCAACCGGAATTTAAGATATTTTTGTAACTATAGTTCATAGTGTATAACATTAGCGACTTCTTCTCCGAGTGCCTCTCCTCGGAGGAGGTTGATGACCATCTCACTCAAACACGTGTTTGCTATGAGCCAGTCTTACTAATTCGGCTAAAATCACGACCCCAGTCATTGGCGAAAATCTACTAAGGTTATAATTATTTTTTTAAGAAGGTGTTATGAAAAAAATGTCGGATATATTGCTACGAGTGTGATGCTATTAAATTGCAATTACCCCTTCATCTGTTACATTAAAATATTTTAATAATAATTCTTAAATTACCACCTGACAGCAATTGCATCACATGTTTACATAAAATTTACAAATCCTCACTTCGTTTCAAAATGCCAACAAAACAGGTCGGCGAAACCGGTCACCAATATTTTTGAAATTCCGGAAATTTCATTTTAACAATACCAAGTACTTTCTGTAAAAAAAAATATTGAATAAATTAACAATAGCAGTGAACAAATAAAATACCAATGTTATAATATTTTTGTATCCGTTCTTACAATTTATTTTCACATCTACGGCGGTGTTGCCATAAAAAATATATATGTCTATAAGCGATCTCTCCCTGCTTCGGCAGATGTCTGCTAGATCAGTGTTTCCCAACCTTTTTGAATACACGACCCTTTAGTGAGTTGAAAAATTCTCACCACCCCGTAGTAAAACGATGTCACTCATTTTAGCGTAGGACCTACGACCGATTGACTTTTTCGTATATACGCGACCCACAGGTTGGAAAACACTGTGCTAGATCATGGGGCATAGACTGCTAAATAATAAGGGGCGTCAGGAATCCGCCGCGAGGGCAACACTCGGGGGATCGGGGAGGCTTTATGGTTTCCGAATGTAAAAACCCTTCAGGAATTCCGAATTCCGTACTGTGTATCTTTCTGAATTCATTATGTGTTTGTAAATTTATTAAATATTTCCCTATGTGTTTATTTTTCGGTATATTAATTTTATTTTGATACATTTTTCTCCGCAAATACCTTGGCTTATTGGGGTATTTATATTTTGAACAAAATATTTTTTTACTCAGTTTTTTTTCATCTTCAAGCATTGTTCGTATATTCTTGACAATAATTATATTAAGTTTTTAATCTCCTTGGCTGTGATTTTGTTTTTTTAAAACGTAATGAATAATTGATTATCCGAACTTCGCGTTTCACTAAAAATGTTCAACTCATTTCAATGTATTATTGACAGACGTTTTATTTTTTTCCTTCAAGCGTCCATTCATTTGTACGAATGGATCGATAATAGTAAATAATCGATATGAACCTTTGGGTGCATTTTGATATTGTTCAATATTCAATGCAAGCAATCGTGCTAACCACAAGTATTTATGAAGATATTTACTTTCTGCTAACGACACAGCCCTGTTTTTTTTCCAGTGCTATATTCTATGATGGAATATTTTTTTATTAGGGTGCGTGTCTTCCGACCGTTTCTTCAGAAATTCCCGATTCCTTCGGAAGGAAGGATCTCGCCCTGCCCTGCATTATTGAGCAGATGAACCGCGCGTTTTTTTTTGAGAACACGAAGTAAATCTCACTTCCCGGGCCGAGGCATATCAAATAGTATCGAGGCGTACAATTGTGCTCCTCGCTCGGCGGATGTATTCAATACATTTTTTATTGTTCATCTGTGATTTCACGTCTATTTTAGATTACCGCGTAAATAAGCAAAACTCCAATGCCGCGCTTTCAACAAAGGAAGTCTAAATATTAATCATAAAAAATTAAGTTTTTATCAATTTTATAAAACAATCACTCAGTATTAAACACACAAGTGTGATATTTCGTCAATAGATGGCATCGCTTGTTCTCAAATAAAAATAAATAAATTTATAAACGTTTAGTTTAGGAAGAAATCAATAGATGGTGCTTTTTTTAAATTATTATAATTAAATTTTTTTTTTTTTATATTGGTATTTTAAAATTCATTTAAAATCTGTACCTGATATGCTAACCATACTTGATAAAGCATTCTTCACTAAAGCGCAATATAACTGCTGTGAGTGATGATGAACTTCCGAAAATTTGTAAATTTTAAGACAGGGTATTTTTAAAATGCTACTATGCTTTATTGTTGGTTGAATGCTTTTTAGTATATTTAAACTTGAAGCTCTATTTTCTTAAAATAAATGAGAGCAATTAAGACACACGTAATAAATAAATTGTTAGCATACAGAAGATATTGCAAACCCGCACAAGAAAGATTTCGTTTCCGAATACAATCAACCCGTGAAAACTACGCAGTAAGAAAATTGCAAAGTGAATATGTTATTGAATTTAATTATGTACATATATTTAATATAAACAATAACACTGATTTAATAAAAATACCTCTTGTGACAATCGCATTGATGGAAACCGTGTTTTGAGAGTAGTTACCTATTCTTTGAACAAGGAGATAATTTATAATTTAAGAAAATTGAAAATATATATCTCATGCTGAACAAGTGTTCATGGTTTTCTAAGGTGGTTTTCTATAGTTAAATGGGTCCCCGGGTCCTTCTACACCCCAGTTTAATATTGATAGGAAAAGTCTTCGTATTGCTGCTGCCCAATAGCATTATTAAATAATCCATTCCTTCCAAAGCTCTGTCGTTTAGATCTGATACTTTCAGAGCACATCCCTCTACAATCATTCCAAGTCCACTACTCCATTACCGATCCTTTACACACGCACAGAGCAATAGAATACAGAATGGCAGCCATGCACAAGCAATAGAATAGGGAGAGCAGGGACGATAAAAAATATAGAAAAAAATATAGCATCACTCAAATTCGAGTCCAAGACACCATAACAGCATGCACTAGACGTATTATTTTTAATAAATAATATGCTGTAGTAATCGCTGAAGTACAGGCTGTAGTAATTTTTAGATATTTTTTCAGCTATTTTCAACCCCCGACTAAAGCTGGGTTCCTTCTGTAGATATTGAAAGAAAAAAAAACCATCCTTGGCGCTGCCCTCAAGGGCGAACTCGTATTTTTTTTCTTCCTGCCGCCTTCTGGCTTCTTGTTCTCTCGTCTAGGGACTCGGGTCTACTTTTCACTAATATTATAGACGAAGGTTCTATTCTGACTTCTCCAAGTTTTTTTTTGGGGGGGGGGGTGTAATGGAGACCTTAACCCTTTTTGCTTTTATATGTTTGCAGATGAGACTCGTCTCTTTTATTTTAGAGAATTTTCTGTTTAATAAAACGCGCTTCTTTTGTGCTTAACAGTGCATTTAGCATGGAACTGTGGCGGGTTTTACTAGGCTTTTCGCTTTGGTGTGTCTTCCAGGTGGCTGGAGGGGTACTATTAAGTATCAAGCAAATAATATGCTTAGCGTGCCCTTACTCGGGCGGTGGGTTTAATAAATTTTGATTGATTATTTGGAGCGATTTAATATGAACTAAATTGATTTGCATATAACGAATTATAGTGAAAATACATCAGTGGCGTGCGTAAAGCTAAATAAACAAATATTTTTTTTATATTTATCACTTTTTGAAATGGTACATTTTTACCTCTTCGATAATTTCTGCTTTCTCAAGGAAAATTAAGCTTTTTAAAAAACTTTTAAAGGTTTTTGCAGAAAAGCAGACTTTGTATGTCTTTTTTGTTTGAAAAAATATACTTTTGCTATATTATGCTAAATTTTAAATTTAAAACAATGTTTCATAAAAATAATCTTGTCACTTTTAGGTTTCCATGAATTTGGGCGCAAAAGGTTTTGAACAAAAAATTGAAAAGCCACAACCCGAATTTAATAATTCTGATGCACGTCATTTATATTCAGAGCGTGAATATTTTTGGCTTGTAACAGATAAAAATAACAAAAAATATATATATATACAAATAACAATCATCAGTCGGTAATTCTACTTCTGATGTTTACTTCCTTCTTACTGTGCCCAAACATACGAGAGCCTCAGTAAACCAAATTTAACGCCGCAATCAATATAATATATCCCCGAGCCGGACCTGACCAGAAAGGGCGATGCAATATTCGCCCAAAATAAATATCCCCCAGCCCTGGAGGGGGTGAAAAAAATAAATATAAAAACAAATAACGGAGTTATTCGAGACGCTTTCTAGGTTTTTGTTTACTCTAATCTCACAAAAAACACGAATACGAACGTAATTAATAATACACATCCCTTGTGTACTCGGACCTTCGCAATTAGGCTGGAACGATAGCTTCATTAAATGGGATTGTTTCTTTAAATGATATAATAAATATTTTTGCATCTAAATTGTATTGAATTCAAATCAAGTAATTCGGAAGATTAATTTCGCGGCACTAATTCCCGACTAATTGATAATTAAATCGTGATATATTATCTGATGTAAGATGCGCGTAAATTTTCCGAAAGCCTGGTCCCGGAATTCCCTTTGTCCCCGGTGAGCCCGGCCTTAACAATGGGGACCGGTTCCACTGCGGGGCGGACTGAGAGGTTTAATATGTGATACTCCATATTCGTGTTGCAAAATGAGCGAGGTGTGTCCTAGATTTATTTTTATTTTACACTGCGTAATAATATTCATGAATGTATAGCTCGACGCACACCACTGAGAAAAAGCTTAATGAAACTGAGGCGGATTGTAATAGACTTTTCGTCTTCAATGGGTATAGCTAAACGTATAGCTTGTATGATTTTTTTTTTGGCTATATGAGCAAAAATATGTTTTGATAATGCTGCAGTGTGAATCGGGCCTTATTTCAAACAATGCGCCATTAATATACGGAATAAGCGTGTCTCCGACACGCGAGTATGACTGGGAGCGGGTTTTGAAAGAGAGCCACATGGTTGACAGTCGCGTGGTTTATGCCTCAGCCCGCAGATAAATAAATATGGCCTTTCACTTGAAGCTGCCTTCAAAACAGGCGTGACTTTGCTCTGTGTAATCAATGTAATTTTAAAAAAAAACTATCATCGCGTAGTTTAGCATATAGCAGGCTTGCTAACCACGAATATGTGTGAATAAAAATATTTCCCCGTTAAAAAGAAACTATATCTAATACAGAAAACATGCTCACTTGACTACTTTCTTGTTACTATGCGAAATTCTATGATAGCTCATTATATATATATATTTACTACAAGTATAAAAAACTATATACAACGAATCAATACCACAAAGAGGTTAGCTTACTAACTCAGTGGTTAAACCAATTCACTCATGAAGTCTCCAGTTCGATTCCCGTCCTGACAGGTGAATTCTGAGCTGACGTAATTGGGTTCACACCTGTTTTAAATCGTCTTTAACTTTTGATCTTCACTCTTCATTAATATCTGATAATATAACTATGGTAAGGGAAAAATTAACAAACTTTTTGTTCATCATTTTATCAAATTTTTCAACATCTTCAAGACTTTAATTGACCTTGAAATCAACGTTTATTAAATATAAATATAATTTATACATTTTTTAATATTTTGTAAACAAAAAATTAACTCACAATGTAGAAAAATAAAGTGAAAATTAAATAAATGAAATGACACGGTTTCGCGAAAATACACATTTTTTGTAAGTACGGAGCTGACTCTGAAATCGAAAGCGAAGCAAATACTTTATTGTCACAATATTTTTATATTTTATCTGTAAATGAGGGAACTTTTTTTTTTATCGGTGCAGTAGATTTGACGCAAAATATTTTCAAAACAACAAAAAAAAAAAAAAACTCTAAAATGCACCCATCACCCCATGGTGTCGGCCCCATTAAATCCTCGCAACCCCCGACACCGGGCGACCGACAATTCAGGCCGTCTCCTGTCTCAGAAGCAAGATGGCGGCTGCAGGGTGGGGGGGAGGGAGGGGGGATGGGGGTGGTGGAGGGGGGGAGTGACAGCCCCGACGACTGTCCGCCCACCGGGCCCCCCCGCCTGCTTTGTTTTCGTCTCGCGTTTGCGTCAATTATTGCTTAATTTAAAACGGCGACAATCGCTTAACTCGGGGGGGGGGGATGAATGACAAAACGACCATCATGGAGAAATGCGTTTGCCGCTCTTATTTCGTAGAAATACGCTTCTACTTTTTTGACGTTTTTGTGGCAGCACGTAGTCTTGATAGCCACGTCGCCTGCATTTCAATTACTTGCCTTTAAATATCCGCTAGAACGATTGCTTCCAGTTTTCGAGTCTTGAGTTTTTATGGAAGCACGCAGTCTTGATAACTGCATCAACTGTATATAGATTCAGTGACCGCTTCGTGGTCTTGATATAGAAAAAATATATATATTATCGAACTAGATACTTGAGAACATTAAATGGAAAAAACGCGGCATAACAACCAAGAATTTTTTTTTATTGAATAACAACGGTAAAAACCTACAAACATACTTTCATGGAAATATATCTTCTTCTCAGATATTTGTCTATTCAAGGTTTTCTTATGATAAATATTTGCTGTGGGTCTCCAATTCTTTCTACGCATTAAAATATATGAAAATAATTAAAATTTAATAAATTTAAAAAAAACAATTATTTCTTTTTATTTCAATCGGGAAGACAATATCTTAAAGCCAAAATAATAAATTTTATACATAGTAGATATGAATTATGTCACCCTTGTATAGGTTTCAGTAAAAAATACTTGATGGGTTCTAAAATATCCTAGAAAACTAAATTTTTTTTTCCTTTTTCTCGTTAATTCGGTTAAAAATCTAAAAGCAAAAATTAAAAAAAAAAAAATACTAAAGGTATCTGTAAGTTTTTTTTTCTTTAGATTACGAGAAGATACTTAGCGGCTTCCGTGTTTTTCAGCGGAAGAACACAAAAACAAATCCTTAAGCCTCCCGAAGCAAACATGGCGGCAAACAAACATGGCGGCCTTCCGAGCTGACGCGAGCCCCGCAATAGAAATAACGTTATCTCAGAATTACCGGATCGCGCACAAATCCTGGACCTCCTTTTGTATCCGGAATGTATTCCGCCATATCTCTCCTCGCGGGCACTCTTTATTGGCGAGAGGGGCCCGCCGCCATCTTGGCCGCCATTGTCCGAAAAAAGGTTATCATTGCTACGGCCGCTAAAGACTTTAAATTGAACAGATTGAAAAAATATTTCAGAAAGTAGAGCCGAGTGGAAGAAATTTAACAGCTCCTACTTTCCTGACAAGACCCAAAGAATCTTATCACAAAAATTATATAGAATCCTCCACTTGACAGGAACATTAAAATCACATCACCCTTTACCACCTGACAATCACTCTCTCTCTTTCCAACAACCTCTCCCTCCAACAATTGTTTACCTAATTGCTTATTATTATATAAAATCTCACTGTGTTTGGTAATGCACACGTGAAAGATTTGCGAAACCAGTCACAAATAAAAACGAATATGTAGAAAATCACTCAAGTATTTTGTTCAAAAATATCAAAATGGAATTCCACCAAGTACTCTCTGTCAAAAAAATATTGAATTTCCTCAATTTAATATCATCTACTTTCTAGCACTGATAAAAAAATATTAGTAAATAAAAAATGCTCGAATTTACCTTTACTTAAATATAATGACACCTACTTTACAGAGGTGGTCCATAAAACATTTATGCTGTTATAATATGGGAAAACGTCAAAGCGGAAAGTAGTACCTAAAGAAATCTAATAAATTCAATGATACTTTAAAAATGCTTTAGTTTGGTAATGAGTCGTACAACAGCGTGTCAACTTTTCTCGTGTTTATCGTGTACTACTTTCCGCAGCGGCATATTCCGATGTGTTAATTGCACAAATAAGGGTTAGAATTAAGCAACCCCCTAGTCGAGTCAGGGCTTGTACGGCGGGAAGAAGGATGGATTAACATGCTCCGAAGGCTTCAATGGCCCCCCTGAGGGTGCTCGCTTGACTCTTATCCCGCAGCTTACAACCCTACGAATTGTCGGTAACTACCCTTTAATTTCGCTCATTTTTCGTCGTTCAACCCCCCAAAGACCCACCCGCAAGATATATGCACCCTGACGCCAGCAGATTTAACGCTGTAAACTCACATTAAATCGGAAATAACTTTGTATTCTGTCTTCACTTTGGGTTTATAAAATTTTTTGCATGACTAGTTTCGACCAAATAGACTAGGTCAGGGGTCCCAAACTTTTTGCACCCAAGAGCATATTCTAGAATGCCAGTCGGGCGGCGGGCACCGTTTATTTTTTCAAATAAAGTATTATGTTGAATATATATTATTTTCATTTTATTGTAAACTTACGGCGGGCACACTTAAAACGGTCGGCGGGCGCCATGGTGCCCGCGGGCATTGGGCTTGGGGACCACTGGACTAGGTTATCATCAGATGCATAACTAAACTCAAGTTTAGACAGAATTTTAATAAACTCAAAGTAAAGACAGAATACAAAGTTACTTTTATCATTATAATGATGGATCTTTAAAAATCAAATGCTGTGTCCCTCAACAAGAGGAAATCTTTATGCTATAAATTTTACATTATTTATATACAAGGTGATTCCATGCGTGCTTAAGACCTTTCGACCTGGTCTTACTTACAGATTAACTAGTGTAAATTCACATTTAAGCTTAAATTATTATATACAAGGTGATTCCGAGCATGATATAAACCGTTTCAACCTGGAATGATTATCTCACTATGTGTACAGACAGTCCCAACACTATTTGGTTTTGAAAAATGGCCAATATTATTTATTATTTATAAAAATATTTTGTATTTTTCTTTTAAGTATATCAATGGATATTTCTGGTCAAAAGGTTTGCAGCAACTGTATAAAAATAGCAGCCCCGGCACCAATTGCTACTGACCGCTTGCTTGCCTGTCCCATCGGTTGGAAATCTCACCAATCTTTCCACACTTCAAAATTTTAATATTCAAAGATCTACTCGCAGTTTTTTTTGCATTAAATTTCGGAAGGGATATTGATAAGGGTGCGCCTAAAGTGATGGTCGTCTCAAAAGCCCTAATCTCGCCCAGTTGTTCTCGGTTTAATGCTAACAGTTCCGCAGCGGTCTCTCCGTAGCAGCTTCTTGCAAAAAGCATTATTTCTCATTTAGATTAAGTCCCCGTTTCTTTTCAACGAGCCCCTTAAACAAGATATATGTTCTGGAATATACCTTAAACGTTTGCTCCTATAAGAATGTCATTATTTTATGTAAGCGAAGCTTAAGGAAGGGAAAACTCGAGCAGTCTAAAAATAAAGCGGCATTTCAAGCGAGAAATATGTATGATTTGTAAGGATGTGTGTTTAATATTTATGATATTTTGATGATACTATGTTCGTGAAGTTCGTGATTAAAAATTTTCATCTGAGAGATCAAACTCCGGGCGTTTTTTGCTTTGCTTGACTGATGTGTAAATTCTATCAAACTTTTATATCCGGTTCGAAGGATCAATCGGTCCTTCCACTTTTTTTCCATGTCAAGATCCAGCGAGCTTTCAGATTCGACTCAAAGGACCAACATCGAAGCCAACGCTTATTATGATTAACATTTTGAGTTGTAGCCACAATGCCACATTATATATTTAATCAATTTAAAAAAAAAATTAAAAAATCTCGTTAACATCGCTCTGTATTTTAAATTGCATAAATCTTGTCTTATGACTGATCTGTTGAATTTTTTTTTTTTTAAATTGACATACAAGGTTCGGTGTGGCTATCATGCATTGCATGCCATTGGAACCGACTGAAAAACGTTCATAAAATCTCTCCCCCAAAGTTCATTGAACCAATTCTCTGAAATGCCCTTATTTAGGTGCGAGACTTCATTAAATATTCGGCGTCCCTTCACGAGGACGTTAGGACCTCCACAGGTGCATTATTTAGCAGGTAGGCAGGGAGAAGTACCTGCGACTGCGGTCCACTTGGGTGTTTAGACGCGAATCACCTGTGAATCCTGCAATTAAGCGCGACAGGTGAACTCACCACCCGCCAAAAGACAAAATTAAATTACAGTTTCGGGAAAATTTACAAGAGTGATGCGCCTAAAGGCCTAAACTAACAACAGGTAAAAATATAATATCAATCGATACATTTTGATTTTGTTCCTGTTTGTATTGGATACCAAAAATATTTAAATAATAAGAATTTAAATAATAAGATTATTAGATACTTAAAACTTTTAAAATAACTATGTTTCTATAATAAAATAACTATGTTTCCTTTTTTATATTTGTATCGGATGTATTCGGCAAATCCCCGGCCCGATAATGGTGCAACGGAGTACAATCTATAAATAATATTTATTGGAAGCTGCATGCGGCCATATTTACTCACGCCGGCAACAATATCGCGGTGTTGCCAGGCCGCGGTGAATTATTTATCAGGGGAAGCTTATCGCGAATTCTTATTTCCCCTTCTGGCAACACAGACTGCAAATGCCGGCTGTGGCGAGTGGAGGCTTTGAAAAAAATATATATACACACATGTTTTGTACAAAGCTTACTTCAGTATTATTATAATCCATAAACACTGTAGTGGTCTTAAAAAATATCATTCAGCCTACTTTGTTGTTAATAAAAATTTATCAATATTTAATTATATATTTACAAAGTACCCGTGAGACAAGTAAAATCCAATATACGTATTGCAATATTTTTTTTCAAATAAATTCATTTAAAACTAAGTATATTTACCATTCACACTTTTTCATTCACAATGTCATTTAATAATAAATAATTATTTTAAAATACGTCAAAGCACTTTATGAAATCGCATTATATATTTTTTTCTTTTATTCATGAGACGTTTAGCGATGTTTCCGCATTTTTATTTACTGAGTTTCGCCAGCATGCTAAGTTGACATCTTCAAGCCGATAATAATTTTCGCGAAGTAAATAACGTTTGTAGAGGAATGTGACGTTTTAGCTGCTGGCAACGGCATCCTTAAGTGCCGTATATTCCATAAAGTCAGTCGTTATTAAGAATAATGCTTTACCCCCTGAGTTATTTATAAACAAATAGAGTTACGCCGCAGTCTCCCACTAATAATATTACTCGCGGAATGTTCGCGGGGAATAAGCAATGTTGTCTGCTCTGTGTCGCCAACTCTTTATTTTATTATGTCCCCGAAAATACGGGGGGATTTAGCTTATCTTTACAGGCAAACACGGGGGGAATCCGAGACTCACGAGGGTTGTAAATATTAAAATATTAAACACCGGAAAATATTAATAAATAACATATTACACAGCGTTAATTACCTGTATACAGTTTTATTTGTTTAAACGTTAATTGTGATGATGACTGTACTAAAAAACATTTTTCAAAAATCATAAAATAATAATTCATAAGCTATGCACATATAGTTTTTTTTTTTTTTTTTTTAATCGATATTATCTAATTATGTCATGCGGTTTTGATTTTAAAAAAATTACACATATTCCACTTTTTTTTTTTTTTTTTTTTTTTTTAATTCTGTCCGTTACACGACGCCACTGCCGAGACAATGGCCACAGGACGAAGAAGGCCCCCCCCCCCTCTCGCCCTACATTTGCAGTGGCGCCTTCCTTTGCACAATTAGGGGCTTTTACCGGGACAATGCACGCCCCTGTGCGCAAAAGCATGTCTCGGAAAAAAAAAATACAAATTGTCTCGGAAACCCGCCCGATCCGCGGAAAACGAAAGTATTTTTTAATATTTATTCTGTCGTACATAATTAGACGTTTTTTTTTTTACTGGAAAAGCGTACGCCCCTGTGTGCTGAAATAAATTATACGTTTGCTATGAACGAAAATATAAAATGCTTCAATAAAATAAAACCAATTTTTATTTAGATAGTTATCAAAGGAAGACCATGTTTACTTAATTTTTACTACAATAAATATGGCGGGTCTTTTGGGCTTCGTTTGTCTATAAAAAATATCAGTACATTGAGGTTTGAATTTAAAAAAATAAATAAACAATTTAAACGTGAAACCAATTATAACCTGCGAGAATGGAAATTTAGGTAATTGCATTTTATCCGACCACCAAAAAACTTGTACCTAACCTAACCTTAATTTTTTTTTTTAACCTAACCTAACCTAACCCAACGAATCGAGCGGTCATGGAAATCTGCAAAGGAACGAAATAAACGCCACAACGGGACTCATCGTCATATGATAGATTCTTATCTATGCGAGTACATGTACATTAAAAAAATTTGGTGGTCGGATAAAAAACAAGTACCGAAATTTAATATCACTGAGCCAACAAGTCAACCAATTTACAATATTACTTTTTGCCCTCACTGTTAGTTTGCCAAAATACTGAAAAGAAAAGAAAAAAAATTCGGGATAATTCCTAAATTGGCCTTATTTTTCGAAGTAATAAATATTTATTACTACTGCTGATTGGAAGAAGTAAACTAACGTGGATTCAGAATTTACTCCAGTGGCTATAAATCGGGAGTGAGAGTGGCTCAAGGCAAAAAAATGCTCAATGAAGTGTTCTTTAGGATCTTAATTCCCACTTTTGATTCTTCGCTTATACGTGTATTAATTACGTTTTGGCACTCTCAGATAAAAAGATTCGTAGAAAATTCACTGTAGAAAAAAACACTGTACTCATACAGTAGTCAGTTGACTCATAGACATTGCCGTCTTGTTCGAGTCGATTGTCACACCTAAGCACTCGCAATTAGGTTCTTGCGAAATGTAAAAAGTTACTTTGGATCGCTTCGGGGGAAAACAATAAGTTTTGACAGTCTCCATCTTAAACTCCCATTTGTCCTGTTGTATCGAAAATAACCATTAGAAGGCGGCACCCCTTTCAGGTCCGACTCAATTTAAATAAATTAGGCTCTTCCGTTGTCTGGCGTCAACCCGTATCGGAAAACCCCCAATTATTTAAATTCATTCATTTCGCATCCGGAAATGCGGAGAAGCCTTCTTTGAAACGCGGACTTAACGGCGAGACTCGCTTACAAAAAGCTCTACGGTAAATAATTTCAGAATTTTTAGCAAAAATGTGGAAATGGTATAATTATATGTTTTTTTTATTATTTATTTTTGGATGTAATAAATACCGGAGAGAAGTAAATTGCTATTTCAGATTTAATTTCAGCGCAGACGAGATTATTTTGTTATTTAACTTGCCGTGTATTTTGAGAGGATCTCCTTTCAAATTACTAAAATATTTTACTCTGTATATTTGAGTAAAAAGTTTATAAACAATGTTTTCATCATTATTTCAAAACTTGATAGTATTAATTAATTCGCAGTCTTGGATTGTTTACGTTTGCCTATTACATGTTATTTGTTTTATTATAATATAAAAAATGATAAATATCCCTGTAGAAAAGAAATGATAATAAGAACTTTGTGATATTCGGTAAAAACTTCATCGGCTTATTCAGAGTCAATCGGTAAACCAGGTTTATATTAATTGTCTTAATAACTATGTATTGAGCGACTTATCATAGCAATTATGACTACCTATTCGATTATTTTTTAATTTTATTTAATTGAATATATATTTTTACAGATACTGCGTGGAGTTTGAAGTCATCAAAGCGTCCAAAGCATGCTGGAAAGACACTCAATACAAGGCCCTTCAAGAAGGTAACAATTATCTTAACACCAGCAATGTAATAAACATTGCATGCATTTACTAGGTGCATCAGCATCGATTATGCTGATGCACTTCTTCGAGAAAGCATAGAATCGGCTGTATAAATCCTACAGTATGTAACAAAATAGCGTAACACGTAGTTAATAATACATACTTAAACGCTTTATTATCAATAAGGTGTTCAGTTTCCTCCATTGTTCATAATAGCCAGGCATATTCGAGGCATACTTTCAACTAATTTTCCTCCATATGGCCTTTAAATTGCGAGTAAGCTCGCTGGCAGTTAGCATTCTATATAAATCATAGAGGATTTTCTTCAGGAGGAGGGGAATCAATAAAGAGGATTTTATGTTATGTACCTGACAATAACATAAAATCCTCTTTGCGTAAAATCGCTCGAGTATTTTTACTCAAAAATATTAAGAAATTCAATATTTTTGACAGAGAGTACTTGGTGGAATTCCATTTTGATATTTTGAATAAAAATACTTGAGTGATTTTCCACATTTTTGTTTTTATTAGTGACCGGTTTCGCCAACCAACGTGAAAGGTTGGCGAAACCGGTCACTAATAAAAACAAAAATGTGGAAAATCACTCAAGTATTTTTATTCAAAATATCAAAAATATTAAAATGGAATTCCGCCAAGTACTCTCTGTCTGTTGAAACGTGTATATCTTCGTTAGTCTGGAGTCTGTGTGTCGGCGTGCTTTCAGGGGAGCGCGTGTGCGTGCGCTGCATGACGGAGGCTCTGCGCAAGAGCCTGGAGTGGCGCTGCCAGGGGCACGGCGTGGCGGGGAGGGCCACCCGCTTCAGCGCCCTGTCCGCGCCGCACTGCCACGGCAAGTGGCTGCGCCTGGGCCCCGTCAGCGAGCGCAACTCCACCGCCTGCGACCACCAGCCCCCGCACTTCATCTTCGTCTGAACACCAGCCCCAGACTGCTCCGAAGCATCCAGCCCCATCCGCACCCAGTCCCGACCTCGAGCTCGGCGACGCTCGAGAACGCAGCCCCCCCGACGCGGATATCGCTTTATGTATCGTTTGCTTCGAATCGCACAGTGTTCATCAGATTATCGCACATACCTGAAACAGAAACGTTTTCAAACGTATACTAATCCAAATCTTCTCGGTCATTCAAAACTCAGGACGCGATTCCGCATGTCATATCTTGTCTTCCTTGGTTCGTGTCATATCGGTAACAAAATGTGAAATCCAGATTAATTGTAACTTTCACCAACCCCCGACTGCTCCGAAGCATCCAGCCCCATCCGCACCCTGTCCTGACCTCGAGCTCGGCACGATGCGGATATCGCTTTATGTATCGTTTGCTTCGAATCGCACAGTGTTCATCAGATTATCGCACATACCTGAAACAGAAACGTTTTCAAACGTATACTAATCCAAATCTTCTCGGTCATTCAAAACTCAGGACGCGATTCCGCATGTCATATCTTGTCTTCCTTGGTTCGTGTCATATCGGTAACAAAATGTGAAATACAGATTAATTGTAACTGTTTTTTTTATATATATTTTAGTATCCACTCATTGCTTTTACCAACTTCCGACTGCTCCGAAGCATCCAGCCCCATCCGAACCCAGTCCCGATCTCGAGCTCGGCGACGCTCGAGAACGCAGCCCCCACGATGCGGATATCGCTTTATGTATAATTTGCTTCAAATCGCATAGTGTTCATCAAATATCACATATTATTAAAAAAAATTTGTGAAGACCATCTCACAGGAAGTTAGACTCAAGTGAAGATTGATTGAGTACATTTTTTCAAATATTTAAAAATGATTAAAGAAACTCTCAGTACAATACACCGGCCATGTAAGCATGGGGATGTGGGTTCGAATCCCACACAAATCACGATGATATTTTTCTGAGAGTTTCATTAAGGGTCTAGGTCCCATAATCGAGTTTATTTTGATCATTTTCTAGTCCGTTTTGCGAAAAATCGACAGCACCAATCACAAAAATTTACATGCAAAAAGTTTGATACATCCCTTCTTTCGAATAAAATATATTTTTATTTCTTATAAATTTACTATTAATATGATAAATATGTGTTTTTCCGATTTAAGTGTAGGAATTTGGAGATTCGTCATGTCTCTTTTCCAAGAGTCCTAAACATACAAAAGTCTTTTTTTCAATTGGAATTAAAAGATTAAATATAATAAACCATGTGCGATTTATTATTTTAAAATTAAAAAAAAAAAATCTTTAACAAACTTTGATTTTGAAAAGTCGTCATTTTATCCAATTTTTCAACATCTTCATGATTTTATTTTGCCCTGAAAATGGACGTTAATTAAATAATAAAAAATAGATAAATATAATTAATAGTTTTCTCAATACTCTGTAAGAAAATCAACATTCGACATAGAAAAATAAAATGACAATTAAATTAATTAAATAACACGATTTCGCCTGGTAATGGACTGCCTCTGGTGTACCAACCAGACACCAAAGATTTTTTTTTTTAATTTTTAAAATAATAAGGCGCACATAGTTTATATTTAATCCTGGGACCTAGACCCTTAATCATTTTTCAATATTTGAAAAATGTACTTAATCATTATCAATCAATAATGAAACATTTTCAAACAAACCATACCTGAAAATATACTAATCCAAATCTTCTCAATCATTCAAAACTCAAGACACAAATCCGCATGTCGTATCTTGTCTTCCTTGCTTCGAGTCATATCGGTAACAAAATGCAATTGTAATTGTTTTATTTTATTTTAGTATCCACTCTTTTATCATAAATTTTCTAATTCCTGAAATGATATTTGCTTTATTCCGGGAGTCGTATATCGATATCATGAATCGGTTCACTTTGCATGCTACATAAAATAAACAGGTTTTCTATACAATTATGCATATACATCGTTTTAAATCGAATCATATTGTTTGCAACTTTAATCCCCTGATTTTTTTGAAATATTATACAATTTAATTACCTCGCTAGTGAACGATCAGACACCCCCTAAAAAAAATTCAAATAAATTTTAAACAATACTTTATCATCGTAATTATTTTAGGTAACGTTAACAACTCCTTAGAGCAAAAAAAAAAAAAAAAACACTGACCACAAAACTACAATTACGTGATTAACATATTTTTAACATTTTTACTTTGTCCGAATGCGCGACGTTTATGAAGAAAATTAAAAGTATTGCATTTCCTAGTTTGCTACACTAGTACTAAAATTAAGATCTAACATTAATTAAATACTAATCGGTTAATATTGTGAGTATACATGCTTTTTGTTAATTTTAACGGTTCGTTAGATTAAACGTAATCTAGAAGATAGTTTTATAAATAGACTGCCCCAAAGCGTTGAGTCAACATCGATTCGTTAAATTCGTTATGTTTAAAAAATACTGAAATGGCGTTTGCGTATAAATAAAAAAAGGTAAATTAAAACAAATAAAGAAAAGGCAACGTCTCTATTGCTTGAACGATAATCGTAAGGTGCTAAAATTATATTTAAATAGCCTATGCAATAAAAGCACCTGATGATTACGATTTAATGTTATGAATGAACTCATAATAGTGTTTAAACACTTGCATTGATAAAAATACATTTTCTTGGTTTATAAATAAATGCTAATTAAAAAAAAATATGAAACGTGAAACTTTTTCAGAAATCAATAAGATATTTGAAATATCACAAATGGGTTATGCCTTAAAAAATCAGTAACATGTATTAATCGGACGTGATACTGAATTCTTCGATTATTTATATTTTTTTTAACACCCGCAAACGCCATGGCTGTATGTTTTTTTTATGGTAAATTTTATTGTGGGCTAACTTTTTAATCATTCGTAAATGTACAGGTTTTGTTCGAGAAATTGGTGTTATTATCGCAGATATCGTATTTTTATTGTTTGTTATGTTGAATATAGAGGATATCAAAGTTTTTAAAATTTTTGACAATATTTTTAAATAACGTTAAAATTAACCTTTAAAAAAAAAACTACGTGTAAATCTACCGAAGCTTTGATTTTTTTTAATTATTAAATATTAACTTAAAAAAATGTTAAATGCACTTGAATGCATTTTGATCATTAATATTTACTGCGTTTGCTTTATTGTTGTAATGACAGAGTGCAATGTTGCAATTTCATAAAATTTAAATAAAAACAAATTTAAAATTTAAAAAAGACTACTAGAAAATATATTTATCTTACACAATAATTTTTTTAAGATTTTTTTAAGATTTCCTTCATCACCAACAACAACTGAATCACAATTTCAGATTTATAAAATATGCATTGCTTAAAAAATTAAATAATACCTATTGATAATAAAAAATGCAACATTTCGCTCGTCATAAATAACCTATACTTTTATGCTTTTTATTATATACCACTAATTAAACGATAATAATTTGTTAGTTAAGTGACATTATAGTTTTAAATAAATATATCTGACTACCATATCTTCATATACTTAGTTGGGGGAGAGTACTTCCCCCTTAGTGATCACTGATCAAATTACATTAAATATTCCACTGTACATAGGTCTTAATATACATCAATAAAATGTTTGAAGCATTTATTAAAAATGCAGTTTTATTTTTAATATAACCCTTTCACCCACTGATTTATACTATATTTTTAAAGCAAAAGTGACATCAAAGCAACATCATGTATCAATAGCCAAATGGCTAAGAGATTTTTTATCTCCCATGGACTTGTTCAGACTTTTCAAACTCAAAGCTCTTGTAAGGCATAATGAGTTTTTACAAATGAGACCAATTTTATTATCAAGCCATCTATTTATCCTAGAAAACCATTATCATTTCAAATGAAATATACAATTAAAAATAAATTTATAGTCCATAAGTCAATTGTAACCTGATTTCTATTTATTAAATTTTTGAATGGAAAACACAAATATAACTGCCAACTCATAAAAAAATTACATTGGCGTTACATTGTCATGTATTTTTTTCAATAAAAATCTTATTTCGATTTATTGTGATAACAAAATTGATATATTATTTAAAAAAATTGATATATTACAAAAAAGTTATATTGTAAGTATTAATAAATCACCAAATAAAGAGGATTACATCAAAAACCTATTTCAAAAATATTTATGACACCAAATATAAAATATGCAAAGAATTGTCAGATGTACACTTGTAGTGCATGTTTAAAATTTTTGCTTAGTTATAGGATCATGCAGGACACGACATCCAGAATATAGGCGTGCAAATTCCAGATATTTGTGTAAAAAAACAGGTATACAAAGCTATCGATATAAATAAATAATTTAATTATGGCAACCATCTCAGGCTGAATTGAAATGATTCAAAGAAATAATACATTATTTAAAAATATTTATGTCTATTTTTATTTTAAAAATTAAAACAAAAATAAATAATACGTTAATTATTAAAATGTTTATATTGTCTAGGGAGGCTATCGGTGTGCTGAATTTCATAAGCCAGGCTTTTAAATAATTGAGTAGATTCAATTCGCGGTGGAGTTTCGATTGAGGTAGTTCAAGTTCTATGTGGATATTTTGATGAGTTAAAAAAAAATCGTAATACTGTTAGACTGAAAAAAATCCACAAAACATACTTGTTTTCTTCATTTTATAAACTGTGCGACAAATCCACAGTTGCGTCTGATTAGATTTGGAAAATAAGCTGGTTAACTTAATTTTATTCTGAACGATTCATAGAGGAAATATTTTTTTAAAAGAATTTGCAGTGGCAACTTTAATAGAAATTGTTTTCGACCAAACCAATGCAGAAATGAGGTTATTGAGGGATTCACGAGTCATGAGATATACCGGTCAAAAAATCAACAGCCTAACCACTGAACAAATAAAAAAATATATATATATATTATAAATGGTCATATTCAAGATAGCGTTTCATTTTTAAATTGAATTATTCAAACAATCTTTTCCATCCCCTTGCCGAATTTTTTTTATACGCTATTTCAATTATGAATCTAGTAGAACTAAAAATGCAGGTAATCCACTTACAGTGCAGCGCAAAGGCGGGGTTACAATTTCCATGGATTAATAAGGCTCTAAAGCAACCTTTAATTCGATTATCCGGACTGCAGGGGCTGCCTGCGCTTCAAACATCACCTATAATTAAAAAAAAAAAAAAATCAAGCTGCTAATTGCTCTGGGACCGACAGAATTGCAGCCATGAAAGAATAACGGAGCTGGGTGCCTTCAGATATATGTTTAGGTTTTTTTATATGATTAGTTGATTGATAAAATTTCATTTACATCGAATTCAATGCAAATCATTTACGGAGAAACATAAATAATTAACAAATTTTTAGCAGAGGTTTTAATTGATAATAAACCCAATGTCGTTATATCAAGATGTATAAAAAAATTCTTACTCTCAAAGAGACTATATTAATTTATATAATTCCATAGCCACCTTGGCAGACATAGTTTTTTTAAGACTAAACGAAAGGTAATCCAAAAAACGACATTGCTTCCTGAAAATCGAAAACCACGATTTTTCCTGAAGAAAGTTGAATATATACTAAAACAAAGATCACCAGATATCTTATATGTAGAAACATGTAACAATATATTCGCAAAGCTTATCTTCTACAAAATAAAGGACTTTCCTAAGAGCGGTACGTTTTTCGTGATTCGAGGAACAGCAGTTCGACAAGTCAATACATTATTTATACAGGAGAGAGTAAAGTGAAACGATCCGCCGAGAGACCAGAGGCGATCTCGACTAATCCTCGCCAGGACACTCAAAGGAAACTCGTCAACCTGAAATGTAAATGTTAGAACCTCCATCCGGGGGTGAGGCTTGATTTCAGGAAGTGGTCAGTCCACATGCATATTGATTCGCGTGCCCTCAAACCACTTTCTGTGGATAGAAACCTAATTTTTATGTTAAGCAAATATTTTGTTAAACATCAAAATGCCAATAATATTCAAAAAATAAAATATTTATCATACAAATTTTGTTTAAATTAATTTTAAAAAATGTATGACAGTTTTGTGGTTTGTGTGACAAATGAAAGAAAAAAAAAAGTGGAATGTCTTCTATTGAAATATATTTTAGATGAAATGGTCACAAACCTGTTATGAGGTGAGGCAACAAAAGAAGAAGATGGCGATGATTTCATAACATAAATCTTAAGTATAAAATTCTGATGTGATACCGATTTTTTATGAGAAATACACTCGACTTTTTCCAAACTGGGATTCGGATCGAAATTCACAGCGTCAGGTCGCGATAGTGAAGGCTTGGATCACACAATATTTATTGCAGTATATACATAAATTAGGTGGTCTCAGTACCGGCACCGAAACGTCCAAGCATCACAACGCTCCATGACACGCAAAAAGCGTACATTTATTATGCAAGAATGGCCTGCGAGCACGCCGGGCGCATTTGTCAAAAGAACTTTATGTATATTAAAAACGTTGAAAATTTCAGCGCGAGGGTAGGGGCACTGTTCCGAGAAATGAGCTGCAATAATAAATATGCAAGAAAAACTTCCAAAGAATGCAGTCGAATTGAAAGTTTGTATGGAGGACATTAAAAAAAAACAACTGCGGAGCTTTTCAGACAGAGACCTGCCTTATTTTTGCGCGAGGAAAGTTTTGCATCTCTCTTTTTCAGCGCTGAAAGCACTGTACTTTTATTACGGTACATTTTTTCTATGAAATGAATGTGAAATACTTAAAAGAAAAATAAAAACTAAAGGTGAGTGCAGCAATGTGTTTAACATAAAATAAATGTAAAAAAAAACTAGAAAACTAATAATTTATCAAAGACGCAAGCTTGAGTAGTAAAAATGCATATTTTAAAAAAATATTTATCCCGACACAGTTGGGATCAGAAATCGTACCACAAAAGATAATTGTTTCAAAAATAGCACAATGAAGTTAGCGTCAAACTTTAGTAAAGTTTGACCAATAGCATTTTTTTTTTAAATATTAATGAGACATTTTCCGAAAAGCTTGTTAGCATTATCAAATCACTGGCGCTCGAGAAAAATAACGCGGCTCGAAAAAAACGAAATTAACAGGTAATTCCCCGGCACGTCCAGGTATTAATTTAACAGCTGACCGTGATTCACGGGACTTCCCCCGATAGCGGCACAATAAAGTCCCCTTTACGGTGGATGTGCTCCGGGGGTTATTTAGAGCGAGCCTTGTGGGGTATATATTGAGCTATCGGGACGGCGGTGTCGATTTTTAGTCACCGCACAGTGGGTGCGTTTGCCAAAAAAAACGGTCGTTTTAAAAACCATTTTAATTATATAAAAATTCACGTCCGAATTGCTCGAAATGTATATTTTTTCATATCGCACGATATATGAATTCATAAAAAAAAATTATTACCAGGTAACAATCAAATCGTGAATATCAAAAATATTAGAAAAAAAATTGTTATTCATTTTATAACGGATGTAAGATCGAACTTGAACAGGCGTCAATCAAAATTAAATCAGTTTGGGATTCAGCTGCCAGAACGGAGATCGAATCGGCAACTTTTCGATTAAGAGTCAAACAAACAAATTTTGTAGAATGAAAGTTCGTATAACTGAATTTGACATTTTGTACAGCAATAGTTATCATTAAATATCCTTTTAATATAAAAACAGGATTGAGTTCTCGATGCACCTTGAGATGATTTTTCTAAAAACAATATTTTTAATAGAGAGTACTTGTTGAAATTCGAAATTGAAGTATTTTTCTACGTGTTATTTTTTTATTGGCACATAAAACTCACATTACTCTGACAATCGTTCTCTCTCTTTCTATCAACCTCTCCCTTTAACAATTGTTTACTTAATTGCTTGTTATACTCAGTTTGATAATACCAACGCGAAAGATTGGCAAAATCGGTCATCGATAAAAATAATTAACATGTAGAAAAATCACTATAATATTTTATTTAAAACCCTTAACTGCATACCGTGACAGATTGGTAACAAACCATACAAACTTTTTTTTAAACCTCATAAAAACTTATTGGATCAACCGTTTCGTTTTATTGCCCGTTATGTTGGACCTGTCTAACTAATCTAAATCAACTATTTACTTTACCACTAACATCCCTAGAAAAGTCACAGACCGTATTAAAATATGACATTTACAGACTTTCGGCGATTGAGTGAAAACGTTGAACACATTATTGGAGATAATTTTTCTACTTCAAAAATACATCTTAAATTTCAAAGCACGTTATTTACATAATCAATTAAAATTATTTAGTTTTAAAGTAAAAAAAATCTTGCAGTTAAGGTTCAAAGTAGTAATTGTTTTGTTTGGGGTCAAACCACTGTGCGGCGGTGTCGGCTAAACCCGGCGGGGTTTCAAATCGCGAGAGGCCGCCGAAGTGGACATTTTATGATGAATCGATACGCGCAACTCTCTGTTTGTTTTCATCGCAATTTGATTCCAGCAAGTGGCCCTCGAGCATTTCGACATCGAAAAAAAATCGAGACCCTTCAACTTGAACGGCAATTAAGGGTTGTTTCGACCCCGCGAATGGGCGCTGTAAATAAAATTTCAAGCTTTTTTTATATTCACTGATGTTTCGTGTGTGATTCGGCACTGCTATATTTTTTTTAATATGAAAATAACAGCTACTTTCAACTACAAAAGAAAACATTAAAAATAAAACTGATTGACTTCGTGTTCAAAAGAAAAGATCTGATATAGGCTTACTGTATCTAAGCGCTTACAGCTTGCCTACTTACCTGGCTCTTCTAGTAGTATTAAGCAGCAGTCCGCCGGTATCGTTCATTGCGCCACTGTACATCTACATACGTGTACGTATACTAAGTGCGTATTGTTAAACAATCAAAACGCTCTTCATAGTTCGTAGTGTTGCGTATAAATCACAGGGTGTCATTGGCATGGCGTAAATCAAGCTTTACAAAGGGTCCACAATAAATAAAGTAGATTGAATAAGGAATAAAGAATTCGGCCGAAGCGCGGCCTAAAAATACACGCCCCGCGCGACGCGTTTAATTCCTTGACGGACGACCAGTCCGGGCCCACGCTGTATAGGCAGCGGTTCCAAACACTGTAAAAAACAAATTTTATATATTCTATCAATGCACGTTGCCTTTTCAGTCTTACGAAATCGGCTGCATTCCCGGTTTCCGGCCGCTGGTGCAGATTCCGCATCCACGCTGTCATTCTCCTTCCGATGATTTTTTTTTAAATTTTGGCTTGTAGTAGTATTTCTGAAAATATGGCGGTCAACTCATGGTATTTTTAATATTATCGCATGAATCAATTTTTAAAACAACAGAGACAACTCAACATTTCGTGAATAAATATTATGAAAAAAATATCAAAAACACTCGATTTTATTGTAAAAAAAATATATATATATCAATATTTATATTCTATTATAACATTTTTCATTCTTTATGAGTCTGCTGAGATTTGATATAACTAAAAAAAAAAAAAAAAACTAATTACAGTCAACAATTAATCAAACGTTCATAAATAATATTGAACAATATTTTTGAGTAAAATACTTGAGTGATTTTACACATGTTCGTTTTTATTTGTGACCGGTTTCGCCAACCTTTCACGTCGGAATTATCAAACCGAATTCTGTTAGATAATGCCGACGTGAAAGGTTGGCGAACCGGTCACAAATAAAAACGAACATGTGGAAAATCACTCAAGTATTTTACGCAAAAATATTAAAATGGAATTCCACCAAGTACTCTCTGTCAAAAATGTTGAATTACTTCTCAATTATTGAATATTAACAAAATAATTTATATTAAAATATCTGATTAAAAAATCATCAAATATACCCGTCTCGATATGTGACAGAAAAGAGGGCAACAAGTGCTGCACATTTTGAGAACACCTCTGCTGTACAGGGTGTCCATAAATCGTAACACAATATTGGGTGCCGACAGAGGTCTGATCTGCAGGTACTGCGGAAATTGCAGCACCCTGTATACTATACAGGGAGTTATTTACGATAGGGGGTACACATAATAAATACCATCCCGTATAAAAGTAGCAAATCCGCCTTATATCCTTGCATATTCAACAGGAAGTTTTAAGAATGCATGGCAGTATTAACTGGAAAACGACAAGTCGAAAAGAAAAATAAATAATTAGAAACGAATATAAACAAAATCAAATTAAAAGTAATATTTATTATAAATATATTAATTGACCCAATCGACTCCATTAATCGGCAGATGGTTAAACGAGAACTAAAAGTGGATAGAAAAATTGGAAATTCTACTGACAATGAAGAACTTATATTCATACATATTTCAATTAATATTTAAACCAACAACAATTAAAAATATTATGTGATATGCATGTACGTATTTATGTAAGGCATTTAAAATGTGGCTTAATGGGAGAATATTTAAATTGCCATGGGTTGACTGCATCACAATAAAGCGCAAATACTGAAGGAACTGAAAACGTATGGTATGCTATTTTACCCATACTTTTATAGTAATCCAAGAAGAGGCTTTGGATGAAGAAAGTTAACATGAATGAAGAATCAGCGTCAGTGGCTGGAAGTCAAGAGTTCAGCCCAACTAATAAGACTGACCCAGGATAGAGATATGATCAATGGGATAGTCACCGACTTCCCATGAACAGAAGTACCTCAAGAAGAACTAGTTGGAAATTGTTCTAACAAGTGTTTTCACAAACACAGTAAATTTACAATCCAAGTAATACGAGCGATAAAAATTTACATCGCCAAATCGTAAATAGTAAATGGCTGTTTAAAAATATTTTCTTTTCTCATTGCAAATTCAAATAACCGTATGCCGCAAATCATTAATAATTTTTCGATACGATTTACTATTTCTCATCTAGCAAGTTACCGAAGTGGGAATATGATCAGTTCTGCGAGCCGAGGCTTCAGCACTATTTAAGGCTATTTTAAAAACGGATTTATCAGGACACACGACGGTGGAGTGTGCGTCGATAAAAAGCATTGCTGTAAGTGCATTGTAACCTAACCTAACCTAACCCCGGATCTCCCACAATAATTACCATATCACTATATCACGCCACTCATCACTCATACAACGAATTGCCGCAAAGAATTTCGCAAACGAACGAATCGCAAATTGCTGAAATGGCATTTTATAGGTTAAAAAAAAATGTAATTTATTGTTGCGATTTTTTGGTCGATTGTCGGTTATTCTGTATTTTTCAGAACTGTAATTTCACTCCATTAATTAATTTTTTTTTGCAGGATAGAACAATAATGAAATCTACCGGCAACGAAGAACTTACGGCAATCATAAAAATATTATTACATTTTATTAATAATTTTGATAAATTACCATCTAATTTAACTTAATGTGTATTTTTGTCTTACATGTTTCTTCATGGATTTCGATTTTATAATTTACACTAAATAAACCGGTTGAAATGAATAATAAAGTTTTTCATTGAGACGGTGATAGCAAATTCTTAAATTCACGACATCATTAAACTGAAAAAAAGCCATTAAGGGCAAAAGAGCTGTCAATTTCTAGACCTTTATCCCTTTGGAAAATTAGAGCAATTTTATAGAATAATTTACATTGTTTAATTAAAATATATGCAGGTAGTATATTTAACAATTTAAGAAAAGTATTTTATGTCAGAGGAGCTTTAGAAACTCGCTGGAGATTCACCAAGTCTTATATAATCTCAGTTTTTTTTTTATGGAGTAAAGCTTGGACACTTAAGACAGGAAGCACCTGGAGGAGTTAAAAACATAAGGTATGCAATTTTACCCATGCTTTCATAGTAATCCAAGAAGAAGCATGGAAGTAGTGGCTGGAAGCCGGAGGTAAAAAGATAAAAAACTAATAAGACTGGATTCCCATAGGGCATATCGAGAAGAAACAATCGGGTATTGTTCCAATAGTGTTTTCGCAAACACAGTTACTTTATAATCAAAGCCATACATGCAATAAAAAATCCGATAAAACATATATCATTAAATTATAACAAGCAAATGACTGGGTAGTGAGAATAAAAAGTTTTATACTCTTTGTATTCGAGATAAAACACATTAAAGTATTGCCGCTCTGTTGAGTGTTGATTTGATTTGAAAATCAAGAGTATATTAAAAAAATATATTTTGTTTTTACCTTAAAAATATACAATCAAAAATATAATTGGATCGATCCAACAACAAAGCCGCAAATTTTTAATATTTTTCAATACGATTTACTCTTTCTCCTCTTGCAGTGCAAGCTGCAAAATGTTTTATAATAAAATTTTAATAATAAAAAGGCACTCCAGAACGCTTTTTGCACGACTGTAAATAATCAATGACCCAAATTATTATATATGTATGAATATATATATTTATTAAATATTTTATAACCTATTTAAAAATGCAGGATGCTGAGGGCATGACAGTAACATTTTTGCATTTACTTCATTAAATCCAACCTGATGGCAAGAGTGGGGTAACATTTGAATTAAATGCAAACTTAATTTAACAGAATAAAAAATATATTCCACCCCCATAGACACCCCCATGAGCCCCGATTGACGACAGTTTATTAATTGACTGATGTGGTGGATCAAAATAAATAAATAAAATATAGATATTCGACCCAAATTACATAAAAAACGACAACTAAACTTATGATTAAAAAAATATATATATTTTGAATAGTTATTCGTTTATATAATTAACAAGCCAAATAACTATGCATACAAAGTCATTTTTTAAACAGTTTTTGTTTGAATGCAATTATTTATTTGGGTGATCAGTCAATATCTGGATAAATCAGATCGTGATCAGTAAAGAAGAATAAATCTGCTGATAATTAAGAATTAACTTTCCGAAACTTCAAGTGAACTGAACTTCAGTGAAAGACATTCAAGATACTCGAGATCATAAAAATGATCAAATGGATTAGATGATTCATATACAGGATGCGTTGAAAGTGCATCGCTTAGGTGACGAAAGCAAATTCGAA
This sequence comes from Atopsyche davidsoni, assembly GCA_022113835.1. Taxonomy (NCBI): domain Eukaryota; kingdom Metazoa; phylum Arthropoda; class Insecta; order Trichoptera; family Hydrobiosidae; genus Atopsyche; species Atopsyche davidsoni. The sequence goes on along the minus strand of JAILWY010000011.1, from coordinate 2,498,616 downwards.
AAGTCAAACTGTGTGCTTGTTTATGAAAACGCGAAAACATTAATTTGCGATAAAATCTGGACGTATATACAGTCTTTCTTCTGGTTTTCGTTACACGAGTATACGTAATCCATTAAATTATGATTATATATACAAGCCACATACTATTGTATCTTAGTTGCAACTGAGACCAGAAGTGAAACCATGCTCAGCTCTCGTCTGGTCCTCGCCCTGCTGCTGGCTGCAGTCATAGCTGCTCAGTGTCTTGCTTACAGTACAGATAAATATAAATATTTACATATAAATACAATAACATATGTACACACAATTACGTAAAAATAGAAATGTGTGTTTACGCGCAAATATATAAAAATCCTGTGGTTATTCTTCAACAGATAGACCACTTGTAGGTCCCCGGTGTCCGTCCCCGAATGAATCATTTACGTGGTGTGTGGGATGCGAGAGACACTGTTCCAGAGGACTTTTAGGCTGTATCCATTCTTGCATACCAGGATATGTCTGCGACCATGGCCTCATCAGGAAACACACTGGGGGAGAGTGCATTACCGCAGAGAATTGCAGTAAGTCAACTGCGGATACGAATGCCTCGAAGAATGTCTTCTCTTTATTTTACATGCCCAAACGTATATTTCATAAATGTTTGCACCTGTGGATATCTTAAAAATTTCTCCCAATACGCAGTAATCGTCTGCCTGGTTATTTTATCCAGAGAACATCTGTCGCAAATCGAACGAATACTACGCGGAATGTGGACAGTGCGAGATCACCTGCGATAGTGAGCCTATAGATTGCCCCAAAAAATGCACCCCTGGATGCTTATGTGAAAAAGGATTCATCAGGACACGCAAAGACGGAGCCTGCGTCCCTGAAAATCATTGCTGTAAGTGCATTCCAAGTGGATTCGAACCCCGAGTTCCCTGCAATCACGACACTCAGCATTTATCGACCGCAATTTTACATCATTAATTCATCTTTTTTTTTTTGCAGGATAAAAAAAAGGAAAAATCTGCACACAGTGAAAAACTTACAGCAAGCTTGAATTAATGAAGCAATAAAATTTTTCGTATATTTTTTGATAAATTAATTACCAACCATTATACATATTTTATAAATATCTGTGAATAAACAACTTTCAATTGAATTGCATTTTTTACTTACGACACATGGTAGATTCAAATTTCTTAAACCTGAAATAACACCATGGTAAATTTTATATATATTTATATAATATACGCGTGTGTGTATGTGTTTGTGATATTAAATTTAAAAAAAAATACATTTGAGGTAAACAGTATGGTATATATAAGCCGCAAACCGTTTTTTCCTCTTCGTGCAAAATGACGGCAGTAAATTTATTTTGTCTTTCGTAACTCATTCTATACGCATACAAAATGTGTTTATTTTTACATTTTATATTAATATCTGATTTATTCTTAATTAAATCAATTATAGCAATTGTCTGGCGTAAAGGAGTCCTATACTTATTCTGTCGTGAATGTGTAATGCTCTTCGCCGCCAAGAGACAGAATGGCTTGGCACGGCTGGATACATAATTGAATATTCCTTTTGCCGGTTTACAGGTGTCTGGGTGCTGACTAATGCAGGCGGAAACAGTCTGTATTGCACACAGGGCCGAAACACGATACACACTGTATATTTAAAGTGCCTTATTTTTACACTTCTTCACTCTCCTACTTCATTATGGAAATTTGCTAAAAAAAATTCCGCTCAGAACTGAAAAACAATTTCTCGAATTTTTTAATAAAATACTGTCCCCAAGCAGATGAAACACTGATGAGCAAAAAAAAGCTCGATTTTCTGATGGATTGCCAGCAATTGATGCAACATATGCTCAGCGAAACTCCGAAGAGAGACACTCGAGGATGGGGATATTTATTTTAATTTAATTGATATTAATACCTGGAGACCGATTCAGACCTGTCTCGGTAAGCACTGCTACTCTCTGCTGCACTAATTGCTGCCAACATCGCCTCTAAATGCAGCGGGGCTGTTCTCTCTCCAGCCAGGGCCGCATCAGAAGCCGGGCTTGCGAATGGGGATGATCCGATATCCAGACACTTGCGAAACTAAATTCATGCAACAACACGTGACTTTGAAATCAAACGATGATTAAAAAAACCCATTTGGGAAACAAACAGTGATTCAATATCCTGACCGATATTATGATCTTCGGCTAGTCCCAAAGCAATTGTGCTTAAAATTTACACTTAATCATATAAAAAATGAATAAACTAGCGTGTCATGAGTTTCGTGCAGTTTCGCGGATTCCGGTGCACCCTGAAAATGCAATTAAAACCGCCGACTTTTCAACAGCCAAGCAGTTAGCAGTTGTCGGGGCTCTCGCTGAAAGGGTGTAATTTTGCACACAATGCGCCTGCAAGACCAACCCCCTGCACAAGTTGCAGCCTTCGAGAATGCATTGTTATGTATGGGAAAACAATTACCAGCCAACGGGACGCGAAGACGCTCTGTGGAGATAATCGCAGACTCTCTTTCAAATGCGAGAAGGTACTACAAAATTTATAATTATCAAACCTGACCGGATCGCTTAAAAGTGTCTATTCAGAGGATTCATCATGAGGGGTTGCTGAAAAATATCATGAAAAGAATCTACGCACCGAACAAAGTGTTTTCTATAAAGGCTTTTAACATATCCGGTGCATCTCGTAGCTTAGACAGTTATCACTTGTACACAGAAATAAATGTCACTGGTGAGTAAAAAAAATATTAATTGAGTTGTTGGTAACAGTATATTTTTATGTGAAGACACAAATGACCGATACATCCCTTCTTCCGAATAGAATTTTTTTTTTATTTCTCATAAATTTACTATTAATATGATAAATATGTAATTTTCCAATTGAAGTGTAGGAGTTTGGAAATTCGTCATGTTTCTTTTCCAAGAGTCCTAAACATTAAAAAGTTTTTTTTTAAATTGGAATTAAAAGATTAAATATAAACCATGTGCGATATATTATTTTAAAAATTAAAAAAAAAAAAATCTTTAACAAACTTTGGTTTTGAAAAGTTGTCATATTATCAAACTTTTCAACATCTTCATGATTTTATTTTACCCTGAATATGGACGTTAATTATATAATAAAAAATAGATAAATATAATATATAGTTTTTTTATTACTTTGTAAAAAACCAGCTTTCGATATAGAAAAATAAAGTGACAATTAAATTAATTAAATGACACGATTTCGCCAGGTAATGGACTGCCTCTGGTGTCCGGTTGGACAATTAAAAGGCTGGAAGCAACTGCCTTAACTGTGATCACTGAATATCGAATTTTATTTTTATTTATAATATTTAAGATTGAGAGCATTTTGAAAAAAAACATACGTGTAACTTATCGGTCACAAATAGCTCTTTTCGCCTGAAGATGCCGACCAAGCATGTTGGCGAAACTATTTGCTTTACAAAAAAAAAAAAAAAAGCAATTTTCAAAAACACTGAACATTTATTTATAAAATATTATTTTAAAAAGCATCAAATTGTGTTTTTGGGCTTGTGAAAACCCTTATTATCAAAATAAACTGATAAGATTACTTAAAAACCAGATACGGATAAAAAATTGATTACATAGAAGTAAAGATGGAGATAGTAGTAAAGTAACCGTGTAAAGTAAAGTAACCAATAAAGTAAAGTTTAAAGTAAAGTAAAGAGTAAAGTTTTAATATGCATATTGTAAATTATATTTTTTTGGATACATTTAAAAAAAAACTTCACTTGTAATAATGGCATATAATAGAAAGTACGTAATGCGTTGTTAATCTATGATGTATATTTGTAGAGAAATTTCGCACTAACTGCTCGATTAAAGATCATGAAACGTGTCGTAGATTTTAGTAACAAATAAATTAATCTGAATATAACAATCTAATAATATAGTTTGCTTTAACATTGCGGCACCCAGTAACAATGCAAATGTCATAACCATTGACGAAAGATAACATGTCCTTTGGTAGTTTTTTTCCCAATAAGTTATTGGGAAAAAAAAATCGAAATTATTTTTAAAAGAGTACGATAATTATTTTTTTTGCCACAACTGTCGGGTCAGAATGTCTTCTCCTCGTAGACCAGGAGATAAGCTATCCTTCATATTATATATCGGTGCGATAAACATATTAGCAATCAGTAGCGCGATATACCTGACGAAAGCCGGCTTCAGTGCACCTGAGTGGAAGTTTTGTGAAAAGTGAATCACTGTGGGATTCTAAGATATATAAATATATATATACCTGTCTTCTCGATCTTATACTTGGTGAGTCATAAATGCATAATATTCTCAAGGGCCCTCTCTCCGTAATCCATGTCAATTGCGAAAAATCTACTCGTCAGATAAATTCCTTCTTCACGACAAGAGATTATTTTATTTCATATAAACTGACTTATGATTCGAGAAATATGACCTCGCCTGAGTAATGTTTAAACATTTGGAAAATTGTAAAAATTCATATTACAATGATTCGAAGCTCTTTAAGGATTTTACAATTGCAATTTATAATAAATTTATTGCAAAGCAGAGGCGTAAAAAAAAAACATACTTTTGTTTCAAAAAGTTATCGTTTTTTTCATATTTATCAACATTTTTTTTATCTGATAAAATATCGTTTATCAAACAATTAAAAGTAGTTTCGTGTATTTCGTGCCCGCCTGGTTGTGGGTTTTATTAAGCTAGAAAACCTTTGGAGTAAATGATGCGACATCTCAGCCCGTAGACTCTCGATGTTGATAAGAGTCCTGCCCGTCTGCTGGGATCCTCCACAAGATTTATTAGTGCATTCAAGTGTTCAGTAATATTATATTATTATATTATATTTTTAAGCACAGTTCACAGCCAAGTTCTTTGCGATACTCTGGAATTCGAAATGGAGATCCTTATCAAATCCAAATTGTGATAATAAAACAAGTGATAGATAAGTATATATATATATATGTGTGTATATATATATATATATTTATATATATATTTATATACATGCACATGCACGTGCACCCATATATACATATTTCAAATTTAATTAATTTTTTTTGTTTAATTGCTTTTACCTTAGAATCAACCTATGGTTGACGCAGATTTTGCTTAGATAAGAAACTCCATTTCGAATTTCAGAGTATCTCAAAAGACTAAGCATGTGCTTGAAAATATCAATTATTTATGAATGAAGTATTTATGTACATAATACCCTTTGGAAAACTTTGACAAAGTATATAAAAAAACGATATTTTATTAGATACACATTTATCTATGTTTATATACATTACATATAAATATGTTAATAAATATACATATATGTATACATATACGTATATATGTATGTATATATGTATGTTTGTGTATATATATATATATATATATATATATATATATTTATATATATATGTATACATATATATATATATATTTTTTTTTTTAATATATATATATATATTTATAAACTAATAATTTATTTATATATATATAAATATTTACACATATATATACATATTTATATATATATATATATATATATATATATATATATATATATATATATATATATATAAATATACACATAAAATCTAAGAACTCATAAGCCCTTATAAATGAATATTGATAAATACATTTTCATTCATTATTAGACTTAATTATTTTGATTTGAGCATTATTCCACACTAGCGACATCTGGTGTCATGTTTTACGTATTATTCGGAAAATCGACCGGAAAGAGAGCCCTTAACTCTAAGTTTTATTCAACGTATTATAATATACATATTTCTATAATGTGATCATCGTAGATCGGAGTGTGCGTGTGTCTGTATTTGTAGATTCATTTTCCCAACTGATAATTTGTGAATTCAGTTTTGTCGTAACCGGTCTCATGGTTCGTTTCTATTATACTTGCAGACATCTCACCATGGACGAAAGTGGCAATAATAAAAAACCAAACGCACTTAAAATGTCTACAAAGGGGATAACGTACCAGCTGAAGCTGGCTATCCTATTTTTTCTGAAGGCGATTTCCAACGGAGAAACCTTCAAACTTCAGACTGAAGTAGAATCCGCTGGGAAATTCGACGATGTGGTCTTTGTGTACAAAAATTCCAATGAAAACATAGACGAGGCCATCATGCTCCAAGCCAAGCACAAAGCCAAAGAGGCAAATAAGATTACTTTCGACAAAATTATTAATGACACCGACTTCTCCATTCCTGTGTACTACAATTCGTGGCTCGAGATCAAGAATTCATTTCCTCACATAAAGTATCTTGTGATATGCACCAACGTAGACTTCGAAGAAAATACCAAAGAAAAATTTACCGAATTCAAGCCACGCGATTTTCCTTATCATTTTGAATACTCGAAGCTCTTCCGTTTAAACAAGATGGCTGCCGTGTACCGCCTGGCCGAGGATGCACGCGAGGAGCTGTTCTCCAAGCTGTGGGAGGGCTCGGACGCCCATCAGCTGTGCAAGGAACTGTGCGCCGCCTTGTGCTGTGAGGGCACACTCGGCACGAGGTCTGGCGTCATGAAGCGATACCACTCACCTCTGGTCAGCAAAGTGCTCGACGTGAAGAACAAAAAGGCTAGTTTTAGACCCACCTTCGAAACTGATACATCGCAAGAAGTGAGCAATTTCCAAAACGCACTAAGAAGATCCACGGAACTCCATGCCGAAACCTGTGAACCAAAATCAAACTGCAAGCTATCTGACTTTGAGAGTGTCCTCAGGTTAAATTTGAATGTCTCAAACAATTTCGGGAAGGTTGAAAATAATGACACGAGCCTGCCCAGTGCCCAGATAGACCACAATGACTTCACCCAGTTCACAGATAAAATGTTGTTTGCTGTGAACCAACCCTCAGAAACAGATCTAGACGACATTTTAGCCAAGGAACTCAAGGCCCTGATCAAGTGCGAGGATAATATCAAGAAAATCGCCTATAATGCAATCTTAATTGAATTTTTAAATTGGTTTAAAAATACACAAGAAAAGATATTTAACAAGGATACTGGAAAAGAAATACTTGATCAAATAATAGCGATAATTTACTACCCCATAAGCGCAAGCATATTCAGTGAATGCAAAAAAAAGCTTAAAAGTTGTCAATTTTCGGATATAATGAAAGACGAAGCCTGCAATGAATTGTTATCTTTATTGGAAAATAAAAGTGGGGATGCTAAGCCACGTATAGTTTGCTTTAAAACAGAAAATACAGTAATTGGATTATCATTGATGCTACAGGTTTTGGAAAAAACAGAACCATACAGAGAAGAAAGCAGCTTCATATTCATGAAAGCTAGCTCCCTCCAGAGATCCAGCACTCGGAACCAAATCATCGTCAGCTTGAAGAGGAGCAGCGTCCACAACTTGCTGCTGCTGGAGTGTGATGTGTGCCCGAGCCAGGACTTGAGGGACACCCTGGACAGAGTGGTAAAGGACACCGAGGCGCTGGTGGTGCTGGTGGTGCTAGTGGCCTCACACAACTCACTCTCCCCGGCTCTCGAGGGGCTCCAGGTTCACTACATTCACTCGATGAAGAACTACGGCTTCCTTGATCTCACCCCCGAGACTCAGAGCTCTCTTTTAAATAAACCGGTCACCTTACAAGGAAGCTCGGTTATTTTGGAAAATCTCCTTCCCAGTAAAGAGTTGTACGCGACCATCGATTGCGATACTTTAGAGAAACTTATTCTGGGTAAAGAAATCCATTTTGGAGACAAACTGACGCACTCCAAAGACAACGATCAGGAATTTTACATCGAGCGTAATTTATATCAAATCGTGAAACTAGACAAGAAAATTTTGTTTGATGAGCATTTCGAAGATTTGATAGCTATATCTGGAGTATCATTGGACGATCTAATGGCGTTATTAAATGAAAAAAATACCAAGGACACAGAATTACCACAAGAACGTGAATTTTTTTTTAGAAACAACATACGACGTAATAAAAATGCAAATGAACTGAAAGTATTTTCTTATTCAAACAATAAAGAACTACATTGTAAGATGGCTGCAAAATTTTACTTATTAGATGACCCTGATACTCAGGAGAATGATTTTGACGACATTTGTAAAATCAGATCGAAAAACGTCCATTGGATAAAAATGCCAACTTTAAATGACCTTGTTTGGATGAAAACACACGGAAAGATCGAGCTTCTCCACGCATTCAGACTCGAGCAGGCCGAAGAGCAAGTGGCCGAGGAGGACTGCCAGAGCCAGCAAGACTTGTCTTCCCGCCCGGCTCCGTACACCATCATAATCAGCAGCAAAGCCGGGGCAGGCAAGACCCACTTCCTCGCATGCCAGGCAAACACCACCAAGGAAAACCATAAGAACTGTATGGTGGTTTACGTAGACCTAAACAGCAATTCCCGAAGTTTGAACAATGAACTAAATCTCAGAAAAGCGATGAAACCCAGTTTCTCTCGTTCAGAAGTTCACAAGGCAGTATTTTTTCTCGTTGAGAACCTATTAGATGATACTCTGTATTCCACGTTAAAAAAACTACTCAAATGTCATCTTGAAATGAAAATAAGCGGGGTTTATGTTTTCTTTGATGGCTTTGATGAAATCAGCCCAGATTACGAGGAGGTTGTGGTTGACTTGATGTGTGCACTGCAGGAGTGTGGGGTGGGGCTGGTCCTCACCACCAGACCACACATGCGCCAGTACACCGAGGAATCGTTGGGCGTGTTTTGCCATACGTTGGCTGTGTTTACAGACAAAGAGAAATCTGAGTTCATCAACAAATTCAAGAAGATTCAACCAAATACTCTTAATATCGACCTCGATACAAAATTCAATTCCATAATGAAGAAAATCAAACTTTCCGAAATGTATCAATCTGTATGTGGCTTACCTTTATTTCTGAAAATGGTCCTACAAGTTATGTATAATTCATTGGACTCAGATGATTCCCAATCTATAGCTGAAAATTCTGACATTCCCATTTCAATTAATGCGCTGTACAAAACATTTGTGGAATCGGTGTTCAAGTCTTTATTAATTAAAACTAAAGCAGATTTACATAATATCACTAATAAAAGAGAAAGCGAAAAGAAAAAGATAAATTTTGAAGAAATACACCAAAACTTGGCTTTGCGTGCATTACTAAATGATAATATTAACGATTTACTATCGAAAAAAGAGTTAAGTGGTGTGCAGGAATACATGGACGAAATCAAGCAAGGTATTAAAAACGAAGGACTGGTGACTGCAGTGGTCGACGATAGGCCAGACTTCATCCATCGATCGTTTGCGGAGTACTTGGTGGCCGTGTACTTCAGTGAGTTGTTTCAAGACAAATCGGAGAATGATCAATCACGCAGTGTATTCGTTTCTATAGTGTTAGCGAAAGACAATTTTGTCATGACGCGCAAGTTTTTTGATTCGGAATATAGTAACGTTGAAAACATGCATTTCTTAAATGAAAATTTCGAAGCAGCGATGTGTCACAACATTTTGAAAAATTCGGTTAGAGAGAACAATTTCAAAATATTAGGAAATGCATTGGAATGGCTAACACAACACGCTGACGCTGCACAGAAAGAACTCGTCTTCTATGACTCGGAAATGTCCCTGCTGGGAGAAGCGATGCGCTCTGAACAACTTGAGTCTCTGAAGCTTTTATTCAAACATGGCGCTGACTTCAACAAACAAATAACATTAGGAAGAGGTCAAGTAGCATATCCCATTCACGTCTCAAACAGGTTAGATGTTATCAACTGGCTGGTCGAATCGGGCTGTGATATAAACCAAGTTCATGCGACCACAGGAGAAACAGTGCTGCATCTGTGTATTTTAAACAATGCAAAATTGGAAACAATTCAAAGCATCGCTTCTCTTGGAGTTAGTAAAGATCGTTGTGACTCTGGTGGCTTATCTCCACTCATGGCCGCTGCATACTCAAACAGGTTAGATGTTGTCAACTGGCTGGTCGAATCGGGCTGTGATATAAACCAAGTACATGCGACCTCTGGATCAACAGTGCTGCATCTGTGTATTTTAAACAATGCAAAATTGGAAATAATTCAAAGTATCGCTTCTCTTGGAGTTAGTAAAGATCGTTGTAACTCTGATGGCATTTCTCCACTCATGGAAGCTGCGTGCTTGGACAGGTTAGATGTTGTCAACTGGCTGGTCGAATCAGGTTGTGATATAAACCAAGTTAGTGCGACCACTGGATCAACAGTGCTGCATCTGTGTATTTTTAACAATGCAAAATTGGAAACAATTCAAAGTATCGCTTCTCTTGGAGTTAGTATAGATCGTTGTGACTCTGGTGGCTTAACTCCACTCATGACCGCTGCATTATCGGACAGGTTAGATGTTGTCAACTGGCTGGTCGAATCGGGCTGTGACATAAACCAAGTTCATGCGACCACTGGACAAACAGTGCTGCATCTGTGTATTTTAAACAATGCAAAATTGGAAACAATTCAAAGTATAGCTTCTCTTGGAGTTTGTAAAGATGGTTATACCTCTAATGGCTTTTCTCCACTCATGGAAGCTGCATGCTCGGACAGGTTAGATGTTGTCAACTGGCTGGTCGAATCGGGCTGTGATATTAACCAAGTTTATGCGGCCACTGGATACACAGTGCTGCATCTGTGTATTTTAAACAATGCAAAATTGGAAACAATTCAAAGTATCGCTTCTCTTGGAGTTAGTAAAGATTGTTGTACCTCTAAAGGCATTTCTCCACTCATGAAAGCTGCATGCTTGAACAGGTTAGATGTTGTCAACTGGCTGGTCGAATCGGGCTGTGATATAAACCAAGTTCATGCGACCACTGGATACACAGTGCTGCATCTGTGTATTTTAAACAATGCAAAATTGGAAACAATTCAAAGCATCGCTTCTCTTGGAGTTAGTAAAGATCGTTGTGACTCTGGTGGCTTATCTCCACTCATGGCCGCTGCATACTCAAACAGGTTAGATGTTGTCAACTGGCTGGTCGAAACGGGCTGTGATATAAACCAAGTTCATGCGACCACTGGATACACAGTGCTGCATCTGTGTATTTTAAACAATGCAAAATTGGAAACAATTCAAAGTATCGCTTCTCTTGGAGTTAGTAAAGATTGTTGTGCCTCTAAAGGCATTTCTCCACTCATGTCTGCTGCATGCTCGGACAGGTTAGATGTTGTCAACTGGCTGGTCGAATCGGGCTGTGACATAAACCAAGTTCTTGCGATCTCTGGACGAACAGTGCTGCATCTGTGTATTTTAAACAATGCAAAATTGGAAACAATTCAAAGTATCGCTTCTCTTGGAGTTAGTATAGATCGTTGTGACTCTGGTGGCTTAACTCCACTCATGACCGCTGCATTATCGGACAGGTTAGATGTTGTCAACTGGCTGGTCGAATCGGGCTGTGACATAAACCAAGTTCTTGCGATCTCTGGACGAACAGTGCTGCATCGGTGTATTTTTAACAATGCAAAATTGGAAACAATTCAAAGTATCGCTTCTCTTGGAGTTAGTATAGATCGTTGTGACTCTGGTGGCTTAACTCCACTCATGACCGCTGCATTATCGGACAGGTTAGATGTTGTCAACTGGCTGGTCGAATCGGGCTGTGACATAAACCAAGTTCTTGCGATCTCTGGACGAACAGTGCTGCATCTGTGTATTTTTAACAATGCAAAATTGGAAACAATTCAAAGTATCGCTTCTCTTGGAGTTAGTATAGATCGTTGTGACTCTGGTGGCTTAACTCCACTCATGACCGCTGCATTATCGGACAGGTTAGATGTTGTCAACTGGCTGGTCGAATCGGGCTGTGACATAAACCAAGTTCATGCGACCACTGGACAAACAGTGCTGCATCTGTGTATTTTAAACAATGCAAAATTGGAAACAATTCAAAGTATAGCTTCTCTTGGAGTTTGTAAAGATGGTTGTGACTTTAATGGCTCTTCTCCACTCATGACCGCTAGGCGCAGTAACAGGTTAGATGTTGTCAGCTGGTTGTTGGATCAGAAGAAGAAAAAAAATGTCTTAAGTGTGATTTCGAACTGTTCAGTTTCTTGATGTTATTTCGTGTTTTGATATTAACCTAAGCGTTGTGTTTATTATATCATTTTTGTGTTTTAAATAAAACGCTAATTTCAATTTTAAGGTAAATCTTTTTCAATAAAATCCAAAAAAAATTAAGTCTCTTATCTCAAAACCAAATTCCTTTTATCTCTAAAACCCAATCAATTTATTGATTATGTGTTCTCGAGCCTGAAACCTCCGTGAGATCAATGCCTTCTCTTAGAGGCATCTGCATTTTTAACCCTTACACGTTTTATTCTGCATTTTCCGTAATAATGAACTTTATTACGGACAAACCCACGCAATATTCCTCAAGCATCTGTTAAATCATAGGTTCTTAACGGGGGCGGTACCGCCCCCCTGTGGGCGCTGGAGCTTTCCAAGGGGGCGGTGGCGGGTCCAAGAAAAAATTGGGGGCGTTTTGAGTTTCACGGGGGGTGAAAAAGATATTTTATGTAGCCGTCAAAAATGTGTTTATAGTATTATTATGGCCTAAATTTCAACTGTTAAAATCTCAACATAGTTTTATAATTAACAGTATAGGGATCTATAATGTTTTTCAATCATATTTATTAGCTTTGATTAAAGCCTGCATAGATATCGCTTTAGATACCGCATATAAACAAGCACAGTGTGTCCAAAAAAGGTATCGGGTATTTGTTAGTTCAGCAAAACAAAAACTACATGTAATCAAGTATTTTTTTTTATTGTTGATTTTAAGTATACAAAATGGAAAATTATTTCAAAAATATGATGTTATCCAAATGGTGACCGTTTCGCTGCTGATACTCTTCTAATCTGGAACGAAAATTGCTGACAACACGCTAACAGGGTGTCCAAAAAACGCATCGGGTATTTGTTTTTGCGTTGAAGTTGATTCGAAGCAGCTGAAGGACGTGGAGAGAAAATCGTGGAGTCCGCCATATTGTAGAGCGGTGGCCCCCAACCCTGTGCCCGCGGGCGTCATGGCGCCCGCCGATCATTTTCCGTGCGCCCGCCGACAATTTTCCTGTCCGACCACAATAAAAAAATATTTAAGAAAAAAATATATATATATATTTTTTTTACTAATTAAAATGTGAAATGTAAACAAAAATAAGTTAATCGTTATAATTTTCAAAGTAATAATTATTTCCGGAAAATCATAAAAAAGCCTGTTGAATTAGTATTTTATGGTGGCTGATCCCTTTGATGGGTCAATTTTTGTGTTTTTTGATATTTTTTTGCGAAAAATCTTCTGCATCAGTAGATAAATTTTTAATGCTCAAAGTTAGATACGTTCTTTTTTCTAAAAACAAGACTTTTTTATCTCTTATAAATATACATTTAATATGATAAATATGTGTTTTCCCGATTAAATTTTAGGAATTTGGAGATTATTAAAAAGTTTGTTAAAAAAATAAATTGTTTTAATTTTTAAACTAATGTCTTTACCATAGGTTTATTTGTTATCTTTTATTTCCAATTTAAGAAAGGACATCTAAATACTTAGTGTTCTAAATCCATCGGTCATAATAATCTCCAAATTGCTAAACATCATTTGGGAAAACACATATTTATCATATAAAAAAATAAATTTATAAGAAAAAAAAAAAAATATCTTTAGAAAAAGGAATGCATCTAACTTTTGGGATTTAATTTTTTTCTATTGGTGCAGTATATTTTTCGTATTCGGGTAGAATACGAAAAATAAACAACAGGGTAGAACTTGTTGTTTACAATTTTTAGCTATAAATGTACATTTTAAAATTGCTATTAAAAATAATTATTCGTTGCATGTTTTCCCCAATTTGACGAAATTACTAGAGTTTTTATACTATTATTTACTACTACTTATTATTTATTTAACATAAAAATATAAACGTAGGTATTTTTTGTGCATTACATGTATTATTGAATATGTTCAACTAGGTGTGCCACATGTTTCTGGTTTTTTTTTATCAATGACAAGTGGAAAATTTTTCAAAATAAATACAAAAAAATGGTTTATTCAAACTATCGTCCCTCGCTAGCTACACATTTTTGCCATGTCTCTGTCAGTACACAAATACCGTGACAATAAAACGACGCGTCGGACCAAAACCATTCATCCAACCAATTTTACACTTTTTCGAAATTGGCCAAGTGTAGCCCAGCCAATCTATGCGCCGTCGACCGAAACAAATAAAAATCGAAAGGGGCTAGGTCTGGTGAATACGTCGAGTGCGGTAGCAGATCCCATTTCAACGTTTTGATGGTGTCCTTTACGATGAAAGGCCTATGGTACGAAGCTTTGTCGTGCTGCAATATCATTCGTTTGTAGGTCAGATTGATCAGTTGTCGGTAGCGCTGCTGATTGACAGTTTCGCCTGGTCTCAGAAGCTCATAGTACACAATTCCTTTCTGGTCCTACCGCATAGCATAGCCTTCTTTCCGAAACGATTTGGCTGTGCCATCGATTAGGATGCTTTGCCAGGTGAACGATTTTTGCGTTTAGGATTCTCGAAATAAATCTACTTCTCATCGCTAGTGACAATTCGATGCAGGAAACTCTTTCTTTCGTGCCGCAAAACCAAAATTTCGGAAGTGGTTCTTTGATTTTCCAACTGTCTCTCAGTCAACTCATGCGGCACACATTTTCGTACCGTTTGATTTTTTCACGTGGTATGTGAACGTTTGAAAATACCTTGGCGAGACACGTTTAATGCCTCCGCAAATTGATGTTGTGTTTGCGTATCATCTTCATCCAACAACGCTTACAGATCGGCGTCCTCAGAAATAGTTATAATTGAACACATTGTATGCGGGCGCGGAACTGTGCGTGGGGGGGGGGGAGGGTTTTTCGCGACATTTCGCGCAAACATATTTATATGCGACCCGCGCTCTAGTACTAGTCGACCAAAGACGACTTAACATGCAACATTATACAAAATTGGTATAATTATAACTATTATGTCAAAGGGGGCGTTTTGAATTTTTTTTCTTGCCAAGGGGGCGGTGGTCAATAAAAGGTTGAGAACCTCTGTGTTAAATGGTTATCTTTAATATCGTATTCTTCGTCATTTATTTAATTTATCTATGAACTTATTAAAAAAGAAGGGTTTTCTACACATATTTTTCCCAACATAGACTCAATAACGAAAACAATGAAATATATGTGAGATACCACCTAAGCCACATCCTGTAAACCCACTACCTGCGCTAGCATCAGCGATAGCCACATACCGAATTATAACCATAGCCCTAAAAACTTTTGAAAATATACTAAAAATAAATTTTAAAATCTTATAATTCAAAATATAGTTTAGTTTTTAATTTGCTATATTTCCGTTAGGGCTGTCCCTAAAAAAGGCGGTCTGCTTTGCCTTGAGAGTCGGATGTTAGACGACTCCATGTTCTCAGATTATCCGAGCTTCAGTATCTCTAGCGAGCTGAAAATCTCCCCTCAACAAGTTTCCCTGACATTTAGGTTGGCCTTTTTAAAAACGTGAAACTGAAAGCAATACAACATTCGTTTTGAAAAAGTCCATTCATTTTTGTATGCTGTATAAAAATCTTTCAAACGCAGTCTGGAAGTAAAGATGTCAGTGTGCTCCACCCCATCTCATGGTGTCCCGTGTTATTCGCACAGAAGCGAAGATCGATACTGGAAACGATTATCCTCATGCATACCTTTAATGAGTATAGCTGTGATGAGCCTCAACGGGCTTTTGCGTTTTGATTGTAGAGATCGACTTAAAAAAACACTTGTAAATATAAAAAACACATCATTTTAAAAAAAAATCACTAAGTCTAATAACATAAAATATTTATTTTCGTGTTGATAGTAGGTTTTAGATATTTGTATTTTGAAAAATAACTAAAAATTATAATTTAAAGCGTCGTCGACTTTGAACATCCCTAGACCGAGTCTGATAAGGCTTAAGAGCAACAATTCCTTAATTTAGATTTAAACAGTTGTAGAGGTTATGCCAATAATTAAGAATTTTCGTCAAGGATGGACAGAGATATAAAAATAAATGCAAATAAAAAAGGTAGGTCTCAGGTTGACTCAGGTGGAGTTCGAGCCCATGCCAATAAAAAAAACTGTAAGTATTTTATTTATTGATAACTGTCATTTTAAAATTCAATTGCAAAATAATAAGAGTGTTTTTTTTTTTAAATAGAATCCTTTGATGAAAATTGTATGTTCATTTATAAATTTTATTGTGTTTCTCTACACGAATTTTTATATTAAGTTAATTAGTTGTCTGATAAAAGTTTATATTTTTAAAAGGTAAAGTTTGTTAAATACTCAGAAGTTCAGATAAAACTAAATAATTTCTATGTAATGTGTTACTTTTGTTTTAAATTTTTATATTTTTGACAATTTCAATTCGTTTATTATAATTTTAAAAGATCTTGTTTTTTGTATTGATGGTAAAACTAATAATAAAATAAACCTCTGAGCTCTTCGAGCCGACCAATTTATAAAGTACACATATATATATATATATATATATATATATATATATATATATATATATATATATACATATATATATATATATATATATATATATATATATATATATATATATATATATATATATATATATGTATATATATATTTAATATATAAATACCGAGTACCTTTCCATGCAATAACTCTGATTACAAATTGTAGATCTGAAAGGGCGACTCGGCGGGGAGGTTCACTAGCGACTCAATGCATGTCTGGGCGAATACTTTGAGAGCCACTGGAGTCGCATGACAAGCCGTCCTCGGAGGAGTTACAGGGATAGTCAAACTAGTACTAATCAATTCAACGAAATATTTAGAATAGATACTTTTTTTATGAAGGGATGTCCAATATAGCTAGTAATTAAAAAAAATAATTGTGATACATGAAAAAATTAGATATTTTTATTTATTTATACAATTGTGAATAACATAACTTTAACTGTAGTATTGGTCTTGTTTTTTTATAAATTAAATTAAATTGTAAAAAAAAAAAAAAATCATTTGTTTTATTGCATTATATTTTAGAGAAATTATTGAATATCGTTCCGAGTTGTTTTTATTTGATTGATTCTAAAGAAAACCGAAACCGGCGATTTAAATTTAAAAAAACCGGTAGATTTAAATTAAAAAAAAACAAGAAAAACTTGATTCTTTTTGAAGAAATTCTATAACGTAATTTAATCAAGTACTCTCTGTAAAAATTATAAATAAAAATTATAAATACATAATTGGATTTGTAATGAAACATTATTATTTTTAATGAAATCTTAACAATTATGTTTTATTATTAGTGTATTTTGAAAAAAACATTGGTGACTCTGTCATTTTCTCATTGTAAATAGCTAATGTAGTTCCTTTCCGCCTGAGAAGCCGACTTACTATGTTGGCGAAACTTTATAGTTTTTTTTTTAAGCTTATGCTTAAAAAAAAAAAACGTTAAAAAACACTGAACATTTATTCTTAAATATTATTAAAATAATTGACCAATATATTTTCCCGAAAAGCAGACAGTTATTTATCAGAAATAACTGAAAAGATAACAAAAAAAAGATACGATTTGAAAATAAAATTATTCAAACATGCTCATAGTAAGTTTTTCTAAATTTTTATAGTAAAAAAACCTCATAAAAATTATACTGTTTGAAAAGGACGACTTTATAATTTCAATTTATATAGTTGCGTTGCATGATTGCAAGTTTCGACATGTTTTATTTTTTCTCGTCTATTTAAGTTTTAAATAAAATATATCTTATCGCGAATAGACTGAAAACGGCGATACAATGCCAACGATCACATTGATTTTGATATTTCAATTTTTTTATAAAGAATTTGGGCATTTTTTTAAAAATCATTCAATAAATACATTAAAATTAAAATTAAATATTGTTGGTGCATTAAAATCTTAAAACACTTAGTCCGGACTTTAACTGATATTTTTCGTATTCCAACCTGTTTGCAATGTTTAGTTATAAGTGTACATTTTAATGTTGCTATTAAGAAGAATTATTCATTGCATATTTGCCCAAAATCTACCAGAATTTTCATACTATTATTTATTTTACATAAAAATATAAACAGTAACTTTTATATTTATAATTATATTTTTGGAATTAAATATTTTTTGCGCATTATATGTCTTACTATAAAAATACCTTGAAAAAATAAATGATGCCCGCCACCTAAACATTCTAGAATGTGCTCTTGCGTGCAAAAAGGTTGGAGACCCCTGTCGTAGAGGGATAAAAGGAACTTCAAGCAGCTCAACCCCCAAGATATCAAAATATCTGAACACGTAAGTTTATGAGATGTTACGCCGCATCTATTTGTTCTACTGTAGCCATCTTCAATAAGTATACCCACCGAGCTCCTCTGGAGAATATTGGCGGATTGCTTCTTTATATCTTGCGTATAATATGTAATTTTAAATTTCTTTGACCCGGGGAATTCCCCAGCGTGTCAAAGCGTAAACTCGCTTAAAGCCGGCGCTAATTGCGGTGCACTTTTAAAATTAAAAATGCGCAAAAAACCGCGACGGACACGTCGCTGCAAGGATCAGACGGGAGATTAGAGGAAGCTCTGACGTCATGTTGCTTTTGAAAAAAAAATATCCGAGCATAGCTTTAAGTATAGACTATTCAGATTATCTGAAAACTGACATAAATAAGGAGAAGCGCTGAAGAAATGAAGAGAAGGCCAAAAGGTCTTCAGCGCTGGTGGTTATATTAAAAATGCTTTATTTCATTGATAACTTTAGAAAATTTTAATCTTCATCAAGAGGTTGGCCCATATACTCATGCTGAGCCAGTGTTCATGGTTTTCTAAGGGGAAAATCGTGTAGTGAATCTCCGCATCCTTCTACGGGTCCTTCGGATATTTCTGCTGCCCAGTATCATTATTATATTATCTTTTCCTTACAAAGTTCTAGCGTTTACCAGGAGCTCCCCCACCTCGACAAGGTACTTCCAGAGCACATCCTTTAACAACCATCTCATATCCACTACTCCATGACGGATCTTTTAAACACGCTCAGGAGAGCGGGGAGGTTGTAATTTCGATAAAAATATATAGAATTATACGCTACCGTCTATGGAAATAAAAAAATTAACATGTTCGCTCGTCTATGAAGTATTAAGTTTTAATTATTCGGGAGTTTCCCTTTATGGCACTCGATTGTCTGGCGACATTCAGTGACTTAACCGAATGACGCGCTCTGGGGAAGGAGGACGTGAATTTGCGCCCCCACCCCCTCGCGAGTGCTAGTGATGGGAACAATCGACTAAAAAAAACTCAATCATTCACGTCGATACTAAAATTTTCCATACAATCATAATTTACAACCATTCTGCGTGAATCGAGTAATTAATTTACTGATATTTTCATATGCAATATTCAAATATGTAAAATCTGTTTTGACGAGTGACATTGTTTTTTTTTTATATTTATGTATTGAATATCTAATAATCCGAGTCTCGTTATGGCGGCAGCTTGAGCATCTATCACAATACGAATTTTATATTTCAATGATTTGTACTTTTGCAATATAATTATATGCTCGAATTCTCGAACCGAATTTTTATGAAATCAATTTATTCGTTTATTTTTTTGATCGAATCGACAGTTCAGTCGATTATTCGATTAGATTCACTCGACCGGGCCCGACGTCAGTTCGCACGCGCCTCTGCCACCGGAAATTGTCAGCCCGAAGATGACTGCATGACTTAATCGCATCACAGACATGCCTCTTGATGTGCAAACCTCATTTGCCATAAATTTTAAAACCGCCACATTATTTTTTACATTCAAAAACTAAAGCGAATAACATTCGTTGTATTTCATTGTTAAAATCAAATAATGTACAACTCGCGCATTCCTCGTTGAAATTTACCGTTTGTTACAAATGAATATTCCGCCTTGCTGAACTATTTCTGTATTTTTCAGCGGATCCTTCAGCGCCGTTTGTTCTCCCTTCCGAAATATCTTTACATAATTTTAAATTTAAATTAGGCGAAAATTAAATAAACGCGCTCTGCAACTGACCGGCCACAATTAACCGCCCGAAACTGATTAACTGAGATGCACGTTGTTTTTAGTGTAGACCTAGCCGTTTTGGGTCCTGTGCGGGCGATTAGAGCCCGTAAGCCCCGCCACATTTCATATACAGATAGCAGACTACTTATTCCTCATTGTTATAATTTATTCAATATTTTTGACAGTAAGTACAAAACGCAGCAAAAAGGGCACATTTTGCTTTGGCCAATAAAAGCGGCTATTTAATTGATTTTGTATTTAAAAACTTTTTTAAATAAATTAAAAAGGGCTAAATTATATAAAAATACCTTATATATAAAAACCGGTTGCTTTTTTTAAAAGTAATTTACTATTAACACACCGATATAAAATATGGCGCACCCAGTATGCATTGAAATTGCCTTCACAAACACAATAACGAAAGTAGAAAAAATCCTTTACGCTACCACCTAAGCCACACTGTGTAAGCCTCAAAACATGAGTACAGAATCAGATAATAAAAACACACAGTATTGTTAAGTAGTCGTAAGACGTATTACTCGTATATGTTATTATCGTATGAATTTTTTTTTTCCAGTGTAAATTTTAATTTGTGGCATTCATCATATTTGCCTAGAGAATCCACGATAGAAAGGAATAGTAACAAGCCGCTCTTAATTGCTAATATACACCAAATTTATCAACAAACACACTATGTGTTAAGGCTATATACTATAAGGGTGTATTTTTAAATATTTTATATGTGCTCTGGAAGTACCATGACAGGGTGGGGGGGAGGTTTCTGATATTGGTTATGTAGCTTGCTGCAGAAGGAGTATCAGTTCTAAACGACTGAGCTATGTAAGGAAAGGGTTTATAATAATGCTATCGGGCAGCACCAATATAAAACTGGTGTCTAGACTACACCGTGTATCACTGGTTCAGCACTCAGTGAAACGAGCCTCCTCTGAGGAGAGGCACTTGAAACACACACCCACACACTAACGATCGGTAAATTTAACGAAAAACGTTGTAGCAGTAATGTTTCCTTGTGCCATGGTATATTAGAGTGTTGATTCAATTGAGCCGACTCACTGACCCAATCTGATGCATCGACCCGTTCAGCAAAGTGATCCGGTTCAGACACACACGGGCCAGCTGCCCCGGTGGGGAGGTAATTTGCTCGCTCGTGTCGCTCCCGTGTGCTCTGTGCGCCGGAAATTAAGTTCACTGTAATGCGGGGATGAAAATTAACAAAATTATTACAATCAAGATCCCGTAATAATCCCCGCGTGCGGGGGATGCGGGGACGCCCCGAACAGAACTGCCAAAATGAAGACTCATCCGACGCAAGTGCAAGTGAAAACAAACAACAACAAAAAATTCTTAGTTTTAATAATTTTTATATATTTTCTTGAACAACACAACATACTGCTTAAACTTATATATATATATATATATATATATATAATTGATTTTTGTGAAGACCATTTCACAGTAAGTACGATTTTGCCTATACAGTACCAGTTAAGTACCAGTGACTCGTTAGTATAATTGGGAATGCACCGGCCACGTAAGCTTGGGGATGTAGGTCCAAATCCCACACAAGTCACGATGATATTAAATATATTTTTAAAAATGTACTTAGTCATTATATATATATGTGTGTGTGTGTGTATACGTGTATTTGTTATTTTG
The DNA here is from genome assembly GCA_022113835.1 of Atopsyche davidsoni. Lineage (NCBI taxonomy): Eukaryota > Metazoa > Arthropoda > Insecta > Trichoptera > Hydrobiosidae > Atopsyche > Atopsyche davidsoni. The sequence continues at coordinate 2,476,867 of JAILWY010000011.1, read as the reverse complement.
GATATGAAAAATGCCACGAACTTTTGTATCCGCCCAAAGAGTGCTTTTTTTAAAAGGTCAAAGATAACGAGATTCGTTATTTCGTTAATATCCTCGTTCCCATTGGTCAGACTCGGGAAATTCAAATTATTTCGTTTCCAATATTATTATTATTATTTTCCCCGTACGGGGAAATATTTAATTTATTTTTTGTATAGAGTGTTTCATAACTCGAATTCAATATATCCCCCAACAGTTTTTTGTCGCCGGAAACCAATATGTTTTTGAATAAAATGTTTTTTTAAAGTTTTCGTTTGTAAATACGCGATTAATTTTTAATATAATTTAAATTGATATTTCGGTCCTTGGCAAACTCCGCTTAAGCAGTGATGTAATTTCGAACACACTGGCCTTCTGTAAAGGTGCTCTTGGCAACAAACACACACACACACACACGCACACGCACACACATACATACGAGTGTTAACTTGAGAATCAGTGATCGATTGTGCCTTTGATGTTTTTTTAAAAAGGCTATTATCGAAGGTATAAGTGTTCGCGATTCCTGAAGATATTGATTTCTATGTTCAGATGTTTCTTTGCTGTTCATTTGGCTTTTGCTTTTTTATTTTAAATCCCTCTGCTTGTGACATGACCATTTTTAGCTTCTTATTACTAGCTGTGGTATCTGGATTTATGCTACATTCTCATTAGTCGCATGTGGAACTAAAAGGCGTCGACAGGTCTTTTTAATACCTCCACTGGCGGCATTATAATTTTTAGTGATACCTTTTAGATTTATATTCAATTTTTTTTTGAACCGTTGTTTCCAATGTTGCCGAAACCGATCTTCAATAAAATAAAAATAAAAAAACCCTAAATTATTTTATTTGTGCACTGGTTCTTTTGAAAAAAATTGGTGATTTTTAATGCGATATATATATATATATATAGTGCAAGTGAAAACAAACAACAACAAAAAAATATTAGTTTTATATATATATATATATATACCGCAAAACCTGTCCGCTTATGAAATTGACATTTTTAGTGAGGTGCTATTGAAAGGACAGTCTGACGAAGCCTTTAAAGGGCAAAAGCTGATACAAATATATTTTTAGTATCCCGCCGCATTTATGTCATTAATTTTTTTTATTTAACAGATGTTTTTTTTTATAGACAAGCTTGACATTTTGCTTATCATGGTACAAACATTATTGAAGCGCTGTCTGATGAAAGAAGCATACGAAGGCCGAAGTGAATAAATGATATGAAAGACGGTCAGATGCTGGCGAGTGCTCTCGAAGCCAGCCAATAACAATTACTACGATAATTGGTACGAAACTACCTCGTTTCAAATTGAATATTGAATTCAAAATAATAAAAATAGTCCAATATAAAAATCGTCCATCTGAGATATGCATGGAAATCTATTATGCTCGACGCAAAGTAAACTTACACGTAGCGACAGTAGGGACGATTTATATTATTTGAGTTTCAGTTCTTGAAATTAAACACACGTTTTCAAAATCAAAATTCTATAATTATAATAAAATTTAATCAATATCGTGACCACCGACTATAGTTTCAATTTTATAACGTTTCAATTTCGTAAATAATATTGCGTATTGTCGGAGCGGCCAGTCTCAGCAATTCGGGCGCACTGACGCAAATTTCGCATCCACGTAAACTTCCTTCTTCCAATGCCCCTTTTTCCTTGTACAATCATCTGGAGGATGCTATATTTACTGTCACAATAAAAATGCCCCCAAAATATGACACCTTCTTCCGCTTCTTCACCAACGTCAAGAGTTCCCTTTCTTTGCGCAGTTTTGCTCGCGAAATGAGCATAATAAACAACACAAACTTCGTACTTTTTTATAATTTTTTATATATATATATATATAATACATATTTACATAAATTTAAAAACGCGATGGCGCCGCGGCCATGTTGTCCGATCAGACCAGACGTGGACCGTATTAATTCTGAGTTTGGCCGCGGGCACAAAGCCTCCTCCCGCTAAGCATATTGGATTTTCCGGTCTTTATGTGTTTTTTTTTTTTTTTTTTAGATTGGAGGACCCGTCGAAGAATGTCGGGAAATACATCCCCATCGGGAAACCTAATTTTCTCCACATATTATATTATACAGGGGCGCTTCTGGGTTTACGACGTTATTGGATCGAATTTTATACTTCAGTCGAATTAGCCCCGTATGCGATGCACAAGACTGGCTCTTAGTACTTGGTGACGTTTGATTTCATTATTTATTTGATTAGAGATAAAAAAAAATTGCGATAAAATGCGATATAATCTATTATTAAAAGTAAAAAATAATCTATTATTAATAGTCTAAAATTTATTCTTGTACAAATTATTTCAAAAGACCAAAGCGCTCACTCCCAAAAATATCTAGTTTGATTTTATCGTTTTTGCTTAAAAATAAACTAGTGCATCGTTGAGGTAAAATTTAAATTAATTGTATCAATAAATGATCTTAGCTTTATTATATATTTTTTAATGAAAACTGACTTCTACATACTTAAAAATAAACCGTTTCCTACATAATATAAATCATTGTAATTGATGGCATTGTTTTGAATTATTCAATTGAAAGTCATAATAAATTAACAATGGGATGTTTTTAGTTTTCAAATAAGTTATTTACAGATTATTTTCGGCCGAATAAAGTTCAGTGTCTGTCAACTTCAAAGTTTAAAACGTTGGATAATAAATCACTATTTTACAAATTTACTCAGTCAGGGGGTGTGTTCGCGTGGAAACTGAAAACAACAAATAAAATTATCGAATGAACTTAAATTAAGGCAACACCCTTAAGGCTCCTACCAAAACGATAAATTCAATTTAAAATATACGTTATTACTAGCATAGCTTTATTCTTATTTAATTTTTTTTATAAATCTGCGTTGAAGTGAATTTCATATACCAAAATGCACCTTAAGAATATTTAAAAAAAAAAAGCCATAACACATTAATCATAATTATTTAATACATTTCCATTTTTCACTTATACAAGTCTATCGTTATTTTCAATTCACATATGATATGAACTTAATTATTTTTAATAAAAAAATTATTTTATTCAAAATAATGCAACAAGTAAAAAAATAATCACCATCACAACGAATTAAAGAATATATATTTTTTTAGTCAAAATAATAATATTTGTGTTATAAAGCGATGCAGTTTTTTTTTTTTAATAATATTGCAGGAAAGTTTTAGTATATCTGTTATTTAAAAATTAAAACAAAACTCTTTAGGATACATATTAAACAAAAAAAAACCCAAACTACAACTCGAGGCATATTCGTTCAAAGCTCATACCTCATTCAAATTCGAATTATTTTTATTTTTCGGGTATGGAAATTTTTTTTCGTCGTTTCACTCGTACATCCGATGCCCAAATCTAATTAATTTTTCTGGTCACAGTAATCAGCGAATCAGCGGGCTAATTAGCCAGACGGGGAGGGGAGCCAGGACTGTGCGGGTTAGAGGGGGGGGGCGTAATTAGGGAGGAGAGGGGGGTGAAGGGGAGGGGGGGGGGGGGGGGAATTACAGGAAACTGTAATGGCGGCCACAGAGAGAGTTTCCGCCTCTCGTAATTAACGGCCATTTTTAAACGCCCCCCCCCCTCCCCCCCTCCGCGCCAAAGGCTCGCTTTAACACCTGTAAAAGAATGGCGCCGCTTTAAATTTAAATCTAGGCTTAATCGCCCCGGCTTAGCGTGTATTTGAATTTTAACACTTGAATAATTATCTGGTAATATTAATATATTTATATATTTTTTTTAAAAATACTTTTGACAGAGCACCCAGGTGGAAAATCTCAATTTAACATTTTGAACGAATGTTGGCGAAACCGGTCACCAATAAGAATTGACACGTGGAAAAATCACTCAAGAATTTTTACCAAATTTTTTTATTGAAAACCTTGAGTATTTTTTACATAAAATTATTAAATTTCAAATATTATAAAAAAGCTTTGTAAGTGTGTCTGTTTTGTTAGTTTTTTTTATTGTTAAAAAAAAATTAACAGCAAGTCAACAATTGCAATTTTATTTACTAATTATAAATATTAATAATTTTTTCAAATACTTTTTTTAACATTAAGTTAGTATTTTTAATATTCAATATTATTTTTAATCTAATCTGATGTGTCTTTGATATATATATATATATATACGACACTCTAGTCTAAGTTTTAACACTTTATATTCAAACAATATATATATTTGAATATCCAAAGTCTAAACCGGCCCTTGAAGAATACAACGCTCTCATAGAATAACGATCGTAATCTCCTAGTCATTCGGCTATGCATATTATCTATCCAAATGTGAAGTTGAACAAATTAAATTTATCTCAGCAAAACGTGGTAAGCCGAGCTCATCGGCCTCAATGCATAGCATGCCATTGGATTCAACTGCACGCTCAGGTATCACAGGGCCCCTTCGCTAAATATGCCCGCCCCGAGTTCAAGTTGGGACGAAATTTCATTACGTGTTCATGCACAGCTTAAATATGAAATGTCCCAACGGCGGCCACTCTCCCCCGCACTTGCATACATTACGTCTCACTTCAAAGCAACAGGCGATGTCGTATCAGGACGTTATTAAACCGGGGCTGCCTTAATGAACGAGCCTGCGTCCCCTCTGAAGAAAGTCCACTTGTCTTCAGCACAAAGAACCGCAGTGACACAATAAATTCTCAAAGGACATGCATTTAAACAATATCAAATTTTCAATCAAAAATATAGTTTTAAATATAAAATTAATGTACTATTTAAAAATTGCAGTAAAATGTAAAAAAAAAAAAAATTCAAGTGCATAAAGCAGGGGTCCCCAACTCTATGCCCGCCGACCGTTTTACGTGTGCCCGCCGCTGTGCGACCACGATACAAAAATATTTCATATTTAGTAATTAAACAGAGAAATAATTATATCGTTTGATATTTATTCAACATAATATTTTAAAATTATCTAATGTGCTCTAGGGTGCAAAAAGGATGAGGACCCCTGGCATAAAGTCACGGTTTTAAGAAACAGAAACTTTCGGAAAAGCTTTTACCGATACCGACAACGATAACAGATCTCATCCCTTCCCAATCATTCCAAGTCCACTACAATATTACAGATCCTTCACATACACTCAGGGCACAGACCGAATACGGAGTGCGGCAAGTAAAAATTATATATATTTTAATTACGTACCTGTGAGTGTAATTATACAAAGTATAATGTCTACCTAGGTAGTGTGTACTAATAGTTGTGGGTATACTCCGCACCTGTCAAAGCCTCCCTTGATGACATTCTTCGCAAAATAAAACGGCTAATTGCTTCAGCCAGGTGGCGTCGCTGATTATCCCCCAGCGTCGGTAAAGCAGCGCTCCTCGGCGAGCATCAAACCAACATGGCCGCCGCACCTCCTTTAAATGCTTTTCAAACAATTTCTACAACCCTCTACACACGCTGCGACGCAACTGACAATCAAATGTTTACAAGCCAATAGCACACTCTTTTGGATTAATTACTACGTCGGCGTGTATACGAATGAAGACAGGTTCGCTTTACTGAATTTTCGTTTTAACGAAGTCGGGAGGAAACCAGTGACTACTATATTTGCTGCTGTGTAAAAAGTCATATAAACTAATTTCAAACCCAATATACCTGTAATAAAAATTTTCAACAAAAACCGCACGAAAATAAAATAAATTCAATACATCCGCAATATCTTCAGAATGCTTGCCCGCCTGCGTTTTCGCCATACTCTATTCGTATACACTCTTCATTGAGTATCGCATATGGCATGTGAAGTTTATATTATATAACGACATTACTGGTAATTAATTACTTCCAAGTCCAAGACTGTGTTAAACCTCGCGTGACTTAAACCGGGCGTAACCGTCGCCAATCCCCGCTGGTTTAAAATAATACCTCAGGTGGCAGACGGGCACACCTGGTGATCATAGTTTATACGGGTATTAAGTAAATATTACTCATCCTATACAGGGCGCCGCGTGGAGGGAGATACGCAGTTTAGTCGCTCTGACGATGCTTCGAGAAATTGCGAAACCACACCGCCTTGCACTGGCAACACCACGCATACGCAAAATTAATTGATATTTCGATTCGATTTATTCAAGTCCAGTCTAAGGGAAACGAGAGCTATCGTGGATTCGGAATTCACGCCAGTGGCTTGAGAGGCGGGAAGCCGAATAATAATAAGTATTTCGATAGACTCTTAGCAATATGATAGATGATGACTAACACAGCCTGGTTCAGCATATACTCATGCTGAACCCGTGTTCATGGTTTTTGTGCTCTATGGTCTGGGAGAGGCATGGCAACACCTAAGATGCAGCGCGGGGGATGAACATTACCGTGGAGAGACCCGGCGCAAGTGGACGTAGTAACAATGAGCAAGAGACGACAACAAGCTATTTCGGCAGCTGCCGAAACCAGGGAAAAGCCGATGCAAAGGAAGCTGCAAGACTTCGTGAAGCCATACGAGTGGGGCGGCGAGTGGCAGCTATGGCTCGCCCGTCTCAAGAAGATGATGCACGCGTGCGGCGAGAGCGACCTCACGCTATGCATCCCGATCCTGCTACAGGGTGAGGCGTTCCAGATTTTTATGTCCCTTCCGGACGAGGTGACCACGAATGAAAAAAGACTTGTTGCGGCACTCGGGACGGCGTTCAACCCTCGTCCGGTACCGTCGATCGCCGCATTTTCTACGTGGCGGTTTCAAGAGCAGGCCTCCGTGGAGAAGAACATGGCAGAAGTGCAGCGTCTCGCCGTCGCGTGCAAGATGTCAGGGGCCGCGATCCTGTACAAATTCATTCAGGGTCTGCCCGACGATTTATCAGAAAAAATACAGTCATGGTTAGGTGACAAGGAGCCTGACGAGACGGAGCTGATAAGGCAGACGCGCGTACTGCTGAGTGCGCGAACGACAAAACATGAAGACACGGCGTTACCTGCAGTCGTTCCTCCGGCGTGGAGACAACGCGGCCGCTCTCAGTGGGGAGGGTCGCGTCCCACGCGGGATTACAAAGAGATTGAGTGCTGGACATGCAAGAAGAAAGGCCACATAGCCAGAAATTGTCCGTCGGGAAACGGTCAGCGGGAGGCTGGTGCGCCGGTAGTCTCCCGAGGGCAGGACTAAAGGCGCTGCCTATCGTGCGGGCGACAATCGGCGGGAGGAGTTTTCGAGCGCTTCTCGATACCGGTTGCTCGCGAACGGTGATCCGCGCGGGCTTATGCCCTGTGCTGTCGCCAGGAAAAATCGACATTGTGGCGGTCGACGGGAGCCGAGTGGCGTGCCGCGGGACAGCTTGGGTGAGAATGGAGCTGCTGGACAGGGTGGTGGAAGTCGACACCATTGTCATGGACCGCGTGCTTGCTGGAACGGACGTGATAGTGGGCATGGACGCCCTTGTCAAGCTGGGCGGCATTCTGATTGACGCGCAGGGGGTGCGCGCGGCCGACGCGCAGGTAGCGGCGAGCGTTGTCGCGGCCGGCACTCAGGGGGTGCGCGCGGCCGATGCGCAGGTAGCGGCCGGGGCGCAGGTAGCGGCCGGGGCGCAGGTAGCGGCCGGGGCGCAGGTAGCGGCCGGGGCGCAGGTAGCGGCCGGGGCGCAGGTAGCGGCCGGGGCGCAGGTAGCGGCCGGGGCGCAGGTAGCGGCCGGGGCGCAGGTAGCGGCCGGCGCGCAGGTGGCGGCGGGCGCCATCGCGGCCGACACTCACCGGATTGCTGATAAGGACTTTGAGGCAGCATTCAGGGGGGGCAAGTGGTCAGTAAGCTGGAGGTGGAGAGAGTCCGAGCCAGAGCTTCAGTGTAACGTGGGAAGGTATAAAAACAGCGCAGGGGCGGAGGCCGAAGAGGCTTTCAAGGCCGAAGTGAGGGATTGGGTAAAGAAGGGTTGGCTGCGTCCATGGGCAGGCCCGCGAGGTGGAGTGTTGCCACTGATGGTGGTTGTCCAGAAGAATAAAGACAAAGTGCGACCGGTGCTGGACTACAGAGAGCTAAACAAATTTGTGGAATGTCACCCGGGAGCGGACATAGCAGTGTGCGACGAGACGATACGGCGTTGGAGGAGGGCCCAAGAGCCCGCCAAGATAGTTGACCTCAGATCGGCCTACCTACAAATACACGTAGATGAGGCCATGTGGCAGCATCAGCAAGTCGAGTTCGAGGGCAAGCGGTATTGCCTGACGAGGCTGGGCTTCGGACTGAGCAGTGCCCCTAAAATCATGTCTAAGATTCTAGGCTATGTTTTGGACCAGGATGACACAATAAAGGCAGGCACAGACTACTACATGGACGATATCCTGGTGAACGAGGCAATCGTGTCAGTCGACCAGGTGGAGAGTCACTTGAAGAAGTTTGGGCTTCTGCCCAAGCCCGCAACAAAGCTGGAAGGTAATCGTGTGCTTGGGTTGCAGATTGAACGAGACAAAGGCGGTCGACTCCTTTTCTGCAGGGGAAATCAGATTCCGGACACACCAAAAGACAAGCTGACACGCAGGGAGTTATTCTCGATCTGTGGCCGTCTGACCGGTCATTTCCCGGTCTGCAACTGGCTGAGAGTTGCATGCAGCTACATAAAGAGGCGAAGCGAGGGCAAGTCCTGGGACGATGACGTGGGAGCGTGGGTGCGGCGCCGTCTGGAAGAGATGATCGAGGCAATCCAAGCAAACGACCCGGTGCGTGGGGTATGGACAGTGAAGTCCGGCTGTCGCGGCCGCGTATGGTGCGATGCGAGCTCGATTGCTCTCGGAATTGCCCTAGAGATTGACGGCGAAGTTATTGAAGATGCTACATGGCTGCGCAAGAAAGACGATGTGGGCCACATAAACGTCGCAGAGCTAGACGCCGCACTAAAAGGAGTGAATCTGGCCCTGAAATGGAACCTCAAGGAAATTGAAGTCATGACAGACTCGGTGACTGTTGCCAGCTGGCTGACTTTGACCCTGACGAGAGATGCAAGAGTGCGAACGTCTGGCGCCGCTGAGATGCTGGTCAAAAGAAGATTGGCCCTCTTCAGGGAAATTATTGACACCTATAACGTGTCGGTCTCAGTGGTGCGAGTGAGCTCGGCCGAAAACAAGGCTGACGCACTCACGAGGGTGAAGAGCTCCTGGCTGCAAGCAGAATCCAAAGAGAGGCACGCCTGCGCAGCATTGGCAGACCAGCTGCATAACGCTCACCACTTCGGAGTGGACCGAACACTGAGTCTCGCCAGACTGGTGGACCCGTCGGTGAGCAGGAAAGAAGTAGAGCGTCTCGTCAGCTCTTGTGTGCGATGCAGGGTCATCGATCCAGCACCAGTCACTCACGAGGGAGGAAACCTGAGTGTGAACGATCCTTGGGTCAGAATAGCCATGGACGTGACACACTTCAGCGGAGAAGCCTTCCTCACCCTGGTAGATTGCGGTCCTGGGCGTTTCGCAATCTGGAAGAGAATCACGATGGAAAGCGGAGCCGAGGTGAGCAGGTGCCTTGAGGAACTGTTCAGGGAGCGAGGACCACCCCTCGAGCTGCTAATGGATAACGGCACAGCGTTCCACTCACGGCAGGTGGAAGAGACCTGCGAGTCTTGGGGGGTGTCCAGGCGATTCCGAGCGGCCTATCGGCCGTCTGGGAATGGCATCGTAGAGCGGAACCACCGCACTGTGAAGAGGACAGCAGCGAGGGCGGGCATATCTCCACTCATGGCCGTTTTCTGGTACAACCTGGCAGCTGCGAATCTAGAGTCTGACTCTCCGGCGTCTTCGGTACACGCCTACAGGTGGCGACATCCGCTGGCTGAACGCGTTCAAGGCAAAGAAGCAGTGGAGTCAGCTTTCAAGGAAGGAGACTCCGTCCTCGTGAAGCCGCCCCAGGCGAAATGTACCTCAGAGTGGAGAATAGCCAAAGTCGACAGGGTGATCTCATCGAACACTGTGTCGGTGAACGGAGTTCCGCGTCACGTATTGGACCTTCGGCATCACCCGTCACCGAGCAACCGAGACCGGACATGTTCACCCCCAGCGGTCGGAGTTGAAGGTGCCTTGGGGAGAGCGCCTCATCCAGCAGCAGAGGACGCCGCTGCGGAGTCATCAGGCAGGCCCGAACGCAAGCGAAGGCCGCCTGCACGGCATGACGACTACGCAATGTGATGTAGACATCAGGGCGGCATGTGCTCTATGGTCTGGGAGAGGCATGGCAACACCTAAGATGCAGCGCGGGGGATGAACATTACTGTGGAGAGACCCGGCGCAAGTGGACGTAGTAACAATGAGCAAGAGACGACAACAGTTTTCTAAGGGGGGAATAGTGTAGTGGGTCCCCGGGTCCTTCTACACCGCAGTCTCCATATTGCTGCTGCCCCATAGCATTATTATAAATCCTTTCCTTACAAAGCTCTGGCGTTTAGGTCTGATACTCTTTACAATAGCAGGAGCCCCCCACCTAGTCAACTGCTCCATTACCGATCCTTTACACACGCTCAGGGTACAGAATGGCAGCCATCCACAAGCAACAGAATGGGGAGAGCGGGAAGGTATCAATATTTAAAAAATAAGTAAGGGCTATGCTTACAATGCGGTATGCGACTATCCCCTGATCCTGCTCTCAGGTTGTGGGGCATACAGTACATGGGTTTCTCTATTTTAGTTATTGAGTCTATGCAGGGGAAAAACACTATCAATATTTATGGACACGCGCTCGATTATTTTCGGACAAACTACATCATCCCGTGCGGTTGTTTGTTTGCTCGGGCAATCCATCACGGCAGAGATTTAACGCGTGACACTTCCAGAGCCCGCGACAGTCACGAGCAAAAAATAAATTCCATATACGTCATTTTAAATATTTTAATTTACAATGGTTCTTAGGGCTGTGGCTGCACCCTGATCCTGCGCGCAGGTTTTGGGAGTTGCAGAGAATTGAAGGTTGGGAAGAATTGAAACGGCAGAAATGTGGCTGTATAGGAGAATCCTTAAAGCACCATGGGTTGATGAAGCGAAAGGTCTTCGTAACAATAAAGATGGCATCCTCCAGCTGATTGTTCAAGGAAAAATTGATCTGGTGGCTGGAGATTGGAAGTGCAGCCGGATTGGTGAGACTGATTCAAGGAAATGGTCACCAACCTCATGTGAGGAGAGGCAACAGAAGAAGAATGAAGAATAAATTAAATAAGTACGTGTCGAGCAGCATCCGTATAGCTCACGCAGACTATAAACGTTTTTATAATACTTTATTTCTCAATAAGCTTCGATGGTTTATCAGTTTATTGGTACGGCATATATGAAAATATAAATGAAGCTACTCTCCAAAAGGATGAGGGTGGTTATATAATATGTTTGATATTAGTTTCATGTTTGAAATACAGGAAACTGCAATCCGCAACGGAAGCTGTGGCTTGTTTGCTATTCACGAGCACAGCCTTAATAATTATCGAGGCTGTGTAGGAGAGCGCGATCAATAATTGCAAGTAACAATAATTACGTCCCCCGAGACGGCGCTGTCAGATTTCCAACGTCCGCTTGGAGAAATAGCAACTGACTAAGTTCAACTGCTTTGGGCAGGTTGAGAGCGTTTCAGCGTTTCAACCTGCTATGGGGCAGATTTGCTCTGTAGCCAGAGCTTTTCAAAAATTATAAATGGAAGTGTTTAAAAATAATTGTAGCTCGCATTTCCGTAGCCTTTCATGAACAAGGTTACTTGAAAGTAACGGTACCGACAGAAAAGATTATTCAAGCTAAACTGTTGTGCAATATTTTTGCTAAAGGAGCTCGCATCAAAAAATAGCAACACATAGGGTAAGGTATCCTATTTTGACCGTAGCCTAGTGCAGATGACAGTCCAGGAGAAAGTTATCGTGGACGCGGAATTCGCGTGGAGCCGGGAGTGCACCCCAATTAGTAGGACTGACCCAGGATAGAGGTGCGTTCAGTGAAACGGTCGCCGTTCTCCTCTGAGGAGAGACACTCGCAGCAAAACATGCACGGCTTAAATGAATTTTTTTTAATTTTGGGGTGCGTTGTAGACAGCCGAGATTCGTTGTGATCGTTCTAGAAAACGGGTACAGATCCGCGGGCGAAACGTCGAGCAGATGAGGCGACGCGCCGCGGGGCACAAAGCAACGGCGGGGCTTCAATCTGATATCTCCATTTCCGGCCAATTCATCTCCGAAGTTCCCCATTTCCTCCATAACTCCCCCCCCCTCTCGGACCCTCCCCCCTCTCCTACCCCCTCCCCCCTCCCCGGTGACTGTCAACTATCTCCGGGCGTGTAACTTGACGCCAATACCATTGTCCGACAACTCCCATTGCCGGCAACTTGCGGAATTTAAATTTGCTCCCCGCCGGCCGGCATTCCGAGATAACGACGCTTCCGCAGGGCTGCCGCTCTCGATATCGATCATTATTTTTTTACATAGTGAAACGTATATTGTAATACACCAAAAGGTTCTATTTCAACGTGTGAATAGATCTGTTTCGTCTGGCCTCATCGGAAATTAATATGATGTATATATCAGGCCTCCCTGCTCTCTCCGTTATGTTGCTTGCGCATGGCTGCCATACTGTACCCTGAGCGTGGGTTAAGGATCGGTAATGGTGTAGTGGACGTGGAATGTGCTCTGGATGTACCTGAGGGGCTCCTGCTGCAGAAGGAGTATCAGATCTCAACGCCAGAGCTTTGTAAGGAAAGGATTATATACTAGCGCTATTGGGCAGCAGCAATACGCAGACTACAGATTTTACTTTTAGAAAACCATGAGCACTGTCTCAGCATAAATATAAGCTCAGTGAAATGGTCGCCAACTTCCTTTGAGGAGAAGCTCTTGATGAAGAATATATATCAGGGGTGGCCAAAGCGTCGACCGCGTGTCTATTCCTAGTCGTCCGTCTCCTACACATATCTGACTATTAATTATTATATTAATAAACTTATTAGTTTGTGAGAAGAAATCATTATTTTCTCGTATTAAAATGACCTGATATTGAATATGTATTAGTATTATCTATGTTTATTTTAAATTTATACTTATTTTTTGCTTTAAATTACTACTTTTCATATGACACACGATGTTGGTAGACCGCCGCCTATAATTGACAAAACAGGTCGATGGTAGTGATTAATAGTTTATATATATATATTTATTTATAGTTTTTTTTGTTAATAATATAATTATTGTTGATATGTGGGTATTTTAATACGTACGATATATCAGCGGCCATTATGCCGATACGTCGTGAAAAACCAATTGTCACTCTGGATACAAACGACGATACAATACTTATACATATCAAATAAAAAATATACGAGATGCGCCCAACAAAACTATAAACTCAATTGCATTTCATAAAGTCAAACAAACAAATATGCAATCCTCAAATAAAGAAAAAAAAACAATAACGGAAATACAACTCACGTCAGCCATTCGGTGCAAATCGATGCGATGAAAATTTTCTTCGCGGCGATTTCTTGTCGGTTTTAATTCTCCTCTCGGACGATATTTGCACAAAATACACAACAATCCTTCCACGATAATAAATTTCATTAAAACTTGGAGGAAAACACGGGCTTTCGTATAAATAAGAAAGTTTAAAACTACACACCGCGTCGCCGCCGCCGCTCGGCTGACATTTTAAAACAAACTGAGAAACTTTTAAATACACTCGGAAGAGGTTTTTTTTCGCCAACTGGCAACACCGACTCGTGTAACAATAACTAACTTTACACCTCTTACTTAAAATTTAAAACCTCCAATCTATTTCAGGAAATCTCCTTGAAAATGTGCGCCTCGTATTTCACTTTATAATTGTTTATAACCTCGGACAAATCTATCATTAAAAAAAAAATGTATCACTTACAAATTATAAATAATATTTTAGCCGTTTTGCCAACTTTTCTCAGTTTGAAAATGCCGACGTGAAAAGTTGGCGAAAAACCACTCAAGTATTTTATTCTACATATATATCAAATATTTAAATGAAGTACTCTCTGTCAAAAATATTGATTATTTAATTATAAATAAAGTAGACACCGACTTGAGATGATAAATTTAATTAATAATTTATATATAAATCGTGATTATGAAATTATAAACAGTTATATGATGCAATATTTTTTTTTACTAGTGATATCTAACTATTTTTTGGTTGAGTAGTTTTTGTTCACATTTATAGATTTTTTAAATTTAAACTAGCGTAATGAATATTGTTAACACCTCAATTAAATTATTTTATTAAGTCTTATATGAGGTAATAAAAAATAAATATAGCAGTACTTTTAATGCCACAAATCCAATTAAAGCTGTTGAAGATCCGATGTCATAAATATAACTACAAAGCACGTCTGAAAATATTGATAATTATTTTCGTCATTTTAATAATTTGATTTTAATGCAGTGAGACTGTGTGTTTTTTTTTATTTTTTATTAATATATTATTTTTATATATTTATAAGTGGTCGTGTCTCTTGGAGCCTAAATAAGTTGACCTAAGCCACTTGTTGTAAGCCTCACGACCTGCTCGCAGGATCAAGGGAAAGCCACTCCGTATTTCAAAAACTATTGTAAATTAACATAAGAAAATAAAATATTATATTAAATTGTTTTTTTTTTATATAGAATCAAAATGTCCGCCGGCAAATCAGCGCTAACAATGGCGAACCCTTCCCGGACAAGAGGCGTCTCGGCGGACCGAACAGCTTGTTAATTGGCAGGGAAATGGCGTCGATAGTGGTGCAGGCTTATTGATTAATGAGGCACCGCTTTTGTGGATAAATTATTAAAATACACTGCCTCTGACAGCTCTTTGCGAACTTCCGATAACTTCTTGATTATAAAAACAAAAAGAAACAAGTCAAAGCCAATTTCCAGGGAGCGCACTGATTTGTAGTAGGCAGAGTAAATATTTTATTTCAATATCAAAGCATCAGATATTTGGGTCGTGGAATTTCAAAAGCCGCTCTGGGAGAATTTTTTTAAATTATTGTGCAACCCCATGTGATAAATTATTTTTTTGTGAGTATATATTATTTAGTACATACTACATAATAAAGATTGTGAAGTCTTTATTGTGGTTGAGATTATTTAGAGATAAAGGAAAGGATATATATCTAATAAAATTTTAATCACACGTCCATTAGCGCTTTGTTGTAATTTTAGAATTTTTTTTTTTTTATTGCATAACACCTTTTATATTATAAAATAAAAAACGTCTCGGTTGGGTTTGTTGAAATTACATTTTCAGCCCTACAGTTACGAGATAAAGCTACCGGCGTGTGTAAAAAAATAAAACTCGTGAAATTGGGAAAACATCTTTGACAGAGACAAAAGCGCCGTCGCTGTTTTAAAATAGTCAAAGTCTTGACAAATTTAAAAGATTTTATAAACATTAATCTGGGCGCTGAAGGGGGACAAGAACGACAAAAAAGTCGTGAAGGCCTCGTTGGGTGATTATTTGTGAAGGGTGTCAGGAATATATAAAAATATTATTTTTTAAATTCACTATTTTAAATTCACTATTAAATATAATGAAAGCTTGAAGTGTTTTAAAAAGATGTTAATTTCAGTTGTTACGTTAAAAAATGTTACCTAATAAGTTTAAAATATCTGACTAATAATTTTTTAAATATTTTTATCAAAAAATGTAATTTTGAATGTATTTTTGTTATTTTTTTTTATTAAAAAAGAATAAAGAAAATACTAAAAATTTTAAAAAATCCTTTTGCATTTTTTCTTTGAGCTCTAAAGAAATAATAATCAATTTAATATATTCTCGTAATGACTACTACTTAAAACAAAAATTTACTACTTTGAGCAAAGCTTTGATTTGCTCTGATCTCATAGGCCAAATTGTTGGCCACGAAACAGTGTGAACAATCAATAATATTTTCCAATGATGGATATTTTGCATATTTTGAAAAATAATTTATTTAGATATTTTAATAAGTCTTCAATGTTTTTAAATTTATAATATTTTTATTATTATAATTTATTCATACAATTGTGTTTTTATATTTGACCTAGCCAGGAACTTTTATTGTGAGCAGCTTTGCCAAGTTAAATAAACGATCAAATTTAAATTCAAAACATAACCTACGTGATCGCAACTGTCAATTTTTATAATTTAGTGGTTTATCGGAAACAAAAATGATGTCTCTTTATAAACACGTAAAGAATCTTTACGAACAAGAACTTTATTCTAATGTTATTTCTCTGGTAAGTCCTAAATAACAAATACACTGCATAAATCCGTTGTATAAGCATTTTTACTTGGCGGGTCAGATGCAGTCGCTATATTTTTGGCCTGAAAATTTCTACCATTTACTTGAATGGCGACTGAATTAAAATATTCAACACGTGTTTATACTGTTAAAATCTCTTCGACAGGCCACAATGGTTATTACAATAAATGACAACAATTTTGGAGAATATGTCACACCGCAGGAGACATTTCAAGTTTATTGCTATTATGGAGACTCTTTGTTCCATCTGCAGCAGTATCGGAAGGCAGAATCTGTTTACAGAAGGTAAATCAATATTTCAAACTTTATGTCAAATAAATAAATCAGTATTAAACCGTAAAATATAATGTAGATTAACTTGCTATTATACTGCTATGATATATTTATGTTAAAACTATCACAAATAAAATTCACCATTGGTATATTCTGTGGCAGTTATGATTTGATTCGGTTTCTTGGGTGTTCCACTGTTTGAGGTATTCATTCATCCAACGTCTTGGACCCCGTGTGCTGGAACCATCTTCATCTTCAAAAATTCTTAATGATGGTCTCAGAACAAGGACCAAAACGTCTGAGGATTAAAACCCCAAACTGCGCAACACAAGACAAAAACAATTTACTATGTTTGCCATAAAAATAAATCCAAAACCTGAATGGTGCATATGCAATTGTTCTCCAGAGCGATGCAGCTTCGTAAATCTAAGGCCCTGGTAAGCCCCAGGACGCTTCTGTCAGTAAGGACTGGCAGCCTGATACTGATATTAAATACAAAATGCACCTTTGCTACGTGCACATGAAACAGACGCAGTCGGCAATTGACATATTGCAGAGTATTCCAGGTAAAACACTCCCATCAAAATCGACTTACTTTATAGGTCCGACAAGTAATGTCACAATTCATCTTTCATGGGAGTCAGATAATTTGTCTATTACTTTCAGAATTGTCTAGCATTGTGATATATATAATTTTAATAAATTTCAGCTAAGCAGCGCTCAGCAAAAGTAAACATGTGCCTCGGCACATGCGACCGGCTGCAGCTGCCTATAGAGAAGCTGTCCGCTGGCCTTAGAGGCCGCAGAGCGTCTCCTAGCTCTGGCGGTGAGGCCTGCCGAAGTGTTCGTCACTCATGGCTGAGGGTGAGTATCAAGGTTGACCGCTTCTTCTGTATTTCTAACTGAAACCAATAATTTGTGAATATTATTAACAAAATCTATAAAAAGTGTGGATTTACATGATTGTTGATTTGATGGTTAATAGAAACAATATAAATAATAGAAACACGTTTTATATTTTCTATATGCAGATCCAATCCATAAAAATTACAATCAAAACATCCTACATCTTTCCATCTTCCACTTCAGCGGTGACCGGCTCGGAGAGCGGCGCACTCATCACATCGTGGGTTAACACCCAGGCACTGATTGCTGCACGAGTATGGAAGCGCGGCACGAGCTCTGCGTGCATTCGATGCTCCCGGCGCCCCCCTACGAGGATGTCCGTCGGTCGGTATAGCTCTGGGAGGAGTTCTGTACTGGGCCGGAGACACGGAGCAGGCAGTCGCTGTCTTCCAAAGAGTAAAAACTAACTATATTTCAAACAAAAGATGAAATACCAAATGTTGTATTATTCCTTCATAAAGTGATTAATCTGTTTTTAGGCACACGCTGCAGAACCCATGATGCAGCGAGGAATGGGGGCACATGCTGCCCGTCTGTCCTGCGAGGGTCGCCTACGCGAGGTTTTTACGCGCCTGCTGCCGTGCAACCTCCCACCGAGCGAGTATGGCCGCGACGAGTGGCTGCTGCTTGCCCACTCCCACGCAGATATTCGCCGCCTCCCTCGCGCTGCATACTTCGCACAGAAAGCCTGTTTAATGGATTTACAATTAATTTAAAGTCACTCTAATGTAAGAAAATTAAAGATTATATTTATGACCGCGTTCGTGACAATCACCGTCGGTAATTTAGATCCTAAAATTAAGTGATTTAATATCATTCGTATTTTGTGTTCCGTAAATTTAATTTCATTAGGTTACTTTTGGTAATCGTTGTGTTTTAAGATTATAGGGTGTTCAATCTCTTTACAGGTTGCGTATTATTTTTCAGGCTTATTATAATTGATGTATTGGTGAGGTTCGGAGTTATTTGTTTTGTATATTAAAGGTTTCGATTCCCTTTATGCAGACATATAATTATTCCGTATTCCTGTTCGTTGCGAGTTCGGTTGTGGTCGAAATATTTCGCGGTGAATTTAAAGTTGAAGTTTTGGGAAGTGGTACTTACGGAGAATTATTATCATTGGAAAATTTTGAATACTTTAACGTAATAATTATTTAATTATTTGTGAATCGACGGGTCTAGAGTTATATTGTCCAGTAAACAACTCGCGGTTGCCTGTGGGTACTTGAGTTGCGGATAGATACTGTGTTTAGTGTACTATTTATATTTAATTGTGTATTGTTCTCTTTTGTGTTGCGGTTAGCTTCGTTTGACTTCGTGTCACTCGGATGGGCATAATTTAATGTGACGTTGTAACCGTTAATCTATATCGTTATAGATTGGATGTAAATAACCTCAGATGTCTAATTAATGAATAGGGAGTTGGTTAATTGATTCTTCGATTCGAGTGTCGCCACAAACTGACTCGCCCGAAGCCTCCGCGAGATAAGTTGAATGAATATATTATTACGTTTGGGTGAAAAGCATCAAGGAGGGACCGAAATGTGTTTTAAATTCAATTAAAAAGGTGCACGCTTTTTTAACAAAAAATACACATGTGCAAGTTATAAGCCAAAAATTAAAACCTAAACATACGAGTATGTGGAAGTACAATAATGTAGTAACGGTTAAATATAATTAAGTATTCAGGAAAATACTTCTAGAAGAGTGATGTTCAATAATGCTTATTAAATGTATTTTGTAAATAAATAAAAGATTTTAGTTTTAAATTCATTCTTAAAATCAATTGACCACCACGATAATGCGAGATTCAATTTTATTTTAGAAAAAATATTATGACTTATGTTCTAAATTGTTATTATTTACTTTATTCTTATATTTATATTTCATTATTACTAATATGATTAGGCACATTAGTTCATACATAGAAGATGTATATGAACTAATGTGCCTAATCATATTAGTAATAATATAATAAACCCGTAATGGGTAATAAATACGCATCTGATTGGAGTCCAATCCAAAAAATAGACATATTTATATTTCAGTCAAAAAAATCGGTAGCTGTAAATAAAATCAAACATGGAAAACTTATTATTTTTGATGAAATTTAATAACCAATAATCATCGAATAATCTTCATTAAAAATTATAATTATATTGCTTATACATATTATAATTGTATTAGTATGAATATATATTTGAAATGAAATGTCATGTTTTTTATTAATACATTCCTTCTTCTCGACAAGAGATTATTTTATCTCTTATAAATGGACTTTTAATTCGAGAAATATGTGCATTCCTGAGTAAATTTATAGGCATTTACGATTTTATAAAAATTCAAGTTACAAGAATTCTTAGCATTTAAATAGATTTTATTAATTGCAATTTTAACTAAACTTATTTTTTAACATTTTTTCTAATCGTTTTTCAAACACTTATAAGTAGTTTCGTACATAATATAGCATTTTGTATATTCTGCAAAATTTTATAATTTTACAATAAATAAAATAAATACATTTACAACTTAATAAATGCAACGATGCGATTTCACCAAAAGCTTTCGTTTCGGCTAAATTCAATAATTTTGTGATCTAGTAACATTAATATGGAGTTGATTTTATTGGATTGATAATATAAATTAAATGATCTGTATATTGAAGGCTAAGTTGGTTAATTATCTGTGTTAATTCTGTTATTTCTTATAAAAATTGATAACAATCTCCGCATTGGAAAAATTAATTTACATTACAGGACTCTGGGTTATTCCGGGTGTACTTGCACAAGCTTGTTTCAGCTTTGCGTATGATTTTTATTTTTATCATTAACATTTTTCTATTATTTTTACCATCTATACAAAATACAATCATTGAAAATATAAACTTTTACCCGACAACTTAGCAATAAATAATTATTCATATAAATACGTGTTGAGAAACACAATGTCATCAAATACACGAATGCTATTTCAAAATTGTGATAAATTTCTCTACAAATATACATAGTGATTAATTATGCATTAAATACTTCAATAAGGTATTCTTGTTTATACTAGACTTTTATATACTATGATTTCAAATGGAAATGAGCATAATGAAAAAGCATATTTCCCAAACCCACAGTTACTTTACTTTGTGTATAGTTTCAACACTCACTGCAAGCTACCGGAAACTGCTAGGGAAAAATCTATGTTACTGGAATGATCACTAAATTATTGAATCTCGAGAAGACAGGCCTTTTCATATTCTTGTACAGCTTCTTCTTTTTTCTCAATTTCACGAGTTATATATAATTTATAGAAAAATAGTACTAATTGGTGCGGTTTATTATAATCGATGAGACTTTGCTTTCTGATAATCAGACACTCCTTGATTCTTAACATTCCAGAGAGTTACTTCGAGATAAAAAGTTAATCTTAGATAGTGCACGCATCGAGTAAAGTATTATTGTAAAAAAAATTAGGTTTCTTGTTGTAAATATCAGGCAATCGGAAAACGAAGAGACCAAAATAAAACGTTGTAATAAGAAGGCCCTCGGGGAGAGGAAAGAATACAAATCGGCTTGATGCAATATCTTGCAATCGCGAATATGTCCCGTTTGTTACGTGTCCAGCATTTGCCTCTTTGTATGTTATGTATGCCAAATATGTTATGAGAAAACAAATTAAATTAGTTTGTTGGAGTAAATATGATAACAACGTCAAGACTATTAAAATAATTAAAGCTCCTATAATATTAAAATTGGCCACACCAAGCTTAAACATGTCAGTTAATTATAATTATTAACCCTTTAATTGTCACTACCCTCAATTCGATATATTTTTATAAATTATATTTCTCTACAAAAGACTGAAATTATCAACGCATTTGTTTGATTACTAACTGTTTATAGTTAACAAACATATTCGGTACCTGTTATTGTTTGAAAGGTCTTGCTACCTGACTCTTTTTGGCGGCGACAAGCAAAAAAAAGTGCAACATTCTTGTAAATATTTAGCCCTTTGAACTACGGACTTTTTTTTTGTTTGTTTTTTTTAATTTAACAATGGGATTACGTCCAAATGGCAGCAAATGCTTTGCAATACTGACAAAAAGGGTTTATACCTGCTCTAATACGCACCTAGACTTTTTATAGGGCAAACAATAAAAGGTGCACTATGGTGACCTATAGTCGCCAACGGAGTTACAAAAGAATTTACCATGTCGACACATTGTCGCATAAAGCAAAGGGTTAAAATCGGCCACACCAAGATTAACCATGTTAGTAAATTATAATAATTAACTCTTTAATTGTCACTACCCTCACGTCGCAGGTTCAAATGGGGGTTAAAAATCATAAATACAATATTTAATTATTTACTAACACACTTTAGGCGGGTACCAAATTGACTAAACTGATGAGCGAAGCAGACGAAATTTGCGTAAAATTGCATGTGTGAAATCTAGTTTATACACTCTTTGATTTGCAAGTAGTCAAATAAATCGTTTCCTATAAAAAGTTGAACCACTTCATACACACTTTGCGGATTATTTGGCATCACAACACTACTTTGTCCTAAAAATTGTTCAATAATTGGAGGATTATCATTATCTGACCACTCCACTTCTTCATTGTCACTTTGTTCAGAATCACTGGACAGTATTTGTAGATGTAATGTTGATGAGTCCTAAACAAACATTTCGAGCTGTAAACCTAAAGAATAAAATGACCTTCTGCCGCTTTTAGAGTAAACACATTCAAAAACGTTTTAATATGCGCCCCGCCTTCAGGCAGTAGTCCGCGGCACGGGTACTAGTACCCGCCCCGCCTTTAGTGTGTTAAGAATCAAACTTTTAAAGTGAAATCGAAATTTCTAGTATACACAGTTTTTTGAGCATGCTTGAATTTTGAATCTGAAAATTATGTAAATACTGTTTTAAAAAACTAAAATGCATACTGAATTGATAAACCCACTTTACTAAATGAATTAATAGCCTGAATAAAAAAAATTGAATAAATTTTTCGATCGTCGCTAGAGCAGAAAATATTTGTTTCTTTTATATCATTTTGGATTATTGCTTATAAATAATTTAAATATTAAATCTTCCAAGACTTACTTTAGAATATCAAAACTTTAATATATTCTGTTTATTACAGATAAATGTCCGACTAGATCTTGTACACAAGTTTGTAAGAGGGTGGTAGAGGGCTAGACTGATTTTAACATTAGACAGGTCGTTTTTATGAGGAAATTAATCTTGAGAGAGTATCCTAAATACAATGAAGGAAATAACGGAGGCAAGAATTACACGCTACTGGATGACACGATAATAAGATCTTGTCATCTCGCCTATAATTCGGCCGTACTTCAAGCAGCAGCTGGCATGGCTCGTGACTTGCTTTAACTGTATCGGAGAGAAGTAAAGCTACTTGGCGGTAGATGGGGTTTTATTATTATTAATTATTGTTGGAGACAAACAAATCCAATAATGGTTTATTAATTAACAAGTGTCTAAGCTCCTTCCTGCATCACCAAGAATTTTTCAATATTTATGCCATCTGATCCAGTTGCATTTTTATTCTTCATGAGAGATAGAGCTTCCATAACATCTCTCTCTCTATTTATAATATTTAGTCCCTCTTTATTATTTCCAGTATTTCTACTTATTACAGTACTTCTTGACTTATTGTCTGCAAACAGTTATTCAATATATTCTTACCATGTTTTGAATACTTCATCGTGCTTTATCATAACTTGATTATTACTGTTCATGAGAATGGCTTTGGTGTACGTTTTATATTCTATGGAGTATTCTAATGCTGACTGAAGGAGTCGTGCATTTTTTGAAGGGAATCTATTCCAATGCATTGGTTTTTAGATAATTCTCTTTGGCACTTTGTATTTTATTACTTTTTTTTCTTTGTATTTTTTTACATCGAGTTTATTATTTCTGCGTTTATCCAATAATTCCAATATCTCAGTTGTCATCCACTCATTTCTGGGTAATTTCAGTAACGGCTGATTTTGTTCTATTCCATAGTGTTTCAGTGTAATTGAATTAATCGTGTATGATATAACTAATTTTTTAGTTCCAAGTCGTGTTCACTGATTTGCTACCTTCGGAGCTTTTTAGTTTTGAAACTTGTAGTTTTCCTTTCGCTTTGAATTATTTTTACAGTCTTAAGGAGATAATTATATTAATAATAAAATTTCCATAAATCACCATGAATATTTGTAGAACAATTTCTCACTAACTGCTCGATAAAGATTATGAAACGTGTCGAATATATTGGAAACTAATAAGATATTCGGATTATAACGAACTAATAACAAATAAGGTTTAACATGTCGGCGGCCGGATATTAATATCCTATATACAATTGAATATATCATCATTAACGTGCTTCACATTCTACTGTTGTCATGTACGATAAGAAAAAGGAGCATGTCGGAAATATAATGTCTACGTTTGAGATCATGTTAAATATTATTTTTTTAAACGAAAATTAGTGATAGTTCTTAAATAAATTTAAAAAACATTATCTAAGATGAAAATAGTACTTATTGGTGCGGTTTATAATAATCGATGAGACTTTGCTTTCTGATAATCAGACACTCCTTGACTCTGTCAAATTCGTGCATTTATAAATTTTTACTACTTGCCGAAATTCAATATTTTTTCAATCTAGAACATTGATGTGGAGTTGTTTTTATTTGATTGGTTATAATTAATACATTAACTGGCCAAAATAGTAGAGCTAAGAGGAAAACAACCTTGATAACGTAATGAATTTTTTGATGATATTTAATAACGTAATTTCATCGAGTATTCTCACTTTAAAATTAAAAATACATAATCATATTGGTAGTAAAATTATTTCTAGAAATATATCTTAACTATGATGTCTTTCTTTATAAATTACTATTTATTATAATTTGTGCACTTTGAAAAAAACTCGCATCTTATCGGCAACATCTCATTTTCTGTAAACAGCTAATGCAGCCTATTTCCGCCTGAAGATGCTCACGAAGCATGTCGTCATTTTTAAATATTATTCAAAAGGCGCCAAAATTTGAATTTGAAGTGCAAAGAATACCGTTATCAATTTAATATCAGCAATAACTGATAAGATTGAATGCCATTACGATTGACGAAAGACAACATCTACTATTTCCCATGTACCTTGTGACAGATTTTTCCAATACCTTTATTTGAAAAAACATTAAACAGTGGATTAATATTAAATCCTCTCTTTTGGAGCGATTGTTAGTTTTTAGTTGGATTCTATTTTATCTATTATTAATTTTGTATCTACTTTTTCCCGTGTACCTACTGGGGTAGTTTTTTACAAAATCTTTATTGGAGAAAACATTTTTGTAGGCCAAACCACAAGCTTTTAATAAAAACGAACAAGAAAAACTAATTTGTTTTTTTATATAAAAAAAACTATTCGCGTACCTTATCAGTTACTCTGTCATTATCACATTGTGTATCTCAACACGTATATCTATATATAGTTATTAATTGCTTAGTTGTCAGGCAAATGTTTATATTTTTAAAAGATAATGTTTATTCAATACTCTGAAAATCTAATAATCTGGATAGAATGTGATATTTGAGGTTAATATATTTTATTTTAAATTAAAAATGATTGTAAAATAAATATCATGTTTAGAGCTGAAACAAGCATGAGCTCAAGTACTCCCTGTTTAACTGAGAGCCCTTCAATAGAATCAACTATCTATACCGAAATTTTATCATGTACACTCTGTTAGATTAATAATAATATATTTGGCTCACAATGCTATTGCATTATTTTTTCAAATGTTATTTACTTTTGAGTGCATTTAAAAAAAACATATTAAAGACCCAGATTGGTATTAAAAAATAAACATAAACATTTTATGTTTCCACAGATGCCTCAGAGCTTTGTGTTATATCTACGCTCAAGATCATGTTGGATATATTTGTTTTCAATCTTCCGATATACGATTATGTTTTGTGGAATTATTTACGCCGAAAATAAGTGATAGTTCTTAAGTATAAGAAAACATTTAAATGAAAATCATATATTATAAAATAAAATAATTCATATTTTTATACAGCCTCCTCTGTTTTCTCAATTTCACAATTTATATATTATTTATTTAAAAATAGTATTTAAAGGTGCGGTTTATAATAATCGACGAGACTGCTTTCTGATAATCAGACACTCCTTGATTTCTTCACATTCCGATATGCAGACGTGTTTTATTATGCACCAAGAAGTTATTTTAGGTTAAAAAAAATTATCTAAGATAGTGATGCATCGAGTAAAGTATTATTTTACAAATATTTTTGGTTCTTTGTTATAAATATCAGGCAATCGGACAACGAAGAGACCAAAAAAAACTTTGTTATAAGAAGGCCCTCGGGGAGAAGGAAGATTACAAATCAGCTCGATGCAATCGCCAATGCGTCCCGTTTGTTACGTGTCCAGCATTTGCCTCGTTGTATGTAGTTTACACTAGTATGATTTTTCGAGTAAACAACTTAAATTAGTTTGTTGGAGTAAATCTGATTACAACGTCAAGCTATTAACACATTGTGATCGGGAGACGCATAAATGCGTTCCTCGCTGCCTGGCGGTAGAGGACGGGAGACGCATTTATGCGTTCTGCATAGACTGGCGGTGGTGTACGGCAAACGCATGAACGCTCGCTTTACCCGAGCAGTTACCGGTGCCGTATCTTTTGCCAGCTGTTGACAAACATTAGACACAAACAAATATCGAAGTATTTGAAACCATGGTCATAAAAAATAACGGTAAACTATACCAACAGAACACAATAGTTATTACTGCAAACTAAATAAACAGAGACTCTCTCCCTTATTTCAGTGACACTGTGATACTATTTTCGTCATACTATCATACGTTGACGCATTATTAGGTTGTTTTGTTTCTGATTAGATCTAATAAAAATTTACAAAAAGTATTGTGATTTTTTATAACAATGTAATTTTGATCGTAAAAGTGTGTTTTTCACTTTCCATTTCATTTATTGTATAGTAATTTTGTGTACAAAGCATGTATGTATAATAAATAAATAAAGCAATTATTTTAGATTAAGACACTAAAAGTTTTTTTGAAAAATACCCAATAGTTCGAAAGATATGGCTATTTTACAGAAGCTGTAATTTGAGACGTATATATCCAAAAAACCCCCGATCTCAGCCCCTAGGTGACAAAAAAATCACCCGATCACAATGTGTTAAGAACATTATCGCTCCAATAATATTAAAATGGGCCCCACCAAGCTTAAATATGTCAGTAAATTATGATAATTAGCCCTTTAATTGTCACTACCCTCACGTCGCAGGTTCAAATGGGAGTTAGACAAACATGTTTGTTGTGAGGGAAACATAATCTTATAAAAACATGTGTGTTGCAAATTCTGGTTTATGTAATTTTAATAATATTGTTTAATGTTTTCAATACAACCATCAAGGGAGGCTTCTCTTCCTCAAGACGGGTTTTATTTATAAAAATCCACTAACGTCTAATGTTTTGGTGTGTGTTATTCTAAGCATTTTAAAGGATGTTATAATTTTCAATTTATACTAAACTTATCGCAAAGCATAGGCGAAAGAAAAACTTGTGTTTGAAAAAATCAACATTTTTTCTTATCTATTAACTTATTTTTCATCTGGTAAAAGATCGTTTTTTAAAAAATTATTAGTTTCGTACTTATTATAGGTTTTATATAATCTGCCAAATTTTCTATTAAAATAATAAAATAAATAAATTTACAACTTTAATAAATCTAATGATGCGATTTTGCCAATATCTTGCAGATTGCTCTACCCTGAAGCAATATTGAAGGTCATCGTGTCATCTTCAGAGCATTATTTGTATAAAATTGTTGGCCACTCGAGGATCGAAATTAAATTCAGATTGAGACAATAGAACCCTCGGGTGTTTGGTGTTAAGTGCTCGCCTCCTGAGGGCCTCAGTTCGGAGCGGGTCTGGCTGTCCTGGAGTCCTGCCTATCTGCTGGGATCCTCCACAAGGTTTATCAGTGAATGCAAGTGTTCTGTAAAGACATGGGTGTTAAATTAATAATAGTACTTTAAATAAAATGCTCGGGAGATTTTTATAAATGTTAATTTTTATTGGTAACCGGTTTCGCAAACCCGGGTTATATCGATATATATATATATTTTTAATTTGAATGCATTTAAAAAAATAATTGTTGAATGAGAGAGATCACCAAAATCTAAACGTTTTATATTGTAAAATTATTAACGGGAATAATACTGAGTTGACTCAGCTGTGAGTTTCTTATGAATTGATTATATTGCGATTAGATAACATGCTCCTGTTATTGCAGAAACTTTATCGTATAAATCGGTTAAAAACTGTATTATTAGTATTGCATTTTAAATACAAACTGTTTCATATATAACATAGATGAGATATTTCAATATGGCAAAATGAATAAATAAGACTGTATTATAACAATTGATTATAAAATTATACTCGTACGGGTCTACATTACACAGGTTAAGTATAAAAAATATATTTTCATGATAAAAAAAAATAAAGTCGATACAATTGACTATACGCAAACAAATGTCAAATTATTTTTATTTTTCTTCTACTCTCTTTCTTTGAGTCGATTTATCTTGTTTTCAAATTCTTGAAAATTCTAAATTTGTTAAAATTCCTACAATTTTAAAAAATTCCTGTAAATCTTCAAATTCTCTAAATTTTGGAAATTAAATTTTTTTTTAAATTTTTGAACTTTATAAAAGTTTATAAACTTCAATTATTTTTTCAAATATTTCCGAATTTCAATAATTTTGTGATCTATTAACATTGATATGGAGTTGATTTAATTGGATTGATTATGTAAATACTTGTTTGTTGGCAATCGGTAGCATCTTAACAATGATGTATTATTATATTTTTTAAATATTTATATTTATGAGTACATTTTGAAAATAAACATTCATGCATCTTATCAGTTATTCTTTCATTTTCTCATTGAAACTAATTGACGTAACCATTTTCCGCTTGAAGATGCCATTAATTTATTAATGCCAGAATAACCATTTGGGATAGTGTTTATTTAAGCCAGTGGAGGTTAATTTACATAGAAATTCATCGCTAGAAAATAGCCAGGAACTTTAAGACGATCTCCTTAGATCTCGATATTATTAAGTAAGAAGGGCAATATCGCCTCAATATGCTTCTTTTTTTTACAATCAATACCATTTCAATTTTATTTATGCAGCAATTCAAATACAAGATCATTTCACTTTTAAAAAAATATGATTAAAAAAAATATATAATAAAAAAATATATATTCAACAGAGATTATTTTATTTTATTCGATTTGCAAAGTATTCAATTAACATTTTCTTTTGAAAATAAAAACTTTTTCCTGACAACTAAAACTACCCGTTGAAAACAAAATGTAATAATGACAGTGAATCTGATAAGATACACCATTTTTTTTTACATAAAAAATGAAACATCATAATTATGTTATAATGATAAAAGTAACTTTGTATTTTGTCTTCACATTGAGTTTATTTAAATTATTTGCATTACTAGTTTCGACCCGATACACTGAGTCATCATCAGATGCTTAACCAAACTAAGTTAGTGAAGACAAAATACAAAGTTACTTTTATCATTATGATAGTGGATCTTCACGAATCAAATGCCTTGTCCCTCAACAAGATCATAATTTGATTTTATTTAAAAAAGATAACATGAAAAAGACAGATACGTTTAAAAAATTGATAACTTAACCACACCTATAAAAAAGATGTAAGTTTGATATAATGATAATAACTGTCATTTTAAAATTCATTTTGAAAATAATAAGAGAGTATTTTATTGAAATAGAACCCTTAGATAAAAAAATTATTATCATTTACAATTTATGTGTTTCTCAATACGAATTATAATATTAAGTTATTTATTGCTAATTTGTCAGATAAAAGTTTATTAGTTAAACAAGCATGAGCTCAAGTACGAGCTGAAGATGGAAGGTGGACTCGATGGAAAAACACTGTACATTTATCAATTTTTAATGAGACATAACTGATAAGATTACAGAATTAACAGATACGATTAAAAAATCGAGTATATAGAAGTTTAAATGAAGGAAGCAGCGATGAACGCGTTGGGAAATATTTATTCTTGACAGGGACAGAAATTGGCAATGCTTTATAGACGGAAACGGACGCAAAGGCTTTAATTGTATTGAAAAATAACGTAACACACAAAGACTTTGATTATTGAAGAACAAAATTGAATTGGCTACCCCTGGCTAACCTGCTGCCTTGAATACTTTTCTGGCCCGCGAGATTCATCGCACTTTTTATATACAAAATATATTATATTATATAATGGCCAAAGTAGTGAAAACCATTCGTATTGAAAAACACATTATTTGAGCATCCTAAAATTGACTGTCGAAATTATGTTTAGTATCATAGTTATTGTATTATCCATGTTTACATGTAAGAATAATAGTAAACACAATAATGATAACTCATTATGTTTCTTAATTTCACTCCATAAAGTGTCTATAGTATTTTGTTCTATAATAATCAAAGTCTTTGTATGCTTTATTATTTTTAAATATGTACATTTAAAGGTTTTTGCGTCCGTTTCCGTCTATAACGCATTGCTTAATTCTGTCCTTAATTGGACTATTTTTGAGGTTTTGCTTTAAAAAATAAAACAATTTGTAAAAACACCGAACATTTAATTTTTAAATATTATTCAAAAGGCGCCAAAATATGAATTTGAAGTGCAAAGAATACCGTTATCTAATTTATATCAGCAATAACTGATAAGATAATATAATTCACACATGCTCCAAGAGTGATTTCCTAAAATTATAAAATGTAAAAACAAATGAAGATTTTTAATTTCTATTTTGAAAAGTGGCGTTGCGTGATTGTAGGTTTAAATTTGTTGT
Source organism: Atopsyche davidsoni (assembly GCA_022113835.1). Classification (NCBI taxonomy): domain Eukaryota; kingdom Metazoa; phylum Arthropoda; class Insecta; order Trichoptera; family Hydrobiosidae; genus Atopsyche; species Atopsyche davidsoni. Next base: position 2,446,482 of record JAILWY010000011.1, on the reverse strand, counting down.
ATCTCTTCACGCCAATTTACGTATTTAATTAAAATATACCGCGAATGTATATTGTAAACTGAAAACGTCATTTTATAAATAAAATTAACCTTTCAAGTTTCCACAGACCCCTCAGAGATTTATGTTTGCGTAAAGAGTTTGATGCTTTAGAAACATTGCATGGCTTGGAATATATTTTAAAAAATATCTTATCTTCCATCGAATATCTCTATTTTAAACTTATATTAGTACTTATAGGTGCGGTTTATAATAATCGATTAGACTTTGCTTTCTGATAAGCAGACACTCCTTGATTGCTTCACATTCCAATGAGCGGACGTGTTATATAAACACACATATAAACACATAGATATATATTCATTTTTATATATATATATATATTTATATATATATATGAAATTACTGTATAAAATGTTTATGGAAGGAGTACAAAATTTATCTTGTGTTATCGCACGTCTTACGTGATAATTTACTTATAGAATAAACTTCACAAGTTTTAACGGTTTCTACTTGGTATATACATTATTAATTTTATATTTCTCAGCCTTGTTTACAAGCACATAATATGTAGAGGTCTACTCGAAAACACCATTTTCTAGATCATGAAGAATCACATTCCTCATATTTCAGGGATCCCTTAGAAGTTCGTCGTTATATTGTGTAGCATTCCACCGATCCAGTGCTACACAAGTGGTTCCCTTTAAATAGAAAAATTTCAAAATATTCATGTCACCGGGCCATTTTAATATTATATAATTGTATAACACACACCAAAACATTCGAACACATTCGACGTTAATGGATTTTTATAAAGAAAACCGTCTTGAGGAAGAGAAGCCTCCCTTGATGGTTTTATGGAAAATATTTAATTCAGATATATGTAAAACTGTAACTGCATAGGTGATACAATATAGTGCTGAGTAATCATAAACGCTGAAATCTTTTGATTCATCCTAAGCACATACATTTAATAAAAACTAATAATAGTTAAATGAATAATTTTAATATAAAGTATTAAAGAAATACAATGGATAATATTATTTAAACTATTATGAAAAAAATACAATATTTCGATCGTCGCTAGTGCAAAAATTATTTGTTGCTTATATATAATTTTGTATTATTGCTTATAAATAATTGAAATATTAAATCTTCCAAGACTTACTTTAGAAATATCAAAGCTTTAATATATTCTGTTTATTACAGATAAATGTCTGACTAGATCTTGTACACAAGTTAGTAAGAGGGTGGTAGAAGACTAGACCAATTTTAACATTAAAGAAGTCGTTTTTATGACGAAATTTGTCTTCAGAGAGTCTCCTGAATACAGCGAAGGAAATATCGGAGGCAAGTATTCGGCAGAATTACACGCTACTGGATGAAGCGATAATAAAATCTATTCATCTCGCCTTTAATTCGCAGCTGGCATGGCTCGTGACTTGCTTTTAACTGTATCGGAGAGAAGTAAAGCTACTTGGCGCTAGATGGGGTTTTATTATTATTATATATTGTTGGAGACAAAAATAATTTTAAAAATGATTTGGATCAAATCCATTTATGTTTTATTCATTAACAGTTGTCTAAGCTCCTTTCCTACATCATCTGTAAATTTTCAATATTTATGCCATCTGGTGCAGTTGGTTTATTATTATTCATGAGAGATAGAGCTTCCATAACATCTCTTTTCATAATTTCCGGTCCCTCTTTATTATTAACAGTATTTTTACATTTTGAATTATTGTCTGCAAACAGTTATTGAATATATTCTTACCATGTTTTAAATACTTGATCGAAGTTTATTTGGACTTGATTATTGCTGACGTGTATTCGTTATTTCTTTTTTTATCTTACGCAGACTGAAAGAGTCGTGCATTTTTTTAAGGATTTCTATTCCAATGCGTTGGTTTTTAGATAATTCTCTTAGGCACTTCGTATTTTATTACTTTTTATTCATTGAATTTATTATTTCTGCAGTTTTCCAATAATTCCAATATCTCAAATTAATATTGAATTTATCGTGTGTGATATTACTAACTTTGTAGTTCAAAGGCGTGTTCACAGATTTGCTAACTTCGGAGCTTTTCAGTTTTGAAACATTTATTTTTCTTATCGCTTTAATTATTTTTACAATCCCAAGTTTTAATCGTTTTTAACTGGATTATGATTTGACTCAACTTCAGCTGTTTACCTCTGATTCACCTAGTAAAAGTCAAAAGTCGTAAGAACACTGAACTAACAATACTGCGGGCCAGGCAGACGCCTGCTTTACCGACGCTTTGATACGAGAAGTAGTTTGGCTCGCCGGCCACAGATGGCAGGTTGGACACTAAAAGAAAATTGATTTACAGTATATTTTAAAGTGAAGAAATAAATGACAGATCATTTAATTTTTTAGGAAATAATCTAAGATGTCTAACTAATAATACATATGTGAGAGTAAAATCATTTCGTATAAGTTGAATATAATAAAGTATTTTGGAATAAAACTTCTAGGAGAGGGGACTTTCAATAAAGCTAAAAATATGTATTTTGTAATTTAATTAAATATTACAGTTTTAAATTCGTTTTTAAAAATAATTGTCCACTTTGATAATGCGATTGTCAATTTATTTTTGAAAAAATATTGAATATTTTTCTAAATTGTTATTATTTATTTTTTTTATTTGTCGGAATTATTATATTATTGTGAATATTATATTATTCTGAACAGTTTATGCAGCCTCTTTCCGCCTGAAGATGACGGCTAAGTATGTTGGCGCAACTATTTGCATAAAAAAGTAAAACAATTTGGAAAATACTGAACATTTATTTTTAAATATTGTTTAAAAAGCGTCAAATTGAGTTTTTCGTGTGCAAAAATCGTTATCAGAAATAACTGATAAGATTACTAATGAAAAAATCAGATACGATCAAAAAATAGATTACATGGAAGTAGAAATAAAGTAACCATGGGTATTGGAAATATGCTATATTATATAGTTAATTAATGTTTTCAAATACATTTAAAATCCTTTTCTTCCCATTTGTAATAATTATATATGATAGCTTAGTAGAAATAGGAATATAAAGTTGGAAAGTTATTGACACGTAAATTTTCGTGTATATTTGTACAGAAATTTCTCACTAACTGTTCGATTTAAGATCATGAAACGTGTCGTCGATATTTGTTACTAATAAATTAATCTGAATATATCAACCTAATAATATAATTAGGTTTAACACATCGGCGCCCAGTAACAATGCAAATGTCATTACCATTGACGAAATATAACACATACTGTGGTAGTTTTTTTCTTAAAACTTTACTGGGGAAAAAAACTAAATTATTTTTAACTGAATTAAAGAGTATGCAAATATTTTTTTCGGATCGAGTGTCACCACAAATTATCGAGTTATATAAGGAGATAAGCTATCCTTCATACTATATATAGGCGCGACAAACATATTATCAGTCAGTAGCGCGATATACCTGGCGAATTAAGACTTCAGTGCACCTGAGCAGATATTTATGAAAAATGAGTGACCCTGGTACTTCGAAGATTTCTGAATATCCTGAAGGGTGAGTCATAAATGCAAAATATTTTAAAGGGCCCTCTCTCCGTAATCTGTGTTTTTTGATACTATTTTTACGACAAGATATTATTTTATTTCTTATAAATTGACTTTTAATTCGAGAAATAAGTGCTTTCCTGAGTAATGTTACGGTATTTGGGAGATCATACATATTAATGTTACAATAGTCGTAAGCATTTAAATAGGTTTTTAAAGTCCAATTTTAAAATAACATATGAACTAATCACAACGTATAGGATTTAAAATAAAAATAATTAAAAATATGTTTCTTACAAAGGTATGTTTGAACCATTTTTTTCTAATTTATCAACATTTTTTTTAACCAATAGAAGATCGTTAATCAAACAATTATCAGTAAATTAATAAAAAAGATAGTTTTTTTTTATACTCTGCAAAAGTTTTTAATATCAAAAGTAAATAAATAAATGTAATGACACGATTTCGCAAAGAGTAAAAGAACTTTTGCCTTGATTTCTACGCTTTGAAGTATTTTATAGGTTTTGTGAGATCGGAAACTTTGGATATTTTTAGAAATCCTAAATTTTAACTTAAATCGGAATGCATATTTACAGTCAGTGGTTGAATTTTGCAGAGTTCACAAACCCCACTATATCACCACTTTGACACAGTTTTTTTATTATTATTTTTTTTTTGATAAAATAGCAATAATGTTATATTGTATAATATTTTTAAAAGCAAGTACTATAAATTAAACCGATAGCACGTGGTTGATATTTTAGGTCACTTGTGTTCGTTAGCGGATTTCTTTTAACTTACTACTTCACCCTATCTCAAATGTTTCTTTAAGCTGTTTTAAAAATCTGCATAATGTAAAAATAATATATTGCGACTTGCCTTGGTGGAAAAGGGACATTACTGGGGGCAGTTTCGTTAAACCATCTTGTTTTATTTTTAATAATTTGATTAAACTATGAATGCATTTTGAAAAAACCATTCATGTGTATTATCGGTAACACTGTTGTTGACGACGCCTGCCAAGTATATTTCCAATTAAGAAATCTGTATTAAAAGCTAAAGCAGCTGATTCATTTCGTCTGATTTAATTTACGGATTCGCCAAAGTTCGCATATATATCGAGTGTGACACCGAAAATGCTTATTGTCCGCAAAATATAAACCTCGGTTTCCTTGGTATTCAAAATTAACGAGATCGGTCTTTACACAAAAACGTCGTCTATTTGCTTATGGGCGAGAATAAAAATCAAAGGAAATGTAAAGTAAAGATTTCAAAACCTATTATCAAATATGAATCAGTAACACGTAATTCTAAGTGTCAAATAAATCTTGATTTTAAAGGAAACTGTATGTTCACAATCCAAAGTTGTTTTAAGCTTAGTACTTAACAAATATGAAAGTAGTAAAATTTATCATACCCGAAGGGAAGACTTGATGTTACTTATGTCTTTAAAATAGAAAATACTTTTATGGTCGCGTTCGTAGTCACTCTCAATTTCTCACTGTAAAATGCCTATTCAGCTTGTAGCTATATATCGGTAAAACTATGTGCCCTAAAATACAAGTTAGGAAAACAAGTGTATTTTAAAAATATTATACATATAACTATCCAATGTATTTTTGCAGAGTGTAGACAAAAAAGAAAATTATCGTAGACAGTAATCAATTTTTTATCGGAAATAACTGAAGAGACTGCGGGCCGGGCAGACGCCTGCTTTACCGACGCTTTGGTGCGGAAAGTAGTTATGCTAGCTGGCCACAGATGTCGTGAATGTTGTTGGCAAGGCCTCAAGAATTTTGGAAAAATATTTTTTAAAAAAGTCATAAGAACACTGAAGATATATTTTTGAAATATTATTCAAACCGCCCAGTGTAATTTTGGAGAGCGTAGCCAGTTATCAATATTTAATCGTTTATAGTATTGCTAGCCGGCCACAGATGTCGGGAATCTTATCGGTCACTGTTACTTTGTCACTTTCAAAACTTATTTTCAAATTTGAACCAATAACACGTAATTCTAAGTGTCAAATAAATCATGATTTCAAAGCAAACTATGCGTTCACAGTCCAAAATTAATTTGAAACGTAGTATTAAACAAATATGTTAGTACTAAAATTTATCATATCATATCATATCTGAGGGCTAGACAGTTACAGGAATAACTGACAAAACTGTAAGCTGGGTAGACGCCTGCTTTACCGACGCGTGGGAAGTGGAAAGTAGTTTGCCTCGCTGACCACAGATGGCAGTCCGTGCTTATTCTGAACAATCATAGATGTCGCTGTAGATTTAATTGAAAATAATTATGCCTAATAAAAATAAATGTCGCTTGTTAGTAAGAAAAATTGTTTAGTTCTTGGTTAAAGTATATTTTAATGGGTAAAAATAAATGACCTATCTTTTAAATTTTAAAAAATAACTAAAGTCTAATTAATAAATAGGGAGTAGGTTAATTGATTTTTCGATTCAAGTCTCGCCACAAACTGACTCGCCCGAAGCCTCCGGGAGATCAATTAAATGAATTTATTATAACGTTTCCGTGAAAAGCATTAAGGAGTGACCGAAACATGCTTAAGATAAAAAAGTAGAAGTCTTTTCAAAAAAAAAATATTTAGAAAGTATTAAACCAAACCTTTGTGCAAGTACAATAATTTCCTAACAATCAGATATAATTAAATATTCAGGAAAATACTTACAAAAGAGGGGTATTTCAATTAAGGTAATAAAATGCATATTGTAAATAAATAAAACATTACAGTTTCAAATTTGTTTTTAAAAACAATTCTCCACCACGACAATGAGAGTATTAATTTTATTATAGAAAATATATTGGCTATTGTTAAAAAAAAAAATAATAAACTTATCGCAAAGCAAAAAAAATGCAATTCTAGAAATACATTCATGTACCTTATCAGTTATTCTTTCGTTTTCTCATTGTTAATAGTTGACGTAGCCATTTTCCGCCTGAAGATGCCCACCTACTATGTTGGCGCAACTATTGGATAAAAAAAAAATACGAAGGAAAAATAGTGTACATTTATCTTTAAAATATTAATATTTTTGAATAAAATACTTGAATGATTTTCCACATTTTTTTGTTTTTATTAGTGACCGGTTTTGCCAACCTTTCACGTTGGCATTATCACTCAAGTATTTTATTCAAAAATATTAAAATGGAATTCCACCAAGTACTCTCTGTCAAAAATATTGAATTTCTTTAAAATATTATTCAAATAATTGTCCAACATACCATTCCAGTGCGGAGGCAGTTATTTATTTTGTTATCATGTTATGGGAGCGTACAAAGACGGCGGTCTCTAAATCGATCCGTATTTTGAAGGCTCGGTTGGGTTATCGTCTCTGTTAATTCTGTAATCGTCTTTGTTAATTCTGAAATCTTATCTGTTATTTATTATAACAATTGACAACAGTCTCCGCTCTGGAAAAATGTACATTACAGGGCGCTCGATTATTCCGGGTGTACTTGCACAAGCTTGTTTCAGCTTTGCACGTGATTTTTTTTTCTATCATTAACATTTTGCTATTATATTTACCATCTTTTCAAAATACAAGTTCATTGAAAATATAAACTTTTACCTGACAACTAAGCAATAAATAATTATTCATATATATACGTATTGAGAAACACAATGCCATCAAATACATCTGATAAAAATTTATTATTGGTCTTCGCACTTAAAAAATACAATTTGACGTTTTTAAGTATGATAAAATAGAAATAAATGTTCATTATATTTTCAACTTGTTTGTTTTTCTAAAACAAATAGTTTCACCAACATGCTTGGTCGGCATCTTCAGGTGGAAAGAGGCTGTATAAGCAATTTACAATGAAAAAATGACAGAGTCACCGATAAGATACACGAGCTTTCAATTTTATAAATACACTCAAACTCAAATATTACACAACGATATTCAGAAATCAAAATTAAAATTTCATTTATTTTTTTAAATAATACTGTTATGTTTTTAAAATTCATAACAGAGATTAATCGAAGTTTTTCTATATTTTTTTATATAAAGCTACCGGATTTCCGACAAACATGCATATGTTTGAATGAAATAAAAAAAAAGTTTAAACACTAGTAAATATTTTTTCTAAAATAACATGCAAAAATTATAATTGATATTCACATTATCGCGGTGCACATCCCTTCTTTTAAATTTTTTTTTCCTCAATACAAATTGTTGCATTGTAAATTTCCATAAATCACCATGAATATTTGTAGAAAAAATTCTCACTAACTGCTCGATTAAAGGTTATAAGACGTGTTAAAGATATTGGTAACTAATAAATAACCAGATTATAACGAATCGATATCAAATTAGGGTAAACATGTTGGCGGCCATAAATAAATATCTTATCTACAATTGAATATATCTTCATTTATGTGCTTCACATTCTACAGCTGTCATGTACGATAAGAAAAAAGAGCACGTAGGATAAAAAGAATCTCTACGTTTGAGCTCATGTTAAATATTATTTTTCATATGAAAATTAGTGATAGTTCTTAAATAAATTTAAAAAACATTATTTAAAATAAAAGTAATATTTTTATGAAATAAAATCGCATTGAATTTTTAATTTTAAAAAAGCATACATTCTTAGCAGCTTTCTATGGTTTCAATTATTTTTTCGTCCCCCTTTCTTTGAGTTGTCCTCCATCGCAGGCTCGAGGGGGGACAGCCCTGGGCTCACTTTCTGAACACAAATTTCATATTTTAATACAGTCTCCTCTGTTTTCTCAATTTCACCAGTTATATATTTTTAATATAAAAATTGAATTTATAGGTGTGGTTTATAATAATCGATGTGACTTTGCTTTCTGAAAAGCAGACACTCCTTGATTGCTTCACATTCCGTTATGTAGACGTGTTTTATTTTGCACCAATGAGTTATTTCGAGATAAAAAGATAATCTAAGATAGTGCACACATCGAGTAAAATATTATTATAAAAATATATTTTAGGTTTTCTCAAGATCAGGCAATCGGCAAATGAAGAGACCAAAAAAAACGTTGTAATAATCGATTTGTAATCATCCCTCGGGGAAAGGGTGGATTACAAATCAGCTCGAAGCAATCACTTGCAATCACGAATGTGTCCCGTTTGTAACGTGTCCGGCATTGTCCTCGTTGTAGGTTATTTATTAAATTAAATTAGTTTTTTGGAGTAAATATGATTAAAACGTCAAGATTATTGAAAAAATAAACGCTCCTATAATATTAAAAATGGCAACACCAAGCTTAATCATGTCAGTAAATTATAAGAATTAACCCTTAAATTGTCACTACCCTCACATCGCAGGTTCAAATGGGGTTAAACAAACATGTTTGTTGCGAGGGAAACATAAACATATAAAATGATGTGAGTTGCAAATACATTATTAAATATTTTCAATACAACCATCAAGGTAGGCTACCCGTCCTTAAGACGGTTTTCTTGATAAAAATCCATTAACTTTGAATGTGTTTGAATGTTTTGTTAATGGTGAACTTCTTAAGGGATCTCTGAGATATGAGAATTGTCATTCTTCATGATCTCGAAAATGGTTTTTTCGAGTAGACCTGCACATATTTTGTGCTTGTAAACAAGGTTGAGAAATATAAAATTAATAATGTAGATACCAAGAAGAAACCTTAAAAATTTGTGATGTTTATTCTGTAATTAAATTATGACTTGATTATTACTGTTCATATGAATAGCTTCGGTGTATGTTTTTTATGTGTATTCTTATGCAGACTGAAGGAGTCGTGCATTTTTTGAAGGGTTTTTATTCCAATGCATTGGTTTTAAGAAAATTCTCTTTGGCATTTCGTATTTTATTACTTTTTATTCTTTGTATTTATTATTTCTGCATTTTTTCAATAATTCCAATATCTCAGTTGTCATCCACCCATTTCTGGGAACGGCTGTTATTATTCTACTAGCAATGTAGCCCGTCATAAAATGACGTATTTGATGAACGATGCGATAGTGTTTTGAAATTCGCTAAAGCATATTTTAAAGTTTATGAATGAAAATATTATCCTATCGTCTTGAAATTCGGCACATAGCTGCGGAAAAATTTACTTAACTTATGTGCAAAAAATCAGCGTTGTATCTTTTAAGATATTCTATACAGAACGGAAAAACGAAACATACACACATACAAACATACAAACATACAAACACACAATGGCTATTATTATAGTAGATTCCATAGTGTTTCAGTGTTGTTAAATTCATCGTGAGTGATATTACTAATTTTGTAGTTCAAAGTCGTGATCACTGATTTGCTAACTTCGGAGCTTTTTAGCGTTGAAACATCTTTTTTTCTTATCGCTTTTCATTATTTTTACAGTCTTAAGTTTTAATCTTATTTATGGTAAAACTGGTTTATGATCTGACTCAGTATCAGCTCTTTTTATGTATCTCTGATTCACCATTAAGTAAGATATTCGATTTCTCACAACATTTCTAGGTGTATCTTGAGGTGATTAATATGTGTGTGATCTTCTTGGTAGTAGTTCAAATATTGTATTTGCAAAAAAAAGGAAGTTATCTTGGTGGAATTCTAACAACCGGTCACCTCGAACATTTCTCAGCCCGAGACCGAATTTATTATTAATTCATGTCTGTCGGTAAAACCGGTAGCATAAAATAGAAACAAACTGGAAACACTTAATTTTTTTTTTAAATTTAATATCGTAGTTTCATGAAGTACTCTCTGTTACAATTTATGAATACATACATCATTGTATTGGCAAAACAACATTATTACTTTGATATTTTTTTAAATATTATTTATCTCTGTTTATTATTTTTAATTTGAATGCATTTAAAAAAATAACTGTTGAATGAGAAAGATCACCAAAATCTAAACGTTTTATATTGAAAAATTATTAACGGGAATGTGCTGTTTGCTTTTTAATCTTAATTATTTTTTAAGCCCTCAGATCTGCGAATAATACTGAGTTTGCTCAGCTGTGAGTTTCATAAGATTTGATTATATTGCGATTAGATAACATGCTCCTGTTATTGCAGAAACTTTATCGTATAAATAAGTTAAAAACTGTATTATTAGTATTGCAATTTATAAAAATTTACAAAAATAAATAACAAAAAATCATTATAATATATATTATTTAACTCTATCCGAAATGTTAAGTATTCAATAAACATTATCTTTTGAAAATAAAAACTTTTTCCGGACAACTGAGCAATAAGTTACTATTATATATATATATATATATATATATTAAAATACGTGTTGAAAATAAAATGTTAAAATGACAATGAAACTGATAAGATACACGATTTTTTTAAAAAATGTATTCATTGATAAATAAAACATCAAAATTAAGATTTCAATTAAAATAATAACCTTTTATTATTAATGCAATGATATACACCCATACCTCGCTTTACGGCCTAGATACGTTCCACGAATATTGGCCGCAAAGCGAGAAGCCGTATAAGGAATCAATTATTCTAATACAAGTTCATACAAATTCAAAAGGATCGGTTCCAAATTTGTTGAATATGTAACACTTTTTACACATTCTGGCCATATTTTTTTCCAAACATGGTTCATTGTTGTTAATTTTAATTCCTTCCATGATTCACTGATGCTGTCAACAGCATCCTTGATGTTATAGTTTTTCCAAAATGTTTTAATTGAAGCTTTATCGTCGGTTTCCCTTATAAGTTGTCGAAAAGTTCGGCATAAGTAATATGCCTTAAAAGTGGCTATTGCACCTTGATCCATTGGTTGGATCAGAGCTGTTGTATTTTTCGGAAGGTACTCAATCATGACATCTTCAGATAACTCGGATAAATTAGTAGGATGCCCTAGTGCATTATCCAAAATTAGCAAAGCTTGTTGGTTAAGTTATTGTCTCGCAAATATTTTTTCACTACTGTACAAAAGTGAT